>CP092721.1:16138112-16849724 GCA_030273425.1 Microplitis manilae
TTAACAAATACAAGGCATTATAGTACTCCCCGAAATTTTAGCATAAGAAAATTGTTTTTTGTGGACAGGGACTATCTGGGACAAAATTGTCACCCTAAAATTTTTAGCATAAAAAAATTTTTGGGTAGAAGAAAATAGACTCCCGAGGAAAAGATAGTCCCCTACAAATTAAGTTAAAGAGTTCTAAGAAAGTTCGATAATACCAAAACTTTTTCGATAAATTGTAGCAGTTGCGGAAAAATTCGATATTTTCAGAATTTTCTCGATGATTTTCATCACAGAATGATTCGGAATTTTTAGGATGATTTTCATGAGAGTAGACCTGAAAAAGTTCGATATTTCCAGAACTTTTTCGATAATTAATGTGTAGGGGACTATTTTTTCCTCGGGGGGCTATTTTCTTCCACCTAAAAATTCTTTTATTCTAAAAATTTTGGGGGGATAATTTTGTTCTAGATAGTCCCTGCCCACAAAAACCAATTTTTTTATGCTAAAATTTTGGGGAGTACCATTGTGCCTCTAATTTTTTGAGTTGTCTAAAAATTTAGGGGGACCATTTTGCCCCGATGACTGTTTCCACCTCTCCTCCCTTTCCACCCTCCTCCCACTTGTCATGTCACAAATTTTGGAAACACTTTTTTGATCCTTGGGGACAATTTTGCCCTAGTGCCCCCCCCCCCAACTTTTTTAATGTTAAAAATTTGGGGTACCACTTTGACTCCGAGGGTCTATTTTACCCTATGGGGCCATTTTGCCCCCCCCCCCTCCCTCCAACCCCACTTTTCATCCTAAAAATGTTGGCGGTGCATTTTACCCTTAAAGTTTCAAAGGCATCCAAGGTATTAGTTTGTAATGCTATTTGTATTATCTTACAAAAGTTCGAAAAAAAGTTCGGTTTTGTAACAAATTTCGAAGTTCGTCAAACTTTCTCGAACTTTTTTTTTTATACGGGTAATAACGAAAAATTCGATATATTTGCGTCTTTTTAGCCCTACGAATGATATCAATATTGATGCCTGGGGCAAAATGGATCAGCCGAAAATCCTGAAAAAAAGATTTTTTTCATATTGTTATCGTCAATTTATAAAAAATTTAATATTCCTATTCATTTTTCGCCTGATTCTCTATGCCTGGGGCAAATTTTGCCACTAAAAATATTCGAAAATAATAATTTTTTTTTAATTGATAAACTTTTTGATTCGATTAATTTTTACAATATTCGCAAATTCACTCATAGGAATAATATTCATCTACACTTGCACAGGAATCATGAGATCATTTCTTACAATTTTTCCATTGAATCCATGATACCTCTATTTCCAATAAAGTTAATTGAAATATATTAATTTAAAGACAGCTACTATCATCAGTTTTTATTTTGGAATAACTTTTGTTGTGTTTTAGACTTTATTTTCTTTTAAGCTAAATTCTGGTGTTATCTCCTTTATTTTGGCGGCAATTTAAAATTTTAATTCAATTGTATTGCAATAGTTATAAAAAAATCATTATAATCAATTTTTTTTTAGTAAAAGTGGGGGAACGATTTATTATACATCTTGAAATTTTTTAAAATTAATATAAAAGTAAATATAGTTGTCGGGAGAAAGAAATACATTTTTAACGTTGAAAACAACTTACGAAACTAAAAAAAAAATTTTTTTTCTCATAGTTGGGAGGGGCCGTTATGTCTCAGAATTTTTCTTTTTTTTAAGTTTTGGCGAAACTTCGATGAACTTGTTCAAGATAGGACAAAAATAAACTGATTTGATGGTTGAAAGCCATAAAAAGTAATAACCAGCTTAGGGGGACCGTCTTGCCCCACCCTCCCCTATTTCACTTTTTGAACAATTGGTATTACAACCTTCTTGGAACAAAGCAATAATTTCATCAGAAAGGTAAAATCGTTGCGAGATAATTATATCTTATTTGTAAATGAAAATTATAGTATACACTTCACTATATAATTACAAGATCTTCAAACCATAAACTTCTTGGAGTACAAACTAATTTTTTGTAAAAATTAGTTTTTGTTAATTTAATATTTATAAATTTTATCTCAGATTCAATTTTTTGTGATTTACTTAATCAAAACATTGGTTATAATCCTATTAGGTTTTGAGTATGAATTTAAATAGAAAATTACAATGTTCAGATGAATGAAAATAATAACTTATTTTATTCACAGTCGTTCCAGCATATCTGATGACGATGATATTAAAGTTCACAGCAATATAGATAGGTATTTATATTCTTTGATGTTTTCTTACTTCAACGTTTAAAATTTATGAAAATATATATAAAATGGATTATTTGTTTTATACATAAAGCGTTAAAATACAAATAAGAGAAGTGACTGACGTAATGCGTGATAATGTACAAAAAGTATTGGAAAGAGGAGAAAGATTGGAAGATTTACAATTAGCTAGCGATCGATTAAGTTTTGCTGGTAATGAATTTCGTGGTGCCGCTAAAAGAGCACAACGAAGAGCATGGATACAAAATATTAAATCCCGAGTTATAATTATCGGAATAACCGTTATTGCTATAATATGTATTTTAGGTGAGTTTTATTGTTATATCATCATCAATAATGAAAAATATCTATTTACGATATAAGTCGGATAAGTAAGAAATTATGGCATGAGTCGGTTTCAGAATGAGTAGACAGGGTGCGCTATGAGAATACGAGTGAGAATCTTAGCGCCTAAGCAAAGTGAGGGTGATAAAATTCTCACGAGTTCTCTTGTGACACAACACAACCAGAAGTGAATTCTGGAAAAGACCCATGCCAGGTTAGTCGCTTATCAGATAAATATCATACAATATTTTATGCAATTCATAATTCAGAAGTTCAGTATAAAAATAAAAGTAAATAATAACTAATATTACACGTACCTTGCACTGTTGACAGCATTAGCAGAGGTTAATGTGTGGTATACAGAACGCGCAAGTTTTCACGAGTTCCTATTAGTAACCTCGACCATATAGGTATACATCATTACGCCGGTCGGTAAAAAAAATTTCATTCTTCAAATTATGTATGTAACCAAAAATAAACATAATATTTGTAAGCAAGTGGAATAGAAGTATAGATCATGCAATAATGTTTTCCATTATAGTGCTGCATGAGATAATAAAGTGATATAGTGTAGGCATCAGGAATTCGTCGTTTCTGCACCGCCATCCAACGCTCTTAAATTGAACTTCTGAGGCAGGGATTGCATGAAATAGATTATTACTAAAAATAATTTAATTTTTTTTTATTTGGCTATAATAGTTTCAAATAATTTGTTTACGTTTTGTTTGATTTATTTATAATTTTTCATTTGGGCTCACGATATGTTTACTTTAATTTTTTCTGTATGTTATCATAGTTAGAACATTTTGTAATATTTTCAGTTCTAGATGTCGTGGTGCTTTATCTGGTTTTCAAATAATTATCACATTCTGGCAATAATATTTCATACTAAATTAAGGTATTTGAGTTCTCATCATTCGCAATGTTTTTTATTTACTTTACATAGTTTTATTTATACTTTTTACTTTTTTAATCTACGCACATAAATATATGCATCGATATTATTACGTTTCTACTCAAAACTATTACTGCACCGAAAAATAAAGTTAGCGCTGCAAGTGATGCCGTCCTTGGCTGGACGTCGCTAAGCATTTGGATACAGTGAACAAACAGTTTTCTGAAAGAATCGCCGTCGTTGGAATGATGGCTTCTTGTCAGTGATCGACAATGTTGTGAGAACTAAGTTGCCCTGATTCTTGCCTATTTCGATATTTAATCAATAAACTTTTCGTGGTTGATTAGACATTTTTTAGAGTTGAGTCAATTCATTAATATTCGAATCAACGGAATAATTTGATTATTTTAACATTAAATAAATTTCAATGAAAATATTATTGAATTAAATGATTAAATGATTTGAGAAAATTACAAATATGAGCTGATTAAACTGAAATTTGTTTGAGCTGATGATGTTATGATTATTTTAGCAATTATTTTTTTATTTCAATAAAATTTATTATTCAACTGAAGATATTTTGAACTTTGAATAAGTATGTATACTAGGTGTCAAAAAATATATATACTTTGCCAGAATTTTTACTTTAAGAATTAGATTTTTGAACGGTAAATTTTAATATCTTTTAATTTAGAGAACAGGGTTCGATTCAAATAGAAAGTATTTCAATTGGCTGCTTTTTTGATTACCAGGTGGTATATCGTTAGCAAAAATGGCTTTTTTTAAAGCACTGTGGAGAATAAAAAAAGAGAAAAAGTCCATCTATGATTTATCGATCCAAAGAATATTTTTAACTAAAACAAAATTGTATTTCAAAATTTCTTGATTCTACTTGAAATTTTATCTTTAAATTATAAAACTTTCAAACATATTTACTGGGAACTTTTTCGAAAAAAATTTTTTTTACAATTTCTATTTTATAACATCTCCATATACGCAATTATTGATAATTATGATAATTGTGAAATTATGCATAAAAATGCTATACGTAAATAAATTTTTGAATCTATAATTTTAGCATATAAATGTTTTCGCATTACAAAATTACAGATAGATTTATTGAAAATCGTTTTATTTTCTGACAGTAAAGTTTTGGCTAGAAACGTAGTGCTTATATATACATATAATACGGTGATTTTACCTTTTATTCACATATGTATAGAATAGCTTGTTGGTGACACTTTGCACTCATTGGCTTACCCATTGGCGTCCAAGTGTTATTTTTTTGTTTATTATATTCTGCTGCTTCGTAACGCTTGTATAATCTTATTTGTAATTGTTTAAAATACAGGATTAATCATAACGGTACTAAAGTTATAGTATTTAAATAATATAATATTTTTACAATAAAATTTTATATTTTTTTAAAATAACTCGAAAGTTTAATAATTGTCCTGGCGGATCCCAATTACAGTGAATTACCGTAATTTACGGCATTGGGAAGAACTACGGCATTTTACAGTAAAATTCCGTAATATACGGTAAAATAAATTATTTTGCGGTAAAACCCGTGATTCTACGGTAAGCGTACAGTATTTTACGACAGAAGTACGGCATTTCACAGCAAAACAACGGTATTTTTGCCGCCAATTTACAGTAAGAGAACGGGAATTTACCGCATAATTGCGACAAGCCTGCGGTATTTTACTGTGAAGTGAAGTATTGGACTGCAAAAACTTCAAACATGAAGAAACATACGGAGGTTACGGTAAAAATGTCGCACATTAATAAAATTGTAGTAAATTTGCCGTAGAAATACCGTATTTTACGGCAAAACGCGGTAAATTACCGTGATTCCGATCCGCCAGAATGCGGTTTCTCTTGCACAGTAAACGGAAAATATGTTCAGATATCTTTTTTCAAACAAATAAAAGTTTTTGAAAAGTAAAGAACATAAATTGCTTGATTAGGGAATAACGAATCGTGCTTCATTCTTTATTTTGCGTTTAGAGTTTTTGTTTGAGCCAAAAACTTGAGTCAGTAAAAATTTTTCAGAAACATTCGTTAATTTAAAATTTTCTATGAGATTTTGTAGTGTAATTTAAGAAAAATACAACTGAATAATAGTTGTGTATAAAACGCTCAAATATCTTAATTTTATAATTTCAATAACTTTAATTAATTAATTAATAATTATTTTAATTTTTTTTTATTGATTTCAGTGCCTATTATAATAAATTACTCCTAATTCAAAAAATGATAAAAATTTATCCGAATCAGTGTGGCTGGATTTTTGGATAACCTCGTCCGTATTAAACTTTTTTTACATATTTATATGAAAAAAAAAAATTATATAATTTATAATGATGTAATTATAATAATTAGCTGATAAATAATGTTAAGTTTGAAAAAAATAAAAAATAATATTTTTTTATATTTGAACTGAATATTTTTTTCCACACATTGAATAATAGATTAATATTTCTTTTCTATTTACTGAGTATGATTTTAAAAGCTATCTGACTTTTGCTATTGTACCGTATTTTCAATGTTTAATTTAGACATATCTTTCATTTCATATTAAATATTTATAAAATTGATATCTTAAATGTACACAATATAAATAGATAAAAATTAGTTATAAATATCCTTTGAATTATATAATTTTTATTATAGATAATATTTTTGATAAAAAAAAATTAATTGATTAATTTTAATTGTACAGTAAAAATAAAATAATAATAAAAATCTTATCATAAAATAATGCTTAAGAATTTTACGATCGCGACGCCCATGTCTCCTTAATAACGAACATTCATTGTGCCTCTGTGATGTAGACTCTCGTCATTTCAGTTTCAGTCATCGTTGCAGCGTCCGCCTGCGTTGATCATAAGTGAACTTGATGATCACATCATCTCATTTCGAGTACTCTATTTATCAAGTTATATAAATAACATTCCTTATTTTATTGACTTAAGAGCCGATCATCATTTAACTCGAATGTGAAATTAAATGATTAATTTTATTATAAACGTTTTTCTTTTAATTTACTAAATTTCCAAAAATACTTTTTTTATTTATCATGATGGGATTTTATCAGATAGGCTTGTCTGCAGTGATCGCTTTTACTGCCGCCTATCTTTTAACCGGAAGGCGATGGCGCACATTATTTATCATTTACAAAACTCTACCCAGAGATATAACGTAAGTAGCTTTTTTTTTTAATTTTTGGCTATCATTTGTTTATGGGGTGAATTAAAAAATAATATATTTTCCAATATTTATAATTTTATAAAATAATATACAAAATAGTTCATTGTTATTAATTTTCCACAAGAAATTTAGTAATCACACATATTAAAATATTTTGGAGTTTTAAATGTAACAACGCAGTACCATGATAAGGCTGTTGACGTTTTGAATACATCACAAATGTATGAGTTAAAATAAACTCAGTGGTATAGCATCTGTGCATTCATGTTAATTTAATATTGTGTGACATACTTATATATATATATATATATATATATACATACATACATATATATATATATATATATATATATATACATATATACATTAGGGTGCTCTATTTAAAACGAACATTTTTTTTTTAGCGGACACAAGAAAATTTTGTTATTTATATTCAAAGAAAAATTCCCTGAAAATTTCAGCTCTTAATTTTAATTTTAAGTACTTTCTATCGAGTATCAAAGTTTTCCCATTTAAAAAGCATGTAAATCGAATAACTTTTCTTTAAAATTACTATAACTTAGCCCGATTTTGTGCTATCGTTTTGAAACCAGTTTTTATTTGTAGAGTATTTGTTGCTTTTCAAAAGTATATGCGACGGTTTTGGTCTAACTCGATCCACGTCGATTTTATCAGCTCCGAAAGACAAATTTTCACTTTTTTCATTTATTTTTGTTAATTGTGAAAAAATGGTTCATATCACAACAAATATGCATAGGACCAATCATTTAGAAAATTTTACGCTCAACAAAATTGTTCATTACACTTATATTGCTTAAGTCCACTGTTCATGAGATACATGAATTTTAACATTTTACAATAAAAAATCTGGGCGTCGGTTGGCCCTGCGGGCCAGCCCCAAAACTTCCCGCTGTTTTCGACCTCAAAGAGCTCGAATACATTAGTGTAGATATATTTTCGAGCTCTTCGAGCTCGAAAATGCTATCACGTGCGGTTGTTTTTTTACGATCTTTTCAAGCTCTAACAAGTTGCCTGTTATGCTGAAGTTTGAAAATTTAAGAATCAAGAATTGTTAATGAAGCGGTTTTTAAAATTTAATCCCTGATTATGTTCAATAAAAAAAGTGTATTCAGGCAATAATCAATGCCAGGGATTCAAATCAAGATTTAAATGAGTTTTGACTCATGTGAGAAACAATCAAACATGAAATATCCGAGAAAAATATTGAAAACTACGCTTTATCGATTTCATTGTTGGTACTATGATTTAAACTAAAAAGCAAGTTCGATGACATTATGTATCGAAAGTAACCATATAAAGGATGAGTTGGTATGACTTCAGACACATTTTAGTAGGTTATATTATGATTTATCCGGGAAAAATAACATAAAATGTTATTTTTTTAACTTTTCAACGCCGATATCTTTCGAACTAATTGATCGATTTTGACGTTTGAGGTGGCAATCGACGCGTTTTTTTGAGTACTAGAGCTGATTAGATTTTGAAGTTGATCGTATGAGTCGTTTCTAAGAAATCAATAAAAAACTAAAAAAAAAAATTTTTTTTTTCGTAATTCGCAGATATTGTCGAGTCTATTTGATCAAATGATCTGAAATTGTGAGGAAAGTTGATGGCCAACATGCTCTTTCAATCACCGCCTTAAACATCCGAATCGGTTCATTAGTTCAAAAGTTACAAAGAGTTTACATACACACACACACACACACACACACACACACACACACACACACACACACACACACACTCGGACATCATTCCAAAAATAGTCAGAATAGCTTCCTAGGATCTCAAAACGTCGACATCTGATGAAAACTCGATTTTCGGAAATCGGGGTGAAAACAATAACTTTCCGAAATTTTCGAAAATCGTCAATTTTCTTAGCGAAAAGTTAAAAAAATTGTTAGCTTACTATGGTACTAATCTTTTTATTGAAAAATGTTAAGCACCCTAATATATATATAGGGGAGGGAGGGGCAAAATGGGGTACCTAAGGAAATACTAAGTTTTCGATTAATAAAATACGCCAGATCTTTTTGTTTTTAATGATATCCAAGGTAAATAGACAAAATTTTTTGCTGCCGTTAATAAATAAAATTTTCTTTTCTGGCGGGCAAAATGGGGTACCCTTTAAAAAAGTTGAAAAAAAAAATTTCTGCAAGGTCATCAAATTTCATTAAAAAAAATTTTTTTTTTATGTAAAATACATACAGAAAAATTACATTTCACATCATTGGTGGATATGAAGGCAGAAAAAATTTTTTTAATGGGGCAGAGGGGACCCCCTTCAAAAAATGGTAATTTTTTTTTTATTTTTTTTTAATTGCATTTTTATCAATTAAAAAGTAAAATCTCATTGTCGAATATTTTTAGTGGTCACATTTACCCCAACTACAGGAAATCAGCCGAAAAATGAATTACCATTTTAATTTCTTTTTTATTTGACGTTAAAAATATGAAAAAATCAATTTTCAAAACTTTCGGCTGGTCCATTTTGCCCCAGGTGTTATGGGTAGGGTTAAAAATGCGGAAATATATTAAATTTTTTTTAATTTGATGAAAAAAATTTGATAGAATCATTTTTTCGATTTTTGGGCTGGTCCATTTTGCCCCAGGTATCATGCGTAGGGCTGAAAATGTTCAAAACTATCGGATATACAATAATTAGACGAAAAAAAAAAATTTGTTTTTTCACCAAATTTTTGGGGTACCCCATTTTGCCACCCCTACCCCATTTTGCCCCTCCCTCCTCTATATATATATATATTCGGAGTAAACCCGTGTCTATATAATAACATTTTTGAGACTTGGATTCTATTCGATAAATATAAGATATTACTGTGCGTGTATGAAATAATGTATTTGCATTATTAGTCCACATGTAATCATCCATGCAAAGAATAGAATCTAAAAATTATGTTGTCAATTAATTAGATCTGATAAGCCGTGATTCCCTTAATAATATATATGATATATGATTCGGTTGCGGCGAGATTTGGTAACGTTATCAATATATTAATAACTTCATTAGTCAGTAAAAACTTCACAAAACTCCGTCACCATCAAACTACATCGTGGAAGTGAAGTCGGATTCACTTTCAGACAAGTTTTCACTTCATACTACTATAAAAAACGAAAGAAAACAGTCGTTAAGTGTAAAAAAATAATAACAAGTGTAAAATAATACGACTGAATAGAATGTTTTGAACTGATTAAAATGATTAAGTCGTCAACAATATACCCGTTCGGCAAAAAGATATCATATAGAGTTATTAAAGATAACATTTTCATGATCTGACACCTGAAATAATTATCCTAAAGGTAATATAAAGTTATTAGAAAAGTCTCTAATGAGCCATCTAGCGGCATCTTTTAGAGCTCATAGCCAAGACATAAAAAAGTTAATTAATATCCATAAAATGTAATTATAAACTTTTTTATTGATTAGTAACTATATATATACACATATATATTAGGCCTTGGTTAATCCCATATCCGGCCAACGGAGTCGAATTCAAATTCAAATCCAAATCAAATTCATTTTTAAACAAGATCAAATTCACAGGTCGGCGACGAGCAAATCTCGGGGCCGTAAGACTGAGAATTTGGTCATGATCACCGGTTATTCGAAAACTCATCTTTTCGATGTTGTAGAGACATCTACAAAAGTTATCATTAAGCTATCTTTTTGATTTCTTTAAAATGACTTCGACAGAGAAGTGTCAAAAAAATAATATTTTTCTGAGTTCTAAAAGATATCATTTTTTTTGATAATATTGTGTTATCTTTTTGACATTGATGACGAACGGCTAAAATTATTTTTAATGTTATTCTAATATATTTAGAGATATAATTCAAATGAAGGAAATTTCATTTAAAAAACATTAGTAATTTAAATTTCAACATTAAAAAAAAAAAAAAAAAATAGAAGTAATTGCGATAACATCTTGAACTGACACTTAAAAAGTGTGTAATTTACAGTGGAATTTAAAAAAAAATTCAATGATTCGAACTTCTTGAAAACGTTGATTTTAATCTGAAAACGTTAATGACTAATTGATAACTACTTCAAATAATTTTTTTTCTAAAACTACATGTCAAGACAAAAAAAATGATGATCGACTTTTTATGGATATCAATACTTATCATTACTCTATCATTAATTGAAAATTTTTCACCTCAAAATTAAAAAAATCAATAACTCAGTAACGTTTTGGATGAAAGACTAAAAATTGGTGTACCAGTAGCTTTCAATACGTATTAGAACATATTGGAAAATTCGTGAAATCAAAAAGGTTCGCGTACACAGAAAAAAAGGATATCTTGGCGCAAGAAATTTTTTCTTGCCGCAAGAATATTTTTTGCAATTTTGAATGAAAACGAAAATTTTCTTGGTTCAAGAACAAAATTTTCTTAAATTTAGTCATCTTGGCATAAGATTTTTTTTTTTATTCAACCGATATAATATATGTTTCTTAAAGTAAGAAATATTTTCTTAAAGTCAGAAAAATAAATATTTTGCCCTGATATAAAATCAATTGTCCGAAAAGTAAAATATTCTTTCTTGAAGAATAATTTATTTTGAAACAAGATGATTTGTAACTCGAGTCAAGAATTAAAAATACTCGATTCAATGGTAAGAAATATCTTGGTTTAAGTATTTTGTTGTGTTGCGGCGAGTAAGCGTGGACGTTTGAACCAACAGAAACTGCGCTCACGGCTCAACGCAAAAATTCTCTTCGGAAAGCTAACTGCACTATACTCAAGTGGTGGTTGTGTAGACGGTGTAGAATCTACATTGTACAGTGTGCTTATTGGATATGAGTAAAGTAAACGAATGTTCAGGGAATGATCAGATAGCATAACTGGTAAAGCTCTCGCGTGATCCCGAATCGGTCTGGGTTCGATTCCTACCATGAGCAAACCATTCATTTTTCTCAAGTTGTTCATATACCATTATTCGAGGATGTTTATTTCTTATCCCCTCTACTGCCGTATTGTGATATTCTAAATATACACATATAATTTCCTGCTTCACAACATTTAATATTTATACTAAATATCATCAAAGGGAGAATTTTATGTCTTCCGTTAAGTAAATATTTGCATGATTCAAGAAAACTTATTTTATTAAGTTAAGAATATAATTGATTTAAATCAAAATTAAAATTTTCTCATTCCAATAGACCGTTGTCTTGAGTCGATAATGTAGTTTTCTCAAACTGAGCGTAAATGTTCTTCAGCCACGCAAAAAAAGTTATTGGTTTGAGATGTTGATATATATTTTGACAATTTACTATACTCTCCAACCAAGACAGTATACAAAAGTATCTTGTTTTGATAGTTTTTTTTTACTTGGTTAGAAACAAAATGAATAATCTTAAATCAAGGTTATTTAACTTGAATTAAAATTTAATTATTCTCGATACAATATTTTTAAAATATTAATCGAAAAAAAATGTTTTCACATTAAAAAAACCTAATTACCCAGCCAAGGAATAAAAAAATGAAGGCAAAAATTATCTTGGGCCAAGTCAACTTTTTTTTTCTGTGTAAAAGGCTCGTCCTGATTGAAAATACTCATTGGAAAGGATTGAAAAAGATGAGAATCCAATACTTTTGAATACTTTCTATACCACCAGATTTTCATCTGGGCCTAAAATTAATACTTTTCAATTCTATTGAATCCAAAAATAATATGAGAATTTCTAAACTTCTGAGGAATTGAAAAAGATTCAAAAGAATTGATATTTTTAATCTTTCTGAATACTTTTCAATACCAAAATAATATCACATTTCGGGTCAAGCGTGGGATTGAAAAGAATTCAAATGAATTGAAATTTTTTAATCTTTCTCAATACCAAAATAGTTCCATATTTCGGGTTAAGAATGGGATTGAAAAAGATTCAAATGAATTGAAATTTTCAATCTTTCTGAATACTTTTCAATAACAAAATAATTACACATTTCGGGTCACGTGTGCGATTGAAAAAGATTCAAGTGAATTGACATTTTTGAATCTTTTTGAATCCTTCTCAATACTAAAATAGTTCGATATTTCGGATCGAGTGTAGAATTGAAAAGAATTAAAAAGAATTGAAATTTTTGAATCTTTCTGAATCCTTCTCAATACCAAAATAATTCAATATTGGAAGGTATCGAAATGATGAAAGATGGAATTCCTTTCAATAATTTTGAATTCCATTTAAAGAATTACAAAGTATTCAAATGATCAAAATTTTAATTCTATTCAATACTTTCCAAAACCTCTGTATGGATTGAAAAGGACTGAAATAATTTTCAATCCTTTTTAATGAGTATTTTTAATCACCGCGGTGATTTGGTACAGGATGCCCCGTATGTATAAATGTCTATTGAGAATTTGAAGTCATTTGTAGTAACCGTAAGATGTATTCAATTATGTGATTGATGATAAAGAAATAATTAAATTGACAACAATGTAAACAATGTTAATTATATGTAAAGAGTATTAACGTAGACCTGACAATAACAATAATAATATTAAAACTTTGTGTACATAATGCAATAAATATATAATAGTAAAATAAAAATTTTATTGACTTGAGCTTCGTACTGAGTATGTAAATAAATACAACCATGGTGGGGTAAGAGTGTCGATTTAGTTGTTAAATAAAGTATGATACAATAATGCTGACGATGCCCATGCAGTTATCCAGGGCTTTGTAATTTGAGATGAATATCGATAAAATATCCGCGGTAATTAAATTGTAGTATAGTGATATTGAAAATAGGATATCCATATATATATTATGTGTGATTCGTTTCCAGTGAAAGTATTTTTTTCGTTGCTCATTAAGCAAAATATTGTTTTTTATGCTAGAACAAAAATTCCTGCCAAGTTTGAGCTCTTAATTCCAATCCCACACGGAAAAAAATGAACTATAAAAATTGAGAATGACAAGTAATATAATGATAAAGTGATCAGTAAATACTATTATTCTAAATAGTAATTTTTTCATTTACGATTCAAGCGTGAATAATTACAGAATAAGTAGGAAAATTTATTGTCTATGCAAGAAAAATTACTATTTGAACTTTAAAAATTGTAACTGACACTTAGAAAATAGACGACACGTATTATAAAATTTACTATTTGAATCTTCAAATTCCCCATATGGACAACAGGGTTCCGAGTTATCATTTCAAATAGTAATTTTTAGAGTTTTTTTTTCCGTGTAAGTACTTTCCAATTGATTTTCAAGATTTCCCATTTAAAATACACGTAAATAAAATTACTTTTTTTTTTTAACTTTCTAATACTTAGCTGTGTTTTATGATATCAATGCGATTTTGGTTGCAAATTGTAGGGCATTTGGTGTTCTTCAAAACTGCCCATAGTAACTTAGCTGCAACTTCAGCTGTTTCACTTGTGTCCGCTGCGGAAGTCATTTTTCCTATGAAATTGACCTTTATTGGCTTGCAGAACGTAAACCAATGAAAGTACACTGAAAATGTTAATAGAAATTTTGTAGGAAATTTTATGCTCTTCAAAAAAAGTCCTATGAGTCAAGTCGCTAAAGCACATAATTTCGGAGTTATAGGAATTTTAATAATTTGAAAAAAATAATATTAAAAAAAAGCAATAACAATTGATGTTTTATTTTTTAAATTATTAAAATCACTATAGCTCGGAAACTATGGAGTTTAGCGTCTTGACTCATAGGACTTTTTTTGAAGAGCATAAAATTTCCTACAAAATTTCTTTTAACATTTTCAGTGTACTTTCATAGGTTTACGTTCTTCAAGCCAATAAATGCCCTACAATTTGCAATCAAAACCGCGTCGATATCATAAAACGCAGCTGAGTATTAGAAATTAAAAAAAAAGTATATATATATATATATATATATATATATATATATATATATATATATATATATATATATATATATATATATATATTAAGTTTAAAATTTTAAGTTGGAAAATCCTTTTTGCATTAGATTCGCTCGAACCTCCTTATCATCGCCTGTTTTTCTGTGCTGGTTAATTATATTAAATAAAAAATTTTGTTGTTAAACATGTTACAGAGGAGCATTTAGATTTTTTAAAGTCAATTTTTTACTATGGTATTGGGAAAAACGTGGGTTCACAGTTGCTAAATTATTGCATAGACAAGCCCAATCTTATCCACATAAAATAGCTTTAATTTATGAAAATCAAGAATGGACTTATAATCAGGTGAATATTTTATTACGGTTATGAGCAATAAATAATTAAATTATTCATTGCTATAACATCCATTATACCTATTAGTAATCACCAATCACTAATTTCTTAACATACATATCATAATGATAATTGATTAATGAACACGTGAATAATGACCGTCAATTTGCATTTACATAATAACACTATCAATTTCCACTGCAGTTAGATGATTTTACTGACCGATTAGCATATTGCATTCGCACCCAACCAATCAATCGTGGTGATAGCGTTGCCTTACTTATGGGAAATTATCCAGAGTATGTTGGAATTTGGCTAGGACTAAGTAAAGCAGGTTTTGTAACTGCCTTGATTAATACAAATTTACGTAAAGATGTTTTAATACACAGTATCAAAGCAGCCGGTTGTAAAGCTATTGTTTTTGGATCAGAATTCAAAGATGGTAAAAAATATATATTATTTAGTATTTAATATAATTTTATTATTTTTTAGATAATACATGCTCAAAATAAATGCCGTGGAATGCCTAACATTGGTCTTATAAACTTTTTCATTAAGCACTGGTCATTTCTGATTGATCGGATGGAGTGTTAAAATTTTTTTTAAAACACTTATTAATGCATCTCTTCTATCTCGAAATTTAACAAAAGTAGGCGCGACATATCCCTACACTATAATCTATGTTGTCGAAATGTTCAAGATAGGTTATTGGGATGAATTCACCTTTACTCAAAGCTATATCACTAGAAAAAAAAACCTCTAGACTGTACATGCACCATATAATTAACGACAAATGACTGTTGGTGTGTAGATCATCATTATGCGTCACTTTAAGTTTTAACCTTATTTTTAAATGACATCAAATGTATTAGACTTTTTATTAGACTAGTATTCATGCTTGCTAATTAATAAAATAATAAATTATAAAGATGATCTTATTTTCGATTAACCCTTTCCGGTTGACCTTGAGTCCCTATTCTTAATTTGAATCGTACGTCTTCGTCTTAAAGTGAGAGAGCGCTAACCTATTTAGTAGAGAAGGGGTAGAAAAAATCGTAGAAGGGGGCGCATGCATACACTACTTCTATTATTAAACCGTTACTTACGCAGCCTTCCTAAGAGCTGTGATTGGTTTTATGCCCAAACAGCTGTCGCCGATACTCCTCGAGACAGATTATCAGGAAAGGGTTAAATAGAGAAATTTTCAACTCAACTTTTAATAATTAAATGGATAAACTATTAACTTTTTTGATAGTTGAATAACTTAATAGAACAACATAATTAAACATTGATTTTTATGAAGACAAATTATCAGAATGATTTCAACTGGAAGACGCCAACTTTAGGAATTTAACGGCGTTTCAATTTTGAGAATTGTTATATAAAATATCGTAGACAACTAGCGGCATCGAGAATAATACCCTCGTTCGGTCGGTAACACTCGCTGACCCTCATGTTCTTAAGTCCCGTACTCGAGTATTATATTCAATGCCACTAGTTGTCTAAGATACTATTTCTAGAATTTCTTATAGTCATTAATTTTTTTTTTTTTTTAACAGCGATTAATGAAATAAAAACAAAATTACCTGATCTAGCTTTATATCAATGGTCAGAAAATAAAAATCAACCAATTTTACAAGATGCATTTGATTTAAATAGTTTAGTAGATAAATATTCATCTAAAATTATCGACATTGATTTATCATTCGGTCATCCTCGAGATAAATTAATTTATATATACACATCCGGTACTACTGGAATGCCGAAAGCTGCAGTTATTAATAATCTCAGGTAAAGTGTAATTAATATATTCTCATGCATTCATCTTATAGTTATGGTTTTATTATATACATCATACAAAGTTCCAATAAATGTTTAAAATTTGGTTTTTACCATTTTTTTTTTTTAGGTATATGGTGATATCTTGTGGTGTGTATTACATGCTTGGCCTTCAGCAAACGGATCGTGTTTATGATTCACTGCCACTGTACCATTCAGCAGGTGGTATTGTCGGTGTTGGTCAAGCACTTTGTACTGGAATAACAGTGGTATTGCGAAAAAAATTCAGCGCCTCTAAGTTCTGGGATGACTGTATTCAGTACGATTGCACTGTAAATTTTTGAATATTTTTTTTTTTTTTATAAAACTTTCTATTTATTTAATGAAAAAAAAGAACCAATATTTTTAGTTTATTTTTTTGTTTTTTTTTCATACATTTATTTGGATAATATGTAAATAGATGCATTGATTATTTTAAATCTCATTTGGATTTAGGTTGCTCAATATATAGGTGAAATTTGTCGATTTTTACTATCAGTACCACCTAGTCCTAACGATACTAATCACAAAATCCGTTTGATGTTTGGCAATGGTTTACGACCACAAATATGGGAATCTTTTGTTAACCGATTCCAGATTAAACAAATTGGTGAATTTTATGGTGCCACTGAAGGAAATTCTAATTTAGGTAATTAACGTATTGATAGCATAACGATCAAATATTGCACCCCATAAAAATTAAACGTCGTAGTAAATGATGAAAAAAGTATCCATCATAAGAAGTTTTCATAGTATACAACAATTTGTAGCTTTAAAAAATATTTCTACAGTAAAATATAAATTACATGACCATTAATTAGATTCAATATATTCAAAGTTTGAAAACACAAACGTGCACAACTCACTCGCTCATTCAAAAAAAAATGAACAGATATCGCTTCTAAATGCAAAAAGTATTTAAAAAAAAGATAATAGTCATGTGGGGCAAGTGTGCGCACACCCATTGATTTCATACTGAAATGCGTGGATTTTTGCACATTTGCCCCGCATGACTCTAATGATAAAAGAGAAAATGGCAGCTAAATTTTTTCATGAATTGCCAGTTTTAAGTTTTTGTTAATTAAGATCAAATCAAAAAGATGAGAAAAATGATTTCCAAAAGGGTTTCTGTATTTAAAGATTCAAGTGTAATAAAAAGTATAATAAATTAATCAGTTCTGTATTTCTTATTGGGTTTACCAACATCCGTACATACTGGCGGACATCACAAATTTTTTCAACAATTTTTTCTTTTCAATCATAATTTTTAAAAAAAGTGACTTAATCTTGAGTTGGTTTTATTCATTAATAAATTACCCTTCAAACGTGTTTGGTTGAGAAAATTTGAATAAGTGTAAATGTAATTTACTCACGTGAGTTAATCAGCTGGGATCGAGTAAGCGTTAGTAAAACACATTTCATTGCTTCGCAATTGAATTGTGGAATATTCAATTATAACTTCCAATTAAAAAGTTAATATATTAATTTTTATTTATTTTTTGTCGTGCGTGGGTTTGTATTCATTGCACAACCCTGGCGGATTCGTGATCACTGTTAAATGATCGTAAAACGACGGTCGAAAGACCGTAAATGTACGGTACCGACAAATGACCGTATATCGGCCGTAAAAGAAGCGTCATTTGATGGTGAAAGACAAGTGCCGTTGTGAAAATTCTCGACAGTAACTGTACAGTTGATGTTTTGTATGTGCACTGTATTTCAGCTGTCTAGCGCCCGTAAATCGACGGGTAGTGGACCGTCTTTCTATGGTCATTGGTAAGTATAGGGATCGTCAAAAACCGAAATCTTGGCGGTTCATTTACAGTATTGAGTGAGTCAAACACTTGTCAATCGAGCGTATAGTGTCGGTAAGTGAGAAACTTTTCGTTAGTGAACTATCGATTAGTTGTCGGTCAGATTTTTCATTTTTTAAATGTCTCTAATAACCAGTAATAGACTCCAAGTATACTGCAATTATTCGTGTCGAGAAAAAATCTAAAAAACACTTAAATAAAAAATTTTTAGTCATTATGCAGTGAGGACTTCAAATATTAATGAGTTTAGATAAGATAAACAGAGATACAGTATTAGTAAATTTATTAATTGTTAACAACAGCAGATGTTACCCTATAAACAATAACATAATTAAGTATAGTACAAATAATATAATCAATCATTTATTAATGTCTTCAACTATCTAAAGTTCATTTGTATCCAAATAAATATATACAAATAACTTGTCATTTCGAGTGAATGATTCAGCACAGTGGTTAACACGACAGACTTCGAATCAGGGGGTCTTGGGTTCGAGTCCATAAGTCGGCGAGTTTTTTTTTTTTCATGGCAGTTATTGCATACATATAAATCACTATATAAAATTATACTATATTTTTTTCCCGGGCAGTCCCATGAATTTCCAAATTTTACACCTAAATGCGTGTAATTAGAGAATTAATCTACCGTAAATTGAGCGTAAAACGTCGGTCAAAATGCAGTGCAATTATTCACATATGTTTGTACTTTCGGTATCCACAGTCGGTAAATCAACTATTATGACATTGGTGATCGAGGCTCATACTATCGTTCTTCAGCGATATATAATAATCGATTAGATGGTGTTATTGCCGTAAGTGCTGAAAAATTATATGGTGAAGATTTTTCACAACTGCACTCGGAAACGATCGTCAAATTACTCCACGCAGTCGAATGTTCGACGGCGAAACTTACGACGATTTAACGTCAATAAACGGTAATTTTATCGTGCCGCTGAAACCGCTAGGGAACTCAATTGCGAAGCAATGAAATGTGTTCTGCTAACGCTTACGGGGTCTCAGCTGATTCTGGAACTGAAAACAAATTCTTGGACAATACGTACAAGAAAAAAATATTTCCTACTCATAACATGTGCAGTTTAATTTGAAATTTATCACCAAAGTATTTGATAAATTAATTGTCATTGATTAATTTGCATGTACCATTATTTCAGTCAATATTGATAACAGAGTAGGTGCCGTCGGCTTCATACCAAAATTTGCCGGGCGTTTATATCCCGTAACTCTGTTGAGGATTGATGAAGAGACCGGTGAGCCAATTAGACGAAACGGATTATGCGTTCCCTGCAAAGCAGGTTAGTGTGGAATTATTTTAAAATAACATATAATTGTGAACCAACTGGTTAATTAATTGCAGCTCTTTGATAAAATTATATATAGATAGCTTTTGTTTGATACTTGAGTAAAGTTGATACAATATATTAAAGTAATATAGTACTATTATTCTATATATATAATAATATAGAAATTAATATTGTGAAATTTATCTAAAAAGATTGAAATTTACTAATTTATTTGGCAATTATACAAAATTACGGCTCCACTTATTGTCAATTACCAATTATACAATTAGGTACGTATTGTGATTTGAATACATTTTATTAAAAACTACGTAACAGCAATTTAGATATAAAAACTGATTATTTGGCTAAATGATGCATTTAGGTTCCATTAAAATATTTTTCAATAATAAATTTATGGATATTTTTTGTATTTCAATCCAAATTTTCTTAAATATTTACTGAATCTTAAAATTTTATTATTCAATATGCATAATTTGATATAAAACATTAATTAAAAGTGAATTTCATTAAACATCAACCATTAAGAATAACAAAAATGGTTAAAGTGCCGTAATTACCATCAAATCGATAGTTTTCATCTTAAGTACGCCAATAAACTCATTAGGGAGACTAATGTTGACGTACCCTGTTGCTTTTGACCATTTATCTAATAGTACGACCTTGGCAGATCCGAATCATGGCGAATTACCGTATTTTACTGCAAACTTGTCGCATTTTACGGTAAGTTGCGGTAAAAATGCGGTAGAATACGGTGAGTTACGATCATTTGCCACAATTTGTGGCACTTTTACCGTAACACAGTGAAATACTTCACTTTGCGGTAAAATTCCGTAATTTTGAAGTAAATCTACGGTGTAATACCACAGGATTGTCACAAATTTACGGTAAATTACCGTAGAATACCGTTCTTTTCCGTAAAATACCGTAATGCTTCCAAATAGCAGTAAATTATGGTAATTACCGTAATTGAGATCCTCCAGAGAATGGAAGCTAATACACTGTAGTTAGCTTCAATGTAATAGTTAGATGAAAATTGAATTCAGATAGTAGAGTATTTCTCTGCATTGACTTACATGTTATAGGCTTAAATAATGATTAAAATCCCTCGCGGACTTGGAATCACTATGAAATTATGGTGAAATTCCGGTGAGATTATAGTAAAAACATCGTGAGATCATGATGAAACTACGGTGAAATCACCATGATTTTGTGCCATTCGGTCACTGTAGTTTTATGGTGATCCCACAGTGGTTCGATAGTGGTTTCACAGCAAATTCACACTGAATTTAGAATGAACTTACAGTGAATTCACAGTAAATCCACAGTGAACTTACTGTGAATTCACTGCAAGTTCACTGTAAATTCACAGTGAACTTACAGTAAATTCACAGTGAATTTACAGTGAACTTGTAGTGAATTCACAGTGAATTCATAGTGAATTTGCAGTGAATTTGCAGTGAACTTACAGTAAATTCACTGTGAATTTACTGTAAGTTCACTGTGAATTTACAGCGAATAGATACGGAGAAAAAAATGAAGTAAATTTTAATCAAAAATATGAAACTAATTTTACTATCCCGTTCAATAAATTTTACTATATTAGAATGAAAATAGATTGAATTAAATTTTTTATAACTTTTAACTTTTTATTATTAGTGCTATCATTTTGATTATTATTGTTATTTATGTTATCTGTATTGGTGTTTGTGTCGACTTTTATTTTTAAAAAATCACTCGTTTTAACCGAGATTCGAACCCTGATCTCCCGCGTGCGAGTCGTTTCTTATGTCTAACGGCCTGATGTCTCGTTTGAACAAAAGTTGTTGAACTTGTAATACATAGATGTATCTGCTATCCCTACCAAATTTTAACTTTATCTGTACATAGTAGAATTTAATATACAGATAATATAATCATGTTAGCAAAAAATACATTACATAAGATAATTTTTAATATCTTCTATTGTAATAATTGCCAACCAGTTAATTTCACGAAATGTTTTGTAATAAATAAAATATAGAATGTATTTATTCATATCTGTTAGTAAATTTTACTTCAATATTGTAGTTTTTACAATATTTTTTTTCATCGTGTACAGTGAATTGACAGTAAATTTTTGATAAATTTACAGTCAATAAACAGTAAATTAGCAGTGAATTCACAGTGAATATACAGTGGATTTCCTGTGAATTTCTTACTATTTTATTTGTAAACTTTGAAACTAATAATAATAATAATAATAATAATAATAATAATAATAATAATAATAATAATAATAATAATAATAATAATAATAATAATAATAATAATAATAATCTTAATAATAATAATAATAAGAGTTACGAAATCTGAATTAAAATTATTTTGACAACTTATTAAAATTGGTTTTAAAAAGGAAAGCTGCATATACACACAGCCATACAGACGTCACACGGGAAATGATATGAACAAATGTCCGGGGCCTCCTAACCTCGCGGTCTGATGAAAACTCGATTTTCGAATATCGAGGTAAATGAAAGAAATTGTCACTATACTACTCTAAAGCTACGATTTGACGACTGTGATGTCAAATCACCATAAAACTAAAGTTAAATCATCCTAAATTTATTGTGGAATCATGGTGAAATCACCATTAATTTACTGTGAAATCATTGCGAAATCACCATTAATTTACTGTAGAATCATGGTGAAATCACCACTAATTCACGGTGAAATCACTACTAATTCACGGTGAAATCATGGTGAAATCACCATAAATTTACTGTAAACTCGCAGCGAAATCACAGTGAAATCACTAGTAAGTCACAATGACAAAATGGCACAAAATCACTGTGAATTCACTATGAAATCACCGTAAACACACTACGAACTCACGGTGAAAATGAATTCACTGTGATTTCACTGCGATTTCACAGTGATTCTAAGTCCGCGAGGGATAACTGAAGCATATCAATTCAAACTGATTCGAAGCATATAATTTATTTCTTAAACTTTAGATAGATCTTATCTATACTCCACTATCCATCTGACAATAATAAATAAATTATATAATTATATTAAATATTATCAGATCTGAATCAATGCTAATTAACTTAATTTTTGAAAGGATACGGAACCTTTGTTAAATGTGAGCAAGATTTTGAGGGAGATTTAGGATATTTTGTGAATTCTAATGTTTTATTCTGAAATTTTGTGCATGTCAAAGCCTGATGAAGTGGCAATGTGTCACGAAGCATCTCTTACGTAAATGAATTGCTAAATTACACAATGAACAAAATGATTTTCATTCCTCTGAAAATTAAGTGAATTATGTAATTATAAAAAATTATTTATTTAATCAATTTAACAAAAATAATCATTAGTTGGCCTTATTTTTTAAACTTTTAAGTAATTGTGATTGAGTCACTAATTGTCATTTTCACACAATCGACCCCATTTTCATTATTTCGGTGTCAAATGCCCCAGATTAAATAAATTTTTTTTTATGTGTACTATAGTTGTAGAGATTTAAAAACTAAAAATACGTGGAGCAGTGAAAAAGAACAATCACGAGCCACTTACTTCGTTTTTGTCGATTAATTTTTAAATTATTTATCAGGTGAACCAGGAATATTTGTTGGTAAAATAAACCCTAAAAAACCAGTCAATGATTTTAGTGGGTACGCTGATGAAAAAGAATCTGAAAAAAAAATTCTCTATGATGTTTTCCAAAAAGGAGACAGGGTTTTTAATTCAGGTGACATTTTAGTAATGGATGAGCTTGGATATTTTTATTTTAAAGATAGAAGAGGAGATACATACAGGTAAAACTTTATAACAACAAGTTTTTTTTTATATTGTGGTAAAAATCTAAGTGATTTTAATTATTTATTATCTTAATAAATTTTTTTTTACGACAGGTGGAAAGGTGAAAATGTTGCAACAGCTGAAGTAGAAGCTGTCATCAGTAATATTTTAAGTTTAAAAGACTGCGTTGTTTATGGTGTTGAAGTACATTATGATTTTATTTGTTTTTTTTTCCTTATTTTTTTTTTTTTTTTTAATTTTATATTTGTCCATTTAATCCTTTTTGTAGAACAATATTAAATTCTAGTTATTCCATTTAATTTAAGATTCCCGGGAATGAGGGTAAAGCTGGAATGGCTGCAATCTACGATCCCGAAAATTCATTAAATCTTCAAGAGTTGGCGGAAGGTCTAAAAAAAGGTTTACCGTCATACGCTAGACCACTTTTTGTTAGAGTTTTATCACAGTTACCTCTAACAGGTAAATTCATTTATTTTTAGGTATTATTATTATTATTATTATTATTATTATTATTATTATTATTATTATTATTATTATTATTATTATTATTATGATTATGATTATTATTATTATTATTATTATTATTATTATTATTATTATTATTATTATTATTATTATTATTATTATTATTATTATTATTATTATTATTATTATTATTATTATTATTATTATTATTATTATTATTATTATTATTATTATTATTATTATTATTATTATTATTATTATTATTATTATTATTATTATTATTATTATTATTATTATTATTATTATTATTATTATTATTATTATTATTATTATTATTATTATTATTATTATTATTATTATTATTATTATTATTATTATTATTATTATTATTATTGTTATTGTTATTATTATTATTATTATTATTATTATTATTATTATTATTATTATTATTATTATTATTATTATTATGAGCGACCTACAGTCACTATGTGACTGCTCAAATATTATTGGCAAATTTATTTAATATGATTTAAATTTCACTGTATGTTATAATCTTTACTCTAAAATTTACTCTAGGATCTTGTATTTATTTTTATTATCATTGTAATTTGATAAGTAAATCTTATCATTAGCTCACAAACCTATTAATTTTGATGATTGTATAATCATAAGATTTTTGAAGAAAAATCTACACACGGTCAAATTTCTTTTTATTAATCTTCCAGTATATATATATTTTTTGACTGATATTAAATTAAGTTTGTTTGATTGTTATTATCATAGAAGACATGGCATAGACTAAATTTCTGTAATTTTCTTTTAATTATATTTATATTCAGTACTATTCAGTGACAGAATAATGAAAACATTAATTTACATAAAAAAAATTACGATCGTCTTTTTTTCTCGCGTAACTTAAATGAAATTCAAATAGATAGATAAATAGATTCATTTCGATACTTGGCAATAAAAAAGAGTTAAAACCGTGAAAAAGCACAAATTCAAGTCAAGACTTTGTTAACGATACCAAATTTAATAACATTAACTAAGTCTATCATATAACTATACGGGTGGAACAAAATTTTCCTTATTTTCTTAATAATATAGATTATTATAATCATCATTATTATTATTATATTGATGCAGGTACATTTAAACTTCAAAAACGTGATCTTCAAAGAGAAGGATACAATGTAACAAAGGTAACTGAATAATATATTGTAAAATTAATGGTAAATTTAATAATGAATTCTAATTTTCATAGATCAAAGATCCTGTATACATGTTAGATAAATCTGGCAGCTATATAAAATTCACTGAACAAGACTATCAAAGTTTACTAACGGAAAAACTGCGAGTTTAATTGTATATACTTTCAATTATTAAAATAATGTTGACCAAAAAGATAGTAAAGGATCAGAGATTTAAAAAATAAAATTTTAAGATGTACAACTATATTTTCATAAAAAAAAAAAAAATATTTAATATTTTTTAATCATATAGAAGAAAAGTTTGGGAAACCCAAAAGTGCACGACTATTATTACTTATTTTATTATCAATAAACAAAAACAAAAAAAAATAATTCTATAAAAAAATTGTTTTTTTTTTCTTTCTGTTTCTATTTTTATTCACTACGTCCCCAAAGGCAAGACACCTGTAAATATGCACTTGCGCTCCTGGTAAGACGAGAATTCATATATATGTAGATTAGGGTGGGTCAAAAAATATGAATTTTTTTTTTTTTTTTTCATTTCCGCAACTTTCTAAATTTTAGGTGAGCTCCATACAAAAAAAATCATATTTTGTCGTTTATCAAGCGTACAGCAATTTAAAATACATATCCTTGTAGGAAATCGATCGTTCTTCAAAACAGTTTTCCTATGATTTTGTCGTTTGTCTCACCGATTAAAAAATATTAAAGGTCAAAGGTCGAAGAATTAAAGAAAAAATCGTTTTTGTTTCTTATTGTTATTATGTCTTTATTGGCATTATTTCGTAGGAAATTAACTGATCTTTAAAAATCGTCTCTTATGTATAGTCGATTAGAATAAGCATTTAGAAGATATTCGTATTCGAAGTTCAATGTATACCGGTTTCAATGCATTTTCAATGACTATCTAGGGAAATATTCATTAAATTTTTCTATTTTAGGATTTCATTTCTGTTGCAGTATTATATACTGATAATATGGAATAAAAAAAGTTTTAGAATTTAGCTCAGCTTAAGAAAGAGAAAGTAGCAGTAAGATATATAATTTGAATAAAAAAAAAAAAAACATCATTTTCTTTAACCCTTCGTCGGTCGCGTCTTTTTTAGTTTCTCGCTCGCACTGTAGCGAGTCTCTATAGGTTGAGTAGTTGTTAGCCGGCGCTACGCTCATAGCGCGACCGACGAAGGGTTAAAGATCTAAATTTTATTTTAAGGTAGTTGTTGCGTGGATTAATTTAATGTAGGTTTTTATAGAACTTCACGTAATTGTTCTTTGATTGACTACAAATCATATGACACTAATCTGAGTAACATTGACCACCCCAATTTTATGAAAAACGATTTCAAAATATTGAAATTTTAACATGGGTTATTATGCAGAATAGAGATTTACAGGCGATTTTTTTTTAATAAAATCAAAACGCAATGTAGGATCTTTCTAAAAATTTAATATGTTATCAAAACTTAAATTACAAACCACATAAAAAAAAAAAAGATAATTATTTACCACGTCGTTTCTAAATTATAATTCATCAAAGCTTGAGACATTTTTAAAAATTTTAAAGATGTACTAAAACAGTAGTGTGATATGTGGCAACAGCGATTATATTATATGTAGCCAGATAAGTGCGCGAAAATACAAATAGGCACATAATATAAAAATATAACCAATAAATAAAATTAACGATCATTAATAATTCAAATTATTATATTATTAATAAAAAAAAAAAATTAATTAATAAAATTAATTTTTTGTAAATTTATGAAAGGGAAACATTTTATGAATTTGTTTTCAAATAAAATAAAGATAATTTAACATTTATTTTTTATTTATCCTAAAAATAAACACATTGTTCAAACATTTTGTTTGATAACTTCTTAGCGTTTATTATAAATAAAATAGAAAAATAATTAAATTTATGGATTAAATAACGTGTGTATAAAACGTGTGTATGCGCAGTAACAGTGAATAGTGTTGCCACGATGACATCTCGAATGTTATGGATGTATGTGTATATAAACGTATTGACACTATTTGGATGTATGTGAGAGTAATGTGACTGTACTTTTACAAAAGTTTCCAATGAGCGGCGTTCAACGTGACTACCTTGAAACAACTACCTTAACAAAGTAAGGTAAGAGACTCAGTACCCGATCTTCTATGTTTTTGTGTGTCTAAATTTAGTAAATATGCTTTTTATCTATTTCCGCCAACCGTAAACTTGAATAATAAAATTCAGATATATCTTGACCGGATTTTTTTTTTCCCGGATGGCGTATTGAGAAGTACGTTATTTCTGATCACTGTGTCTTTTTATTCTAGAGACATACAAATTTTTTAAAACTTGAAATTTCATTGCATTTTTTTTTTGCCGTTTTCTAATGCTTGGGGACATAAGAATGTGGCAATTCATTTTTTAGACTTCGATATATTTTTAGTTTACAAGTATAAAATATTGAAATATACTTTTTTATCTGTTTTAATTTAGGTTAAATTTTCGTAGACAACCTTATTGTTCTCGGATAACTTACAATATCTCTAACGCAATATTATTTTGTTTAAATTTTTTAAGCAGAGTAATAAACACTATTAAAATTAGTTATAATCCCGATGAGTTAGGACATACAAATAACGACAGTTTTATACTTGATAATTGAAAGAAATATGTACTCTTTAGATTCCTCATCATGTGAATTATGAATTCATTTATTAAATTTTTTGTTCCAAAATTATTAAATGAATTTTCGTTGTTATAAAAGTTTTATTTTAATATTGAAAATAGTATTACGATGGTTGTATTCTAAAAATACATATACACATTCATGCTTCGAATGAAAAAATTAAATACTCAACATTATTCACCAGGCAACTGAATAATTATTGTAAGCAATTATGTTAACTATTTAAAAGTATATAATAAAAAATATATACATATATACATGTACATATTTAACGAGTAATTCATTTATTTTTTACCTTCATTATTTCATTGAATGAATTTCATAAATAATTTTAATTTAAATAATTACCAATGACACTACGCGGAATTCCATGAAAAATTAAAACAATTTTTTTTTTAATTATAAAACTGATTGATATCAATTGCATTTATTACAATAGTATTATCGTAATTTACGCTAAATCGGAATAAAGTGTTTTCATGGACAAAAGTAACTATCTTTTTTCAACGAGATCACGGTTTCGTTGTTTTACAATAAGATAGTATGAAGTATTTATAATCGTGTGACTGCGCAAACGCAACGAACAGCAGTGATTCTCATATTTGTTGTTGATAAAACATTAAATAGAAACTAAAGACAAATATTAACACTCCTCAGGAAATAAAAAAAAAATTGCGTCACATTTATTTACTATATGATAACATACAATTATTTGATCACATAAATACGGATACATTATTTTTTAATTATGATCAATATTATTAAAGAACCACTGATCTCTAAATGATATTAATATATCTTTATCAGCGGTATATTCAGTCTCAGTTTATGTGCTGGCTCGTACGTTTGAGAGTTTAAAAGTTTATTATTTTCAAAAACTTTGTTTTATTTTTTCAACAAACTTTTTAGCGACTAAAACTACATGGATTTAAATTGTTTATTACTGTAATAAATTAGTTTCCATTTTTTATTTTTAGCGGATTATAACCATTTTTCGAAAAATAGAATCTGTAAGTAATAACCATTTTAAATTAGGATATTAATTATTAAATATTATGTAATTAATACTTGTTATAAAAAGTACGCAATTAGAATTCAAACTATTATTTTAATTTACTGTGGAAATTTACGAGATACGAGTTTGTTCATTGGCGTAGAAATCGTTATAGCACGTGGACTTTAAAACTGTCATCCGGACAACATGAAATTATACATTGTAATAACTACACTTTAGTAAAAATTACGCAAAAAGTTGGATGCTGTGGGGATATGTGGTAAATATCTCAATTTTTCCCATGCTCATTGTCAAATATTCTACTCATTAACATGTAAGTTTAGTGCGATTTCTACTAACAACATAGTAAAAATTTAGTTACTGACTAGATGTCCTTACAGTAACAACTTTCATGGGTAATTTTTACTCGAAAACTCGCTGGGCGTAGAAATTAATATATTAATAAATTATTTGTATTAAAATAATAACAGAATTAAATTAGAAAAAAAAAACATCATAATTACAGCGGTAAACAAAGACAACTTATATATTTAATCTTATATTTACCATTTGGAATACTGTGAATTATATATACATTGCTTAATCTCTTTTTAATTTTTGTAAAGAACTTCCTGTGAAAAAATATTTTCAAAAAATTTAATAGAATTTCATGAAATTTTATAAACTCTATAAATTTTGTGCAGCCAAGTTTTACAAATATGTATTAGCCCGAGTTGAAATTTGAATCGTAGATTGAACATCCCTGGAAAAAAAGTTTTTATATGATCATATATAAACACATATATTCATATATAATTTATATATGATCATATAAGAAATATATAAAAATCATATATGATGACATAAAAGCTTATATGATTTTATAAAATTCTTATAAGAATTCATATAATCTTATAAGGACTTTATAAAAATTGATATGACTTTATATAAAGATGTATATAACTTCATTACATTACTAGATCAAATTTGATATGCTTATATAAAATCATATATGATTATATAACGGTTTATATGATCTTATAAAAATCTTATAAGAATTTATATAGACTTATGAGAATTTTATAAAAATTAATGTAATTTTATATAAACCTGGGAAAAAGTTCTTATATAATCATATATAAACATATATGTTTATATATGATTTACATATTATCTGTAAGAAATATATAAAAATCATATATGATTATACGGAAGCTTACATAATCTTATAAAATTCTTATAAGGATTCATATACTCTTATAAGGATTTTATAAAAATTGATATGATTTTATATAAAATTATATATTAATTTATAACATTACAAAAAAAAGTTTCATGTGCTTATATATAATCATATATGATCATATAAGAGCTCATATGATCTTATAAAATTCTTGTAAGAATTTATATAATTTTATAAAAGTTGATGTGATTTTTTATAAAGTTATATATGAGTTTATAACATTACCAAATCAGAATTTATAACATACATAAAGTTATTAATGATTATATAAAAACTCCTATGATCTTATAAAATTCTTATAAGAATTAGTGTAATCTTATAAAATTTTTATAAAATTCCATGTAACTTTATATTAAGTTATATTGAACATTATGAAATTACAAGAGCACGCTTTTGATGGTTACCCGTGAAAAATGAATCATACATGGCCATGCATGAATGCTCCATGCATGGCCATGTATGAAAATTGGCCAGACATGGCCATGTATGGTCATATATGGCCATGTATGATCATGCATGGCCATGTATGACTATACATAGCTTGATACGGCCATACATGACTTGATATGACTGGGTATAGAAATTTTAACTAAATAAAAAAAAATTTTTTTTCTTTTTAATTATTTTGGCGACGCAGAGATTATCAGATATGCGAATTATTGAATTCCTAATCGAATTGAAAATTTTTAATTCAGAGAAAAAACGCTAGACTTATTAATAACACCACCCGCTTTAGTAGGATTCGAACCCGGGACCTTCCGTACGAGAGACCGACGCTTTGTTGACTAAGCTATGCGACCAACAGTTACAACGAAGTTTACTTGTGCTACGTAAGATTGAAAGGATATAATCACTTTCGAAAAAGCAAAATATAATCATCAATATGCTGTTAGTGATATCAAAAAAATTTTCTATTTTTTTTCACTACAACATCCTGTTTATAAGTAATTGTAATAGTCAGCTCAAATTTTTTATATCCGTGAAAAACGAATCATACATGGCCATGCATGGCCGTATATGAATCATACAAGGCGATGTATGGTCATGCAAGGTAATGTATAGTTATATATGTCAGTGATTAGTTGGACATATATGACCATGCATGGCCGTATATGGTTCATACATGGTCATACATGGAGCATATATGGCCATACATCGAGCATATATTGCCATACATGGGCATACGAACTTTTTTAATTTTTTTTCTTTCATTATCTCATAAACAACAAGACCTACAAAAAAATGTAGATGACAATTTTATAGGAAATTTAATTTCCTACAAAAAAGGTCCCTAGCACCGAATCACTCAGATAGATATTTTCTGAGATATTAGTCAAGTAAAAAATCAGTATTTTCTAAAATTTGATTCGACATTTTATGGGAATTCAATGCTACGTAAACTTCAATAATTAATATCTCAGAAAATATCGATCGTAGTGATTTAGTGCTAAGGACCTTTTTTGTAGGAAATTGAATTTCCTATAGAATTGTTATTTATATTTTTTCTGTAGGTCTTGTTGTTTATGAGATAATGAGAGAAAATCAAGAATTCTATGAAAAAATTTAGTTTAGCGGTCCGTACTACCCCACTCGTATGAGTTACGACTTGGCGACAATGGGTACTTTTGAAGAGCATTCAATTCTGAGAAAATCCCGACTTTGGGCGAGATGATGTCATAAAATGCCACGGAGTTACAGAAGTTTAAAACATAAAAACCTAAGTTTACGTGTATTTTGAATGGGAAATCTTCGCCTATTCTGGGAAAGTACTTTATATTAATATCAAGGGCTTAAACTCTCAGGGAATTTTTTGGGGGGTAATTCCAACAAAATTTCGGGATAGGAGCGAAAAAAAAAATAGTCTAATATATAGTCCGTGTCCATGACTATGTATGACTATGCATAGCCATACATGGCCTTGTATGATTCATATATGGCCATGCATGACTATCCAAAAAGTTCGTATGCCCATGTATGGCCATGTATAAACCATATACGGCCATGCATGGCCATATATGTTCAATTAATCACTGACATATATAGTCATACATGTCCATGCATGGCCATATATGGCCTTGTATGATTCATGTATGGCCATACATGCTCCATGTATGCTCCATGCATGGCCATGTATGATTCATTTTTCACGGGTATACATAACCATGTATGATCATATGAAATCTTATATGACCTTATAAAATTTTTATAAGAATTCAGATAATTCATAAAAATTTATGTGATTTCATAAAAAGTTATAAATAAATTTGTATAATTACAAAAGAGTTTAATAAGGTGATATAAAATCATATATGATTATAGAAAAGTTCGTATAGGTTCATGATTTATGTATATAAATTTCTATGTCTGTATGAGCAATTTATCTTAAAACAACTTATAATTTCATAAAAAACACAAATGTGATGAAGTTTTATCATATTTGGTGCATCATTTATGTAGGATGTATCAATTTGAGTATTTGATTTAAGTAATATGCTATGGATGGTTAATACTATCAAGTGTAAAGCAGACTAGCGAAGCAGACCATGGACGCGCGATCATCAAAGTTGAACAGCATTGTGGTAGTACATGAATTGGATGGGTGACCCCTTAGCAAAATAGCAGTTAACCAATACTATATTTTTTTTTTTTTAAATTCGTTCATGCATGATTATATATAATTACATGTCATTAGATCCTGCCAATTTTTAGATCTAATCATATATAGGTTATTATATGTGTAATTAGACACAATCATTTTTTTCCGGGTATACATATCTTTATATGATTATATCAGACTTTATATGATTATATAAAATTTTATAAAGTCATATTAGTACATTGCATAGCGAGTGGGTTAGATGAGTCTTTATACGGGAAGCACAATGTTTTTAACACGAGTCGTAGGTGCACACGCACGAGCGCCAGCGAGTGCTTAGTGTGCATCGGAGACGAGTGCTAAGAACATTGTGTTTGACGGATAAAGACTTAACCCACATGCTATGCACTATACTTTATTCAACAATTGTCTGATTCTTGCGAATTATCATATCAGCAAAGTTAACCCTAAATCAGGAGGGGTTCTATATGATACTAGTTCTTGATTTCTCTCACCACTCATATCTTTTATTTATTTTAATTAATAAAAAATAACCAACGTATTTATACGTATACACTGACAGCAAAGTTGTTAGATTGATTGTACTAATCATTCTGAATATATTTAGTGTCGAGATTATTTGCTTTAGTGATAATAGTAGAGTTTGTTTTTGAGAACGGTCGATAATGACTTTTGAGGAACGTGTTTATGGATTCAAATCCGGATGTTTATGACCCTATAAACACACGCTGTTGAGGAACATGGGACGCCATTTGCTTTTTGACGAATTATCAACCACCGATCGGTAAATGGTCATTTAGGGTTTGCTTTGCAGATATGATAAGTCGCGATAATCAGGCATGCGTTGAATAAAAGTTTTTATAGGACCAATTCTATTATAAAACTTTATATGATTTTATATGAGTCACTTTTATATGATTTATATATGATCATATAAGAACTTTTTCTCCCGGGATACTAGACGTTGATAACGTAAATTCAACCTTTCAAGACATCCCAGGTAGGAATCACCAAGGCTGACTATAGGCCGAGCCTTGGCCCTATTGTCACTTGCCAAGCTTCGGCAGCTGACCATTGGCCCAAGCCTCCGCCAGGGCCAGGCCCTAAGTGTTGATTTTTGTGAAATCGAGACTTGGCCGCTGACCAATGGCCCAAGGATCGGCCGAGGCTTGATCCAATAGTCTCACAATCTCAATCTAAGCCTGGGGGAAAGACCATTGGCCCAAACCTCAACCGAGGCTGGGCCCGATAGTTTAATTTTTGTCAAGCCGAGCGTTGGCAGCTGACCATTGGCCAATGCCTCAGCTTAGGTTAAATTTTTATTTAATATTAAAGTTAGTAACTTTATATGTATCTACATACATGTATATAGATAAGACCAGGGCATGACGGTCCACCGAGTATACGATTAATATAAAGAGTTGACATTTTCTAAAAAGTAAAATTATTTAATATACAATAATTTTCGTTTAATTAGTTATTGCTATGTACAAAACTTTAGTTAACATAAATGTTAGAGTGCAATAAACGATATATAAGTGCTACTTGATCTTACACTTAATTTGGTCATTTACATCAAATCATAAAATTACAAATTAATAAATATATGTCATTACTCATCAGACAATTTTACGTTAATTAAATAATACTATATTTCACCTCATCTTTACGATGTAATATTACTGAATTAAGTTGCATTTAAATAATTAACAAGCTAAAAATCGTAATTATCTAAACATCATATTTAGCACAGGAGATAGCGTCCCGGCCTAGTAATCAAAAGGATCTCAGTTCGAACCCCGGGAGCGCCCAAATAATTTTATTCGTTATTTCCTATTAATTCAGTAATTAGTTAATTACACTCCAATGTAAAGTCGATAAAAGTGTGATCAAAAATTTTTTTAATTATATTTATTAATTTTAATGACAATATTTTAGATTGAGCATTGGGTGAGCCTTAAATTTTTTGCTCCCCGAGATTTGGCCTAGGCTTGATTTTTTGTTTCCCAAGCCTTGGCCAAAGCTCAATTTTTCGTTTCCCAAGGCTCGGTCAAGGCTTAATATTTTGTTTCCCAAGGCTTGGAACATGGCTACCATCCAAGGCTTGAACCATGACTCGCCGAATGGTCAGCCAAGGCTCGACCCAAGCCTTGCGCTAAGCCGAGGAGCATTGGCTGACGACAGGCCAAAGCTTGGTCCAAGCTTCAGCCAATGGTTCCTTCCAACCAGGGATAAACAGCCGTAAAAATGTATTTTAGACGTAGTTGACGGATGAAAACATAAATAAGACTGGCGTGATGGTAGATACAACCTTTCAAAACTTGCAATAAAAAAACTAAATTATATCGGAAATATTCATTCCCAAAAAAACATATTTAGTAGCCAGAAGACGAGAAATAGTATATTGTACAACTAGTGCGCTAAGTTGTCGATTGCTCACGAGAGCAAAGTTGAGCGCACGAACGAAGTGAGTGCGCTCATTTGCTCGTGTGGGTAATCGGCAATACCGCACGAATTGAACACAGTTTTTTTTTATCATGAATGCGATATGAGTACTATGTTGGTGCTCTCTTTTTTTTTCTCCAAGTAGCTTTTTGCTGATTCAACTGTTGCCGCGACATTTTTGTGGGTTAAACGATAATCTACGTGCGACTAGAAGTAAATTTGCGTGCGACAAGTTTACTTGTCGCACTCAAATTTACTTGTCGCACGCAGATAATCGTATAACGCACACAAATGTTGTGGAAACAATCGAATAGGCAAACAGCTATTTGGCGAACAAAAGAGCGTGCGCCAAGATAGCACTTATATCGCATGAATGATAAAAAATATAATATTACTCATTTGAAACTTGCTGAATTAAAAATTAACAGGTAACTCAATTACTTCATACCTATTAACGACTTTCGATTATAATATTTTTCAAATTATAATCATGCATACCTATTTTTACTGGTAACAATTTATAACACTTTACATTGTAAATAAAACGATATAAACAATTTCTTATATCACTTTTATCTTATCTCCCTTATTACAGAATAGCATTTGACTCTCAACTTTTTACAATGTATAATATGCAAGATTTATTCTCATCCGTAGATAAAAATTATTCATATACTCGGTGGGTCTAAATTACGGTGATGTATCAAGATATACTATAAATTACGTTATATTAATGTAAAATACCGCGAATCAAGGTAAATTACTACAAAATACAGTAAGCTGCCGTATATCAAGGAAAATACAGTAATTTCTTTACTGGCAACAGCACTAGTGTGACAGTAGCGTTAAATAAAACAAAAAAGTAACATACATGAAAACAGGCGGAATATTTAAAAAAAATTTTAAATAGATAGAAAAATAACAGACTAAATAATTAATCATTTAAAGAATTGACAAGAATACTAATATAATATCCATTTACGATAAGTCGGATAAGTAACAGATTCTGGAAATGACCCATGCTAGATTTGTCACTTAACCCGTGAAAAATGAATCATACATGGCCATGCATGGCCGTATATGGCTCATACATGGAGCATATATATGGCTATGCATGAAGCATATATGGCCATACATGAAGCATGTATGACCATACATGAAGCATGTATGACCATACATGAAGCATGTATGACCATACATGAAGCATGTATGACCATACATGAAGCATGTATGACCATACATGAAGCATGTATGACCATACATAAAGCATGTATGGCCATACATGAAGCATGTATGGCCTTACATGGGCACACAAACTTTTTCAATACAGTCATGCATGGCCATATACAGTCATACAAAACATGTATGACCATACATGGCCTTGTATGGCTCACATATGGCCATGTATGACTGTATTAAAAAAGTTGGTTTGTCCATGTATGGTCATATATGCTCCATGTATGGCGATGTTTGATTCATTTTTCACCGGAATGCACGCCATGAACTCTCGTCCTGTAATAAATGAATCATACTTGACCATGCATAGCTGTATCTGGTTCATATATTGTCATACATGGGCATACAAACTTTTTCAATACAGCCAGGCATGGCCATATGCAGTTATACAAAACCATGTATGGCTATACATGGCCTTGTATGGTTCATATATGGCCATGTATGACGGTATTAAAAAAATTGGTATGTCCATGAATGGTCATACATGCTCTATGTATGGCCATGTACGACCATATATGCTTCATGCATGGCCATGTATGATTCATTTTTCACCGGAATGGACGCCTCGAACGCTAGTCCTGTGATAAATGAATCATACGTGGGCATACAAACTTTTTAAATACAGTCATGCATGGCCATATACAGTCATACATGGCCTTGTATGGTTCATATATGTCCATGTATGGCCATATATGCTCCATGTATGGTCATGTAAGGCTATGTATGATTAATTTTTCGACTATTACAATTACTTATAAAAAGTATGTTGCAGTGTTAAAAAAATCAGAAATTTTTTTGATATCACTAACAGCATATTGATGATTATATTTCGCTTTTTCGAAAATGATTATATTCTTTGAATCTCAAGTAGTACAACCGAACTTTGTTGTAACTGTCGGTCGCATAGCCTAGTCGTCAAAGTGTCAGTCTCTCGTGCGGAAGGTCCCGGGTTCGAATCCTACTAAAGCGGGTGTGGTTATTAATAAGTCTAGCGTTTTTTCTCTGAATTAAAAATTTCCATTTCGATGAGGAATTCAATTAATCGCATATCTGATAATCTCTGCATCGCCAAAATAATTAAAAAAAAAAAAAAAAAATTAAAAAATTTTTTTTTTTAATTTAGTTGAAATTTCTATACATAGTCATATATGGCCTATCAAGCCATGTATAGCCATCCAAATATAGTGGAAACCTAAATAACATGCAAGCCTTCTCAATAAGACAATTTATAGATAAATTGAGAAAAATATAGATAGCCCGAACTGGGAATCGAACCCAGACCATGTCGGTATCGTGCCGAGTGCTCTACCAGTTGAGCTATCCGGCACTTTACTACTATACTACTATATTCCGTTCAGTTTGATCTATAACTTATTGAGCCACACCGTCCATCGTACGGTATTACACCATTCAAATATAGTGGAAACCTAAATAACATGCAAACCTTCTCAATAAGCCACACAAGGCCATGTATGGTCATATATGGTCATACATGGTCATATATGGCCATTAGAGTGTCTCAAAAAAATCGAATATTTTTTTTTTTTTTCAATAAACCTTGAGAAATCGTCAGAGTATCTCTAAAAGAAGATCCTCTGAAAATATGAGCTCTTAATTTTAATATTTAGAGGTGGCGTTTTGTAATTTTCTATTTCCCATTTATATAACATAGGAAAATTTTTTTTTAAACTTTGGAATTTTGTAACGTGATGACGAGCTGCTTGATAAGTAAAATCAAACAGTGCCCTTATGGGAAATTAAGTGCTCTACAAAAAAGGTCTGATTGACATTTTGCGTAAGTCAAGCCGTTTCGAAGATATCGAGCTTCAAACTCCAGACTGTTAAAATTACGCTTTGTTTTTTTCTTAAACACAAAAAAATCAATTTATATGGATTAAATACCCATAATAATTAACTTGAGAATAAAAAGATGCATATATTCAATAGAATGCATATCCAGAATTCTTCATAATTTAACAAATGCTAATTTTTATTGATTTTTAGCGAAAAATATTTACTTATATAAAAAATATTGCACAAGTTTTTAATAAACTATTTATTAGGGTGCTTCGTTTGAAACGACTATTTTTTAACTTCCCGCTTAGAAAATCGATGATTTTCAAAAATTTCGGGAAGTTATTGTTTTCACCCCGATTTTCAAAAATCGAGTTTTCATCAGATGTTGACGTTTTGAGGTCCTAGGAAGCTATTCTGACTATTTTTAGAATGATGTCCGAGTGTCTGTATGTGTGTGTGTGTGTGTGTGTGTGTGTGTGTATGTATGTATGTAAACTCTTTATAACTTTTTAACTAATAAACCGATTTGGATGGTTAAGGCGGCAATCGAAAGAGTTTTTTGGCCATCAACTTTTCTGAAAATTTCAGATCATTTGACCAAGTAGACTCGAAGATATTGGCCAATTACGAAAAAAAAAAATTTTTTTTTTTTAGTTTTTTATTGATTTCTCGAAAACGACTTATACGATCAACTTCAAAATCTAATCAGCTCTAGAACTCAATAAAACGCGTCGATTGCCACCTCAAACATCTAAATCGAATAATTCGTTCGAGAGTTATCGTTGGAGAAAGAAATGGTAAAAAACAGTTTTTTGCGAATATCTTTGAAACGACTCAACCAAACAATCCAAAAATCTAATCAGCTTTAGAATTTATTAAAACTCGTCGATTGCAACCTTAAACATCAAAATCGGATAATTCGTTTGAGAGTTATCGTGGAAGAAAGAAATGCTAAAAACTGTTTTTTTTAAAAATAATGGCATGCAAAAGTATTTTCGAGCTCGAAAATGTATTGACAACGATGTTTTTGAGCTCCTTGAGCTCGAAAACAGCAGGAAGTTTTGGGGCTGGCCCGCAGGGTCAACCGATGCCCAGATTTTTTTTTTTATTCTCTTAGAAATTTTGAGAGCTTGAGATTTTATTTATTTATTTTCACTATGGCCATTATGAAAAAATAGAGGACCTGAAACCCACTTTTTGGAAACTTGAAAAAAATTTTAGATTTCACGAAATTTACAAGAGTCTTAAATCCAAATTGATCAATAGACTGACGTCTAATAATTTTTGGAATTAACTCAAAAGTATAAATTATAAAAAGAAAATTTTCAAAAAAATTGCATTTATAGTTTTTTTAATTTTCTACATGTGCATATTTTTAGATTTTTGAACTTCCCGCTAAGAAAATTGCAAATTTTCAAAAATTCGGGAAGTTATTGGTTTCAGTCCGATTTGTGAAAATCGAAATTCCAACAGATGTCGACGTTTTGAGGTCTTAGAAAGCTATTCTGACTAATTTCACGATGATGTCCGAGTGTATGTATGTATGTATGTACGTACGTACGTACGTACGTACGTATGTAAATATCTATAACTTTCGAACGGATCAACCGATTTTGATCGTCAAGGTGTCATTCGACGCAGTTTTTTAATATCTTGAAGCTGAAAAAAAATTGAGCGTGATCAGCAGGGCTCGTTCGGAGATATTCCAAAAATAAACTTTTTTCAAAAATGTTTTTTTTGGATAACTTTTTACAGGCTCGATGGATTAATTTCATAATGGACTGGGCTCTGGAGATTCATAAGCCGCGTCGAATGCCACCTCAAACATCGAAATCGGTTAATTCTTTCAAGAGAAACCGTTGTCGACAGAATTAAAAAAAAAAATTTTTTTTAGTATTTTGAAAATTTCTCAAAAATGACTCGATGAATCAATTTCAAAATTTAATCAGTTATAGAACTCAATAAAACGCGTCGACTGCCTCCTTAAACGTCTCAATCGGTTTATTCGTTCGAGAGATATCGTTGTAGAAAAAATTGTAAAAAACGTTATTTTTTGAAAACAAAAGCATACAAAAGTATTTTCGAGCTCGAAGAGCTCGAAAATGTATCTTTTACAGTTTTTCGAGCTCAAGGAGCTTGAAATACGCGGGAAGTTTTGGGGCTGGCCCGCAGGGTCAACCGACAGACCGATTTTTTAACTTCCCGCTAAGAAAATTGCAAATTTTCAAAAATTCGGGAAGTTATTGGTTTCAGTCCGATTTGTGAAAATCGAAATTTCAACAGATGTCGACGTTTTGAGGTTCTAGGAAGCTATTCTGACGAATTTCACGATGATGTCCGAGTGTATGTATGTATGTATGTACGTACGTACGTACGTACGTATGTAAATATCTATAACTTTCGAACGGATCAACTGATTTTGATCGTCAAGGTGTCATTCGACGCAGTTTTTTAATATCTTGAAGCTGAAAAAAATTGAGCTTGATCAGCAGGGCTCGTTCGGAGATATTCCAAAAATAAACTTTTTTCAAAAACGTTTTTTTGGGATAACTTTTTTACGGGTTTGATGGATTAATTTCATAATGGACTGGGCTCTGGAGATTCATAAGCCGCGTCGAATGCCACCTCAAACATCGAAATCGGTTAATTCTTTCAAGAGAAACCGTTGTCGACAGAATTAAAAAAAAAAATTTTTTTTAGTATTTTGAAAATTTCTCAAAAATGACTCGATGAATCAATTTCAAAATTTAATCAGTTATAGAACTCAATAAAACGCGTCGACTGCCTCCTTAAACGTCTCAATCGGTTTATTCGTTCGAGAGATATCGTTGTAGAAAAAATTGTAAAAAACGTTATTTTTTGAAAACAAAAGCATACAAAAGTATTTTCGAGCTCGAAGAGCTCGAAAATGTATCTTTTACAGTTTTTCGAGCTCAAGGAGCTTGAAATACGCGGGAAGTTTTGGGGCTGGCCCGCAGGGTCAACCGACAGACCGATTTTTTAACTTCCCGCTAAGAAAATTGCAAATTTTCAAAAATTCGGGAAGTTATTGGTTTCAGTCCGATTTGTGAAAATCGAAATTCCAACAGATGTCGACGTTTTGAGGTCCTAGAAAGATATTCTGACTAATTTCACGATGATGTCCGAGTGTATGTATGTATGTATGTACGTACGTACGTACGTACGTACGTATGTAAATATCTATAACTTTTGAACGGATCAACCGATTTTGATCGTCAAGGTGTCATTCGACGCAGTTTTTTAATATCTTGAAGCTGAAAAAAAATTGAGCGTGATCAGCAGGGCTCGTTCGGAGATATTCCAAAAATAAACTTTTTTCAAAAATGTTTTTTTTGGATAACTTTTTACGGGCTCGATGGATTAATTTCATAATGGACTGGGCTCTGGAGATTCATAAGCCGCGTCGAATGCCACCTCAAACATCGAAATCGGTTAATTCTTTCAAGAGAAACCGTTGTCGACAGAATTAAAAAAAAAAATTTTTTTTAGTATTTTGAAAATTTCTCAAAAATGACTCGATGAATCAATTTCAAAATTTAATCAGTTATAGAACTCAATAAAACGCGTCGACTGCCTCCTTAAACGTCTCAATCGGTTTATTCGTTCGAGAGATATCGTTGTAGAAAAAATTGTAAAAAACGTTATTTTTTGAAAACAAAAGCATACAAAAGTATTTTCGAGCTCGAAGAGCTCGAAAATGTATCTTTTACAGTTTTTCGAGCTCAAGGAGCTTGAAATACGCGGGAAGTTTTGGGGCTGGCCCGCAGGGTCAACCGACAGACCGATTTTTTAACTTCCCGCTAAGAAAATTGCAAATTTTCAAAAATTCGGGAAGTTATTGGTTTCAGTCCGATTTGTGAAAATCGAAATTTCAACAGATGTCGACGTTTTGAGGTTCTAGGAAGCTATTCTGACGAATTTCACGATGATGTCCGAGTGTATGTATGTATGTATGTACGTACGTACGTACGTACGTATGTAAATATCTATAACTTTCGAACGGATCAACTGATTTTGATCGTCAAGGTGTCATTCGACGCAGTTTTTTAATATCTTGAAGCTGAAAAAAATTGAGCTTGATCAGCAGGGCTCGTTCGGAGATATTCCAAAAATAAACTTTTTCAAAAACGTTTTTTGGGATAACTTTTTTACGGGTTTGATGGATTAATTTCATAATGGACTGGGCTCTGGAGATTCATAAGCCGCGTCGAATGCCACCTCAAACATCGAAATCGGTTAATTCTTTCAAGAGAAACCGTTGTCGACAGAATTAAAAAAAAAATATTTTTTTTAGTATTTTGAAAATTTCTCAAAAATGACTCGATGAATCAATTTCAAAATTTAATCAGTTATAGAACTCAATAAAACGCGTCGACTGCCTCCTTAAACGTCTCAATCGGTTTATTCGTTCGAGAGATATCGTTGTAGAAAAAATTGTAAAAAACGTTATTTTTTGAAAACAAAAGCATACAAAAGTATTTTCGAGCTCGAAGAGCTCGAAAATGTATCTTTTACAGTTTTTCGAGCTCAAGGAGCTTGAAATACGCGGGAAGTTTTGGGGCTGGCCCGCAGGGTCAACCGACAGACCGATTTTTTAACTTCCCGCTAAGAAAATTGCAAATTTTCAAAAATTCGGGAAGTTATTGGTTTCAGTCCGATTTGTGAAAATCGAAATTCCAACAGATGTCGACGTTTTGAGGTCCTAGAAAGATATTCTGACTAATTTCACGATGATGTCCGAGTGTATGTATGTATGTATGTACGTACGTACGTACGTACGTACGTATGTAAATATCTATAACTTTTGAACGGATCAACCGATTTTGATCGTCAAGGTGTCATTCGACGCAGTTTTTTAATATCTTGAAGCTGAAAAAAAATTGAGCTTGATCGGCAGGGCTCGTTCGGAGATATTCCAAAAATAAACTTTTTTCAAAAATGTTTTTTTTTGGATAACTTTTTACGGGCTCGATGGATTAATTTCAAAATGGACTGGGCTCTGGAGATTCATAAGCCGCGTCGAATGCCACCTCAAACATCAAGATCGGTTAATTCTTTCAAGAGAAACCGTTGTCGAAAGAATTAAAAAAAAAAAATTTTTTTAGTATTTTGAAAATTTCTCAAAAATGACTCGATGAATCGATTTCAAAATTTAATCAGTCATAGAACTCAATGAAACGCGTCGACTGCCACCTTAAACGTCTCAATCGGTTTATTCGTTCGAGAGATATCGTTGTAGAAAAAATTGTAAAAAACGTTATTTTTGTAAAACAAAAGCATACAAAAGTATTTTCGAGCTCGAAGAGCTCGAAAATGTATCTACTACAATTTTTCGAGCTCAAGGAGCTCGAAATACGCAGGAAGTTTTGGGGCTGGCCCGCAGGGTCAACCGACAGACCAATTTTTTTTTTCGCTCCCATCTCGAAATTTTGTTGGAAAAACCCCCCCAAAAAATTCCCTGAGAGTTGAAGCCCTTGATATTAATATAAAGTACTTTCCCAGAGCAGGCGAAGATTTCCCATTCAAAATACACGTAAACTTGGGTTTTTATGTTTTAAACTTCTATAACTCCGCGGCATTTTATGATATTATCTCGCCCAAAGTCGGGATATTCTCACAATTAAATGTACTACAAAATTGCCCATTGTCGCGAAGTCGTAACTCATACGAGTGGGGTAGTACGTGCCGCTAAACCGAATTTTTTCATAGAATTCTTGTATTTTTTCTCAACAACAAGACCTACAGAAAAAGTGTAAATGAAACTTTCATAGGAAATTTATTTTTCTACAAAAAAGGTCCTTAGCACCGAATCACTCAGATTGATATTTTCTGAGATATTAACTATTGAAGTTTATGTAGCATTAAATTCCCATAAAATGTCAAATCAAATCTTAGAAAATATTGAGTTTTTATTTGACTAATCTCTCAGAAAATATCGATCTGAGTGATTTGATGCTAAGGACCTTTTTTTGTAAGAAATTAAATTTTCTATAAAATTGTCATTTACATTTTTTCTGTAGGTCTTGTTGTTTATGAGATAATGAGAGAAAAAAAAGAATTCAATGAAAAAATTCGGTTTAGCGGTCCGTACTACCACACCCGTATGAGTTACGACTTCGTGACAACGGGCAATTTTGTAGTACATTTAATTGTGAGAATATCCCGACTTTGGGCGAGATAATATCATAATATGCCGCGGAGTTATAGAAGTTTAGAAAATAAAAACCCAAGTTCACGTGTATTTTAAATGGGAAATCTTCACTTGCTCTGGAAAAGTACTTAATATTAATATTAAGGGCTCAAACTCTCAGGGAATTTTTTTGGGGGTATTTCCAACAAAATTTCGGGATGGGAACGGAAAAAAAAACAAATAGTCGTTTGAAACGAAGCACCCTACTATTTATATTATGTATTAATAATCCACTTTGATTAATAATAATAGATTTATTGGCTTATAAAAATTTTTCGCTAAAAATTAATAAAAATTAGCATTTGTCAAATTATGAAAAATTCCGGATATGCATTCTATTAAATATATGCATCTTTTTATTCTCAAGTTAATCATTATGGGTATTTAATCCATATAAATTGATTTTTTTGTGTTTAAGAAAAAAACAAAGCGTAATTTTAACAGTCTGGAGTTTGAGGCTCGATATCTTCGAAACGGCTTGACTTACGCAAAATGTCAATCAGACCTTTTTTGTAGAGCACTTAATTTCCCATAAGGGCACTGTTTGATTTTACTTATCAAGCAGCTCGTCATCACGTTACAAAATTCCAAAGTTTAAAAAAAAATTTTCCTATGTTATATAAATGGGAAATAGAAAATTACAAAACGCCACCTCTAAATATTAAAATTAAGAGCTCATATTTTCAGAGGATCTTCTTTTAGAGATACTCTGACGATTTCTCAAGGTTTATTGAAAAAAAAAAAATATTCGATTTTTTTGAGACACTCTAATGGCCATGTCTGGCCAATTTTCATTCATGGCCATTTATGATTCATTTTTCACGGGATAAAATCTAAATAAACGTAATTATTGGGAAACAAAATAATGATAACGATTAGCGATTGAGGTGTGCACTTTAGAATGTTCAACTTCTTTTTCTTATGCGAAATTTATTAAATTGTTGTAGTTAATCCAATTGTAAATATTTTTACAATGACAATTATGGATGATAAATTCGGGTTTGCTATTGATCGTGGTGGTACATTCACTGATATTTATGCACGATGTCCTGGAGGTAAAGTTCGAGTTATGAAATTATTATCAGTTGATCCTGCTAATTATGATGATGCTCCGAGGGAAGGAATAAGACGAATTTTAGAACAAGTATGTTGACACTAAAATTAGTTGATTATAGATCAAGATATGCAATCAATTAATAGTATATACTGTATACTACTAAAATAAGGAAACTGGATGTTCTATGCCACAAGAAGTTGATACTTCTAAAATAGCTTGGATTCGTATGGGAACAACTGTTGCGACAAATGCATTGTTAGAGAGAAAAGGTGCAAAAATGGCGTTAATAATAAATGAAGGATTCAAAGATTTACTTTATATTGGAAATCAAGCTCGTCCGAACATTTTTGACTTGCAAGTAATTACACCCAGTGTTCTTTACTCTAAAGTTGTTGAAGTTAAATGTCGAGTAGTTCCTGCTTTACCGGGTAAATGTTCACTCGATAATTCAAAGTGGAGAAAAGTTAAAGGATCAACCGATGAGTTCTTCTACGTCATTCAAGAACTCGATGAAACAACTTTAATAAAAGATTTAAAATCTCTGAAAGAAGATGGTATTGCAAGCCTTGCAGTTGTTTTAGCCCATAGTTATTCGTAAGTTTTTTCTTTTGTTTCTTTCAAATATGTATTGAATTAAATTAAAAGAGACCAGGCTGAAAAAGATGCTATTTTTCAGAAAAAAAAATTTATTTTTGTTTAAAAATATTTCATTACGGTTTTTAGAAAAAGATAAGGCAAGTTGGTTTACTCTTTTTATCAAATAATATTTTTTGGTTCTTATCTAAAATATTTCATTAAGAATTGAAAAAACCTAAATCTCCAGATCAATTCAGCGAAGTATATTCTTTCAAAAAAATATGAGTGCTATTTATTTCAAGCTGTAAGATGGATAGCGTAATTGCTTTAAGGTCTACCGATAGCGCCATTTACCACAAATAAACGTGCACCTTTGTCGATACGAAGTACGCGGGTTCGATTCCAAGAGACGAAAGAATATTCTTTTACCGTGAAAATCGATCTCATTCAACTCAATGATGTATATTCTGTCAATAATATATGAATATCATGAGGTATAAGGGGCCACTATTTAAAAAAATAGTAATTTGCTTGAGTATTTTATTCTTGCTTTATGACAAGTAATGCTCATTTCGATAATTGAATTTATGAATCAACAAAGTTTCAATTGTTGCTTAATTTACCTCAGAATCAGATTTTTACAATTTTCAAAAAGAAAAAAATTTTGTTGAAAGGCAATTGGAAAAATTTTTGTTTTTATTGGAAATCTAAAATTTTTTTTGCTGTTCGGACTAATCAACTTACTCTATATTTTTTCAAACCGTAATAAAGCATTAAAAAAAAAAGAAAATTCTTTTTTTGTCTCAAAAATAGTGTTTTATTTTGCCCCGGTCTCTCTTGAAGTTTCCATTTAATTCCTGAGTTTGCATTGAATTTGTTTTTAGTTTTGCTGAACACGAATGCCGAATAGGTAAAATTGCACGAGAAATGGGTTTTTCCCAAGTTTCTCTGTCTCACGAAGTAATGCCAATGACTAGAATTGTACCAAGAGGATTTACGGTATCAGCAGATGCTTATTTAACTCCCCATATTAAAACTTATTTGCAGGTATACAATAGTATATAAAGTTAATGAAAACTAATAAAAAATTTTTTTATGATTAGTCGTAGAAGTTTATTCCTTATAGATTTATTGATTCCCTCTAAATAACAACAATAAAATTGCGATTAAATTTTACAATACATCTATTTAAGAACAAGAAAAATTGATTTTAAAAAACGATTCTCATTTTTTTAACTTCTCGCTAAGCCAATCAAAGATTTTCGAAAAATTCGGGAAGTTATGGTTTCACCATGATTTTTGAAAATCAAGCTTTCATCAAGTGTCGACGTTTAGAGGTCCTAGGAAGCTATTCTGACTATTTTCAGAATGATATCTGAGTGTCTGTATGTACCCGGGAAAAAGGTTTAGATCTGACCACATATAATTATATCTGATCAGATCTGACAAAGTAGATCTGGTCAGATCTTTAAATTGTCTTTATCTGGCGAGATCTAGCCAGATCTGATCATACATAATTATATATGGTCAGATCTGAACCTTTCTTCCCAGGGATCCCTATTATCCCTATTAAACAAATATACTAAATTGCGAAAAAAAAAAGATAATTTCAATTCAATCCGAAATGTAATCTGATATATTCAGAACGTTACTTAGAGGAATTATAAATAATTTTAATTAATGAAAACATCCCGGTCACTGCTGGGCTCGAACCTGCATCCTTCCGACTCAAAGTCTTTGATGATATCTATTGCGCTGACCCACGTATGTGATCGCGTGTGTGTAAATTACTAGAAATGAACAATTTTTAATAATAATACAATATATGCATGATTATATCTGAACAGATATAGAAAGATCTGATTATGTTAAGAGTTGTATTGAGTTTAGATGAAGTTATATCTGATCAGGTCTCACGAGATACACGCAGATCTAATCAGATATAAGGAATTTTCTGTAAAAATAAGACGTATACCTGATCATATCGGAGCAGATACAATGAGATCTGATTATTTAAAATGTATTTATTTCAGATATAGTTATATCTGGTCAGATCTTAATCATTTTCCCCGGGTATGTATTAGTGTGATTCATTTCCGCGAAAGTTTTTTTTTTTTTAAGTGCTCAAACAAAATCTCAATCTACATAAAAAAAAAAATCCTCACCAAATATGAGCTCTTAATTTCAATGCTAAGTACTTACTATTTGATTTCAAAAATTTACCATTCAAAATACACGAAAATTAAATTACTTTTTTTTTAAATTTCTAATATTCAGCTGCGTTCCACGATATCAACATGGTTTTGGTCGCAAATTGTAGGGCATTTGGTGTTCTTCAAAAGTGCCCATAGTTACTTAGCTGTTATTCCAGCTGTTTCACTTGTGTCCGCTGCGGAACTCATTTTGCCTATGAAATTGACTTTTATTGGCTTGCAGAACGTAAACCAATGAACGTACACTAAAAATGCTGAGAGAAATTTTATAAGAAATTTTATTCCCTTCAAAAAAAGTCCTATGAGTCAAGCCGAGTTTCCGAATTATAGTCATTTCAATAATTTAAAGAATAAAATATCAACTGTAATTTTTTTTTTTTATATTATATTTTTCAAATTATTAAAACGACTATAACTCGTAAACTATGGACTTTAGCGGCTTGACTCATAGGACTTTTTCTGAAGGGAATAAAATTTCCTATAAAATTTCGATTAGCGATTTTAGTGTACTTTCATTAGTTAACGTTCTGCAAGCCAATGAAGGTCAATTTCATAGGAAAAATGAGTTCCGCAGCGGACACAAGTGAAACAGCTGGAATAACAGCTAAGTAACTATGGGCACTTTTGAAGAATACCAAATGATCTACAATTTGCGACCAAAACCGTGTTGATGTCATGAAACGCAGCTGAGTATTAGAAAGTTAAAAAAAAAGTAATTTAATTTACGTGTATTTTAAATGGGAAATCTTTGAAGTCAAATAGTAAGTACTTAGCATTGAAATTAAGAGCTCAAATTTGGTGAAAATTTTTTTTTTTTTCGATGTAGATTGAGATTTTGCTTGAGCACTTGAAAAAAAAAAAACTTTGCGGAAATGAATCACCTTAGTATGTCTGTATGTATGTATATAAATGTGAACGCTCCATAACTTTTTGACTAATCCACCGATTTGGATAGTTCTTACGGCAATCGAAAGAGCTTGTTAGCCATCAATTTTTCTACGAATTTCAGAACATCCGATCGAATAGACTGGAATAATTGAGAATTACAAAATAAATTGTATTTTTTTTTTAAATATCTCAAATAGATTGATCAATCGATTCCAAATTTTAAGCAGCTCTAGAACTCAATAAAACGCGCTCATTGTCGTAAGAACGATCTCAATCGGTTAGTTTGTTCGAGAGATATCGTTGGAGAAAGAAATGGTGAAAAACGGTTTTTTTCAATTATCTTTGAAGTGACTTATCTGATCAATTCTTAAATTTAGTTAGCCCTAGAACTTAATAAAACGCGTCAGTTGCCAGATTTAACGTCAAAATCGAATGGTTAGTTCAAAAAATATCGGCATCAAAAATTTAAAAAAATAAGATTTTATGTTATTTTTCGTGGATCAATCAGAATGCAACGTACTAAAATATAATCAAAATCATACCAACTCTTTGTCTTTATGGTCTCTTTCGATCACTATATAATTTAATGATCTTTGGCTTAAATAAGTGGCTTATAATTTGGCTTAAATATTATCAACAAAAAAATTTTAAAAATACCGTTTTTAATATTTTTCTCGGATATTTTGTATATTAAAGCTCTAATCTGAGTCAAAACTCATTTAAATCCTTAATTTAATTAATTATTAACATTGATTTCTGCCTAAATACATTTATTTTATTGGATATAATCATGAATAAAAATTTAAAAAAGCTTGTTCTTTAATTATTCACCATTCTTGAATTCTCAAACTGTAACATGCAACGTAACTCGTTTGAGTTTGAAAAGCTAATAAATAAACAATCTTATTCAAGAGTGTGTTCGAGCTCCTTGAGCATGAAAAAAGCGGGAAGTTTTGGAGCTGGATCTCAGTGCCGTTGTCCAGATTTTTTTTTGTTTTGAAATCATCGATATATTCATTGCTTGACGACGAATAAAGGAATGAACAAATGAAAAAAAAAATATAACATTATCACATACAATAAAGAAAATGTATTAAAATAATGTTTTTCAGAGCTTTTCATCGGGCTTTAAAAATAATTTGGCGGGTGTGAATGTACTTTTTATGCAAAGTGACGGTGGACTTACGCCTATGAATTTGTAAGTGAGAAAAATACATAAATATATTTTAGCATGCAAATATCTTATTATAATAGAATATTTGAGGATGATATAAATATAATATACTCTTTATAAAAATATGTTTTTTTAGATTTAACGGTTCACGGGCAATCTTATCTGGTCCCGCGGGTGGTGTTGTTGGATATGCAATGACTACTTACAATAAAGAAACGTCATTACCCATAATTGGTTTTGATATGGGTGGAACATCAACTGATGTCAGTCGTTACGCGGGATCTTATGAGCATGTTTACGAGGGCACAACTGCTGGGGTTACTATTCAAGCGGCGCAGGTTTATTACTTTTTTTTTTGTTCTTTACGACATATGTCATATATTTGTTACATAAAGTATAATTTATTTAGTTGGACATAAATACAGTTGCCGCTGGAGGTGGTTCGATGCTTTTCTTTAGATCAGGGCTTTTTGAAGTTGGCCCAGATAGTGCAGGAGCACATCCAGGACCAGCTTGTTACAAAAAAGGAGGTCCTTTGGCAGTAACAGATGCAAATCTTGTACTAGGCCGTCTTTTGCCAGAATACTTTCCTAAGATATTCGGTCCAAATGAAAATGAACCACTTGATAAGAATGCTACAATAATTGCTTTTGAACAATTGACCGGCCAAGTATACTAATTTTATTTACGATTTAATAACTTCAGTTACCATGGTGGATTCAAAATACCATAAAATTCTGTATTTCCGGTAAATTATGACGGATTGGCTACGCTACACCAAATCGGCGCAAAAATTTGGTATCATAAAAAGAGTATTTTTTTCTTGCTTATCGCATTCTTTTTGCATACTGTCCTTTTACTCTAACTAACTGTGTTACTAAAAGAATTTGCTCCCTATATTTTTCGTAAAATTGTATGGTAAATTTACTTTATATTACCGTGGTTGTGCCGTACACTGTAAATAGTTTTCAAAGAAAACGTTGACTAACTTATTTAATCCCCTCAGTGTAAAGTTTACATCAAAGGTAAGTTTCGTGAGGAGTGAAAATGAATAATTCAGTCATTTATTTATTATTTCGCCTAAAAAATTACATTTATCAAATATAAAATCATTCTAACATTAAAATTTTGTAGTCTAAGTTTAGAGTAATTTCGAACTAAAAATTAAATCCTGATTTTCAACATTTTTATTCACGGCAGTTTGGGTACAAATATATGGTAAAAATTGCCGTATTATCCTGTGTAACATTCCCGTGTAAAATAATTTCATTCTTAAAGTGTTCCAAACAAGCTCATAACTGTAAAGTTCTGAATTTTTGAGATAGTTTATAAGTTTGAGTGGATGAACTTTTAGAACTATGAAAACATTCAACAATAAGAAAAATTTCAACTAAGTACTTTTAAGACATGGTTTTCCGAATTTTTCAAGCAAAAATGATTCGACTTGAAAATATTGCTGGTTACACTCTAAAACCAAGTGTATTACAAGTATATTATTTTAATACATATTAAATGTGCTCTATATTTAATGCCATAAACAAAACTATAGTTTTCTGTAGTCATTTAAACGACGTTGCTCGGTGTATTAAATATCTATAGATTGCTTATGGCGTTTCAATGTTATTTGGGAAGTGTGTTGATTTTGACTGCACACTTGGTTTTAGGGTGTTCAAAGAACATTATAAATAAAAAACTTTAAAACCAATCATGAAAGTTTCGCGACTCTTGATTAGAAATTTTCAAGCCTTGGTGGATTCAAATAACTGTTAATTACGGTATTCATAGTAAATTACGGTAATTACCGTAATTTACGGTTTTCGGAAGAATTATGATAAAATACGGTATTTCACTGCAAATTGCGGTATTCTACGGTAAATTATGGTATTTCACCAGAAATGTATATAGTTTCCCGAAAATAAAAATTCATATCTGGGCATATATAATTAGATATGAACATATAAGATCATATATGAATCATAAATAATCATATACACTTATCCAAAAAATTAAAGGAACAAGAAAATTTTATAAAATTTTTAGCGATTTTTGGAAGTCTGTATTTTCGTGATAAATGATCGTATCGAAAAAATAAAAAAAGCAAATTGTAGCTTGAGATCTCTAGTTTAAAGATCTTTCACCTAAATAATTTTCTAAGCCACAGATTTTGCGGAATCATAAGAAATAGGCCGAGACAAAATTTTCCTAAATTTTCCGGTTTTGTTTTTTAGGTCTACGGGGCCGGAAAAATTTTTCCCGAAAAAACCAATTCATGACTCGTTTAGGAAATTTATTCAGCTACAATTTGCTTTTTCTTGTTTCTCTGTACGACAATATGCTGCTGAGATAACAGCCTTCAAATGAAAAAGGATCCTTTTGTTTTTGATTATCGATATCTCAGCAACTAATGGTCGCACAGTAATTTAAAGGACAGTTTGAGAAACGTGAATAATTGCCCTAAAAGCTCTATTTTCGATTTCTTTGAAAAAAAATTTTTTTTCATCTTCAATATCAATTTGAAAAACCCACAAAAAATAACCATTTTCTGGTTTTTTAGTCAAATCATCGCTACTTTGTAAATATCGATAAAAAAAATAATGTTGCCAGATGATTTTACAGCTTAATGTACCCCCAAAAACCCTGGAAATTTTCAGATTGATCCATCAAACCGTTTGTCCGGACCGATTGCTTAAAGCTTTATATAACAATTAAAGGAACAACTTTTGTTCCTTAATTTGTGTAATCATTACCGAAATGAAAAAATTAATTTTTTTCGGATTTTCTTTCATTTTTACGTTAGATATTCGGTAAATGTAAGGTAAAGAAAAAAAAAATTTTTTTTTTCAAAAAACGAGATAAAACAAGAGTTTTTTTGACACTTTTTTTTTACGTTTTATTCGGGTTTTTTTTTTTTTTTTCGTTTTTTGAAAAAAAAAAATTTTTTTTTTACTTTACCTTACATTTACCGAATATCTAACGTAAAAATGAAAGAAAATCCGAAAAAAATTAATTTTTTCATTTTGGTAATGATTACACAAATTAAGGAACAAAAGTTGTTCCTTTAATTGTTATATAAAGCTTTAAGCAATCGGTCCGGACAAACGGTTTGATGGATCAATCTGAAAATTTCCAGGGTTTTTGGGGGTACATTAAGCTGTAAAATCATCTGGCAACATTATTTTTTTTATCGATATTTACAAAGTAGCGATGATTTGACTAAAAAACCAGAAAATGGTTATTTTTTGTGGGTTTTTCAAATTGATATTGAAGATGAAAAAAAATTTTTTTTCAAAGAAATCGAAAATAGAGCTTTTAGGGCAATTATTCACGTTTCTCAAACTGTCCTTTAAATTACTGTGCGACCATTAGTTGCTGAGATATCGATAATCAAAAACAAAAGGATCCTTTTTCATTTGAAGGCTGTTATCTCAGCAGCATATTGTCGTACAGAGAAACAAGAAAAAGCAAATTGTAGCTGAATAAATTTCCTAAACGAGTCATGAATTGGTTTTTTCGGGAAAAATTTTTCCGGCCCCGTAGACCTAAAAAACAAAACCGGAAAATTTAGGAAAATTTTGTCTCGGCCTATTTCTTATGATTCCGCAAAATCTGTGGCTTAGAAAATTATTTAGGTGAAAGATCTTTAAACTAGAGATCTCAAGCTACAATTTGCTTTTTTTATTTTTTCGATACGATCATTTATCACGAAAATACAGACTTCCAAAAATCGCTAAAAATTTTATAAAATTTTCTTGTTCCTTTAATTTTTTGGATAAGTGTATGATTCATGTATGCTTATATATGAGTCATACATGTTCATATAAGATCATATTTGGTCATGTATGATCATATATGATACAATCTAAAATATTTTTACTCGATATCCAGTCCATATAAGATCATATATGACTATATATAAAGGCAAATAAATTCATTCTAATTTATACACAAATCGTATAAGATCATATATGGTCATGTATGATCACATATGATATAACATAAAGTATTCTTAATCGATATTCAGTCCATATAAGATCATACATGAATATATATGGACTTATATGAACATATATGAAGATACATGAAAAGTTTTTTACCGATATACAATCCATATAAGATTCTTTATGGTCATATATGATCATATATGAACTGTTTGAGCGAGAATCAGGTGAATATTTAGACCGTGGACTGTAGTTTTTGATTCTGGTACTGGTGAATTCTCAGCAGTTGGATTCCTCGTAGCTGAGCTGGTGGCAGCAGAGCTAATGTGCTCTGACTCGATCGGTGTTGAATGGAAGCGAGCAGAAGTCAGGTTTGACGAGCAGCCCGATGACTGGTAGATCTGGCTGGTTATGTGCGGTGTTGACTCGAGCCTGGCAGGGCCAAGCAGCTGCAGGCGTGTTCTGAAGGTCTCGAACTGGTGCAGGATCGCGAGTCTTAGATTAAAGACTCTCGATGCTCGTTCGGATCTCGGAATTACTCGTTCAACTCGTACTAGCTCCTTCGCAGCGATTAATCAGCAGCTGTTGGGAATATTGCGATGTCAGTATCTTACTTGGATGTTATAGAAATAGCAGCAGATCAGTTTAGAAGACAGAACTTGACAGCAGAGCTCTCGCAAGCCACTGAATTGGCGTTGCGAGACGCTCAAGTCGAATATTAGCAGGTTGACAACAGAGTAGACAGACACGTGATTGGACACGCATGTCTCGATCAGACGGATCATGACATGATTGAGCAAGAGCAGGAGTTGATGATGTCTGCTAGGGCATCTGACGGATCACAAGGTGGTGTCCCGGTCGCAGGTGAACCGGGACCAGACTCAGGTAGACCTTGTGACGAGCTGAGAGAGGTCAGACGCGGACTAGCCAGACGAGAATCCAGTAGGTACCTCTCGAAACTCTCATCTAGCCGATCCACCACAACAACTGACGGGTCACCAAGGCGGTGTCCCGGTCGCAGGTGAACCGGGACCGTTCTGGGTAAGGCCTTGGTGAAGACTGGGGGCGGGTCAGCCATCGTGGTGCTCACGGTAAGGAGAGAATACCCGAAAGGATTCTCCAGAGTAGAGATAGTCCGCTATAACCACTGACGATTCACAAGATGGTGTCCCGGTCGCAGGTGAACCGGGACCAGACGCAGAAAGACCTTGTGATGAGCAGTTAAAGGTCAGGGATTATAGCGCGACCCAGTTGCGTCAGAGTGTTGACTTCATGCGAGATAGAATAGCAATTGATTACGAGCTGCTGAGTACCCTGGATGCTGCGTGCTTGCTTCTTGATGGTAATGAATGCTCGCTAAACTGAGATTAATTGTGACTGAACGATTGTATATTTCACTATATTTAAGAAACGAACTGTATGAACTGATAACTGTAAATTGCTGTGAAGCTGGTTAGGCAAATCGACAAGCTCGGAAATACTCGATGTGCTCGGTGCAAGAGGTCAGAGAATGACTGACTGGAAACAACGGCAGCAAGTTGATGCAGAGCTCCAGTATGCTAAAAAAAAGGTTCGAAAAACTGGTTTGGAAGTTTCTCGATTTTTCCACTTTCCCAAGAGCGTGAGAAAGTCCTGTAAAATTATTTATAGCAAAAATTACATGTATAAAAAAGGAATGAAATCTGGCGACCAAATGTTCGCGTAGAAGAGCTGCGTATGCGGGCGAAAGGCTCGCGCTGTGAACAGAAAGGATCAAATTTTTATGGCCCCGAACCCGGGACGGTCATAAAAGTAGGTACTCGGGCGATGTTGCGAGTAGCGTAGAGCTAAAATACTTAGTTTGAGAGAAAGTATTATATTTTACAATATTTTATTTTATTTTTGAAATGCACATGTATCAAGTTTTTATTATTAATTATTTAATAGTTCGTTTAATGTAGCAATTTTCAACATGAACGAACATAAAAAAATTTTACATGATGTTCAATTCCTGGAAGATCAGATATGGTCAGGAATGAACATACATAATAATATATAAAATTTCTTAAAGTTGTTTAATTTTTGTAAAATCAGATGCAATCAGGTATGAAAAGACATAAGAATTCTTTACACGACGTTCAACTCATGTAAGATCAGATATGGTCAGATATGAACATATATGAAAAGACATACAAATTTTTTACTTGTACGCGGAAATGAAATTCATGTGTGAATATATCATCATATAAGATCATATAAATGAAATTTAAATTTTTGTGCACAATTCATCTAAGCATCATATATAAACATATCCTGAGTGATATTGCAACGCTGCTGTAAGTATAGTTAGCAATACAACGTATCTACAATAATAGAAAAACTAAGTCTAAATCGGTTGATCCATTCAAAAGTTATAGAATGTTTACATACGTACGTACATAGGTACATATATCCATCGTCCTGAAATTGGACAGAATAGTTTCTTTGGACCTCAAAACGTCGAAATATGTTGAAAGCTCGATTTTCGAGAATCGGTCCGAAACCGATAACTTTCTTGAATTTTGAAAATTTTCAGTTTTCTTAGCGGGAAGTAAAAAAATGAAACCTTAAGTTTAAATTTTATTTTTATTTCGCATTCGAAATTTTAAACTTTTCAAATACCATATAAAATATCAATATACATGTAATGATTGTTGAGACTCTGAGATAAATATATAAACCTATTGAATAGTCCCGACTATTGAGTCAATGGTTTTGCAGAGTAGTACAATCTTCAACTGATCCGCAGAAGGATCCAGGTTCGAATCCCAGAAAAATACCGAGTATTTTTTCATCGATAGAAAAATTAATAATGAGTGACCAATCGCTATTTATAAATAAATTTCAATGAATGTTAATGAACAATAAAATTAAAACATTAATTTTTAGTTTAAATAATTGTTGGCAAACCTATATGCATATCATATATGATCATATCTAATCGTATATGATCATATCTAATCATACATGATCAGATATGGCCAATTTTCATATATGATCATACATAATTGCTCATATATGATCATATATGGTCAGACATGAAGTTTTTTTCCCGGGTTTACTGCAAAATTACGGTATTTTACCGCAAAGTAAAGTATTACATTGTGATACGCTGAATACCGCACGTTGCGTTAATTTGCCATAAATTACCGTATTTCACCTGAATTTGCCGCAAAAAAATGCCGTAGCAAATTCGCAGAAAAGTACGGTATCATTTATCATCATTCGAATTCGCAAGGGAGAACGAGATATGGTGATTAACAATTTTCCACTCTTCAATTTTGTTTGAGTTTCAAACATGATCAACTCCAAGTTCAGAACTGTCTCGAATTTGGAAATTCACTGTTATGAACTTTCTTGGAACATTTTGGGAACGAAATTTTTCAACGCTGATTGTGACACTACCATGAATTACAGTAGTTTGAATCCTTCAGAAAAACTTCTCAAATTATTATATTTAATAAAATATAAATATGCAGGTCAATAATTACTTAACGACAGTTAATGGTGAAACATCAACTCAAATGTCTATTGAAGAAGTTGCAATGGGACTAATTAAAGTTGCTAATGAAGCAATGTGTCGTCCGATTCGAGCTCTTACACAAGTAAATCAAAAATAGTTAAAAAATATTTTCTATCACTAAAAATAAAAAATACTATCAATCGTTTAAATAACTATCAATTAGTCTAAAGGTTATGATACTGCAATGCATGTTTTGGCTTGCTTCGGTGGAGCTGGTGGACAACATGCTTGTGCAATTGCACGGTCTTTAGGTATGGGAACCGTGTTTGTTCATAAATATGCTGGTATTTTATCAGCTTATGGGATGGCACTTGCTGATGTTGTCGAAGAAGCTCAAGAGTCTTGTGCTGAAATATATCATAAAGGTCCTACATAGCTGTTAATTATTATTAATCGATATTCAACGGTAAAAAAAATGATTTTATAATAAAATTGGTATTCATAGATTCATTCAAAAGACTGGATAAACGTTTCGATAATTTGGAAAAAAAAGTTCGCGATAAATTGTATAAGCAAGAATTCGATGATGATCAGATAATTATTCAATATTATTTACATTTACGTTACGAAGGTACTGATGGTTCACTTATGTGTACCCCAAAATTAGATAAAGATGAAAAAGAAGTACACACAAAGCATGGAAATTTTGCTCAAACTTTCTTGGAAAGGTAATTCAAAAATGAGCATATAGAATGTGACTAAAATAAAATTTCCGAAATTTTGTTATTATATAAGTCACGTATATTCACACATGTTTACACATATTGTTTACTGTACTGATCGAGCTTAATTTGTCAGAGCATCTAGAAATTGATAAGCTGCTTCGGATGGCACCTTAGAAATCTAAACCGGTTTATCCGTTCAATAGTTATAGAATATTCACATACATACATTAGGGTGGGTCAAAAAAATCGAATAATTTATTTTTGACTTTATACTCTGAAAAATAGGTTCGTAGACACCTAAAAAGAATTCTCTCCAAGTATGAGCTCTTAATTATAACGGGAAGGTCCTCCGGATTGCGGGTTTCTATTTTTTTCGAATAATCAGATAAAAAATTTGATATCTCACTTCCAACTGCTTGAAAAAATATTCCGTGACATAGACTTTGTAAGAAATTGAATGCTCTACAAAAAAGGTCTCTTATGATTTTTTCAAAAACCCAACTAATTAAAAGATATTCATAGGTGAAGTTTGGCTATTTTAAGGAAAATATTCGTTTTTATTATGAATTTTATAAGTCGATAAAAAAAAATTATTTCGAATTGCGGAACTCATGATTTTGTAGGAAATTTACTGCTCTACAAAAATGGTCTCTTATGATTTTTCGATTAAGTAAAACCGTTACGAGATATCCATCGTCAAACATTAACGAATATCAATATTTCCAGTTTTTGATCAATAATTCGATAAATTTCGATTTAAATTATTAGTTTCAGGATAATTAACATAAATTTGAGTTTCGATGGATAAAGAAATGTTATACAAATTTTTTTTAATATCGTTTTCAGTCTTGAGCTTGTTTGATTGTGTTAAAACAAGAAGTTAGAGCATTTTTTTCGACATATAGCCAATGATCAGTTTAATTTAAAGTGAATGACACATTTCTTTGTCAAATTTAATATGAAAAGTATTGAATCGAGTGAAAAACAACCAGTATTTAACTTTTTTTATTAAATTATCAATTGCAATATAATTGTCAATATTTTTAACATAACAGTACGCTATTACTATAAATAATTTCCTTTATTACAATTTGGGTATGTTTTTTGATGTTCTTTGACAACTTGCAATAAGTACTGGAATTGTTCTCCGTTTTTTATCATAATCATTGGCTATATGTCGAAAAAAATGTCTTCTTACAAAGTCTATGTCACGGAATATTTTTTCAAGCAGTTGGAAGTGAGATATAAATTTTTTTATCTGATTATTCGAAAAAAATAGAAACCCGCAAACCGGAGGACCTTCCCGTTATAATTAAGAGCTCATACTTGGAGAGAATTCTTTTTAGGTGTCTACGAACCTATTCTTCAGAGTATAAAGTCAAAAATAAATTATTCGATTTTTTTGACCCGCCCTAACATATATACGTACATACATGCATTCGGACATCATTTCGAAATTAGTCAAGATAGCATTCTAGGGCCTAAAAACATCGAAACCTGTTCAAAACTTGTTTTTCGAAAATCGCATCGAATTAAACCAATGTCCCCGAACTTTTTGAAAATTTCCAATTTTCTTAGCGGCAAATTAAAAATTTCGGTTTTATTTTCGGTCATCCTTATACATGTATATAGAAATACATTATAAAGGAAATAAATATTTTTCAAGATATCAAACAGAATTCGGATTTACAATGGCTGACCGTAAAATTCTTGTTAATGATATTCGAGTTCGTGGTATAGGACAATCAAAAATTCCTGAAGAAATTGAATTTCCAAAAGTAACAAATTCACCAGCACCTGAAAAGGTAATAATTATTTTATTAAACAATTATATGTAAAGAGTAGATTCAATTACAATTTAATTCAATATAATTAGGTTACAGATGTGTATTTTGATGGAGGGTATCAAAATACTAATATATATCAAATGTACGCCCTTAGTCACGGTCATAGAATTGATGGGCCAGCAATTATCATGGACAGTTTAAGTACAATATTGATCGAACCTGGTTGTACAGCTTGTATTACATCTCGGGGCGATATTCGTATTACTATAGGCAAAAGTTTGCGTTCTGACATTACTACTGAATTAGATCCTATCCATTTAAGTATTTTTTCTCATCGATTTATGAGTATTGCTGAACAAATGGGAAGGTAATTCGAATGAATAAATATTAAAATAAATAGACATCATTTAAAAAAATATCTGATCAATGAAAATTATTTTTGTTATTTAGAATTCTCCAGAGAACGTCTATTTCAACGAACATAAAAGAACGTCTTGACTTCTCATGTGCTATATTTGGACCAGATGGTGGTCTCGTATCAAATGCACCTCACATTCCAGTTCATCTAGGGGCAATGCAAGAGACAGTACAGTACCAAATGAAAGCATTCAAAGGAGAATTCACTAAAGGGGATGTAATCCTAGCTAATCACCCTTCCGCAGGTGGTTCACATTTACCGGATTTAACTGTAATTACACCTGTTTTCTATGGGTATGTTACCAAAGTAATAATAAATGCTAATGAATTTTCTGAACCCATCTTTTCGGTATATAATACAACATGATGCCTGTTTTTTTTTTCTACTAGAGATTTACCAAAGCCCGTATTTTTTGTAGCCAGTAGAGGTCATCATGCGGATATTGGTGGTATTACACCGGGTTCAATGCCACCTCACTCTACTACTTTACTTCAAGTGAATTATTTATTAAATTTTCGAATTATTATTGAAAATTTTTCTTCAAGTAATTATTGTTATTTTAGGAAGGAGCGACTTTTAAAAGTTTCATAATCGTTCACAATGGTCATTTTCGAGAGAAAGAATTGACTGATGAATTAATGGCACCGGGAAAAATACCTGGTAGTTCGGGAACACGAAACTTAGCTGATAATATTAGCGATCTTAAAGCACAAATAGCTGCTAATCATAAGGTTCAATTATATATAATTTTATATTTTATTATTTTCATGTATTAGATATATAAGCATAATTTGAAAAACTGATAACTATTCCCTCTTAACAGTAGGTAAGGAATTATTGTATTCAATGAAAAAACAATCTTATCGTATCTACAAAATTTTAGGTTCATTTAAGAGGACTTGCAAATAAATTTTCAGTTTTTTTTTCCATTTTTTTAATTATTCCTACCCAATAATTTAATTGGGTAAATCATTTTAATATTTTTAATGAGTTCAAGATCTCGTTTCCAAATTTAGTATCGTTAGTTATATACAAAACGATTACTTTTTATTAATATATAAAGAAACTATCGGGAGCGTTTATATTTTTATTACAATTAGAAATATACTAAAAACTAATTTGCGCGATCGCTCAAAATTCAGCTAAAAATTTTTAATTTCGAGAGGATTATTTTTTAATGAAATACAACTTTTTTGGCTACTTTTTAAGTAAAAAACAACATTTGATTTTCTTTAGCACCCACATGTATATATATATTGTATAGTGCAGTATATTGACTGTAAGATTGGTTTACAGGGCACGCAGCTGGTAAACGAGCTCATCGACATTTACGGCTTGGAAGTTGTCCAAGCGTACATGGGTCATATTCAACAAAATGCGGAGTTGGCTGTACGTGAAATGTTCACGAGTGTTGGTGAAAAGTTGCTACGCAAAACAGGTAGTACCACTGTCACGGCCACGGATTATCTTGACGATGGAAGTGTTATTCAGTTGCATCTAAAGTTCAATACAGATAATGGTGAAGCGGTTTGTGATTTTACGTACGTCAAAATAATTACAGTAAAACAGGACGAGTAGAGACTCTATAATATAAAACGATATGTTTTCAAATTCGAATAAATACTATAGCATTACTACTAAAGATCTGCACCCACCCCGATTTCTTGACTTGTTTCCTTTTAAAAATTATATCTTATTGGGAAACTCTTTTATTTATTAAAAAAAAACGAAGTGAAAGAAAGACAATTATTGATGGACTTAAACTTTTTATTTTCTTATTTTTACAGCGGTACTGGGTATGAAGTTTGGGGTAATTGCAATGCACCACGTGCAGTTACATTATCTGCTATAATTTATTGCCTGAGGTGTATCGTCGGTCGCGATGTACCTTTGAATCAAGTATAAATTAATTTATATCATTAAAATAATACGAGACTTAAAAATAGTACTGAGAAAAATAATAATAATAAGAAAATATTTTAGGGCTGCTTGAAACCGGTTAAGATAGTCATTCCTAAAGGTTCACTTCTGGATCCTTCAGAAGAAGCTGCTGTTGTTGGTGGGAATGTTCTAACTTCACAACGAGTTGTTGATGTAGTACTAGCAGCTTTTGGCGCTTGTGCTGCATCTCAAGGATGTATGAATAATATAACTTTGGGTACGGATACTTGGGGTTACTACGAAACTGTCGCTGGAGGAAGTGGAGCGGTATGAAATAGATAATATTATTATATTTTAAAGTTATAGTTACGTTAAGACATAAATTTTTCTACATTTAAAATAAATATTTTGCTACTCAAGGGTCCAACTTGGCATGGCCGTGGAGGAGTTCATACACATATGACCAATACACGGATCACTGATCCTGAAATTTTGGAATTGCGTTATCCTGTAATATTAGAAAAATTTTCATTGCGCCCTAATAGCGGTGGAGATGGTGCTTATCATGGTGGTGATGGTGTTATTCGTGAAATGAAATTCAGGTCTCCAATGACGCTGTCTATCTTAACCGAAAGACGATCGCATAATCCTCCTGGTCTAGAAGGTGGACTACCGGGTGCACGTGGACGTAACACTTTAACAAGAATTGACGGGAGAAAAATAAATCTCGGGCCAAAGACTGCAGTACCTGTTTACCCTGGAGTAAGTTTTCATTATTTTATTATTTTATTCAACACATGCACGATTATCTTGCTTACTTTACCTGTGAAGCGAACTCTAAATGGCTGTTTATTGACTGGTTTATTACTATAATTAATGAAAAGGGAAATTTCTAAGTTTTTTAAAAGCGTGAAATAATAAGCTTATAACTACACTCAAGTAAAGCCATTATTCAATACATTTCTTACATTTAATCTGTAAATATTAACAAGGCAAGTACGGTTTATTGCCAATTAATTTAAAAATAAAATAAATACTAATATATTTATGAATTTTCAATTGGTTGACCGCATTCAATATTAATAGTTTTAATAAAATAATTTTATAATCATATATTTAATCTAATAAATTTACATTTGCACCGTACCACTATACGATTACAAAAACTTCGATTTACAGGTCCATGTTCAAACTGCGATGATATATATTTACTGTATTACTTAACAAAATCGTTAAAATACATGCCAATTTCGTATATACTTTTTTGAAAGAATAAAAATATTTGATAGTACGATTTAATCGATATAAATGTATGCGTACTCCGATATGGAATTTTAGTATCAAAATCGATGTTACTTTTTTACTTGATTGAGGCGGCTTCTTACAATACCGTCTTAACCGAAATTTTTTTAAACAATATCGGTTGAGGGATTATAGCTAAAAGGTGTTCATTTTTAAATTTGATTTTTTTACGGGCTTTTTATGACAAAAAAAAATTATCCAAAGATATTATAAACGTTATTTGAAATGTATGTATTCCATTATATACTATGTAGTGAATGGATATAAATATGCCGCATATACATTATCTACATAAGACCTGGATTCCCGTAGTTTTATGCATCCTCGTAAAGATTTTATTTTTACAAATGCCATGTGACCTCTTTTTCTTCCGGTATACCGCCTTTTTCGTGTTTGGTAGCTCTCGACATATCGCTATTCATTTCGTCTTGGCTTAGGCTAGGCTTGGCGGCTATATTATATGTATATATCTATATATAGGCTATTTCGAAAATTTTATAAGAGACAATCTTAAGGAAATAAAATGACCTCCAAAAAAAGTTTCATGGTATTTAGCGATAAAACTGATAATTTCGTCGAGAAAATTGAATAACATTGAAATTTACAATTAACTCAACTTTGGCTTCAAATAACTTTTGAAAAAGTGGATATTTAAAAAAATCGATAAGATACCCATTTAATAAAATTCCAAAGCTAGAAAGTAAACTCGTAAGATCCTCGCATATGTAGACATTAATATTAAGGAGGTTCATCGGATAATCACTTTTCTTACAATATCTTTCAATTTTCTAAACACAAATACTTTTAAGTGTCCTGTATACGTAGGAATTTTTTAAAATAGTCCTTGCGGTACTAAATTTCGAAATATTAACAATTAAAAATCGTACATTTAACATGCATTCCCTATGTTGACCGTAGTTAGAGTGAGCATTTTATTAAATAACAATCATACTTTTCTTACAACATTTTTTTAAAAGCTGAAAATTATTAATTCAATTTATAACAAGTAATTTTTTTCAATAAAAACATAAACGAGCGGTATTCATTTTTTTGTAATCAATTTTTAAAGTTTGTTACTTTTAATGATTTTCAAGCTTTCTCCCATAACCTGACGAGTGAGAGATAGTGACTTGGCAACGTTGCAGTGCGTGGGAAATTCAAAACACAGTAGAAGCCCAACAGAATTAAATAATTACAAATTATTTTTTAAATTTAGAATTTTTTAAATTTAGTCGTGGAGTCATTGTTATTTATTATTTATTATTTGTTGTCTCCAACTACGTATAATCTTGAAATTATTCAAAACACTTTCTACAACACATGCTCAAGGGGAAAAATATTCTAAATTAGAATGCAACGTAGCCAAGTCTGAGAAAAGACACAATGGGATCATTTTTATACTTCTGCGCATATAAGAGGATGCGCAAAAGTGTACTGTATCTCAACCACTTCTTATTGTAGTTAGAATGTTTTACACGGGAGAAATCTTACTAAAAGTTGCGAACTACTGCTACCGATGAACCTCCTTAAGAGCTCATATTTTATGAGGAATAGGCTGTCGTCATTTCCAATAATAATTTCGACAAACCTAAGAAAAAAAATCTGGAAACCGCTTGATCTTGCTGGCCAGTCCCAACGCTCATGGAGCTCGGAAATATTATTATTTGTAAATTTTTGAGCTCTTCGGGCTCAAAAATCTGTTAGGCCGGTAAATCATGCCGGGAAAAAAAATTTAGAACTGTTCTGATCAAATTAGATCAAATTAAATCAGCTCGAATCAAATTAGATCATAATTTATACTGAATCGAAATATGGCTACAACAAAGAATAACAAGAAGGCACCAGAGTAAGTCGATTTTAATACCGTTTTTTTTTAAACAGTGCCATCGAATAAATTTTTGAAACTTATCGAATTAACCGTTCATTTCATACTTTATAAATACATTTATGTTAATACATACATTTATAGGTTAAATATATTCGGAAAATAAAAAAATATACCAGATCAGAGTTGATTTGAATTAATCTGTTCAGATCAAACTAGATCTGATCAGATATGACGTTTTTCTTTGGGGAAAAATAGTCCAGATCAACCTAGATCAAGTTAAATCGACCTAGATCTAGTCAGATCAAAATAGATTGACATTGATTAAACGATCACTTATGAAGTCAATATGAATAGATCTGATTGGGCCTATACGTATCGAACCAGATCTGAGCTGATATAACTTTTTCTCGGGAAAAAAAGCTCAGATCTGCTCTGATCAGATTAGATCTGTACAGATTAAAAAGAAATATTTCTTCATATTATATTATAATTATAAGATTTATTAGCTGAATTTTTACACATGAACCTAAATGTTGATAATTGTAAAAAGTCTATCGTAATTTAAATAAAAACATTTTCTTGTTTATTCAGCTTATAATTCTTTTATCATAGAAAATATAAACATGATAATAATCTACTATCGATTTTATCTGATATTCATATAGGTACTTCATATACATCGTTAAATGACTTTCTTGGGTAAATAAGTATAAAATACTTTAAGGAAAAATTCTTTATGTATCTTAAAATGAGATTACTTTTATTATTATTGATAAAAGAGTGATCCTTTATATTCATGCAAAATGTTTCGTATTGATTATAATCATTTTTACTTAACAAAAAATCAATCTAATTTATGACAATATTTCATTGCTTATACTCATTTTATATTACCGTCGAGATCAATAACTATTGGATATTTTGTTTTATTTAAATTAGTATCTTCTTAATTATATGCTAATTTGTATTGTTTGGAGAAGAGTGATATTCATTATGAATCTTTATTAAGTTAAATTTCAATTGTATCATTTGAAGGAGAAGATAAAGCTGATCTCATATGGAATATGAAACGTTTACTTTTAATTTTAATGGCTTCAATCCTATATATTTTATATTATTGTGATATATTTAATATATTTTTTATCAAACATATCAATTTCTATTGGGAGAGAGATAACAAAACAGATCTATTAAGATCTAGCGAATTAAATCTAATTTGATCTGAGCAGATCTATAAGAGTGTTTTTTATTTACCTTGATTTGTTCAGATTCAAGCAGATCTATTCTGATCAGAGTAGATCTAGTTCGATCTAAACAGATCTGGCCAAAATGCAGATCTGTTCAGATCTGAAACATCAGATATAATTTGATCTGAATAGATCTTCATTTTTTTTCCCGGGATACCTTCACTAAAAAAAAAAATCTGGGCGTCGGTTGGCCCTGCGGGCCAGCCCCAAAACTTCCCGCTGTTTTCGACCTCAAAGAGCTCGAAAACATCGTTGTAAATACATTTTCGAGCTCTTCGAGCTCGAAAATACTTTTGCATGCCATTATTTTCGAAAAAAACAGTTTTTAGCATTTCTTTCTCCCGCGATAACTCTCAAACGAATTATCCGATTTTTAAGTTTGAGGTGGCAATCGACGCGTTTTAATAGATTCTAAAGCTCATTAGATTTTTGGATTTTTTGGTTGAGTCGTTTCAAAGATATTCGCAAAAAACTGTTTTTTACCATTTCTTTCTCCAACGATAACTCTCGAACGAGTTATTCGATTTAGATGTTTGAGGTGGCAATCGACGCGTTTTATTAAGTTCTAGAGCTGATTAGATTTTGAAGTCGATCGTATAAGTCGTTTTCGAGAAATCAATAAAAAACTAAAAAAAAAAATTTTTTTTTTTCGTAATTGGCCAATATCTTCGGGTCTACTCGGTCAAATGATCTGAAATTTTCAGAAAAGTTGATGGCCAAAAAACTCTTTCGATTGCCGCCTTAACCATCCAAATCGGTTTATTAGTTAAAAAGTTATAAAGAGTTTACATACATACATACACACACACACACACACACACATACATACAGACACTCGGACATCATTCTAAAAATAGTCAGAATAGCTTCCTAGGACCTCAAAACGTCGACATCTGATGAAAACTCGATTTTTGAAAATCGGGGTGAAAACAATAACTTCCCGAAATTTTTGAAAATCATCGATTTTCTAAGCGGGAAGTTAAAAAATCTGGGCGTCGGTTGGCCCTGCGGGCCAGCCCCAAAACTTCCCGCTGTTTTCGACCTCAAAGAGCTCGAAAACATTAGTGTAGATATATTTTCGAGCTCTTCGAGCTCGAAAATGCTATCACATGCGTTTGTTTTTTTACGATCTTCTCAAGCTCTAACAAGTTGCCTGTTATGCTGAAGTTTGAAAATTTAAGAATTAAGAATTGTTAATGAAGCGGTTTTTAAAATTTAATCTCTGATTATGTTCAATAAAATAAGTGTTTTCAGGCAGAAATCAATGCCAGGGATTCAAATCAAGATTTAAATGAGTTTTGACTCATGTGAGAAACAATCAAATATGAAATATCCGAGAAAAATATTGAAAACTACGTTTTATCGATTTCATTGTTGGTAGTATGATTTAAACTAGAAACCAAGTTCGATGACATTATGTATCGAAAGTAACCATATAAAAGATGAGTTGTTATGACTTCAGACACATTTTAGTAGGTTATATTATGATTTATCCGGGAAAAATAACATAAAATGTTATTTTTTTAACTTTTCAACGCCGATATCTTTCGAACTAATTGATCGATTTTGACGTTTGAGGTGGCAATCGGCGCGTTTTATTAAATTCTAGAGCTGATTAAAATTTGGAATCGATCGCGTCAGTCGTTTCGAAAATATTTAGAAAAAACCGTTTTTCACCATTTCTTTCTCCCGCGATAACTCTCGAACGAATCATCCGATTTTGATGTTTGAGGTGGCAGTCGACGCGTTTTTTTGAGTACTAGAGCTGATTAGATTTTAAAGTCGATCGTATAAGTCGTTTCTGAGAAATCAATAAAAAACTAAAAAAAAAATATTTTTTTTTTCGTAATTCGCAGATATTTTCGAGTCTATTTGATCAAATGATCTGAAATTTTCAGGAAAGTTGATGGCTGACATGTTCTTTCAATCGCCGCCTTAAACATCCAAATCGGTTCATTAGTTCAAAAGTTACAAAGAGTTTACATACATACACACACACACACACACACACACATACATACACACACTTGGACATCTTTCCGAAAATAGTTAAAATAGCTTCCTAGGACCTCAAAACGTCGACATCTGATGAAAACTCGATTTTCGAAAATCGGGGTGAAAACAATAACTTCGCGAAATTTTCGAAAATCGTCGATTTTCTTAGCGGGAAGTTAAAAATCATTTTTGTCCGACGATATCTTTTGAACGAATCAACCGATTTGAACGTTCTTGATGGCAATCGAAAGGGCTCACTAAGACTTAAAATTGATTACATTTTAAGGCGAATTAAGCAAGTGGTTTATAAGTTATACCCGGGAAAAAAAAATTAGATCTATTCAGACCAAATTAGATCTGATGTTTCAGATCTGAACAGATCTGCATTTTGGCCAGATCTGTTTAGATCAAATTAGATCTACTCTGATCAGAATAGATTTGCTTGGATCTGAACAGATCAAGGTAAATAAAAAACACTCTTAGATCTGCTCAGATCAAATTTGATTTAATTCGCTAAAAGTATTGTACACTTATTTACCCAAGAAAGTCATGTAATGATGTACATGAAGTACCTATATGACTATCAGATAATATCGATAGCAGATTATTATCATGTTTATATTTTCTATAATTACAGAATTATTAGCTGAATAAACAAAAAAATTTATCTATTTTAATTACAATAGACTTTTTACAATTATCAACATTTTGGGAAATGTGTCAAAATTCAGCTAGTTAATTTTATAATTATAATATAATGTAAAAAAATATTTCTTTATAATCTGTACAGATCTAATCTGATCAGAGCAGATCTGAACTTTTTTTCCCAAGAAAAAGTTATATCAGCTGAGTTCCGGTTTGATCCGTACAGGCCTAATTAGATCTATTTATATTTACAACATAAATTGATCGTTTAATCAATGTTGATCTATTTTGATCTGACTAGATCTAGGTTGATCTGACTTGATTAGATTTGATCAGAGTAGATCTGGACTATTTTTCCCCAAAAAAAAATGGTATATCTGAACAGATCAAATCAGATCTACTCTGATCTGGGTTCAGTATAAATTATGATCAAATTTGATTTAAGCGGATCTAATTTGATCAGAACAGATCTAAATTTTTTTTCCCGGGTACGCAAAAAACCTAGAAAAAATTTTTTGTCTTATAACTTGTAAACTACATGACCGATCGATTCCATAATCTAATCAATTTTAGGTTTTGGTGAGCCCTTTCACACACACACACACACACACACACACACACACACACACACACACACACACACACACACACACACACACACACACATAGACGTCCATCCGGAAATAGTCAGATTAGCTTCCTAGGACCTTAAAACGTCGACATCTAATGAAAACTCGATTTTCAAAAATCGGGCCGTAACCAATAACTTCCCTTGTTTTGAAAATTTGCAATTTTTATTGTGGGGAAGTGAAAATGGTAGATCTTTCTAACACAGTCTCATATATATTTATATATTGTAAGCTTAATGTAGCATAAATTTTTTTTATTTTACATCATTCAACTGGTTGTATCTCATGAATAATACAATTTTGCAATATAAGTGTAATGAATAATTTTGTAGAGAATGAAATTTACTAAAAGATTAGTGCTATGCATATCTTTTGTAGGATGTGCCATTTTTTCAACTGTTAACAAAGTATTTGAAAAGAGTAAAAACTTAACTATCGGAGCTGATACAATTGAAATAGATCGAGTTAGAGTAAAATCATTTTATAGACTCTCAAAAAGTAACAAATACTCTATCAATAAAAATGATTTCAAAATGATAGTTTACAATCCAGCTACGCTATAACAATTCAATAAAAAAGTTACTTGATTCGCATGCTTTTTAAATGAAAAATATTTTAAGTGAAAAAGGAAATATTTAAAATTAATATTAAGGGTTCAAGCTTTAAAAAAATCTTTTCTTGCACACACCGAAATTTATGTGTCTTAGCGAAAAAAAATCGGTCTATTGGTTGACCCTGGGGGCCAGCCCCAAAACTTCCCGCTGTTTTCGAGCTCTTCGAGCGCGAAAATACTTTTGTACGCCTTTATTTTCGAAAAAAAAACTTTTTTTACCATTTTTTCTCCAATGATATCTCTCGAACGAATTAACCGATTGAGATGGTTAAGGTGGCAATCGACGCGTTGTATTGAGTTCTGAAGCTGATCAGATTTTGAAATTGATTAATTTAGTGGTTTTTAAGAAATTTTGAAAATGCTAAAAAAAAAAATTTTTTCTTTTAACGCTTTCGACAACGGTTTTTCTTGAACGAATGGACCGATTTTGATAGTTGAGAGCATTTGACGCGGCTTATGAAGTTTCAGAGCCCAGTTGATTTTGGAATCAATCCATCGAACACATTCCAAAAAAAACATTTTTTAAAAAATTTTATTTTTGGAATATCTCTAAACGAGCCCTACCGATCAAGCTCAATTTTTTTCAGCTTTTAGATATTGACAAGCCGCGTCAAATGCCATCTTGACGATCAAAATCGGTTCGTCCGTTGAAAAGTTACAGATATTGACATACGTATATACATACATACATACACTCGGACATCATCTTGAAATTAGTCAGAATAGCTTCCTAGAACCTTAAAACGTCAAGATCTCTTAGAAATTCGGACCAAAACCAATAACTTCCCGAATTTTTGAAGTGAAGAAAATAGTTGATTTTTTTAAAGCACCCTAATATACATATAATAAGATGTTTATAAATATAAAATGAGTTTAGTCTTTATTCACTAGTAATTTTTTTTTATGCAACGTTGATTTGGTAAAGACTATAGAGTCGAAAGAAATAAAAAAAAGTAACGGTAATAATGATGATAAAAAAAAGATAGAAATAAAGCAACTGAGAATTATACTCGAGAGATTGGCTTGATAGGAGTTATACCACTGGAAAGATGTGGTTTTATTTGCTGTGTTGCAAAGAGAGAATATGTAAGATAGTTCTGTGACAAGAGTAGTTCGGCATCTAGGATAAAAATCTGTGAGCGGAGCACTTATCAACGTACTCATCTACTTTTTTTTCTTTATACGCTTTTCAACGACAAAAGAATGCTTTGTCACTGTAGTAACTACAACCTGGCATGAACATTGAAGTAAAAAAAAAAAATAAATAGTGCGGAATAAAATTAAAAATGTGTTAAATTCATATGGGTACTTCGTTAAAAGCACTAAGCTCGAAAAGTTTAAGCAAAAAACTGCAATTAAAACTGTCAGGCAAATTATTTTATAAATTATAATTTATAGAATCATCTGACAAATTAAGTAAATTTAAATTTGTTCTTTTTGTTTTTAAGGACATATTTCTTCTTGAAACTCCTGGTGGTGGTGGATATGGCGTTCCTGGAACAGAATTATCAGCTTTAACGAAGAACGTAACAACTTTTGTTGAGCGTGGAAGTGTTTATGAATATCGAAAAGCCCAAGAATCGGTTTAGTTTTTTTATTCAATCGGTGAATTATACGCTGCATAATAATAGTATATTAACGCATTGAGTGGAAGGTGCTTTCGACAACGAGTGTGATTGGTTCACGAGCTGTTAGGCGAGTGTTGCCAACACACGAGTGTTGAAAGCCCTTCTCACTCAATCCGTTACAATAGTTTTTGCATCGAATGATAAGAAAGAATGTCTCTGATTGGTAAAAAGGACACTACATTAAATTTAATCTTTTAATTAACCTAAAATAATATTCAATCTTATTTATATAAAATTAATTCCTGTCTAATTTCTGATATAAAAGATTGTTAAATAATAATAGTAACAATTAAACATGATTTCATTAGTTTTGATAATAATTTAAGATTATTTTTATTGTTTTCAAAATATTCATATTCAGCAAAAAATAACTAGATTTTCAAGTCAAAGTTCATATAGTGAATTGTACATTATAATTAAATACAGTTAGATGATTTTCTATAGTCTGGGACTTTCCGTTGTCCTAACTCGAGTCGGCTGTTGATTGGGTTTTCTGGTGGATCGTTCAATGACTAATAAATAGTATATCTATATATATGTAAAAAGTGTACGTTTGTCATATTTTTCACGAACAATGTGGACATTCTTCGCGATATTTATTCTTTGTAGTGTCATTTTTAACCAATCAGAGAAGTGCTTTCTTACCATGAGTTGCAAAAAGTAATATTAATCATATAAAATAATAATACATTAATATGAGTTAATTCATGTTAACTACTGCAATTATATAATTCATATTAATAATATATATTTTATCAAATAAAACTATAGCTTTTTATTAATTCATACTATAATACAGCAGAGAAGACCAGGGCAAGATGACTCACCCCAATATTTAGTAAAAACAAAAAAAAAACTTATCTGTCGAAAATTATTTTGTGTTTTAATATTCATATAAAATTAAGAAGCAAAACGAAATATTTGTAGTGAAATGAAATACCATGAAAATTCGAAAATAAAAATATTAAAGTAAATTTTTATCAAACAAAAGTTTTTTAAAAATAATTTTCAGTAGGGGACAATCATGTCCCAAAAGGAATACTTTTTGTACGAAAAATCTTGTAAATAGTACTGAATTTACCCAAGTATATCAAACTGTTTTGTAGCAGGTTCTTAGAAGCCACAAGGAATAATTACTCGCTTAGGTGAGCTACCCAGAATCTCATATGTTTATTCACATTTGCTGATAAATTTATCGTAGCGATCAGTATACTGTCATAGAGCACCACAGGTAAGCACGAAAAGTTTTGGGACTAATGGGAAATTATTAATTATCAATCGGTCTATTTTCATCGGAATCATTTCTACTATCATGGAAATAATTATGCTACTAATTGAAATAATTTCCACCATCTTCCCAGTTATTAAAGTATATTTCTAACTTGCTTTAGTGCGCTGAAGCATGCTCATTTAATATATTTTGAATAACAGTGTTTTTAATTATGTTAAATTTACTTATCCCAAAGACAAAAATCTGAAAAACCGCCTGACCCTGCGGGCCGGGTCTCGAAGTTTCCGCTATTTTTAAGCTCAGGAGCTGGAAAATACTAACGTTAATACATCTTTGAGCTGTTCAAGCTCGAAAATAGAAACGTCGCACCTTTTATTGCGAGAATTCAAGTAATAATCAATATCAAAAAAAAAAAAAATAATGAAGTAAATTGCCGTTTTTTGTATCGATCAAGCTCAATTTTTCACAGCTTGTAGGAATTTATAAGGTGCCCTAAATGCCACTTTGGAGATCAGAATCGATTTATCCGTTCAAAAGTTACAGAATATTTTCATAGGTACGTACACACATATACTCGGACATCATCTTGAATTCAATCAGAATAGCTTCCTAGAATCTCAAAACATCAAGGTCTTGACCTGTTAGTAATTCGATGTTCGAAAATCGGACCGAAACCAATGACTTTCTTTTTTTTGAAAATTGTCATATTTCTTAGCAGGAAGTTAAAAAAGTTAATTAAACAATAAACTAATTTTCAAAATCTTACGAAGACAATTATAATAAAAAATTTTTTGATGTACTGAAAAATCGCAACGTCCATTAGTTCAATAAAAATAATTTTATTTAAATTATGACAATTTGCCGATAAAAGAAAAATGATATGTCTTGGAAGTATTTTTTATGAAGTTAAAAATTGATTCGATGTTTGAACTGTGCGCATAAATGTTTTAGAGATAGCTTCTTTATTCTTTCAAATGGAAAGAAAAGAAGATAACGAGCAAAATGGGAAGTTAAATACATCGTATGCTTTGTTTTTTTTTCCGACTTTTTATTTTACACCGTCAATGCAAAAAATAATGAAACAATAAATATAAGTCGTTGTTTGCAAAAGAATAAAGTTAATTTATTTTATAGTGTAGCTTATATTTTCAAGAAGGCTTATCCACATTTTAAAGTCTTTTTTATAAAACTGTTTATTAAATTTAGTAACATTAAATTCTATCGCTTACATAAAACCCAATTATGAAGCCACTTGAAAAGTCTTTGTTACAAAATTGTTTGGTTATGATAATGGATCCCCGAAAGGCAAATTAACCACAGTAAAGTTTTATAGAAAGACAAACTTTAATAAGTATCAACTTCAAAGTTAATTCTTATTTTAGTTCTTAAGAAACATTAATGCGTAATTAATCAAGGTAAAACAATCTCAATATAATTCATTTGCTAAGCTTTAAAACAAATAAATTATTTAGTGTGAATAATTATACTTTACAATCGATAAATATTTATTTATTTTATTACTAAACAAAGGCGATAATTAAATAATAAAAAAAAATAATTATAAATAATTACAAAAATTTAATTTTAAATCTGCGATAAATAAATACTTCAAATTTAACACAGCTGCATTCATATAGTGGAATTGTAATTTATAACTCACCTCGTTTCCTTGTTTTATTCATTGCTTATTAATTTTATTGATAAAATTTTTTACTCTTTATCTTCATATAAAATGTGAAACTATTCCGATAAAATTTTAACGTCAGACAAAAATAATCTTAGAAAGGTCTAGTTCAAAGTATCCCTAGAATCTAAAAGATCAGGAGATAGATACGAGAATGGGAATAAAAGAGAAGAAGATGGGTATTGCATGTCTGCATCGTCCATCTTCATTGCCCAAGGGCTTAGGAAAGATCGAAACCTCGCCGCGCCTGTTTCCACGATGACACCTATCCTATTCCTTGGAGACTTATCCGTTTCGAGCTTACCTTTCACAAGCATATATCCTCCACCCTGTATCATTGTAGACATATGATACACACCCAGACACGCACACACACGCACGAACGCACACACACATACACACACACACACACACACAAACATGCATATTTATTTTCTGTACACACACACACATATATATCTCGGGCATTCCACACCAAATCACCAAGATCGTGGCCCCGGTCCTTATTTATTTAGTCAATTTTTCGACATTTTATAATTCTTGTTGAAAAATGCATAAATGATTTTTTTCAAAGTTTTTTATCGCTTTTTCAAAAAGTTATGAATTTCGGAAAATTTCAGATAAAGAATATTTGAAAGCCCATAGCTTCATGGAAAATATAGATAATTACATAGTCGTACATAATTTTTTTCAGCTTAAAATAAACTGTCGACAAAAAATACTTCATAGTTTGATATTTCTTCATGTCTAATTTCCTTTTTTTTTTTAAAAAAAGAAAAGTGCAATTTTTAAAATGTATGACACATTTTGTGTCTTTAAAAGAAATCTTAAATTTTGAGCCCAATCCGATCATGTGATTTCGATCCATTCTATTTGTTTTAATAAAAAAAAAAAAAAATTCTGCTTTCAATGCATCTTGTTTTTCATTGTGCAAAATTTATTGCATAATAGCGAGTAATGGCATTTTTGAATTGGATAGATATATCTTCTTATTATTGATCACAAAAACGTATTATCATTTGATCTACATACCTATAAGTGGTTGAGAAAACTATAAATGCGCAGTTAAATACGGCGGTAACAAAATCAGTATTGTTGGAATAACTATTAAAATATTCAACAAAACTATTTGATAATAATTAAACTTGAATAGTTACTGATTCTGTTTTTACTGGTTATGATCAAGTAAAATAGTTATCAGCATTGCTGATGCATACTCTCTAAACATGAGTAAGTGAAGTAAGTGAATATTCACTGATTCTGAGTGCCAACCGAACCACTTTTTAAACTGTGGTTCGATGTGCACTTGCAATTAGTGAATATTCACTTATTTTCGATAATGCATGTTCAAAGAGTACGTTTTGCCGACTAATGTTCTGTAGTTAGCATAATAAAACAAAAAATGTTAGTAATGCTTAGGTCTTTTTTTTTTTGGAAAGGTGAAAAAAACTTCTAAAAGACACTGGATTTTCAGAAGTTGCAGGTCTTATGCCAGTAGTGTGAGATTTTTACTCATTAAAAATCTCCTCTCTTCCATCTCCCTTGATGGAAGGAGAGAGGTCAGACCGGAAACCGTTTTTGCATTATTTCAGTCTTACCCTATTTGTGCGGCTAGGCACTCGCCGTGTTTACGAAACTTTCTTCGCGTTTTTTAGCCTTTAGGAAAGCTTCAGTAAAGCGCAGCATGACGTCCCACTTGTTTTTGGAGACTAACATTGAGCTTATGACCGTGTCCGGGTTCAGTGACTGGCTGAAGGCCCTCCGGACTTCCTACCTTTCTCTGGACCACCACTCGGAGTGATAGAATGTATGCTCTGCGTGGTCGATATCTGCTGCGCAGTAATCGTAGCTAGGGTTGCTTTTTATTGCCATTCGATGGAGGTAAGCGATAAACTGCCCATGACCAGTCATGAACTGTGTCAGGTAGTAGTTGGTGTTTACGTCCTTGCAGTCCAGCCATTTACCCAGTGATGGGACCAGCTTTGCCGTCTATTTTCCCGTGCTAGAGTTTTCCCACCGGCGTGTCCACTCCCTTACACTCCTTGCTCTTTCGACCTTGCGTACGTCATCGTCGTAGGTCATTGCGCTTCACTGTTCGAATATCCTTTTGCACTCCAGGGCCATGAGGTCTATCGGTATAGCCTTGGATAAGATTAGGATCGCGGCCTCGGACACCGTCCGATATGCGCTTGCAACACGAAGCGCCGCTCTTTTTTGTACGGATGCTGGTTTGCGTTGATATTTTTCTCGGCAAAGCTTGTCTGCCCAGATTTCTGCGCCATATAGCAGGATCGAGTGCACAACTCCTAGAAGGACTTGCTTTTTTGCGTATCTCGGTCTGGTCGCGTTAAGCACGATCCTCGATAGGTTGGATACTGCGTTGCCCACTTTTTCGGCCGTTCTGGAAAATTGCTCCCAGAAAGAGAGTTTTCTGTCAAGCTGTATACCTAGGTGTGTTATCGTACGTTTTGCCGTGATCTCCGCGCCATTCACGTCAAAGGGGCTTTCGAACCAACGCTGACGTGTCAGCACAACCTTCTCAGTTTTGTGTGCCGCTAGTTTAAGGCCGTGGTTATTAAGTCAGCCGCTAATGGATCGCATTAGTCGGTTGATTAGTTTGCACGCTTCGTCAACGCTTCTAGCGAGCACTATCCCTGCGATTTCGTCGGTGTAGCCCACTAATTTGATATCGAAGTGGAGTTTCTCCAAGAGGTCGTCATACTGGGCATTCCAGTCGTCAGGACCGAGAATCGAACCCTCTGGCACATCGGCCGTGACGTCTGTCGTGCGTGGACTTTTGGTCTTGTTGTATTCGAGTTATCTGTCGTTGAAATTGTCATCCGTCATATTGCAGATGCACACCTCAACGTTGAATTCCCCCTTGAGAGAGTTGAGTATGCCTTCGCAGGCCACCGTGTTGGAGGCATTGCGGACATCGAAAGAAAGAAAAACGCACATCTTGCGGAACCGATAACTGCCTTCCCAAGCTCTTGCAACAATGTTAAGAACTTGTTTGATCGCCGCTACTATCGAGCGGTGCTTTCTGAATCCCTGCTGGTTGTTAAAGAGTCCACCAGATTTCTAAATCGTGGTTGTTAAGCGTGCTTTTAGTAGCTTTTCGAGGAACTTGTCAGCCACATCCAATTTGCGTAAAAGTCGGTATAACGACGACGTGACCGGAGGGCCTTTCCCTTTGTCGAGAAGTACAATGCGTTGCCACTTCCATCTTCTGTTGAAAATCTCGGTTGAGAGATAGGCGTCGTACATCGTCAAGAGTATATGGGGTTTCTTCATGGCGATGACCTTAATCACACTCGTGGGTATCCCATCTGGACCTGGGGCTTTGCCCGGTTTCAGTGACCAAGCAGCGGTCTCGATTTCCAAGTTGGTGAAGGGCAATATCAGGCCCTCGTAACGGCACCCTTTTAAGTGGTGGATGACGTGGGAATAGGTCCGGTAGTAATGCTTAACAAGAAACTATAAATAGTAGTTAAGATTACTATATTTTCATACTCATTCCTTTATGGTTTTTACTACCATGTACTTTTCTCTAAGTGTATATATATTGAAGCAAAAACCAATATATTCGACTTTAAAATAATTTATGTTTTAATGTAATGTTTACAAATTTAGCAAACTATTTTCGATTTATTGTCATACGTTATTATTATTAGTAAAAGATGCCTGTAAACTAATGTCAGATAATTATTACCTCGATTTGAAATTGAATACGACAACGATATGAATTTACTAAAATAATTTATGTTAAAATAAAAAGTGATAAATTGAAACAATTATTTAATAATGATTATTTTTTAAATTGTTATTGAAACTTAATGTTGAAAATAATTTTCTTTGAAAATTTTTGAGAAATCTACCTTGCATTCTGGCTGCAAGATGGCATTATTATGGTCGATGTTTCATGGAATTTTGTGACAACCTGTTATAATTAGTTGAGTAGAGTTCAAAAATACCATTCGTTGAAAAATTTATATATATATATATATATATGTATATATATATATATATATATATATATATATATATATATATATATATATATATATATATATATATATATATATATTATAAAAGAGGAGGTGTTTGTGCCTATAATACGATTTGAAGTAGAAACTAACTTGATAACTATGAGGGTGTGAAAGATGGGAGTTAAAATAATATGAACTTTGAAAATGGATCTATGATTGATGGTGAATATTCTACATTGTTTTAGGAATTTCAAGAATAATCTAGACATTTCGGGAATAATCTTGAAATCTCAGTTCTAACATATAAATTAGTTTTCCAAATTATTCGAAAATTAATTCTAATTAATCTGGAATGCTTAATTTTAATTAGTCAAGAATGGTCTGGATTGTTCTAAAAATTTCGAGACACATCTAGAATGCTCTAAACCGCACTAAGTTGATTTAAATCACTCAACATTCATTCTAAATAGTCTAGAATGTTCTAGAATGTTGCGAATATTTGGATAATCATTCAGAAAGCTCTAAATTACAATTAGTTGATTCAAATCTTATAAAAATGATTCTAATCGGTCTAGAATGTTTTGCAAGGTTCCGAAAATAACATTCTAGAAACTTCAAATATATATATATATATATATATATATATATATATATATATATATATATATATATATATATATATACATACACGGAAAGAAATTTCCTTTAAAAATTACCGTTAAATTCACTGTAATCGTGGGACGAATGGCACCACCTAATCATTTGTCAGTAAGTCAGATAATTTTTAACCTTTTTTCAACAAATTTTACCGTAGTCTACTGTAAATTTTATTCGGTTTTCGGTAAATTTTATGAAGTTTACCACAAAATAAATGAATTTTTTCCTAATTTTTATTTCGAAAATGGTAATAAATAAAAGCACTGCATTATGTCCCACGATTACAGTGAATTTAACGGTAATTTTTAAAGAAAATTTCTTTCCGTGTATATATATATATATATATATATATATATATATATATATATATATATATATATATATAGGTATGTATTTACATTAATGTAAATGTAAATGCATTAAATTAAATTACATTAAAGTTCAATAAATTAAATTACTCAAAAATGATTTCATTGATGTTGGATGCTTCCGATTGTTTTAAAAGGTTGGAAAACGTGATAAAAGTTGAAATATATATCTTGAAGTCGTAAGTTATACGAAAATACTCGGAGTAGCCCGATCGAAAAATAGTTTAGAACTATCAGAATTAATTTGAGGGGATGTTCGACGTTCAAATATTGTAGAACTTATCAAATCATTGTCGAAATTTCAGAGCAAAAAATTTAACATGTAAATAAAATCACCACCAAAAAAAACCCAGCGAAGCGGGCGTTCACAGCTAGTATATATATATGTAATAAAAAATTTTTATTAAAACTATTATCTGCATAACAATAAAATTTCTCAACATTAAAGTTACTATCAGACATTTAAAATAAAATTTTTGTATTTTACAACAAAAATTGAATTTGATGATGATCATTATAATTATTATAAGTATTTTCAGTACTTTTTAAAATATTAAGGTAAAAACCTCATCTATATCCGCTCTCTTTTCATTGGAGTGAGATTAAATCACTCAATATAAATTGATAAATAAAATGAAAAATCATATTGTTAGTTTTTTCTAGTTTCAAGTATCAAAATAAAATTTTACTTTGAAAGATAATGTTGATAATGAATTATTATCAATTTTTTAAGCAAGGTTCTTGAGTGTATTCGTAGTCGCTCACTTAAAGTTGTCATGTACTATTACTCGATCAACACATGGCTCTATACTCGCTTAAAGTCAATATCAATTAAATTATAATAAGTTTATTGATTTAGAAAATAATTTATAATTTATGAAACTTTATATTTACATAATATAAAATTTCATGAATTTCAAAAATATATATAATAAGATATAGTTCTAACCATTCTTAAATAGTCTAACGAATGAACGTTAAAGCGGAAAATGCCCGGCAGAGCATGATTTTGAAAACAGTCACTCAATTTGAATTCATAATCTATTATAAAATAATTTGATACATGATATTTTAACGTATTTAAATTCACAAATAATTATTCATTAATACTAATTTTTCCAGTTGAATTTTTTTTTTTTATAAAAATTATAAAAAACGCATTAAACAGTGAAAGTGAGCAACTAATGATACTAAGCGTATATAGGGACTTTTACTTTAATTAGAAAATCAAATAAAATTATATCATATCAAAAAAAGGACAGATTCATGTGTATTAATGTTCTTTTGTTTTATTTGAAAGAAAAAGAACAATCGATAATCGATAAAATTTATTAGAACAAAATCTATAAAAATATAGTTTTTATCATCAAAATCATAATAATATATAGTTTAAAACCTTCTTTAAAACACGCAGAATTTTGTGGTGTAAATTTCATGTCAAAATATTCAGTAGTTTTTACGTGATGCGCGTTCAAAAAAAAGGTCTGTCATTTCATAGATATAGAATATATATATACATATATATATATATATATATACATATGGGGCATTCCACGCCAAATCAGACGGTTTTGAGAATTTTAATTTTTAATTTCCGTCATTTATTGATATTTATTAGTACTCATCAAAAAATTCATCCTCCTAAATTTTAAGATTTTTTTTATCATTAGTTCAAAAGATATGGAACTTTAAAAAAAACCGCTCTTTTCTTGGTTTTTTGCTTATAACTTTTTGAAAATTTGTTTAATTAAAAAAACTCGAAGGAATAGAAAGTTCCATTTCTCCAAGTCCTCTTAGAAAAAAAAATACAAATAATTTTTTGGAAAAATTTTTCCGCGTTATTTTTGAGTTTTAAAACTTTAAAATCCTTTTCTGAAAATCATGCATATTTTGATTTTCCTGAAAATTTGTGACAACAAGGTACTATCTATTCCACAACTTTTCAGGTGGTTCCGGTCGTGGGACCTCCCTGGCTACTATCATTTTTTTATTTTTGAAAATTAAAAAAAATTTTTTTTTATCAATTAAAAATCATGGATTGCTATTATTGTTATTACATATCATTTTTCGCATCATATTTCGGCATTTCCTCACAATTCTACGCAATCAAATACTCACTTTTTTTTACTAAATTTTTTACTAAATACATTTTTAAAACTAAAGCAATTTTTATTTTTATTTTTATTTATTAATTAAATGCTTACAGAAAGAGGTACTCTTACAGCATTGGAGAGAGAGATAAAAGATTAGATACATATAAAAAACTCGAATAATAAAGTAAAGAGTACATGTTGCGTTATAGAAATAAAATACTTAGCACGATTAAGAAACAATAGTTTACAAGCGCAAGTATAGGAAAATATAGTAAATATATATGACCAGCACAAACCAGGATTTAGCAATGACTCAAGATGAAATATGTTAATTTAAGTTTCAGAACGGATTTTTAGAGAAGCAATCACATACTTAATAATGAAATTAAGCATTTTGTAGTCTGTTATGCATAGTATGTCACAATCTGAGTATCCATTCATCCACAGCCAGTCCCTGATTGGATATAAGTATGTAGCTCTCAGAGCAACGTAAGCAGGGCAGTAGTATAGGAAGTGGTCGACTGAGTCGGGTTCACCTATGTGGCAGGTTGGGCAAGGTTGTTTCGGGTGAAACTTAGAGACACTCGATCCAGAGCAGAGATTGAAGACGTGGGTGTTGGAAAGTCTAAGTTGAGCCAAGATTCTTCTGTGGAGCATAGGAGATTTGTGCGTGAGATACGGGGGTAAATCCACGTATTGGGGAACTAGTATCAAAGGGGGAGCAGCAGAAAGCCGAGATAATTCTGTAAGGTCTTGATGTCTTAGCTGCTCGTCTAGTTTGGCTAAGCAGGACTTGTAGGCAGCTTTCCACAGTGCAGGGTTCCAGTTGCCCCAGAGGTGTTGAAGCTTCATGTCAACCACAAATTTTTTAAACAGGCATGTCCAATTATATTTCTCGTTGCCTATTAAACCTAGTGGGTGCTCACAAAGTTCAAATTGTCTCAAGAAACACAGCTTAGGAAGGCGTTCATCATTTAATTCTATGATTCTGATAAGAAAACCGAAAATCAGCTTCCATGCCTTGTAACTAATCTTCCTCAGGTTTAGATCTATCCTCAGTGCGGCGTTGGAAGTGTTACGAGTGAGATATAAGGCACGTTTGTAGAACTCGTTTTGTACAACTTCAAGCTTATCCAAGTAAGCCATGCCCCATACTGGGACTCCATAGAGTAAGGTTGAAAGCGATAGGGCGTCAAAAAGTTTTACGACTGCCTCCCAGGCGTAATGCTTGGCAGAGGACAGGAGACCAAAAGCTGAGTTGGCTGCAATTCTGGCTTTTCTTATATTTTCTTCTGCTGACCTAAGACCTAATGCAGAGCTGGATAATAATAATCCAAGATATTTGTAGCTACTGACAATTTCAATTACTTCCTGTTTGTAATCAAATTTACTTAAGTCTGAGATTCTTAATTTTCCACCAGCTCTGGCCACCATGATTTTGGTCTTTTTTACATTGACCGCCATTTCATTAGAGTCACAGTATTTCTCTAGATATACTAGGAGCTTGTGCATGTCCTGTGGTTTGCTGGCGAGAAGAACTGCATCATCTGCATACAGAAGAGTGAGGAGATCAAGTGTATTATTTAGATTCAGTCCCGTGCAGCCATGGTCTCTAAAAAATACTTCAAAATCGGCCAAAAATAAGATGAAGAGCAGTGGGCTGAGGGTTTCCCCTTGGAGGACGCCTTCAGTGATCGGAAATTTATCGGAAACTGTTGGATTGTGGTTTATTTGAATAAATGCTTGATCGTATAAGCTTATGAGGACGTTGATTAACTTGGAGCTAGCACCTAAGGCATAGAGCTTTTCCCAGAGAAGTTCATGGGGGACCGGGTCAAATACCCTTTTAAAATCCGCAAACAGGACGTATGCTTTGGCTGAAGCCTGACGTAACCTGAAGTGTATGACTGATTGGAGGACAAAAGCCGCATCAGTACAACTCCTGCCTGATCTGAATCCCATTTGAGACTCCGGGATGATGCCCATGCTTTCCGCCCATTTTGAGAGTCTGGCTCGAAGAATCTCTGTAAAAATTTTTACGACGCTGTTAATTAGAGCTATCCCCCTGTAATTGGATGGATCCAGTTTATTTCCAGCTTTGTAGATCAAGCAGAGTGAAGCAGAAGTCCACTGGTTGGGGACTTTAGCACAGTTTAAAATTGAGTTGTAGACGTTCAAAAGATGGATTTTCCAGTTGGATGTAAGATGCTTGTAGAATTCATTGCTGATGCCATCCGGACTAGGTGATTTATTAGGCTTCAGGCTATGTAGGCAAATTTCAAGCTTTCGAAGTGAGATGTCTTGGTCTAGCTCCTTCACGAAAATAACAGGAGCCGTCAGCTGAACAGGCCGACGAGGCGGAAGCAACTTACGGTAAAAATCGTTCCAATCGTCAGCAGGGGGGCCCGAGTAGACTAATTTTTGTTTTTTAAAGCTTCGGACAGCTTTCCAGAACTGGTTTGCATTTTTTACCCGCGCAAAACATTCTTGAATTTTATTTGCATGCTGAATTTTTTTTGATTCGAGGAGACCCAGGTAGGACTTTTTCTGCATAAGGTAGTCAAGCCTCACCTTATCTGGGAAACCAGTGGCAAGGCATTTTTTCAGGTCTTTGTTTAGGTTTTTTTTTTGCTGTTAGGCATTCCTTATCAAACCACGGCTTTGACGGTTTGTACGTTGTGGTTTCTTTGCGTTGAATGATCATTTTTGCAAAGCCAGCTGCTTCTTCAATGGCATCACAGAGGGCTTGCATTTTCAGGTCTACGTTCGTTTCGTTGCTGAGATGTAGGTCATCGAAAGCAGCTAAATACAGGATGAAGGTATTCTTGAGGTCAGGTTTCCATTTATATCTAATTCTATTTGTGCAGGTTTCACCTTCCTTTGATGGTTTATTACCAGTTTTGATATCGATGATGACCGGGAAATGATCCGAGCCTGTGACCGTCGAGGCAACATGAAGGTCAATTACGAGAGGGAGCATATACTGGTTTACCCAAACTAGGTCGATTACACTGGTTCCGTTTTGATTGCAGAAAGTGACTTTTGCTGGGCAGTCACTAGATGAGCGACCATTTATTAATATAAAATTGCTTTCAGACATAAATTTTCGAAGAATCTGGCCTCTGCTGCTCACAAAATTATCATTGGTATGTCTATCAGTTCGCACATATAGGTCTCCTGCCAGTTCCGCGGGTATGTCTTCCGTTAGACCCACCCTAGCGTTCAGATCACTACCAATAACAATTGGAATAGAATCATAGCACGCTTGAAATTCTTCTAGTAGTAGGTGGAGATTGTTTAGCATACTAGAGATGTCTGAAGCAGGGCCTGAGTAGATGGATCCGACAATGATTTGCTGTGAGTTGTCTAGTTGTACCAGTATGAAGATCCATTATTTTGATGTAGCAATTTCCGTGGTCTGGTAGCGACTTGCATCTGTGAGAGCGATGAGACCTCCACTGCCCCGACTCGCCGATTTGTCTTTGATTGCATTGACCCAGAACATAGTGAAGTCCGATTGGGAAGGAAAGTACATAGGAGCTGAAATTAAGTGTGTTTCATTAATACATATCATGTCATACGCTAAATCGTGCTTGTAACTTGTGAATTTTTTATAGCCGTTAATGTTGAAAAAACAGATACTTAATGTAGATAAGTTTGCGCTGGATATGAGTTTTTTTTGATTATTTGGAAGAGAAGGAAGAGTCGTGGGATGGCCAAATTTACTTCCTCTTGATGTGGAGACATTGTGCGCTTCTTCTTGGGTGGTGCGGAATCTAGAGAAAACAGACCTAGTTGTGGTAGGTTTTTCAACCATTTCGTTGTTATCAACGGACCAACAGTAATGTTCATTGCCCATCAGAACCTTTTGGTGTCTGACTATGGCAGTTTTTCCCTCCCCTCTGACTTTTCTGGCATATTCTCGATTTTTCCAGTCAATTAATTGTTCTGTTTTGGTAAGTTCAGGCTTGATAAATATTTTTGAGGTTCGTTGGTCGTTTTTGAGTTTATTTTTTGCTTGCATGATTTTTTTCTTGTTATCCACTGATTCGAGTTGGACTTTTAAGAGTGCTGGGCTTTCTCTTAGTAGTATAGCTTCGAGTACATTGACATTGGTGCATAGAGTGTCATGGAAAAAAGTATTGACCGACCCCAATAGGTCTGATCTAGACACATCAAGACCCGCTATTATTACGTTTTTTTCAATTAACTTTTTTTCATAATCATCTAATCTAGCAGACATGGCGTGAACGGAGTTTATGACTTCTTGAGATGCATTAGAAGATCCAGCAGCCGAGGGCTGGCCTTTTTCCACGGTTTCAAGTCTGGAGCACAGCATTCTATTTTCCTTGTGGAGAATACTCACCTCCTTATGCAAATTCGTAATATCGTCTCGCATAAGATTAATAGCTAAGTCTTGTTTGGTGGAGAGATCCTGGATTTTTTTGTTCAAGTTCGAGTAGTGTGTTTTGTTTTCTTTGCTGAGGTTAACAAAGAGTTTGCCTAACCACTCCATGTGTTCAGGGATTTGGACTTCTTCAGGAATTAAAACTTCCTTCGACGAGGGAGAAGATTTATGAGATCTGTAACTTCCAAATTGTTGTTGAGAGCCATTTTTTTTAAAACTTGAGATGGGTTTGTTATTTGTTCATCAGTCAGATCATCAATGGGTCTTTTTTTCGTAGAGGAAATAAAATCATTGAGCTTCGGCTGATTACTGGTGTTGTGTACAGCCCAAGTTGCTAGACGCTCGCAGTTAGTGTTTCTTCCCTTCCCCTTGGGGGTCCTGATTGCCAAAGCAGTGTTGGGAGGGAGCGCAGGCACGTTCACTTGATTCACACTTTCCGTTAGAGTGACCACGTTGGAATAGGTGTCGCTTTCAGACATCCCGGCAACTGCTGATTTCTCGAACAGTTGAGAACCCCTGGCCAAGGCCTAACCTCACTTCACCGGGTAATCAACAATAAACCAATAATTACGTAAAATGATATCTTGCACAAACAAACAAACTTTATCAGCGGATTCTCCGCGAGAAAACAGTCAACTGACACTTGCAGGAAAATTATAGCACAGCTCAAATCGCGAACTATGAACAAATAAAACAACACTTTCGAAAACACGTCTGACGCTCTTGGTAGCTCGACACTCTCTCCCCGAGTCAACTAAAGCAATTTAATGAGCTAATCGAAAAATGTTTTGATTACGCAGAATTGTGAGAAAATACTGAAAAATGATGTAAAAAATAATATATAATGACAAAAATAGCAATTAATGGTTTTTAATGGAAAAAAAATTTTTTTTTAATTTCCAAAAATAAAAAAAAATAGAAGCCACGGACGTCCCACGACTGAAACCACCTGAAAGGTTGTGGAATAGATAGTACTTTGTTGTCAAAAATTTTCAGCTAAATCAAAATATGCATGATTTTCAGAAAACGACTTTAAAGTTTTAAAACTAAACAATAACGAGGGAAAGTCTCTCCAAAAATTTATTTGTATTATTTTTCTGAAAGAACATGAGAAAACGAAACTTTTTGATTCTTGGAGTTTTTTAATTTGAACAAATTTTCAAAAAGTTATGAGTGAAAAACAATTAAAAGAGCGGTTTTTCTTAAAATTCCATATCTTTTGAACCAATGATCAAAAAAATCTCAAAATTTAAGAGAATGAGTTTTTTGATGAGTATTAAAAAAATATGAATGAACTTTGGGAATTTAAAGTTAAAATTCTCAAAACCGTCCGGTTTGGCGTGAAATCTCCATATACATATGTAATAAAACCAAGTTTTGAGGACACGATTGCGCCTACAATTTTTATCAGATCTTAATGAAATTTTTTACACTTATTCTATAGGTGATTATCACAGTTAAGTTCGAAGATGGGCTAAGTCGGTTGATTAGTTTAGAAGTTATGGCTGTTTGAAATTTCCACGATTTTTCGAAAAAATCAGTTTTTATTCACTTCCAAGTTCATATAATTTTGAAACTAATACTCATAGACTATTTCCGTAAAAAGTATCTTGAAGATTGTCTGGTAAGCTTCAAATTATGACCTTAAACTTTATTTTTTGGCCATTTCTTCCAATAATTTGATAGCCTTGAAAATTTTAATGGAATCAAAAAATGTCGAAAACATGGTTTTCATACCACATAACTTATGCATTTCCCATTATAAAACAATTTCGTCGCGTGTATTTTATTGTGAACAAAATAACTTGTAAATTTTACAGTTATTTCATATTTTAAAAGTTATTCTATTATTATTTATGATGTTCCAATCGTACCTGTACGTCCTATAATCATAACTGGTCTTGCCATTGTAACAGCGATTACAATTATGATCTAAGACTAATTAAATTTTCAATACTTTATTAATGTGAAGGTTAGTTTGGTACATTACCTATATAATGTTATTTCAAATCAACTATCTGAAGTTCTCTATCGAAAATAATCGTTGTCCTTTTTTACCCTCACTCTAAAACAGTGAGTTGAATTTATGTCATAACTATACACTAACATATATCACAAGATATGTGTGTATGAAACTAACTTTTATATCGATTAATTGAAAAATCTACTTTCCATTTCGGCTACCGAATGGCCTTTTTTTATTTTTAGAGTGTATATGATAACATATCTTTAATAAATAAATAATTTATACCAGAACAGAAATACTTCAAATTTAGAATAAAAGCAATTTTTATACTTTGAGAATTTAAAATTTTCATTTCAAAAAACATTTCGAGGCCTTACAAAAAAAAAAATTTGACTCCAGCTAATTTAATAAACTCAGAATAGATTTGAGTTAATCTATTTATCTCAAAATAGGTATAAAATTAAAGAAACTTCACTCCATTATGATAATAGATATTAAATACTGAAGTCATCATTTAACCTTTGCTAATCACAAATTCGATTGCAAAGTAAATTTTCCAGAGCTACATGTAAGCTTTTAAATTATTCAATTTATACTCACTAATGTAATGTGATTAAAAAGTTATTTTTTTTTTCTGTTGCAACTTGATTGAAACGAACAAAGGAGTTCATCGCGCATGTGATTTTCACAACTAATGGGATGATTATCCAATCGGTATCACATTTAATTGCCCATATTATTGTATCCTTTTAAAAGCAAATAATTCATTCAAATTAAATTAAATAACATACCAATAACAAGACAATTATTAGATCAGTATTGAGAATAAAAATTCAAAAAAATTTTTCACAAAATTTTTTTATTTTTCTTTATTATTCTTGACGAAAAAAGATGTGCTTCCATAAGATATATTCGGGTAAAATTTATGACTTTATGCAAGTATGATATGTATGCATTGAAGCAATTGACATCAGAGTGTAACATGAACATAGTTGCCGCTGCAAAATGTTTCTAAGCCTCAGATAACATTATATTTTATAGCTCTCTCTCACGCTACGGGTAATTCATATACTGTCTGGTGGTTACTATCCACAAAATAGAAGCATATCTAAGATATCTTAAATTACGAAAAAAGAAAAACAAATTATTACATGATGTCTAAAAGATTGAGAACCCTTATGAACGAGCATACAACTGGTAGTAATAAATATTATTTTATATCTTAAAAACATTTTATCTTATTTTATAGGTATGACGTTGAAAGTTTCGATTCAAATTAAAATATAATATTTATCACAATGAAATTTGTACTACTGAGAAAACATTATTTTTACATTTATATCCATAAAATGTAACAATAATATCATTTTTTGCGAGCTTTGATCCAAATAAAGCTAAAACTTATGTAATGTATTAGAATGCAAATAATTTGTCTCATGTTGCTATGAATATGCCGCTGTCAAAAGATTCGTTTCAATGAGTGCAGCTAAACCGGCCTGCATATCTATCTTTTGACGTCAATAACGTAGATCAATTGTTAAACGACATCGATAGTGCTGGCTATGGACTTGAAGTTGATTTACATTATTCTCAGGAATTATATGATCTACAAAATAATTTTGCAGTAACCCTTGAATAGTTTTCAACACTAGATAGCAAGCATACTAAATTATCGACAACTTTATATAATAAAAAAAATTATTTCATGCATCATAAGAACAATTTACACAAAGGTTTAGATTTAGGCTAAAGTCCTATATTGATAAGAGAACAGATTGTACAAAGGCTGCTGTTACATTCTGGCTTATCTATTAATTAAACAGAATAATTTTAAATTGACCAGGTTGACGTCGTTAGGGTGTCGATAGACCCCAGGTGCGTCAGCTGTTGACCTTCTTATATTTTATTTAAAAAGTTTAACGACTTACCATGATGGAGATTATGGGCCCCATAAATAAGCCCAAATAATCCCTTTCTTGCGTAACTTCTTCGCCTCTGCCGGTGTGTACTCGTCTCGGCCGGTGGCCTTAAAATAGGCCTCGGAATAATACCCGTAATCAGGGTCGTGGAATGGGATGCTTCCGCTGGGTGGATGGGCGGATGGAACGTCCACTGGAATCAACCGCCAATCCTCGCTGATGCCGGTCCAGAAGGCCGGGTTCTCCCTGGATGGTTCTTCTGAACAAGACGAGCCTGAAAGGCCCGGTTCCTCCTTAAGGGCGAGTGATTCCCGCTGATGAATAATTTCACCAGAGCCCGACGGGTCACTAACCACTCGACGCGATACCAGAACTTGGTAACTCGTTAACCGGTTTTGGAACGACCAACGTTACCGGTTCGAGGAGAACTTCCTCGGCAACGACCTCTAGACGGGAATGTTGGTGAACTGAACGACCGAAATCCTCGTGGATCGTTCGGATAATCCAGCGTAATTAGGCCTTTTTGCCCCCTCGCTTCTTTTTTGGCATAAGCTCGGGTTGAGGCTTAGGAATTACCTGTACAGCCAGTAACAGCGCTCAGATAGAGTACCAGGTCGCCGGGGTCAGCGTTCCCAGTAGCAAGACAGGAGGCGAGGACCGCCGGTGGCAGCATTCCTCAAGGTAAAAGTTGTTTTCAATGATAACTACTATGTATGTAGTAGTGACAGCTTTATTGCTTAAAAAATGAACGAAGAGGCAGGTCAACCAAGGTCAATTAAGTTGAACCAAGTCAACGTAATTTTGATCAGAGTTCTTAGCTCTGTTAGATCTCGCGATCGACTGCCTTAATTCTGTCGCTCCTTGGTATTATACATTATCAAAAGTGTTAGCATTGCTTCTCAGGTTTCCTATGAGAGAATCGTCGTGGCCCGAGTCTCATGTGTCGTCATCTGTTTCGACTATCCGCGAGCAACGGTGATTCTCTTATCGCAAGAGATTTCCGTTACATTGTTGGCGATGAATAAAATAATATCGTCAACAAAGTAACGATTTATTAATTTATTATTTATTTATGATTCTAAGAAGTGTCGAACCGTTTATTCGCCCACCGTAGCGAATAAATAATTCGAGACTTCAAAAAAAAAAATTTTCTAAAATTTTTATTTAAATTTAATTAGAGCCAGAACGTAACACTACTAAGAATGAGTTTGAAAATAAATTTTATAAACTTATGAATAATGCTGTCTTTTGTAAGACTATGGAAAATGTTAGAAAATAGGAAGAAATTCATATAGTAACAAGATGGACCTGTATATATAGCGCTGCTGACTTTATTTATAAGCCTAATTTCCATAGTCTCACTATTTTTGGTGAGAATATAAAAATCATTGAGTTGAAAGCAGTAAAATTACGCATTGACAAACTAATGTATGCTGGTTATTGTTTATAAAATCAATTAAAATTTCCATTATAATTGTGTGAAAAAAATTTTGAAAACAATGAATTAAAACTAATGTAGATCATCAAACGCGATATCGCCAATTTTGGCACTTCTGACTATCCACCTAATAATTTTTGCAATATACCAATTCTTAATAAAGAAGTGTTAGGTTTGATGAATGATTAAAATAATGGCCGAATTATGGCAGAATTCATTGGACTTCGTGCGAAGTTGTATGCTCTGAAATTTCGAACGAAGATTAGGTAAAAAACTGAGCCTAAGATGTCAAAAGTCCGACTTTGCAAACCATGACTTTTGAGAATTTCAAACGATGTTCGGAAGATCATGTAAATTTAAGTAAGGAACAATATGTTATTAAAAGTAACAAACATAGTGTAAGAACAATGGTTCAGTTAAACAGTACTGATACTGTACCATAGGGTTACGAAGTATCCAGAAAAAAAAATTATATTGATACCGAGACCAAACAAAAGACGAAAAATGTTAAAATAGTGATAAATTTTAGGTTAGTAAAAATAGATGAAAACATTTATTTAATTAAAATTAACCGAGATAATTACGTTGAGTTTAATTGAATACTGTGTTGAATAATAAATTGTTATAAGTATAAGTAACATGAATTCAGAGGTTACCGAGCGAAAGTTAATTATTGAACACTTTAATAATTATTGTTATAAGCACCAATCGCGTACATCCCAGCAATTGGAATCGCATTGGAAGGCAATGCGATTCGATGCAATTCAATACTATTTTTGGAACTCAGTGTATCGCGTTGGAAAGTATTAAATCGTATAGGATTTTTAAAGCCCTGTAGATCATGCAGCTTAGAGGTCAACTAAATAACCAACTAAGATTCCTGTGTACCATAAGCCGTTAAAGTAGTAATAATTGAAATGAAATATCAAATTTAACTACTATTTAATTATCGCGGTCATTTATATGAAGGAAAAGCTTCTCATAAAATGAAAAATAATAGCTGTTATCATTTAAGTTTTATGGAAAAATTAAATTATATCGTCAATCCAACGATTATTTTGCGGTAAATTAAAAAAAAAAATATTAGATTACAAGTAAAAAATAAATTTTATACAATAATTTGATTAAAATAAATATTCATTTATCGCTTGGTAATTTTTTAATTACACTTAACCGCGTAATTTTAGAGAAGACAATTTTAAAAAAATTAAAATTTGTTAAAAGCATTAGACATATTATTGTAAATTTGTTACATTTGTAATTATGATTTTTTATAATTGTAAAAAAAAAATTCATAATACACTAGTCCGAAAAATTAAAGGATAGAAAAAAAATTGGTAATTTTTGGGTGATTTTCAACATGCTGTAAGTCGGTAAAAAAATGGTCGTAGAAAAAAAAAAGCAAATTGTAGCCTCATGTTTCTAGTTTTCAGATCTGGACCTCAATTTTTTTTTATCATGCACGGTACTAGAATAATCTCAAGAAAACCGACGAAAAAAAAATTTTCAAAATTTTTGCTCGTCTTTCAATAAGTCTATAGGCTTCAATAAATTTTTAACTTCCCGCTTAGAAAATCGATAGTTTTCAAAAATTTCGGAAAGTTATTGTTTTCACCCCGATTTTCGAAAATCGAGTTTTCATCAGATGTCGACGTTTTGAGGTCCTAGGAAGCTATTCTGACTATTTTTAAAATGATGTCCGAGTGTATGTATGTATGTATGTATGTATGTATGTATGTATGTACGTATGTATGTATGTATGTGTGTGTGTGAGTGTGTGTGTATGTATGTGTGTGAATGGCCTATAACTTTTTAATTAATGAATCGATTTAGATGTTTAAGGCGGTGATTGAAAGAGCTTGTTGGCCGTCAACTTTCCTGAAAATTTCAGATCATTTGATCAAGTAGACTCGAACATTTTGGCGAATTACGAAAAAAAAAATTTTTTTTTTAGTTTTTTATTGATTTCTCAGAAACGAATTGAACGATCGACTTCAAAATCTATTCCGCTCTAGAACTCAATAAAACGCGTCGAATGCCGCCTTAACTATCTCAATCGGTTAATTTGTTCGAGAGATATCGTTGGAGAAAGAAATGGTAAAAAACGTTTTTTTTCAAATATCTTCAAGACGGCTTAATCGATCGCTTTCAAATTATAGTCAGCTTTAGAATTTGATAAAACGCGCCTATTGCCACCTCAACCGTCAAAATCGGTTGAAATCTTACAAACTTTTCCTCTTTATGGTCTCTTCCGATCATCATATAATGCCATCAAACTTGTTCTTTAGTTTAAACCATATTATCAACGAAACAATTGAAAAAACACAGGTTTTAATAAATTTCTTGGATATTTTATATATTATTGCTCTGACCTAAGCCAAAACTCATTCAAATCTTGATTTTGATCACTGACATTGATTTCTGCCTCAATATATTTAGTTTATTCAACATAATCGGGAATTAAAATTTAAAAACAGCTTGTTTATCAATGATTTTTGATTCTTAAACTTTTAAACTTTAGCATAAAGCGTAACTAGCTAGAATTTGAAAAGCTCATAAAAAAAAATCGAATGCAATATGATTTTCAAGCTCCTTGAGCTCGAAAACAGCGGGAAGTTTTGGGGCTGGCCCGCAGGGTCAACCGACAGACCGATTTTTTTGAATAATCTGACTTTACGACTCTTAGGAAATTTCATGCCCTTTAATTTGGCGGCCTCAAAAAGTTTCTGTTGTTATTTAATGATATTTCGGGTGGATGTCAATAATAATACTTGATTTAATTAATGATCACAAACATGTGGTTTATTTAATACAAAAAAGGTTATATCTTAAACTTTATAAAGACCAGTTCAAATTCTCGGTTCTCCTGAAACGGAGATGTCAACAACTTCTCAATAAGGAGGTGCTGCCGCCTGGCGATCACTTAATATAATCATATTAAACTAACTATTGTCAACACTCTCACTTTAGTTTATAATATAAATCTGGAACTAGTTTAACACCTAACATGACTAGTTTTGACAGTGACAATTGGATTGGTGATGACTGGATGATGCCTGCGAATGTGTACCTTGAACAGACAAATCTATATTGTTCGCCGATATTAGTTTTGACACATTTTTGTGCACTGAGTTGGTTTTATGATGCCCATTTTTGTTCTCAACGTCTCAGACTGTGATTTACTTAATGGCTTGGTCAAGATGTCAGCGATTTGAGTTTTTGATGGCTCATGTTTTACCCAGAGCTCTTTTGCTTCGTATTTTTCCATGATGAACTTGTATTTTATATCTATGTGTTTGGACCTTGCTTGAAAACTTCCGTTTTTGATCCAGGTAATTGCACTTTGGTTGTCGACATGGGGTGTGGGCGTCGAGTGTACTCCGGTGAGCTGATCAACCAGTCTGTTTAGCCATATCATGTTTGTTGTAGTATGACACGCGGTGATGAACTCGGATTCGGATGTTGATAACGTTACACACGTTTGCTTTCTAGTTCCCCAAGCTACTATTGAGTTGCCTTGTCTTAATGCATACCCAGTTATGCTTCTCCTTGTCTCTGGATCTTTTGCGTGGTCTGCATCTGAGTATCCTCTTATCTCATTCTTGTCATCGGTCGCACTGAATTTAATACCGTATTCCTTTGTACCCTTAAGGTACTTAAGTATTCTTTTAACTGCTTTCCAGTGAATTTTTCTTGGATCCTCACAGAACTGACTAACACGATTTACTGCAAACGTGATGTCAGGTCGTGTTACAGTTGCCAAAAATAATAGACCTCGCACTGCTTCGCGATACGGTACTTTTGTTAATACTCTCTTTCCTTGATCCTCCTCAGAGACGTTTATTTCTTGAACATTATCAGCTGGTGTAGCGACTGTGTTTGCATTTGTCATCTTAAATCTCTTTATCAGCTGTTCAGTGTACAGCTTTTGGTCTGCGAAGAGTGATCCATCTGGCAGTCTCGTCAAGTGTATTCCTAGGTACATGCTTGGCGTTGATGTCATGATCTCAATTTCTAGAACTAACTGTTTCAGGAATTCTTGCACCTTCACCTTCTTACAACTTACTGCCAAACCATCGTCTACATGCAGTGTTACAATGAGGCATTTCTTTAAGCTTCCCGGAGATCTAAATACACATGGATCTGCGTCAGTGGCCTTCAATTTAAATTTCTTGAATATTTTTTTAATTTTCTTGTTCCAGCACGTCGGTCCTTGCTTCAGTCCATATATCCCTTTCTTTAACTTGCAGACTCTCCCACTATTATCACTGAACCCTTCAGGTTGCTCCATGTACACTACTTCATTTAGTATACCATGTAGGAAGGCTGTCTTAACGTCAAATTGCTCAGTATACATATTATTCGATGCTGCCAGTGCTAATACTGATCTGACCGAGTCGTATTTCACTACTGTACTAAAAGTTTTTCCGTAGTCTATTCCGGCTCTTTGTTGACAGCCTTTAGCTACAAGTCTTGCCTTGTACTTTTCAGTGGTACCGTCGGCCTGCAGTTTTCATTTATACACCCAGCGGTTTTTCAAAACATTTGCTCCTTCTTGTCTGTCCACCAGCGTGCAAGTTTCATTTTTCTTGAGTGCTTGTATTTCTTCTTTCATGGCTTCTTGCCAACACTGCTATTCTTCACTTTTCTTGGCTTCTTGATAACTTGATGGTTCTTCACTCACCAACATCGTTTTATCAGTGGCCTCACAGTTGTCGCACTTGTACTGCTGATCCTCTACATCTTGTCGCTGTACTCCTACACACTGAGTATGGTACCAACTTAGACACTGATCACACTGGACCCAGTCAATTGGATCTGTGTTTGGCTTCATACACACTGGTGCGTTACACTCCTCTTCATCGTCTGTCATTTCACTCTTGTTCGAGCTCTCATCATCTGACACCATGTCTTAAATTGTTTCTTCCTGATCAGATATGTTTTCTGGCTCTGGAGTGTCAGGTGCATCATGAAATTCTTCTTCTTGATCATATGCCTCTGGTTCTTTGAATTGTTCTGATTTATCTTCATTCTGAAGTTCATTTGTACTTTTGAAGGTGACAGCTTCACTTTCTACATTTTCATTTAGGACTTTTACATCCCTGTATGTCTTTACGCTACGGGCCTCTGGTACCCAGACTCGGTAGCCTTTTACGGTGTCACTGTATCCGACCATGATACCCCTCTGTGTTTTGCTATCCCATTTTCTTCTTTTCTCCTTTGGAATGTGAACCAGCACATTGGCTCCGAAGACCTTGAACTCCTCTACACATGGTTTTTTGTTGAACCACAGCTCGTACGGTGATGTACCATTCACTGAGCTGGTACCAGTCCTATTGATTGCGTAAACTGCAGTATTCACTGCCTCAGCCCACATTGACTTGGGCAGGTTTCCTGCAACTAACATTGTTCTTGCAGCCTCCACAATAGTTCTATTTTGTCTCTCAGCCTTCCCATTTTGTTCAGGTGTGTAGGCCACTGTTTTTTGATGCTGGATACCTTTTCTTAATAATTTTTCAGTTGGTTGTTTGTTTACAAAGTCTAGGCCGTTGTCTGTTCTCAGAGTATTTAACTTATGGCCAGTTTCTTTCTCAATTCTAATCAGATAGTTGGAGATACACTGACTGACTTCACTTTTAGCTTTGAGGAAGTACACGTAGCGATAGTGTGAGTAGTCATCTGTCAGCAAAAGGAAATATCTTGAGCCACCTATGGACTCCTCCTCCATGTATCCACAAACATCGGCATGGACCAAGTCACCGACTCTTGTGGTTATCAATTGGTAAAAAAATTTTCCTATGTACCCTATATCAACGTGTCGCATTGAATCGCATTGATACGGATTGACAAGACTGCCATTCCAAAAATAGGATTGAATCCTTTTGAATCGGATAGAAAACTGAATGCGATTCAATGCGATCCCGATTGCTGGTATATTAATTTGAGCTCTAGGATTATTGATCACTTAATTAATTTGATTTCAATAAGTTTATAATAAATTACATTAAGTTGAATTGATTTCTGAACACGTAGTAGCATGATAGCAGAGACTATCGAGCGAAAAGTTAATTTTATATAAATAGTTGATCATGATGATAATCAGATTAATCAGAAAATTGAGTCTCTTATTTATTTTATCACTTGTAATAATTATTTAAATAATGATTGAGCTCTTGAAAAACGTAGTCGTTGACCACTTAAATTTCTGACTTCTTGATGTTAGTTAATTTTATGAGTTTTGATGTATGAATTATATAAATGATTATATAAGTACACAGCACGATGATTCCTTTCATTGATTAACTTATTGTTTTTAATTATTTTCTCGAGATAAGCGCAAATTTACTTGATTACATGGAACATGTGTTGTTACTTGATATGTACGTTGCGAAAGATAATGGCAGCGGTCTTCTCGACATGAGGCGGGAAGAAGGCAATGCGCATGCGTCACACTGCGCATGATCGAATTCAAATGCTGTAGCCATTGGCCCCCGCAATTCTGCCTCTAACTGCCGGAAGCGCAACTGCATTTAAATTCAAGTGCAGTTGTAATTGCGCAACAGAGTAAAAATTACTTTGTTTAATTTAAAAAAATGTAATACACTTTTAACAGATTAGATTTATTCATTCAGCTATTGTGAGAGCTATCAAAACCAAGCTACTTTACATATAATTTATTTTTACGTGCCTTTATAACGTTTTCTACCAGGTAAACATCCGGATAGTTTTTGCTGAACTTCTCGTCGAAAAACCCATCTTTTGTTGGCTAGTCTTAGTAGTATACGAGTCTGTGGGTCGTAGGAACCGTATTTTGTACACATTCGATGGTAAAAATCTCAGTTGTCCAGTTGGTGGTGTAACCTTTCTCAAACACATGTTCGTGTTTTCTAATTCGAACTTTATTTCCAACTTTGAATTGAGATTTTCGAAAATGTGGTTGTGCTTAAAGAGATTTGTTTAAAACAGTTCTATTTTATTAACAGCAGTAACGTCGACAGGTTTCATTTTAATTGTTCGATGTTTAGTATTATATGTATTTAACAACTCTCTTCTAGTTTGTTGATCCATTTATAAGTAGAACGAGCTGAGAATTGACGCCACATATTAGTTTTGAGTTTTCGGTTAAAACGTTCACATATGGATAATTTCAGGTTACTAAACGCAAAGTACATGTTAAATTCATGCTGTTTTATAAGATCTTTGAACTCTTTATTGTAAAACTCTTTGCCTTGGTTGACATGAAGATGTTTTGTAACACATCCTCATTGAAATTAATTAATGTAATGGAACTGAAGTCCATCTCCGTTTTACCTGAGGCTATTCCCTTTTGACCACGCTCTTTTGAGCACACACGCGCTGCAAGGTCATCCCCATCTTCCAACCCAGACGACACTCTTGACCGAAAAATATAATCAACTAAGGTGGACTAAGGTGTACATAAATCGGAGGTATAATCAAAAATCTCCATTGCACGTGGATCTAACCACAGCCACCACGAGTCTTACCTCTGTGGGCCAAACACAACGACCATATCAGAAAATGAAGAGACTCTGATCGAAGTGGGCTTGGAAAGGCCCCCGTGGTACTAGTCTCCCAGAACTGGTGAACTGGTTGTTTAGGATATAAGTGGTGAGGTGCAGCTTTTTCCCATACCCTATGTAAAGGACTCCTCCATTGTTTCCTTTCGGGTTCCCAACAAGCTAATATCCGCTTGTTCATTCCCTAGATTTTCTACTTTCCGAGATGTAAGGCAGTCTAATTATTCAAGCCAAATCAAAAACAGAGTACAGCTATTATTTTTATTTTGTTTGAAAAAACATATTTACAAAACGATTGCTTTTCATAAATTTACAAAAATTTACTTTTATTGATTAATTAATTAATTAATTAATTTTTTTTTTAATAGTAGAATAATTTATTTTCTTTCTTGGTTAAATTTTTTTGTTATGTCCCTATTTGTTTTTTCCCGCGCCTATCTGGGCATAATATAAGCGCTGTTGCCACATCGCACTACTGTTTTGGTATATCTTTAAATTTTTTAAAAAGTTTCAAGGTTTGGTAAATTATATTTCAGAAACGACGTGGTCAATAATTTTCATTTATTTTTATATAGTTTATAATTTTAGTTTTGATAACAAAAAATCGGGTGTATTGAATCGTATGCCATTCTATCAGACAAGTAGAAAGTTCAAGCATAAAATTATATTACCAGTTATCCAGCTATCTTAATCAGTTTTCAAAACCGGGAATTTTATGAGAATCCACGGTTACCTGCACCTTCAATACACATTTGGGCAGTTAAAATATTAACATAACTGGAGGAGCCAAGTTACATCGTCGTAAGAAAATGTTCACACCCATAAATACTTTGTGAGAAATTAGTATTTGGTATATTTACTGCTCACAATTCTTTCACAAAGAAAGTGTTATCGGGAATCACAAACTCACGGGTTTTAATACAGCTTTGTAATGGTAGCCTTATTTAAATAATTAAAATTGCCGCACTTAAAAAAAAGTCCCACACATGTGTGAGAGAGTTAAGATACTCTCACTCACCTTCACCAATGACTAGCTCAGAACTTTAGGACGAGAATTAACTCCGTACTGGGCTATCAGTTCTTATGATTAAAGAGAGAATTCGTATAAATAAACTTTATCAGAAATGTTGTACCAACACTAAATGATTAATCAATTTTTATTTAAAATCATTACAACTATGGCATTTATGAAAAACAAAGTCACTTTACAACCGAATGAATTCATGAAGGATAAACGATAAAATGGCATATGACTGATGAACTGACTCGGCTGTACCAGAAATATGACTCGATCCATTACTGAACAAATTGTACTGACTCGACTTGATTGACTGACTTAATAAACGTGACTCGAGTGAATTGAGATGAAATTTAAGTATATACAACTTCGAAAAATTTAATTTAGTTTATAAACAAATAATAAACCCGTAAAAAATGAATCAACTCACTTACTCCAACAAATTTCCCCAAACACAACCGGTCTTTTGTTCTTCCAATCTTTTTCCCCTTAGACCAAACTTGCAACCAGTTTATTCAAGATCCACTAATCCTTTTTTATTCTTTCCAAATCCAATTGGGTTACCAGGTCCAAATCCACCAAATTTTTAATAATTACAATTAATTTAAATAAGACTGAATAAAGTAAGCTTCCACCTGAGGTATGCTTGTTTGTTCTTGGCCCTTGAAAAATATGGCTAGCAGCAAAATAAAAGAGATAAAGGTAGCTGTAGTTGCAATTGTAGCACCAAAGCACGACTAGATGGTAGAGTGAGCACGTTCGTCCATGGCGGTTGCTGAGAGCCAAGAAACCAACCGCTTATCTTCTCTGGTTTTCGTAGCTCTAAACTGAAGTTTGCCAATTCCTAAAACCAAATGTCAAAAAAATTTACTCCAGCGCATTGGTAACTGTATTATCTTTACTGACAGCAGTTCGAAGTACTCTAAATTTTCTTCACTAATTTTATCCATTTAAAGGGACAGGAGGGGGGGGGGCATACATGTGCTTAAAAAACGAAGGTGATGTGCTGTATTTTCATTGTTCAAACTTACTTTTGATGAGTATTATTAGATTCGAACATTAAGTTTGTTATCATGTAATAGTGTAAGGGCGCGAGTGTTTCGATTTTTAACCCCACTGAAACCAGTTCATTTTCGGAAAAAATACCGATAGTGGGAGATTCGTAAGATTGTTGGGAACATCTGTGCCAAAATTCAAGTCTGTAAGTCAGATAATGCAAAAACGGGAGTATTTACATCGTTCAACCTGCTTAAATCCCCCACGGAAAAGCCGAAGTTAATTAATTTTGTCCATCTTTTTTAACATTGAACTAGATAACGATTTCAACGTCCGACTGACGATTCAAATTTCGACTCGGGAGTACATCTAAGTTCAATTTAGCTTTTTTTTATTCCAAATAAGTTATAATTAAGTCAATATTTTTATTTAAGTCTATTCAAGTTATAATCAAGCCCAATAAGTCATTTAAGTTTAATTTAAGTTCATTAAGCTTATGTAAGTTCAATGTAAGTTCTATAAGTTAACGTAAGTCAGAGGTAAGTTTAATTTTTTGACTCGGGAAGCTAGGCTATACTCCTCACGATCTTTGAAAGATAGTAATCAGTTCTTCTAATATAAGATTTGTAAGTCAATTTTTCTTTCTTGAGTTCCTAATGCATTGGTATAATTGTCTTTTTCTTCTTGAGTAACTATTTCATTAATGTTATTGTCTTTTTCCACACTCACTACGTCGTACTCATTTTTTGCTGAATATTCAAATATTTCTCTATATCCATAACGATTGTAAAAGATGTTAAGTTTATATGTTTAAAAATAAATAGATGTACGATAAATTAATCGATAGCAATAATTTTTACTATATCTTGCAATTCCATGATCCATAATTTACAACCACTTGAAACTTGAAGGAAAGATTTTACTATTTTAAATAGAAGTACTGTAAGAATAATAATGGTTCTTATTGCAAAAACTTGAGCAGAATGATCCGCATAACCGTGAGAGATGCAAATTTAATTCTGTATCCTCACCCAGTTACTAAAAAACGAGATTTGAAATATCGTGTGGCGCAAAAAGATGATGTAATGAGTTGAAAAGACGTTATTACAAGGCAATTATACAGGCCCACATTTCCCTGCCCCACATGTGTGTCATATGAGCTCAGCTTCAGTAGACGGCGCAGAAAGTAATGGCATCCCTGAAAGAGGGGTAAAATGGTGTACAACGCAGCTCCACCTTCCTCGCCCACTCTAACAAACAAATTCAGACAAGTCCGATGACGTAAAGGTATGTAGTCCATTACGAGAGGGGGTGGAATTATACCACAAGATAATATCTTTTATCGCGTGCTTATTTTACCCCCTTTTTTAGATGTATCAATCTTCCGAATGATCATATAAAAACACATCTTATGCTGTCAGTGTTAGTATACGAGAAGGTATGAGCCTTGATGATAGCGTGACAGTTTCTTTCCTCTAAAATTTGAAGACGACCGATATTACCGATAAACAGCATTAACTCTCGCCGACAAAGAAATATCCTAATTTACCGACTGCGAATATATTTTACCGGCTGCGCTACATATTATGACTGCGAGTATGATTGATATTACATTACCGACTGCAAATAATATTAATAGTATATTACGAACAATAGCTACGCACAATGGAATATTACCGACCAGTGGTATTTTCAACAGTTGGTATGAAAGATTTCTATAGTCCTGTAAAGGGAAGAGTGAACTCCCCTGGCTTACCTACTTTCATTACCTTTTACGTTCCCGTCAAATTGATTAAATAAATACATATAATTTATTTAGTAATAATTTGTGATAAAGTAATTCCATTCCGTTTGATCAGAAATATCGCTGATAAGGACTTTTAGAACGTCGACGCAATCCATACGTAGCCGAAACAAAGTGTCAACGTAGATGAGGATTGGACTGCCTCGACGTTCCCATAAGGACCCTTAAATGGAACACTGTATCAATTTATTTATATATGATTATGCAGTGTTAAAAAAAATTCAGTTAATTGGAGGACTCATCAGAGACGAGTACTCTGCTGAATCCGAATTACCCCTTCGAGAATTTATCCAACCTTATTTTGGGGTGCCCATTGCCACTCCAGTATTTTCACGTACACTATGACCTATCCACAGCTCTATTAATACCCAGGGGCGAGCGCTTACTAGCACTTCCACTTGACCCTATAACCCTGAGCGCTCAACAGCAGTTCGGGTTTCCTTCAAGTTTCCTACCAATATTCTCACCTGATACTATAAACAATAATTATATGGAGTCGGAATCTGCAACAAAATGAATAATAAATCGTGAAAATTGTTAATCATTAATAATATAATCAATGACCAAAGCCTATAGGAGGTCTATTGAAACTCTTATGAGGCCAAACCTGGACATTATAAATAATATTAAGAATCTTTTCATTTATGTGGTGTAATACCCCAGAATGCCACACATCTTTATAGATATAGATAGATAGATAGATATGTTATTTATTTGCCCATGAGATATTAATCCCTTGTGGCCATGCATAGGAATAAATACATTTTTACATTGATTTAATACGTAATATTAATATTAATACATATAGAAATATTAATATAAAATATAGATTTACGGTGGATATAAATTCGCTTAACTAATTCCAGGTCAGAAATAGCTATAAAGTTTTTTAATTAATTAATTCTTGACTTCGAAAATAGATAAATCAAGCATTACGAAATTCATTAAAAGTATCAAGATTTGTAAGATTCGGTGGTAATGTATTCCAAATGCGTATTGCTGATGCTATATATGATTTATCCTAAACAGCAAAATGGCTAGTTGGAAGTCTTAGATAACCTTGTCTTACATCTCCTCTGCGCAACATAGGTTGTAGGAAAATTAGCTCATTACGGAATAATTGACATTGATCTAAATGAATAGCTTTGTACAGTATGCAAGAGAGCAAATAGTTTCTTCGCGTTTTTAATGTGAGCGATCCAAGTTTACTATAGTAAGGTGTAATGTGCTCAAATCTACTAACTTAAAAATTAAAGCGTATGCAAGCATTTAACTTGCATGGTAATTTACACTCTTGCTTTTGAGTAATATTTGTGTTGATTAGAGCACAATAATGAAATATCGGAAAAACCAGTGTAGTTACTAACTTTGTCCTCGATTTTTTACTAAAAAATTCATTATTCATTTTTAATTGCGCAAGAACTCTCATACTTCGCTTACATACATTATCTATTGGATCATTCCATGAAAGCGTATCATCAAGTCTTACCCCCAAATATTTCACAGAGCTTACAAAATCGATCACCGATTGATAAACGATTATTTAATCACAAACTTTACATTAATCAAGATTAACATTGTAAGAACACCCAAAAATTACACATTTCGTTTTATCTGCATTGAGCTTAAGGTAATTGTCATTACACCATTCGCAAATAACTTTTATTATTTCATTAAGTTCTCTGATTGTAGTATTAATACTAGCAATATTACATGATAAATAGATGACAAGATCGTCCGCATGAAATAAATTCTTACAGCGGAGTAATTTCCCAGATCAGATACATATAAAGAGTATAATAGCGGCCTTAGAACACTACATTGAGGAACACCTCTAAGTATTGTTCTCCAATAAGGCATTGTACCATTCATATTATCACGTATTGCTTGTTTTCTTTAAGGTAATTAGTTATCACTTTCAAAAAATCATCCGAAAATCCCATGCTTCTTAGTTTATTAAGTAATTTAATATGATTGACTGAGTCAAATGCCTTACTAAAATAAAAAAAAACACCAATTGTGACTTTGGAATGATCAACTGCAAAAGATTATCTAACAATCTTATAATAGCAGTTTGCGTATTCATACCTTCTCTAAAAGCCGTTTGAAATTTACCTATCAAATCATTATCAACAACATATTTTAACATCTTATCAAATACACAACGTTCAAAAGCCTTACTTAATACACATAAAATCGATATCGGGTGATAATCAGGAAACTTCTCAAAATCACGCTTTTTAGGCACGGGCACTACAAATGATTGTTTCCATAATTTTAGGAACTTACAAGTAGATAAAGACAAATTAAATAAGTAGGTGAATAGATGTAACATAATTTTCTAACATTTAATTGTGAAACTATCAGGGCGAATAGAGCTCGATGTTATTCTCATAATTGACTTTTTAACTGAAACACTATTAATACGCGAAAAATAAAATTGGGATTCTAATCGAGATGTTAACTGATTAGATGAATCTAAATTATCACTATCTATATCACTGGTTCCAGCACAATTTATGTAGTAGTCATTCATTTCATCTATATTAAGATTCAATGAGTGATTAATTTCATGTGTCTTTATCAAACCGAGTTCTCGAAAGTCATTACATAATGATCGCGAATTCTTATCAGCCATGAATCTATTTTCAAGATAATTTTTTTTATAACTAATAATGAGATTATAATATTATGTAATTATTTTCAAATATCGCGTTATTTTTCTCAACTATTATCAGCATTACAACTATCGATTTTTAAAGCATTCCACATTTTTAAATTATCTCTAAAAATTCTGCTAAGCAGGAAAGTATGTGTTTACCCATAAACGGGGCTATATACGTGAAGCGCTTTGCATTTTTTGCATCATGAGAAAAAAGAGATATGATAGGTGAGGATTGTTTAGAATAAAAAGGAAACCTTCTATATGAAAAGTGTATAAATAAATTGAGAAAAATAAATAGTAAGAACAGTCGAGTCTTCTTGCAGTTGAGTTATCCATGCCTGTGTCATGTTTCTTTCGACTTTTGTATGTTAAAAGTTTTTTTTTGTCAACTATCAATCAATGCTGCTGTAAGTAACTTGCCGACCAGAACTAAGCAGCGATGTCCTGGTGCTTATATGATAAAAAGGGCGCCTTTTAGTTTTAAAAACAGATAAAACTAAGAAAATCTTATAGCTAGCTAGCGATAAAGATGAGGCTCGACCAGGAGTTCACAGGTGTGAGTTGTCCGCGGCGACTTATTATTATAAACAATCTTAATATGAAAAATAGAAGTATATTGAAAGAAATTGATTGTAGATTACAATAAAGTTGATAAACCATAACTCATAGTTTACAGAAAAAAAGAAATAAAGACAATAGTTTTAGAGAAATAAAGTGAAGACAATTTGTGACGGGGTGATCTGGTATTCGACTGCCAGGTCAGCAAAAATCAAATTTCGCGCCATTTTTATTCGTGCGCACCCACCCTCGTGCCGGAAGTCTTTTAGTTTAGCGGCGTGACGGTAGGGGGTAGATCAGTTACACCTCGTCGCCAGACACCCGATCATAAAATTAATTACAACCTAGAAGCCGCCTGGAGCAGTCGCTCATCTAGCAGCAGTTGCCTTCGCAAATTTGATAATTAAAATATAAAGTTTCTTGTCAGGCAGACGCCTCTTGTTAAGTTGGTTTTTTTGTTGTTGGAGTTTTGGGTTTTGTCCAGCCGTTTTGCTCGAGGAAGTCCGAAGATCATGGCAAGACATTTGGGTCAAGTCGATGTAAGTTGGTGTACAGGTTAAATTTATAATAATAATTATTTGTCAAATACGTGGGGTAATTTCCTAATTTATTTCATCGTCTTTCATTAATTATTTATTTATTTATTGATACTTAATTTATTTAATTTATTGATTGCTGTGCATGCAGAATTTTATTTATTAAATTTTATCTGCTGTCAGAATTTTCCTAGTCTCTGACTGATCTATATTAAATGAAAACCATCATGAAATATATTAAATTAAATTTATAATAATATAGAAAATAAAGAATTTTGAGTATTCAGTAAAAGTCGCCAACGACCCGGCGAAAGAAAATCGCGCATGCGCAGCGGAGCCTTGTTAGATTCTATCCTTGTACTTATAAATTTTCTTTAAAATATAATCTAACTTTATTTATGAATGCTAACAAGTATTAATTCATTATAAATAAATAATTTAATTAATTTTATATTTATTCTTAATTTATTTCAACACCATTTCCCTATCCTAAATCAGGCCGCGTACTCGGTCATATCAGACATTCCCGAACCCAGTGCTCAACATCTACACGAGCAACTTCAGAAGGACTGTCCGAACTTCCTGGTACGGGGAAGCCAGGGCAGACCCTTACAATGGCACCCAACGTTTTGTTGCAAATGTCTGATTGATTTGGATAGTGGAAAATTTTAAAGTTGGAAAAATAAAATTGGTAGAATTTTTTTTTATTTCTAAGGGAAATTATTCTGGAAAAACACATGTTTGACAAATAGGGATAAAACCCTCAATAAACTATAAAAATTTTAAAAAGATCTGGAACATAAAACTTGCCAAGTATTGAATTTATAAAATATAAAAAATCTATTAAAAATTATTAAAAATATACTGATATAATAGATTTGCAATTATATAAAATTGATGAAAATAAATTGTTACAAGAACTTTATCGTAAAATCTAAAAAAAAAAAAAGCGCGGGAAAAATAATACTGCGTTGTCTGTATGACTCATTGCTCGGCCGGAAGTTAAAACAAATAGACGCTATAGGATAAAATTAAGCTAATAATTATAAGTGGAAATAAAATTTCTAAATATTGAAAGTTTTAGTTTAATGATAAAATTTCAATGATTTATTTAGTACAGAAATTTGCTATTGTTTAAATTAAAATTCTCGAAGAAATTCATTAATAAATTATCTGTCAGTAAAGAATATAAAATTTTGAGACAAATAATTAAATGAAAAAAAATTTTTTAGGTAAATCCTGTAGTGTGATTTATTATCGTCAAATAAAATAATTGTGAAAAGATTTAAAATATAATTATCGAAAAGATAAAATAAAAGTAACGATAGAAACTTAAAATTTAAAACGGATTACGGTTGTAATATTTACGTTTAATATTTACGGTTGTTAAATTTATCATAAGTTTATAAATTAAGTCTTAAGCCATAAGATTTAAAATAAATAGATAAAGTTGAGTGTGTCATCAAGGGATTAACCCTCGTTGAGAATCGGGATATTTTTCTTTTACTTAAGTGAATAATCTTTTATTGTGGGATTGTGATTAGTGATTCATATTGTGTGAGTGAAATAAATTGAAGACTAACAAGATGTCAGGCATCAACCCAAATGGTAGGCGTATGCTAAGGTCAAATAGTCAGAGGGATGATGACGTACAGATCATGGCGGCCCTATTGTCTAGAATCGTGCATTCACTACCAGGACCGTCGACAACAAGAACAGTAACGTCGACGAGAGTTACAACAGCCACAGTAACTAGACCTTCTGCTACAGTGACCAGTTCTGGATTGAATGGAGTAACGTCGTCTACCAGGGTCATCCCTACAACCAGCAGCACAAGTAATATAAACACAAGCAATATAATTTCAGGTCAAATTTCAAATCCAAATTCAAATTCAAATCAAAATTCCAGTTCAAATTCAAATTTAAATCTAAATCAGAATCAAAGTCAAAATTTAAATTCAAATTCAAACTTAAATTTAATTTCAAATTCAAATCAAAATTCAAATTCAAATTCAAATCTAAACTTAAATTTAAACTCAAATTCTAATCCGACGGCAAACTTACAAAATTTAAATTTAAACTCCAATACGAACGAAAATTCAAATTTAAATTCAAACCCGAATGAAAACCAAAATCCAAATTTAAATCCGAATTAAAATTTGAACTTAAGTTTAAAAAATAATTTAAATTCTAATAATTTAAATGAAAATTTAAATCTAAATAATAGAGATGGAAACTCTGGAAATTTGGACATGAATTTGAATTCACACCATCGGGATAGAAATTTAGATAGAGATCAATCAATAATAAGTAGTTTACTATTGAATCCGATCCTCAACCAGGGAAATGACCCTATAAATGAAGGTGCTAGTCGTGTTCAGGCCGTGTTGGTTCCAGGTTCCGTTTCTTTACCTGGCCCAGTTCCAGTACCAGTTCCAACAGGTGGTGAACCGACTATGACAATAAGCGAGGTATTAAACCTATTTCAACGGTTTTCGTTAAACAACACAAATATGGCTGCACCTTCTGTAGCTCAAACTGTTTACCAGATTGCCAACAGTTTTGGTGACGGGGGGTGTCGTGCAGCCATACCTGCTCCACAATGTCAAAGTATAATGAACGATCCTAGAAATTATGAGAATAATCTACCAGATGAGAATTTTCCTGGGGATTATATAGACACACCTATGCAAAACACTAATAATAATAATTTTAATAATAGATCTAAAGGGAATCCTATGTTGGCCCAATCAAGTCGGGGAAATGGTCCCGAGGTATTTTCGAGGCAAGATTATGGCAACCAAGACGAGAGAAAATGGCGTAACATCAGGCAGCACCTCAAGCTGTGGACATTGAAATATCCACAGGGTGACCTATCAGCAAATGGATTTATTGCTGCTGTTGAGGCGAGAATATATCGTGAAGGTTGGGCAGAATCTGACGCTATTCGTATAATAAGTTACTTATTGGAAGGTAAAGTTGTCCAGTGGTTTGCCACAAATTTTTTGCGCTGGACTGATTATCAACATTTCAAAAGGGAATTCCTGCGTGTATTTGGCTCATCAAAAACCGACACTCAAGTACTGATGGAAATAGTACATATGAAGCCAGCTGAGGGTGAATCTATGGTGGATTTCACTTTCAGAATGCAGCGAAAATATTTTGAAATGCGCTCATCTCCATCTGAGCAAGAGCAAATCACTTGCATTCAAAATCACTTGCCAAGTGAATTGAGAATGTTAATATTTGCTAGATCAGTTCATGACTTCGATTCGTTTTTGTCTGTCTTGCACGAAGCTACTCAGTCAATGGAAGAGAGTAAGAGATTATTCAGATCGTCATCTTCTGAATCTTTCAATAAGTCAGTACCTAAGCCCAAGGAGAAATCCAGGTTCCTAGCTCTTCAGGGATTGGCTGGTACTGAAATTTGTATTGATACAGGGTCGTTGAAACAACCTCTAATCATCGAAGAGGTCAAAGAAGACTCTAAAGGTGGTTTTGTTGTCTGTGCTTCAGTAGGTAGTTCAACTACCACTAAACCTCAATTTTTATTGAGTACAGGGGAAGTCTCTCAACAATGCTCAGTTCCACCTTCGAATCAACAACCTCTTCAAACAACAATAAATTATCCTTATTCGTATCGTCAGAATTCTTCAGCTAGAAAAAACAATTCAAGACCAAACTTCAGTCAAATACCTCGAAATAACTTTGTAAGACCTCAGGTAAATCCTAATGCATTCTTTTGCTATAATTGTGGTCAAAATGGCCACAGGTTCAGGGAATGTACGAACCCTAGAGTTAATATTTGCACATGTTGCAATAAAGTCGGCCATCTTAGGCAGGATTGCTTTGCCATCCAAGGTTTCCCGACTGGAAATGGATTTCGCAATCCTAATAATTTCCAGCGTCAGAATAACTTCAGATCTAATAATAATAATAATGGTTTTATGAATAATAATAATAATTTTAACAACCGTCCGAGAAATAATATCAGTAGTGATAATAATCATTTTAATCCGGGTCAACTAACTCAACAAAATTTTCCACCTTTACCTAGCACTAACAATAATAATAATAATAATAATTCGAATAATAATAATGCTCAAAATGTTGATTTAAACGGGCAACGCCCTTTCCCTGGTGGTTCCCAAGAAGACGGGGCGTAAAAAGATCGGGAATCCGAAAACGGAAACGAAAGATGAGTCCTGGTAGCAGAAGAAGGTATAGGAGATTTAAAATGAGGTTTATGCCTGAGGTTGGCGATGATATTCACGTCACCCAGGTAAGTAAAAATTTGTTTGATGGGGTTGGCGATGATTTTCACGTCCCCCAGTATAATGAAATTGTTGTTGAAGGGGTTGGCGATGATTTTCACGCCCCCCGAAGTGAAGAAGTTAGTAATATTGATGATTCACGGGTTGACGATGATATTCACGTCCCCAGTGTTCAAAATAATATTGGTAATGAGATTGGCGTTGATACTCACGCCTCTCAGCAAAGTAAAATTAAGAATTCATGGGTAGACGATGATGGTCACGTCCCCTGTCGTTTAGAAATGAAGGACTCATCGAATGTCGTTGAATTTTCCGTTGTTAAACGTTTAAAAAATTTCTTTGAAAATGAAATCAATAAAAATAAGATTAGTAAAGCTGGTAAAATGGAGGCTCAGCCTGTTGTAAATAATGTAAATAGTATAAATAATTTCATGGAATCGAGTCCTGTTGTTGAACAGACTCTTGTAAATAATAATTTTAGAAGTAGTGATAATTTTGTTGCTGATAAAAATCAGTTTTGTGTAAATGGTTTCAATAATTTTAATGGTAATGATAGTTTTGAATCCTCAGAAACTTGTTTTAGTAGTTTTTGTAATTTATTTGAAAATATAAATGGTTTTAGTGTTTTTGAGGATTTACCTAATTTTAATATTGACGAGGTACATTTGGGGGAAGTCTTAGGTGTAGAAGAACGGTCCCCAGATGACCATACTGTGCCAGAGACCTTCAAGTCTACTGGATTGGATTTAAATTATTCTGATCTTTTAAATAATCTATCATCTACAGAAAACTCAAGGGTGTTGGAAAATTTAATTAATGTATTTGAAGATGTACCGATAAGTGCGCATGAAATAAAAATTTCTCCAGTTGGTGTCGATGAAGAAGAAGAACCAAGTGTCGTGAATATTGAGGGCACGCCCTATTTGTGTGGATTGGAACCACTAGCTGATCCAGAAGAACCGGAAGAACCTTGGGAAGATGAATTTGATTCAGGATTGGAGTCTGATGTCGAAGCAGAGCAAATTCCCAGCGTTTCAACGTCACCGGAGCCTTCTCGAGCTGCTTTCCTGCCTGGAATACTAAGAGGTAAACACCTACCCTCTCATATTATTAATAAAATTATGTTACGTTCTAGATTTCTACCTGGCACTGGCTCACGTCCGCCAGTTATGACAGCCAGGATACCAGTGTCTGTCTGGGTGTTTGGGATCCAGTCGAACGGGATAATTGATACAGGCAGCGAGAGGTCATACCTAAATTCAACTGTATATGATAAGATACGTGAATTTAGTTCAGGTGAATTACAAGAAGATGACACGCAACGTCGAGGTGTTCTTCTTGCCAATCACACAGCGTGCAAGACAATAGGCGGGGCGCCTTTCATAATTCAAATTGGTTCAGTGGCTGGAGAACACTATCTCAGCATCATGAAAGACTTAAGTCACTCTATCGTTTTAGGTATGGATTTTGCCTTACATTTTGGTGTTAAAATTAATTGTGCAAATCAAACATGGAGATTTGATGGCACGGATGAAGTCTACCAGTTCTAGAAAATTAATTGCAATGAACACGTGCTCGATGTCAGGTATTAACCTCTAGTCAGGAGGATGATTTCGAAAATTTTCTGAAAGTGGAATTGGATAAATTTCAACTGCTTCCAAAACAAGGTTTGACTAACTTGGTGCAACATGAGATAGTTCTTCAACCCGGGGTTAAGCTCATACAGGTACGTCCTTATAGGAGGAGTCCTGTTATAACTGCAGAGCTTAATAAGCAAATCGACGAGTTGCTGGAGAAGGGATACATTCGTCCCAGTAATAGTTTCTGGTCATGTTCACCAGTTATGGTTCACAAGGCAAATGGAGATTGGCGATTCTGTGTCGATTATCGACCAATTAATCGATGGACTATTCTACCTGCGCACCCATTACCAAACATGCTCAGGAAATTGAGTGCGTTACACGGAGCTGTCATCATTACAACTATGGATCTTACTGAAGCTTTCCATCAAATCCTAATGGCGGAAAACTCCATTCCTTTAACAGCCTTTTCCGTTGAAGGACGTGGACAGTACGAATGGGTTAGGATGCCCTATGGTTTATCTGGAGCACCATCTACATTCCAGAAGGCGATGGATAAGCTTCGAGATCATTTTATCCATCTTATACACGAAAGGAATTTACCTCGAGCTTGGATTGATAAGGTCTTTGCCTATTTGGATGATTGGGTTATTATCAGCGAGATCTACGAAGAACATAAGCGAATACTTTCACTTGTCTTCGAAGTATTCCGTGAAGCCGGCTTATTGATCAATCCAAAGAAGTGTAAGTTTGCTCGATCCGAGGTCAAGTTCCTGGGGTTCATTGTGGACAGCAAGGGCTTACGCCCTGATCCGGAAAAAATCGCTCCGATTATAAAATTGCCTCGACCGACTAGCCGTAAACACGTACGGAGTTTTTGTGGACTCGTTAATTGGTACCACCGCCATTTACAAAATGTGGCCAAGGTACAGGGACCCCTTAATAAACTGTGCAGTTCAAATTCAGATTGGAAATGGGGACCTGAAGAAGAAGAAGCTTTTCAGAAGCTTAAGCAAGCACTTAACGAGGCCAAGCCTTTAGCGATACCAAAACCAGGGTTACTATATATTTTGTATACCGACGCAAGTGATACTGGATTAGGGGCATTCCTTTTACAGAAGGATCCCGAGACAGATAAAGAGTATCTGATAATCTGTTTGAGTCGTCCGCTACGAGGTGCAGAGACACGCTACACCACTACTGAAAAGGAGTGTTTAGCAGTTGTCTGGGCTGTACGAAAATTGAGATGCTACCTAGAGGGGGCACCCTTCACCATCGTCACTGACCATGCTTCGCTCAAATGGTTGCATACTCTGAAAGACCCCAACAGTCGTCTCGCATGGTGGGCAATGGAGTTGCTGTCTCACCAGATCACCATAGAACATCGCCGTGGACATGAGAATGAGGGACCAGATGCCCTATCACAATTGTATGAGGATGATAACCCTGTTGAGTGGTCTGAGGTTTTAAAGGAGGTCAAAAATGAAGGTATCATATTTAAAAATATACAGTCCAAGGATTGGTATGATATTAAGAAGTTAAATGTATTAAAACACCCGGAGAATTTTATAGAGTGGAGAATTGTAGATGATAAGTTACAATATTATAAACCTGATTATTTAAAGGAGTTTCTTAAGGATCAAGATGCCTGGAAAATTGTATTGCGGGATCATGAAGTAACTGAGGTATTGAAGAACAACCACGATGTGCCTGACGCTGGACATCTGGGTCGAGAAAAGATGTACCAGCGCATCAAAACTAAGTACTACTGGCCCGGCATGTACAAAGATGTTGCTGATTATGTCGAAGCTTGTGAAACGTGCAAGAAGGTCAAATACAAGCAAACTTCCTCACAAGGACCTATGAGGACCCGTCAACCAATCGAGCCATGGGGAATTGTAGCTGCCGATGTTACAGGGCCATTCCCTCGTTCTAAAAATGGCTATCAGTACATTTTGATTATCCAAGACTTGTATACGCGTTTCATTGAAGTTTTCCGGTTACGCAAGCAGACTGGTCAGAACATTAAGAAATGCTTTTATCGCGCGTTTTCTCGTTGGGGTTATCCCATGTTCCTGGTTACCGACAACGGTACCTAGTTCATCAATCAATTGGTTAAAGATTCCTTACTTGAAACGGGTGTGAAGCTGACAACTACCGCTGTCGCTCACCCTCAGGGTAATCCTGTTGAGCGCATAAACAGGACCCTCAAACCAATGATTCGGGCTTTCATTGATAAAAATCAGACATCTTGGGATGAACATTTGGGTGAGTTGCAACTCGCATACAATAGTTCATATCATACGTCTCTCAAGATGTCTCCTTATTATCTCGTACACGGTAAAGAGCCAAGGTTATCGGGAAAGGTTACCAACCTCGAAATAGACGATTTAGAGCTCGAAAATCTAGCTTGGCGCGCGCGAGTAAATCGTTTAGATCAGTTGAGGCATAAAGTAGAAGACATCATGAGAAAAGAGAGCGAAAGACAAGCTCAGTATCATGATCAAGGCATCAAGGATCTTCCTACTCTTAAAGAGGGAGATCAGGTTTATTATCCTAATAGAGTTAAGTAAGAAGGTAGATAAATATAGCGCGAGTTTAGCATGCAAATTTTTGGGACCCGCTATAGTAGATCAGATAATTAGTCCGTTAATTGTAATTTTAAAAGACGATAAAGGGAAATCCCTTGGCAAGCACTATGTTCCAGATCTCAAAATTCCACGAAGGAGTTTGAGATCGAAATAATTTGATTTAATATTTTTGCAGAGACGTACCCGAGATTGGCTCACCCTCGAGCATTATCTCGACCATCCTTACCGATACGAGAATCCAATGCAGGCCAGGACATTCGACCGCTTGGGGCGTCGGAATCGACGCAGCATACGTTTGGGCGACGGCGAGTTGATTGAGGGAAATCTGCTGGCGATTCCCGTGACGCGCCCTCCGTTCCCGGAACCCGTCTATGCCCCTGCACACGAGTGCTACCAGCCGCCGCCAAAACCGAAGCCTCAATTCTATTTCAATTGGGCTAAGGCTGATTATATCCGTCCGGGAGATTTGGACCCACCACAATCAATCGCCCGTCTCACGTCACCGCCTCGATCATCGGTACGTGCTGAAGATAAGAATGTACGCGTATCGGAGAGCGACATTCTTTCTGAGGCCGTTGCCGAGTGTCGCCTGGAAGGAAATGAGACAGAAGAAGATTTGGATGTGCTCGTCATCCATTATGAAGAACCCACAGCGAAAGGGCCAATCAACCTGTGGGATAAGGTTGTCCGGGAGGTGTTTGGACTCCGTGATTGAGGGGTCGTCGAGGGAGCAGTGTGATAAAGAAAAAAATTGGGAAGCCAAAATTAAGGGGTTTTCCCCAACGCTGTTTGTGCGAGAGGCTAAAGCTATATCTAAATAAAATAACCAATCCAACTCACGCTTATTTAATTTTTCCCGACCTAACGTCAGTCTGGTGACGGGGGTTGTGACGGGGTGACCTGGTATTCGACTGCCAGGTCAGCGAAAATCAAATTTCGCGCCATTTTTATTCGTGCGCACCCACCCTAGCGCCGGAAGTCTTTTAGTTTAGCGGCGTGACGGTAGGGGGTAGATCAGGTACACCTCGTCGCCAGACACCCGATCATAAAATTAATTACAACCTAGAAGCCGCCTGGAGCAGTCGCTCATCTAGCAGCAGTTGCCTTCGCAAATTTGATAATTAAAATATAAAGTTTCTTGTCAGGCAGGCGCCTCTCGTTAAGTTGGTTTTTTTGTTGTTAGAGTTTTGGGTTTTGTCCAGCCGTTTTGCTCAAGGAAGTCCGAAGATCATGGCAAGACATTTGGGTCAAGTCGATGTAAGTTGGTGTACAGGTTAAATTTATAATAATAATTATTTGTCAAATACGTGGGGTAATTTCCTAATTTATTTCATCGTCTTTCATTAATTATTTATTTATTTATTGATACTTAATTTATTTAATTTATTGATTGCTGTGCATGCAGAATTTTATTTATTAAATTTTATCTGCTGTCAGAATTTTCCTAGTCTCTGACTGATCTATATTAAATGAATACCATCATGAAATATATTAAATTAAATTTATAATAATATAGAAAATAAAGAATTTTGAGTATTCAGTAAAAGTCGCCAACGACCCGGCGAAAGAAAATCGCGCATGCGCAGCGGAGCCTTGTTAGATTCTATCCGTGTACTTATAAATTTTCTTTAAAATATAATCTAACTTTATTTATGAATGCTAACAAGTATTAATTCATTATAAATAAATAATTTAATTAATTTTATATTTATTCTTAATTTATTTCAACACCATTTCCCTATCCTAAATCAGGCCGCGTACTCGGTCATATCAGACATTCCCGAACCCAGTGCTCAACATCTACACGAGCAACTTCAGAAGGACTGTCCGAACTTCCTGGTACGGGGAAGCCAGGGCAGACCCTTACAAATTACTCTCGCAAAGCGATCAGTATACGCATAAATAATTTCAAAACTTACTGTACGCAGTATCAATATTCTCGAATCAATTTATATTACGGCGATCTGCCGACGGCTCGCGTAGACTCTGGCAATGGAAGTAACTCCTTGGAGATGATACAGGATTGGCAGCTTAGTTCCTCCTGGATATTATTGCATCCTCGTGCGTTTTGCTTCGTCGCAGGTGCGACAAGATCCAACCAAGTTGAATTCACCGAGTTATTTGGTATACGTAGTAACGTATACTAGTCTTGACAGAGATAGCACTCAGTGACTTTGTTGGAATAACCCAACATAAAAATACATCATTTCATCGTTTCAATTTTTAAAATAAAATGCTAAATATTATACTATAAATATTCTCAATATTTGTATGAATTCTAACTAAACTTTCTAATTTTGACAACTCGTCCTTTGAGCCAGGCAACCCGAGTGCCCTTTCTGTACGACCTTGCAGCACTCGATGGGGCCATAAACCATGGGTACAACGCAGCGTTCGATCGGGACTTCCACATCTGGAACGTCTTAACTCTCTCCTAGCTTAAGTTTTTTTTTATATAACCCGGGAAAAAAAAAATTAATCTATTCAGATCAAATTAGATCTGATGTTTCAGACCCAAACAGATCTGATGTTTCAGATCCAAACAGATCTGCATTTTGGCCAGATCTGTTTAGATCAATTAGATCTACTTTGATCAGAATAGATCTGAACAGATCAAAGTAAATAAAAACACTCTTAGATCTGCTCAGATCAAATTTGATTTAATTCGCTAGATCTAAATAGATCTGTTTTTTTATCTCTATCCTAATAAAAATTGATATGTCTGATTAAACATATATTAAATATATCACAATAATATAGAATATATAGGATTGAAGCCATTAAAATTAAAAGTAAACGTTTCATATTCTCTATGAGATCAGTTTTATCTTCTCCTTTAAATGATGCAACTGAAATTTAACTCAGTAAAGATTCATAATGAAGATCACTCTTCCCCAATCAATACAAATTAACATATAATTAAGAAGATACTAATTTAAATAAAACAAAATATCCAATAGTTATTGATCTCGACGGTAATATAAAATAAGTATAAGTAATGAAATATTATCATACATTAGACTGATTTCTTGTTAAATAAAAATGACTATTACCAATACGAAACACTTTGCATAAATATAAAGGATCACTTTTTTATAAACAATAATGAAAGTAATCTCATTTTAAGATGCATAAAGAATTTTTTCTTAAAGTATTTTACACTTATTTACCCAAGAAAGTCATGTGATGATGTATATGAAGTACATGTATGAATATCAGATAATATCGATAGAAGATTATTATCATGTTTATATTTTCTACAATAAAAAAGTTATTAGCTGAATAAACAAGAAAATGTATTTATTTTAATTACGATAGACTTTTTACAATTATCAACATTTAGGCGATTGTGGCAAAATTCAGCTAGTTAATCTTACAATTATAATATAATGTGAAGAAGTATTTCTCTATAATCTGTACAGATCTAATCTGATCAGATCAAATCTGAACTTTTTTCCCGAGAAAAAGTGTAGGAAGTTATGGATAGGTAAATCGTGAAATAAACATTAAACCCAGAAATAATATTGTTTACTTATGTGTGACTTCCAATCATTATTTAAAAGGATAGCGTTTTCGGGAAACGTCCTTACGCTTAAGAGAGTCGTTACGAACTCACTTATTCTTAAAGAAACTTATTTTACTAAGAGGTCTAAACCTCTCTTCTAATACTTAAAATTACAGATGTTTTAGCTATATAAAAATTAAATAACTACACAAGTATATATATAATAAAAGGCATCGAAAAGGATAAGAGTCCCATTGTGTTACCCATGTGTTTAAGGTCATAAAAACAGAGTTAGAACTGCATTTCCTCATCGAACCATTTTAAACTAAAATAAAATAATAAAGAGAAAATATTACAAACTAAGATTCATTTTTGTACGGAGAATTCAACAAAAAGATATCAGCTCAGATCTGGTTTGATCCGTACAGGTCCTATAAGATCTGTTTATACTTACATCATAAATTGATCGTTTAATCAATGTTGATCTATTTTGATCAGACTAGATTTAGGTTGATCTAACTTGATCTAGGTTGATCTGACCTGATTAGATTGGATCAGGGTAGATCTGGACTATTTTTCCCTAAAGAAAAATGTCATATCTGATCAGATCTAGTTGAATCTGAACAGATCAAATCAGATCTACTCTGATCTGGGTTTAGTATAGATCATGATCAAATTTGATCTGAGCTGATCTAATTTGATCCAATTTGGTCAAAACATATCTAAATTTTTATCCCGAGAAACTTTTCTTTCAGTCACAAGGAGTATTCAACAATAATTTTGTTGTTTCGAACTAGAGTATTCTGGATTTTTCCAACGTAGAATACTCAGGTACAATCAAGTCCTTTTTTATGATGCTGTAACCACTCAGCCCTGAGACCCAGGTCAACGAAGCCAGTTCCTTCTGATCCATCGCAGTGAGCAGTTCTTGTTTTCTATCTCGGTTCCGTAACAAAATATCCGAATACATAATAACCGCGACAAAATATCCGCGACAAAATAACCTCAGGACAAAATAACCGAACGACAAAATATCCGCAGACAAAATAACCGTGGACAAAATATCCTCACGACAAAATAACTATACGACATAACATCCGCGAGATAAAATTTACCCGAAAAAATAAATCAGTTGTCGAAGCAACCGTGACAAAATAACTGTATGATCAAATATCAGGTGCCAAAAAAAAGTCAAATCGATATATTTAAATAACTAATTAATAATGATTAATTAGGAATTATCAAGCGAGTTTCGACAAGTTGTATCATTGAAGTATATAATAATAATTTCAATATGTAACAATATTATTAATAAGCTGCAAATATAATGATCTGATGACATAAATATCTTAATTTATAAATACATTCAAATTATCGAGTATAAATTTGTCATGATTAAATTACATTTCAATAGTCATTTATGACTATTGTGTACGTGCAATTACAAAAATATACCCACACACAAAATAGCTGTGAGAAATAGCGCCCTTTTTTCACGAACTCTGTGTACGCGGAGTACAAAAATATACTCACACACAAAAAAGCTGTAAAAAATAACGCCCTTTTTCAAGAATTTTGTGTGTGTGCGATTATATAAGTGTATGAACACACAAAAAAGGTATAAAAAATAGCGCCGTTTTTTCACAAATTTTGTATATGTGTGATTATAAAAAAATACCCATAAACATAAAAGTGTGACAAAAAGCACTAGAATCATGAAAAAACCGCAAATGTTAATTCATTTTAATTTAATTGATTTTTTTTTTTGCATATAGAAGACTTATTTTACAGTCAAAAATTTACAGTCAAGATATATTGTCGTGTGGTTATTTTGTCCGCGGATATTTTGTCGTGTGGTTATTTTGTCGTGAGGATGTTTTGTCAGTAGGTATTTTGTCCGCGGATATTTTGTCGTGCGGTTATTTTATCCGGGATATTTTGTCGCGGATATTTTGTCCGCGGATATGTAGTCGTGGCACCGTTTTATCCGTTGCGTTTATCATCAACTCAGTGTTAAGTGTTTCATTTGCAAGCAGCGATCATCGCAATCGTTGCGTTCCTGGTTGTGGTTTACTCCTGCAGATCCCGATATTTCCTTTCATCGACCAGCAGCAGTTATCAGCCGTCGTCAGCTATCATCACTCCCGATACGAGGATGCATGCAGCTACGAAGTCGACAGTGGGGGCGCACACAGTGCAATTTACAGTCGAAGGGTTTGCTATTTTTATTACGATTAACAAGTCGGTACGTAAATCACGTTTATTATGCCTTCTCTGGGTAAACTCAAAGCTATATCTATTGCTCAGCCAGCAGTTCCCATACTGCTGATCTTATTTTCGTGTTCCGCTCTCTTGCTATCCTCATGGGAGATCAGGAAGATTCTGCACGTATCTTCTCTCTTTCAGAATATTCTCTGTCAGGCCCATGGCTCCCATCGCAGTCGTGGAGCCCTAAGAATCATTCGATCTGTCTCAGGATTACGACTCCCATCGCAGTCGTGGATCCCTGAGGACTGTCACTCGCTCTCAGGGGCACGACTCCCATCACAGTCGTGGATCCCTGAGAACTATTCATTCACTCTTAGATCAATGACTCCTATCGCAGTCTCTCCTTACGCCCAAAGCTTGACAATCTCACTGGGATCCAACGTGATTTACAGACATCCAAGAGCACGAGCATACGAGTACGAGCATACGAGCACGAGCATACAAGTACCAACACACGAGTACGAGTGCACGAAAGTACGAGTGAATTAGCCAAGCAGACTTCGAAGCAGTTTTGACAACGGGCAAGAAACGTTGCGTGAACCAGTTCCAGTAGCAAACCAGCGCCAACTTCTAGTTCTACCCTCTGCAATTCTATCTTCACCAGCACCAGATAAATTCAACACAGCTGTACTGATTATTATAAAATAAAGAATTCACAGACAAACTAAACAGACTCGAGTCTATCTCTCGACAATTTTAATTGTGTTAAAAAAATTACTATCACCAGCACGCGACTTGCATCTGCTGATCAGTATAGATTTATTTATTAAATATGAAAACTACTAGACTTACAACAGCGCACGTATAGCTTGTGCCTGAGGTTCACTCTTATTATTTCAATATTGAGTAATAATAGCGCACGCAACAATATTGCTTAATATTCATTCTTGAATTTATAAAATTGAAATGTTTAAAATAAAACCCGATGGAGCAAAACACAACACGTGCTTGCCCTTTGGTGGTCTGTATCTGATTGTCGCCGGTAGCGTCTTACACCGCACTGCTCCCCATATTTTCCGATTGATCCGAAGATCTCCGATGGTGGTCGAAAATGATGCGTTCGGGTCAATAGCAAGTGCGTAGATTTTTTGAGTTGACGTGGCAAAATTAAAATATGTATCAAGCGTGTTACCGAACGACGGTAAATAATAATAATTATTATCATAATTTTATTTAGCCCGTAACAATTTATATACAAATATTTATCAGTTTACAGATAAATAGATTTGATTATGTGTATATAATTAATTCTCTTGTAATTTATCTACAAAACCAAATTTATCATTAGGTGAATTATTTAGGTAGGATGTATCGACTTGATTATTTAAGTTAAGCAATGTTATAAACTTTTCTTAATAATAAGTGTATAACAGACTAGAGGACCAGACTACAAACTATCTATAACTAAAGTAAAGCAGCATCGACGTGGGACATTAATTGGATGGGTGACCTCGTAATAAAATAGTAGTCAACGGATAATACTTTTTTTTTTATTATTTAATTTGAACCGACATTTATATTGATGAAGACAATAAATACTAATGAAATTACTTAACTAATAATTTACAGATATTCTAAATGAGATTTTAAAAATGACTATATTCGTTTATGCATGATTATATCTAATCATATCTGATTATATATAATTAGACCTGGCCAATTTTTGGATCCAATCATGTATAGATGATTATGTATAGTTATATATGATTAGACAAAAATTTTTTTTATCGGGGAATAATATAACACATTCTTTATTACAATATAACTATTTATATAAGAAGTCATCTACATAAAAATAAAAAATTTTTTGCCGTTTTAAATATATAATTATATATTTTCAAGATATACAAACTGTATATATAATATTATACGTTGGCATATATTCAAGCTATATACACTCCATATATTGAAAATTATATTATAAACACATAAGTAATTTTACAATGTTAATATATAAGTTAATATATATTATCGACTTATAAAATTTAAAGTCTAAGAGGTTTAATCCAAGCCTATATCATGTTGTAAACCTAAAAATGTTGAATTCAGTTTTTTAAAGTCAGAGTCATAGGTTGATATCCCCTGATTGAAACACACACTTACATATAAACATCTATATGGTCAGATCTTAATATATACTGAGATATCCGTTCTTTCTTCATTAATCTGTACCTTTATTTTCTTTCCTGAGTTAAACCGTGTGACGTTACATTGCCGAGGAGATAGAATTGAAGGTGGAGTAAGCCTTAGTCTGTGTGTTAGAGAGGGACAGGGTTAGTATGTGTGTCAAGTTGTGTGTAGGAGATAGTGAGTATGTTGTATGTTTTGGAGTGTCTGTGTGGTTGAGCGTGAATTTAACGGGGTATGTCTAGCTGTGTCACGGATAGTGGTCAATATAACGTGCCTCCCGACTAGTGATGACGACTAGGCCTAGGCTTAGCCCTTCGGGGTTGACGTAATGATCGCGGAGGAGCGACTGAGATGTTGCCGCGCCTGCGAGTTGGTACCCGGAGTTAGCTGGGGTACGTTTACGTTTATTGGGGAATGGCAGGCCTTGTTTGTGATGCTCGAGGAAGCCAAAAATTGCTAACTTCGGACATTACGGAAAGTGACATTGCGGGAAGACTCGTGAATCCACGGCTTGTATGTGGTGGGGGAAGAATGGATGAAAAAGTGAGAATGTGAAAGTGACTGCTAGTAGTAGATCGTGCGAGTAAATGGAGTGGGAGAATCGAGAGAAGCCGTTGTGGAAAGACCATAGTGTCAGAGAGTTGAGATTTGGAGTCGCTAGAGTGTGAGCCAACCCAGTAGTCGAGTATGGAGCTTTGGAGTGAGTGGTGATGAGTCGGAGAGCCCCATGGGTAGGCCTCGACCACACCCTTGACTGATGTTGTTTGGAGTTTAAAGTTCCGAGTATTGAGTTCTTGGAGTCGTCTTCTCGTGATTTTTGTCGTCTTGGTTTACTGCACTATTATTTATTTCATTTATTATTTTATCTGGAAGTGTGTTAAGTTTTGTGATTCGTCGTTTACGAGAGGTTCTCGATGGCATACTCAGGTATTTATTTGTTGGTGGACCGAGAGTACTCGACGGCGGGCTTTTTGGACTCTTTGCGTCACTTTCGCGTCATCTTTCCGGTATTTTATTTAGTTTTCTTTTCTTAGCTTGTTTCAATTCAATGCAACTAATAGGCTTCTTCCGCGTCCCAAAGAATCACGACTCTCCACAACCTAGCATACTGAGCACACCGGGACATGCCGCTACTACCGTTCATTTCTCTTATCTCCGAGGGATTTAGATATTAGGTTTTAATTTAAGTTTACTTTCAGACCTGTTGCCAATACCGGAGAAATAAAAATCGGCTGGCCCCCGTCAGGATCTAGAGGAAATAAGAAGAGTGATCGGTGGGCGAAATGTAACGCAGCCCGATTTTTGTGTTATTTAAGTTGAGTAATTGAGTAAATTTATTGAGTTAATGTTGAGGTCTAATTGCATGTCTCAACGCGAAGCGTGAGCTGTGCTTTACTCTCACTCTCTCAAGGTCAAGCAATTTTCACGGTTTAAATTGCTTTTATCCGATCATTTTTGCATTTAGAGTATTTTGTTGAGTTTTATCGAGTAATAATAAGTAAAATTTACGTTACAACCATTAAATTGAATGTTCGTTTTGCCGACTGAATAAATATTTACATTATATATTTTTAAGCATATTATCCAATATATAATGCGATATGTTGGAAAAATATAATGGAAAATATTTTTTTTATATTCATAACAACTACTACTACTACTATACTTTACAATATATGTCTTGATTATATTTCATTATATTGGAATTTATAACTGGCAAATTATATTTTGAAAATATACAATGCTCTATAGTGAAATATAGAATATCTTTTATAGTTTATGTTATGAGAAAAAATATACTTTCAAGTTATATGAACATTATATTCAAACATACATAAATTTTTGCCGTTTTATATAATTAAATATTTTCGTATATAGAATAAAAATATACATTTTTTCATGTGGGTTGAAAGATTCTCGGGGGTTTATATACAGATTTTAGGGGTCTAATGCGCACCCGGAGTCTCTGGAAGGGATGTTTTAGAAACTAAAGTAAATGTATGGTAGACGATGGGTAGGTTACCCTTGGACATTTGATTCGTGACGCCCCCAGATCTCTCCAATGTTTTCACCATAAGTGGGACGTTCGAGAGAGCTGGGGCCTTGGGGTTGTTTTTCGTTGGAGATTTCAATGTTGTGTTACGTTTTCGCTGCACGATGTTGATGTTCAGCTCAGCTAGATTTGTAGTATTTCTAGGAATTGGGTTCTCGACAGCAAAATCACCTCACGGTGACCCGAAATAACTGGTGTTGTATTAAGATATAACAATAACTTTATTCACAAATGATAGTTATAGATTTTAGAAGTTGAAAGTATCCACTTATGATACAAATTAAATATATTCAGTAGTCAAACTTACAGAAGGTATGACTATGGACTTAATAGTTTTTATAAATTCTGGTGTAGCTGAGTCTTATCTGACAGTGAAATTAAACGAGTGTTAAGAACTAAGAGATCCTGCTGCTCACTCAGCAAGGGTTTTTATAAGGTATTCTAATCATCAAAAATAGTGAGATGAGAATTATTAAGTGGGGTTAAATTGTTGATCAGAGTTCACACTCATTGGTCATTGAACTCGTCATTGCTTATCAGCGCGAGGCGATTGGGCATGAGACCCATGCTTCGAGCGTGAGGATTTAATCCTCGGCTGATGTAAATTTCTGAGAAAAGTTATTTATTTGAAAGTCAAAGTCCATTTTCATATCATCTGCCTTTGTTACAAATTATTACTAATAGTTTATACACCTGTATTCAAAAATGATTAAATTATCTTCAGTTGAATATACTTTAAGATTAAAATAAAAAATGTTCTCGTGCGTGGGATTAAGTACATTCGGTGATTATTTTATTATTTGATTATTGATTTGAAAAATATACGTATGTTAAAGATACTCTTATAATATACAATTCAAATGATAGAATAGTGCTTATGATTTAAAATATACTCTTACGTTATTCTAATTATCTACTTAAGGTACTCTAATTGTTGGTAATTAGGGTGCCTCATTTTGGGAATAGACTATAGGTCCGTAAAATAATCTGGTGAGCTGAGAACGGGCTCTGCTTGACAGCCAGGATATAACAGTTGTGACACCCAATGATTTTAATTTTTACGTAGCAAACGTTACAGAAAAATACTATAAAATCGATTTTAAATTCATTGAATTAACATAATTCAATTTAATAGGTTATTTGTTAGTATTATTTGTAATTAAATAAATTTTAAATTGTTGTTGCGTAATTACATCTAAGTTCAAATTCAAATGTAGTTGCACTTCCGGCAGATAGAGGCAGCACCTACTGGGGCCTCATGCCTGTAGAATTTAAACTTCGTCATGTGCAGTGTGGCGCATGCGCATCTACTAGTTCCTGCCTCGTGTCGAGAAGATGACCGCCATCGTCTTTCGCAATAAACATTCAAGTAAAAACACGTGTTTTATTTAATAGTATCATTTTGTGCTCATCTCCAAGAAATAAATTGGAATAATAATTTAATTGAATCAAGTGATCATCAAGCTCTATAAAAATATAATTATTTTTAGGATTTTGGGCACTAGCGCTCATAGAATAAAATATTTAAAAGCTCCAGAATTCAAGTGATCAACGACCTCTTTCTGAAGAGGTTACTTCGAAGGGAATCATTCCAGGTGCTTTATCATTAATTAATTCAAGTGCTCATAAAAATAAAAGACTCAGTTTTGAAATGATTTTAATTATTATTATACTCAATATTTTAATTAAACTGAACGTTAATTCTTAATGAAAAAATAATTTATATAACTGTATACAGTTATATATGAATTATACACTATTGGATACAGATGATGCATCATTTTATAAAATTTTTATATAATTAGATACAATCATAAACGATCGTACACAACTCTATATAAACATGCAAAGAAGAACAATAAAATTATATAGAAATGTATATATTTGTATACAATTATATAGAATTGTATATAATTATATACAATCTATACAAAAACATTATGTGATTATATACAAATAAGATATAATTATGTACGATTGTATACAAATGGATCCGGCCATTTTTTCTATCCAATTTATATATAACTAGCTGTCCCTCATCCGCTTCGCTGGGTTGATATTTATGTTTAGTTATTAATAAACTATTCTTGAAAAATTTTATATTTGTTATTAATTATTTTTTTTTTAACTGTACTTTTTTTCAATATACACCCATGTATAAAATTTAATTACAATTTTAAAGTCGAACCAAATTATAATTTATTTAGATAACTACATTACTAAACTAAAAAGTTATGACAATGCTTCTTCATACACTAAATTACGGGTCATACCATCTTCTGGTGCATAAATAAATAAGATAGAAGACTCATAATCTTTAAAAATTATTAAAAACAATTATTAGGATATATTTACGAATATATGGGGTTTAGGAAATTAAATAATATTAGTTACGTGATTATCGTGAAATTTTAGTGAATGTATCCGACTCAACCGAAGAATCATAAAAGTTGAACTCCTAATAACTATACTCCTTCAAAAAGCGTAAATACAAAATACTCAACGCCATTATTAAATTGAAACTCATACGTCTTCACTATAAATTCTTTGATACTGTTTAGAATAATAATTTTTTTAACTTTTATTGTACCATTAATTTTCAAACCAACAAAAATTACATACTCATATAATTGATTAGTCCTGATGTACCGATGACGAACAGTAATGATATCTCGCAAATGCTTCATTATAAATAATTCTTGACAGCCCTCGATTTACCAAATGTCAAATCGATAATAAACATAACCAACAGAATTAAAAAATTTATTTTAAACAAATGACAATCGAATAGAATAAATTTAGTTATAATAAAAATTCATTATTTCTAAATCGAAAAAATATGAGCTCCGGATAAGTAATCACCAACATATCATATACTAAAACCTTCTCCGAAACACGCTGCAGCTTATGGTATAAGTATTATTTCGATCGGTTCAGTAGTTTTCGCAGTATAACCGAACAAAAAAAACGGCTCTCCATTTATTTGTATAGATTTTATACAATTGTATAGAATCTTTTTGCATCGGGATCTCGCTCAGTAGCCTCTGCGATCATGCTACCGCGTGTTCAAGAAATCAATTCAGTGTAGCTTATTATAAGCTCATTCAACTCAATTAAATTAAGTGATCATTATTATTGGAACTCAATGAGCTCAAATATTTATGCATTTGGTGCTATTAAACATATTTATTAAAGCGTTCAACTATTGAATTTACTCGGGAGCCTCTGATTTCATGTTACTTATTAACATGACATATTTGCAATCAACTCAATGTTCAATTAGACTCCAATTAATTATTTCAATTAATTACTAGAACTCAATTTTATAATTGTCTTTCAATTAATTACGTATTCATGAGTTCAAACAATTAACAGTATTAACTAAATTAAATCAACGATTTCATTTTGTAACCCAGTGATACTATGTGCTGTGACAAATAAAAATAATGTTATATTTTTAAATATGGGAGTTTTTCGAACATCCTTACCACCAATCAGTCTTGACATGTATTTATCTAATTATTATTACAACAATTGTAATATCGCCTCATTATGTGAACAGTATTGAGCGACAACTTATAAAATCCATTGCAACAATAAAAATATTATAAAATAATATTTTATAACAGGAATTATTATACAATCGCGTTCAAATACAAAAATACAATCGCAATATCAATATAAAATAACCATAGCACACTTTGAAAATAATAAAAATATAAGAGTAATTAATTTTTGAATAAATTCTGGTAGAATATTAAAATTCTCAAATTAAAATCATTCTTTTCAATTATAATATTTTGGTGATTCGTCCAGCGGTAAGATATTTATATAGGTTTTCTTTTCTTCTTAGTTAAAAAAAAACCGTGCGAATCATGATTAATTTAGTTGATCTAAACATTTCACGTTAAGATTAGGCCGATGGATACTAATAATTTCATGCGCTGTTACGTTCTGGCTCCAATTAAATTTAAATAAAAATTTTGGAAATTTTTTTTTTGAAATCTCGAATTATTTATTCGCCACGGTGGGCGAATAAACGGTTCGACACTTCTTAGAATTATAAATAAATAATAAATTAATAAATCGTTACTTTGTTGGCGATATTATTTTATTCATCACCAACAATGTAACGGAAATCTCTTGCGATAAGAGAGTCGCCGTGGCTCGCGGATAGTCTAAACAGACTCGGGCCACGACAATTCTCTCATAGGAAACCTGAGATGCAACATTAACACTTTGATGAATGTATTTAGTCGAAGAGCAGCAGGATCAGTCAGTTGATCGCAAGATCTCAAAGAGCACGAAACTCTGTACTATTGACTGACTGATTCTTCTGTCTCCAGGTTCAGAGGAATAAAACCTAAAATTTAACCTGAATACAAATCTTTTGTCTAAAGAACCTTAAAGGGGCGAGCGCTAACCAGCAGTTCGGGCTCCTTCACCACCTATCATATCATCCTTTATGCTTCGTGGCCGATGAAGCGGGAGATCAGGATGTACAGTACAGCTTGGCCGCGGGATTCAAGGTGTCATCGCGGACCTCACCACAGGTCGTCCGAGAGTTAAAATTTGAGGAACTTGTTGTTGAGCCTCCCAGCTCATGTGTCGTTGAGCTTTCGAGCTCATGTGTTGTTGAGCTTTCGAGCTCGTGTATTGTTGAGCTACTGAGCTCATGTGTTGCTGAGCCGTCGAGCTCTTGTGTTGTTGAGCCATCGAGCTCTGGTTGTTTGATCGGCCAATTGGAATCGCTTTCCCTTATGGAGGAACCAGGCCTTCAAGGCTCGACTTGTTCACACTCAGAGGAGGCATCAAGGGGTATTTGGGCCGAGTTATGGGGATAATCGTCACCATGATAAGTCATTAAAACTTTTTTTGACTAAAATATAAGAAGGTCAACAGTTGACGCACCTGGGGTCTATTGACACCCTAATGACGTCAACCTGGTCAATTAAAAAATATTCTGTCTGAATAATAAATAAGCCAGAATGTAACAGCACATTGCATAGATATAACACTCGCATATAATTGCGAGAAAGCAAAGTAATTCACCTTATCAGGAACTTTAAATGATTATATTAGATACAGTACGCGCAGCTTCAATTGACATGTTTATAAGCACTAAGCAAATTGCCATTGCAACTGTTATTGCACTGCACGTTAATGTAACGGGGTAGAAATTTTAAAATATATTTCAAATTCAAATATCGACTCGCGCCAAAAGCCAAGCGACCTCCTTCCGCAACAACAGCCGATAAGGAAACTCCCCATTTACCATTGAGGTCGCCTCCGTCGAGTGTCGGCGAAGTTTTGGTTTCCAGAGGTTGGACAGACTGTGGGAGTATGGGGTATAAGCTACCGAGGTTGCAGACGATCGGCCTCTTGGCTAGCAGCAGCGACAGCGTTCGGACGTTTTCCCTGAATCACATACTGCTGACTACTACTATAACACCACGCTACTCTAGACGCCATTACATACACTAGCCAAGAGCTAATAAGCCCTCACACGGGGAAGCTTATATTAGTTAACATTATTTTGGAAATTGATATTGGACTTTAATTGCGGATTTGGAATTGGATCTGGACGGATTTGGAGTGTTGGAGGATATTGGAACTTGTTGGAGAGTTGGACTTGGTTGGAGGACGTGAGGATTGGATCGGAGATTGAAGGAGTTGTCGATTGAAGTGAGTGGAGATTTGGCTTTGGTAAATTTTGTAAAATTTGTAAAATTGGTTCATTATAAATTCGTCGAGTCATTTTAATATTTAGTCTGTCGAGTCATTTTAATATTTAGTCTGTCGAGTCATTTGTAATTTGTAAAACCTGTCGAGTCAATTTTGGGAATTATTAATTAAAATATTCGAGTCAATTTCATCAGCCATCTTTAATTATTGTTCATGTCCATTACACATCTTGTCAAGGCGACTTCGTCAGCAATAAACGCTAGTAAATTTAAATTTATAACTCTACCAATTAATTAAATTCCTAAATTAATTTTCCTTTATAAGTATAAGTAATCTTAAGATCTCTCTCTTTAATTTTAAATACTGCGTGGTCCAGTACGGGGTTTATCCTCGTCCTGAGATTTCACTGAGCATAGCTAGACAGGTACGTAGAACAACTTTAAGTTTTACACATGTGTGGGCCCTTGTTTTATCACGACCACATTTAGTTGATAAAATAAGTGGACCCATTACATTAATATTATAATAATATTCAGTTAATAACACTGACTTTGTTTCACATGTAATTATTGTTAATTGTTATTGATAATCATCCAGTATTTTCAGCTGTGGAGATTCAGTTTTCTATGCTTTAGATCTCACAATTGTGGCGAAAGAAATTCATTCAATACGGATTTAACCATACTTTACGGCGATATTAATGAATTATTTATTTTTATTTACTATCACTGGCACTAACACTAGCAAAACACATTCTAAAAATTCAAATTTCACTTTTATTTGACTTCAGTTTCATAGCCGTCTAATATAATAAAATTATTTTCCACTTGAAAATTTTGCAATTTATTTCACTTTTTGATTCATTTTCTTTTATAGTCCGTAGCAATTTTTATATTGTTTGAGATCGATTAAATGATCACAAAAAAAGTTGGACTTTTGGAGGGTCTCATAACATCCTACTGCACAGCACCAACATAACATTCTAATCAAATTTTAATTCATATTATATATTATTTAATTAAATATTTCCCAGGTAGACATCATTGGAAAATCGATAAATCCCCTGTGATTTCACTGTTTGACTCTTATAGTTTTTAAATTTTGTTTGAACGGTTTAAATTAAAATAATATCTCTGGCCAAATCTTTAAATGATTGTCTATTTTCACTAGAAAATTTTGATACTGTAGTTGCATGATGTAGGGACAATAGAATAGCTTTAAATGAAACCAAATGTAAGGTGATTACATTCACTAGATCTCGTTGCCCATTGGTTTTTCCATATGACATAAACGGAGTTCTAATTGAGCAGGTTACTGTATGTAGAGATTTGGGGATTACTTATGATTCCAAGCTTACGTTTGCTGATCACTATTGATTAATAGTCCACTTAGCACTTAAAACCTTAGCGTTTGTAATTCGAATCACAAGAAAATTCAGCAATTTGAATGCGATAAGAATACTGTTAGCGTCACTGGTTTGCTCTAAATTAGAGTACGCTGCCACAATCAGTATTTTATCCTGCAATTGCCCGCACAAAACATTTACAGTCATCTCTTGTAACGAGATTAGCCGCATGTTGTAATAATATTTGCCAAGATGACAACCAGCTGATTGATATCTTTGTATTCATTCAGCCTTTGCCAACCAGTGTCCTGGCATCCACACTAGTCCTACTGCGTAGTGATAAATATGTATAACTATGTTACATTAAATTAATTATTAGCTAAATGATGTTCAATGATCTCATCAAATACAAACTTATTATATATTACTATTAAATATTATTATTAAATACAAAATCTTGTTTGTATTTAATAATAATATTTCATGTCAGTTATCACTCATAAACCATTATATATTCATTAAGTGACCCTGTTATTGGCCTTTGGGTCTTTAAATAAAAACAAAAAAAAACCGAAATCCAAAATAAATTAAGGCATATTTTCAAATAAAATATTATATATAGAGTCAGTCGGTCACTGGAGAAAGGCCCGGGGCCTTAGATGTTCGTTGGCTGCCTGACTGTTCTGTTTCCGCAGATCCAGTTTAAGAAAAATATGAAATTAGAAATCATCCAACGTCGCATCTCAGGTTACCGAAGAGACCGTTATTAAAAAGTTTAGACGACGGGCCACGACGGTGTTCACGGAAAACGCTTATCTGCCTTAGTTACAATGTTGAAAAATATTTCTTCATTAAAGTGATCGGCGTTTCATTATTATAGATTTTTCATTATATATTATTATTATATATCATATGTTATTATTGTATATTATATATTGTTGTTATATATTATATATTATGTATTACAAAAAAAAAAATTTCTAAAATTTTCATTTAAACATAATTAAAGCCAGAACGTAACAGTTTGATTTTTTAATTTCTACAATTCGAAATATAAAAAAAATTAATGAAAATCCGAAAACAAAATTAGATTTCTCGATAATTTAGAAAATAAAATCAATTTTACAAAACAAAATTTTGCTTGTTTCGAAAAAATTGATTTGAAATTTTTTTTTATTACTTTTTTCAATTTATGTAACCATGTAAAAATTTGAATAAGCCCGAGTTAAAATTTAAATCGTAGATTGAACGTACTAGACGTTGAAAACGTATATTTAACCTTTGAAGACGTGAATAGCCGTACAAACGTATTTTAGACGTAGTTGGCGTACGAAAACGTGAATAAGATTGCATAATCGTAGATACAACCTTTCAAAACTTGCAATCAAAGAAATTAAGCTATATTGGTAACATTTCATTGTCAAAAAAACATATTTAGCAGCCAGAAGACGAAATTAAAAATTTTTAGCGGCTTTTGAAAATTATTTTGGGCTTGGTAGGAGATAAATTTGCTGATGGCTCGTGAGCTAGTTTAGAGAGTATCGAGTCTAGATTTATCCGTTGCTCTAAAGTTAAAGCTTGCTCAAGATTTACTCAAGTTAGATTCAACATGTTTCTGGCGCCGATTTTTCCCTAAGATTGAATAATAACTTTACTAAAACTTTATTTCATAGTACTCTACTGATGGTTAATCTTTTATGCACCGTTGGATCTTACAGACGAAGTAGAGGTTTGTCGACAAGTAATGAAAATATTCAGTAGCTTTTACAAATTATTTTGGGGTGATGCAAGAGATAACTCTAGGCTCTATACTTTCTAAACTGGTTCACAAGCCATCAGTAGATTTTTCTCTTGAAACGCCCAAAATATTTTTCAAAAGCTGCTAAAAATTTATAACTTTCCGCCAAGAAAATCGATGATTTTCGAAAATTCCGGGAGGTTATTGTTTTCACCCTGATTTGCGAAATAGTATATTACATACCTAGGCGAGTAAAATAGGGAAAGACTCAGATCACATGTAATTGTTGGCCGAGGCGAAGCCGAGGCTGACAAACATGTGGCCTGAGGCTTTCTTTTTTACTGGCCAAGGTGCGCATACTATTTTTCTCGCCTCCGGGCGGAAAGCGTCAACTTTCGTCCCGCTGTGCAAAACGAAGTTGCCGCTTCCCGCCTCCGTCGACGCGAAAAATAGTATACACACCACGGAAAGTAAATAAGAAAGCCTCAGATCACATGTTTGATGACCTCGGCTTCGCCTCGGCCAACAATTACATGTGGTCTGAGACATTTCTTACTTTACTTCCCTAGATGTGTAATACACTATTTCTGCTCGATGTAGCCGGAAAGTTGCAACTTCTTTCAGGGCAGCGGCCCGAAATTTGCCACTTTCCAGCCGGAGGGCAGAAAATCGTAATTTCAACAGATGTCAACGTTTTGAGGTCCTAGGAAGCTATTCAGACTATTTTCAGAATGATGTCCGAGTGTCTATGTATATGTGTGTGTATGTATGTATGTAAGCTCTTTATAACTTTTTAATTAATAAACCAATTTAAATGGTTAAGGCAGCATTCGAAAGAACTTGCAGGCCATCAACTTTTCTGAAAATTTCAGATCATTTGATCAAGTAGACTCGAAAATACTGGCGAATTACAAAAAAAAAATTTGTTTTCTTTAGTTTTTGATTGATTTCTCAGAAACGACTTATACGATCGACTTCAAAATCTAATCAGATCTAGAACTTATTAAAACACGTCGATTGCCACCTGAACCATCAAAATCAGATTATTTGTCAAAGAGATATCGTGGGAGAAAGAAATGGTAAAAAAGTTATTTGCAAAAATCTTCAAAAAACCTCAGCCAAACGATTCCAATATCTGATGAGCTGTAGAACTCAATAAAATACGTCGATTGCTGCCTTAACTATTAAAATCGGTTAATTCGATCGTGAGATAGCGTACGATAAAGAAAGTTAAAAAACGACTTTTTTCGAAAACAACGGCCTACAAAAGTATTACTCGAGCTCCTTGAGCTCGAAAATGTATTCAAAATAAGGTTTTTGAGCTTAAAGAGCTTAAAAACAGCGGGAAGTTTTGGGGCCGGTCCGCAGGGTCAACTGATAGACCGATTTTTAATTCTTATTTTCTGGCTGCTACACATGATTTTTTGACGATGAAATGTTTCCGATATAGTTCAATTTTTTATCACAAGTTTTGAAATCTACGATTTAAATTTTGACTCAGAAATCAACATATAATTTGCTCTTTCATTCAGCCATTGTAGGAATTACAAATACATAAACACATACGCTTAGAATTGTACTGTGCCATTTTTTCATAGACTTTAGGTGTATGTTATTGTAAAAAAGGCCATTCGGTAGCCAAAATGGAAGATAGATTTGTCACTCAATCCATTTAATAAGTTAATTTCGTACATACATATCTTGTGAAACATAAAGGTGTGTAGTCATGGTATGAAATTAGGCTCGTTTTCTAAGAAGGAGGGTAAAAAAGGACAACGGCTTACTTTTTCGGAGAACTTCAGATAGTTAATTTGACAAAACATTATATAAATAATATACCAATATAATGTGTACGGAAATAAAGTATTGCTATATTAATAATCAACAACGTTTATTTAATTTTAAATGGTTACTATACGTATATATATTTGGCGACGATACTTTAGATTTAGATTGCAATAATCACTGCCTAAGTCACCAACTACCAAAGAGTGAAACGTTGTGAGTGATAATGAGAAGAGGAGAGATGGAAAAAGGTATTTGTGGGGTGAGAGGCGTTTCGTCTAAGTATACGATAGCTGAGACTCCTCAGTTAGGTGTATCTATCGTATACCCCAGCTAAGATGCCGTGTTGGGAGTTACATGTTGGAAATGTGATATATTGAAACGGGTATAGGGACGAGGTATTGCGAGAGGCGCGAGTTTCGAATGCCATCTCGCGGAGTGAAGCCGAACCACCACATATATATATAAGGGTGATCTAAAAAAACCGACTTTTTATTTTTTGGGTCTCTTATGAAAATTTGTTGGCTTACGATGTTTAAAGAAGCCTATCCAAAAATTAGCTCGATAAGAGATTTTCAAGAGGTTGCTCACGAATTTTAAAAATATCAAATGATTGAAATTCGAATTTTTTACTTCTAAATTTTTTCTTTCTCGTGGCAGCAATTGATTATATTTGTAAAATCATGTCTATGCTGGAAATTTCACCCCAAAATTTTAATATTTAAACGGCGCTCAAGAATTTTGAATGTTAACTGATAATATGTAACTAATACTTTGAATTGGTTTTTGCATTTTTTTTATAGCTTAATTATTGTCATTTCACTAAAATATAACTTTTGTATAACCACAAGTATTCAGGACAGTCTTAAATAATAAAATTTGGTAAGTTTTGAATGAGTAAAAAAACCTCAAAATTGAATTAAAAAATAAAAACGCATATAAATAACTTATTATATATATTTGGGTATTTCACCGGTATAAGTTATATTGTCGCGGTTATTTGTTCGTGTCACCGACAGTGTCACCTCTTTTATTTACTTGTAAACAAAAATCACTATTACAAACTTGATGAAAGATTTTAGATCTGTTCCCTACTTGGGATTCATCACATTAATTATTCAATGATGAAATATTCAGCTCAAAAAAGCGCGGGAAATAAGAGGTACTGGATGTATTAAAGTGAACATACATAATAGTGAGCAATAATAACTGAAATGCACAGTCGCTGTAAAAAGCTTTGCGTATGCGATTTGATATAACCTAGCTGTTGAAATGATTAATTCATGAATCACATGCCAGGACTGGTTGGTGCTTAGGTTGTTGGAAAAATACGCACATTTAAAAATAGAACAGTTTGTTACTGGAGAAACCGTGATCAATTTCTTTGGAGTTTACTTGGATTTCAGCTTGTTTTGATCTCCATCGGCGTTTTTCCCAGGATCGGTGATACTGGAGTGTCCGAGTGTTGATTTGTCGTCGACAATAATCGTTGGAGGCAGGTTTGATTACTTGGAGGTGTGTTCTGGAACCTTTGAGTGGTGGGTGTCCTATAGAGGATCCTTCTTCTTTATCTCCCATGTAGAGCTCCGTAACCTGTAATCGACATATATGAATGCAGTTGCCCACTTATGAATACTACCGACACAACCACCAAACCACCCAGCTCGAAGGACCATAAAATTTTGTAATAATTGATTTATCGATTACCTGCCAGGACTGGTTGGTGCTTAGGATGTTGGAAAAATACGCATATTTAAAAATATAACAATATTTTTATTTGTCACAGTACAATTATCACTGGATTACATTAAATAGTTGATTGATTGATTCATACTGTTACATGTTTGAGCTCATGAGTACGTGATAAATTGAACATAAATTTAGTTAGTGTGCACGACTGTCCAAGAAGTCGTTGAGTGCCGTGAGTGTTGGGTATTCAGTAGAAGCACCCATTTTTTTCTCCCTGAGCTCCAGGTTACATGAGTCCAGTTTAAATATGATCAACTGCGTGAGCAGTGAATTCATATCTAAGTTCAGTTGCACACCTAGTGCATTGAGTGCGTTGATTGTCTCCGAAACCATGATAAGAAGGTAATTGAGTAGCTCAGATAAGCGTGAGGTGATCGCATGCATGTCTAGGAGCTTATCCAGTTGAACACTGATGAGGAGACGAGGATTGTTGTATCTCTTCTTGAGCTGATTTCCATCAGGTACAAATTGGTCATTGCACATTTGTAGACTGGCGAGGCTGAATGCAGCTTGTCCTTGAAGATAGCTCTTCAAATACTAAAGACGTTGTACTGGAGCTAGGTCGTCAACATTTATTACCATAGAGATGAATAAGTCGTTGAATTCCGGCCAGTTCTCGTACCTCCCATCGAACTTAAGAATCACGAATACTGGCAAATGAGTTGAAGCTCTTGTTGAGTGCACTACAACTGGAGCAGCAGCTGGAACTGGAATTGAATTAATGAGTGGAATAAGTTTGCCTTTAGCGGCGATGTATGAGCAGTACACCAAATCATAGACACTATTTTTGATGTATGAGCTCTCTCATAACTCCTTGGTGCAGTTAATCGCAAGTGACATGAGTTGAGCTAAATCGGCGGCAAGGGTGAGTGCAGCAGTGAGAGCTTCCAAGTCTGAGAAAGCTTTAAGCCGTGAGTGCTGACTCATCACTTTCAGCTCGAATGCTGGAGAAATCGTGTCCGATTTCTATGGAGTGCGCTTGGATTTCAGCTTGTTTTGATTTCCATCGCTGTTTTTTCCAGTGTCGGTGACACTGGAGTCACTGAGTGGTGATTTGCCGTCGACAATAATCGTTCAGTGAGCTTGAGTATTTTATTGAAGTGATTTGAGATAGTTAATTTGAGAAAAATTGAACACTGAGTTGATCAAGAAAATGTCATGAGGATAACTAACACTAATTCAGACGTTACTGAGCGAAGGTTAATTGTTGAACACTTTAATAGTTATTTTAATGAGTACCAAATGCGTAAATATTAATTGGATTGAGCTCTAAAATTATTGTTCACTGAGTTGATTTGATTTCAATGAGTTTATAATAAATTACACTCAGTTGAATTTATGTCTCAACACGTGGTAATATAATTGCAGAGACAACCGAGCAAGAATTAAATTCTAATTAAATAATTAAGCATAATATTATTGTAAATAATTATAAATTAGAGTTTATTGATTATGTGATCACTTTTAATAATTATTGAGATAATAATTGAGCACCTGTAAGCGCTTTCCAACAAATAACCTCTAAAAAAACCTAGTTGTTCATCTCTTGAACTCTTGAGTTCATTATTCTATTAATTGATGAGCTCTGGTGCTTTAAAGTATATGAATAATTGTATTTGTATTGAGTTTGATGAGTACTTGTTTTGTTTAATTAATTATCTCGTGATGAGTGCAAAATAATAAGATTACCTAAAACACGCGTTAACACTTGAAACATACGTTGCGAAAGATAATGGTGTCGGTCTTTTCGACATGAGGCAGAAAAAAGGCAGTGTGCATGCGTTGCATTGCGCATGATCGAATGCAAAAATTGTAGCCGTTGGCCCCACTAAGTGCTGCCTCTGACGGCTGGAAGTGCAACTAAATTTGAATTCAAGTGTAGTTGTAAGTAGGCAACACTAGCATATATTAACACTGCCTTATCATCTCAAAGTTTTGGCTTAGACTCTCAAGGGCCAACTACATTAAAGTCATCGTAAATTACAAGACCGCTGAATCGCTAATAATGTGAGTGACAAAGTATTCAATTTAAATTGTTTCGTACACGTATATATTTAATGTGAATTATGCTGTACGTGTGTGATTTAATTTACAAAACATTAAAATTATACATATATATTAGGGTGGCCCAAAAAAACCGGCTATTTTTTTTGTTCGAGTCTCTAATGAGAATTTGTTAGTTTACGATGCTTTAAGAAGCCTCTCCAAAAATCGGCTTGATAAAAAGTTATCAAGAGGTCGTTCGCGAGTTTTGAAAATATCAAAAATGATCGAAATTTGGATTTTTATTTCAAATTTTTTTCTTTCTCGTGGCAGCAATAATTTATATTTGTGAAATCATGACTACGCTGAAAATATAAGCCCAAAATTTAAATATTTAAACCACGCTCAAGAATTTTGAATGTTTCTGAGTGCTGTCCTTCGAACGTTTTCGGGCGAACCTTGAATATTGATAATAAAGCTTCTCGATTTTTTCATCAATTTGCATCACAATGGATGGAAATATAACTCAAGAAATAGAAATAAGAAGTTATTTATATACTTCTTTATTTTTTAGTTCAATTGTTAGGTTTTTTCGCTTATTCAAAACTTACCAAATTTTGGTGTTTAAGACTGTCTTGTGTATTTTTAGTTATGCAAAAGTTATATTTTAGTGAAATGGCAATAATTAAGTTATAAAAAAATACAAAAACTCATCATAGTATTAGTCACATATTATCAGTTAATATTCAAAATTCTTGAGCACCGATCAAACATTTAAATTTTGGGCTTAAATTTCCAGCATAGACATGATTTTACAAACATAAACTATTGCTCCCACGAGAAAGAGAAAATTTAGAAGTAACAAAACCGAGTTTCAATAATTTGATATTTTCAAAATTCGTGAGTAACCTCTTGAAAATTTTTTATCGAGCTGATTTTTGGAGACTTCTTAAAAAATCGTAAGCCAATAAATTTTGATACGAGACTCGAAAAAAAAAGATAATCAGTTTTTTTAGGCCACCCTAATATACACTAACGCAAAAAATTAAAGGAACAGAAAAATTTTATAAATTTTTTAGTAATTTTTGGAAGGATGTTACTTTGTGAAAAATATTCATATCGAGATTTTAAAAAAAGAATATTATAGCGTAAAATCTCTAGTTTTGGTGCATTCTATCAAAATTTTTTAAAAGGTCTGGTTATTACGCTAACATGAGAAATACCGCGAGACGAAAAATTTCTAAATTTTTTTTTTTTTTCCAAAGAGCCCACGGACCGTGGAGAAATTTTTTCAACTTAACTTATCTATATGTCATTTGGCAAATTTATTCAGCTTCAATTTGGTTTTTTTTTAACCTCGTGAGACAACTTGTCGCAGAGATATCAGCCTTCAAACAAAAAATGATCCTTTTGGCTTTGATCATCGATATTTCAGGTACCAATGATCGCACAGTAAATTTGAGGGTGGCGTTAAAAACTTGAATAAATTCTCTACAAGACCCGTTCATCACTTTTTGGAAGAAACAATTTTTTTTATTTTTAACAACCTTTAGAAGTAAGTACAAAAAAATGACTTTTTTTGGTTTTTTACTAAATCAATCGCTACTCTGCAAATATTGATAAAAAAAATAATGTTGCCAGGGACTTTTTTAGCTTAATGTATCCCCAATAACCCTATAAATTTTTTAATTGATCTATCGAGCCGTTTTATGGAGGTGATCGATTACAGTTTTGCTAAACAATTAAAGAAACAAGTTTTGTTTCTTTAATTGTGTAATCACAATCAGAATGAAAATAGTATATTGTACAACTAGTGCGGTAAGTCGATTGTCTACCAGAGCATAGTTGAGCGCACGAACGAAGTGAGTGCGCTCATTTGCTCGTGTGGTTAATCGACAATATCGCACGAATTAAACAGAGTTTTTTTCATCATGAATGCGATTTGAGTACTACTTTGGTGCTCGCTGTTTCGTTCTCCAAGTAGCTTTTTGTAGATTCAACTATTGCTGTGACATTTTTGTGGGTTAAACGATAATCTACGTGTGACTAGAAGTAAATTTGCGTGCGACAAGTTTACTTGTCACACGCAAATTTACTTGTCGCACGCAGATAATCGTATAACGCACAAAAATGTTGTGGAAACAGTTGAATAGGCAAACAGCTATTTAGCGAACAGAAGAGCGGGCGCCAAGATAGCACTTACATAGCATGAATGATAAAAAATAATTTTTATTTACTTTTCTTTCATTTTTGCATTGGTAACTCAGTAAATGTGAGGGAAAGAAAAAAATAAAGAAAAATTTCCAAGAAATGTCGAAAAAAAATTATCGACCCCAAAAAACAAGTGTTAATTTTTTAGATTTCTGTGATTTTCTTTGCCGTTTTTTTTTTTCTCTTTACCCCACATTTATTGAGTTACCAATGCAAAAATGAAAGAAAAGTAAAAAAAAAATTATTTTTTCATTCTGATTATGATTACACAATTAAAGGAACAAAACTTGTTCCTTTAATTCTTTAACAAAACTTTAATCAATTACCCCCAAAAAACGGCTCGATAAATCAATTTGAAAATTTACAGGGTTATTGGGGGTACATTAAGCTGAAAAAGTCTCTGGCAACATTATTTTTTTTATCAATATTTACAGAGTAGCGGTTGATTTAGTAAAAAACTGAAAAGTCATTTTTTTGTACTTTCTTCTAGAGGATGTTAAAAATAAAAAAAATTAATTTTTCAAAAAATGATGGACGGGTCTTGTAGAGAATTTATTCAAGTTTTTAACGCCGCCCTCAAATTAACTGTGCAATCATTGGCACCTGAAATGTCGATGATCAAAGCCAAAAGCATCATTTTTTGTTTGAAGGCCGATATCTCTGCGACAAATTGTCTACAAGGTCAAAAAAATTACCAAATTGAAGCTGAATAAATTTGCCAAATGACATATAGATAAGTTAAGTTGAAAAAATTTCTCCACGGTCCGTGGGCTCTTTGGAAAAAAAAAAAAATTTAGAAATTTTTTGTCTCGCGGTATTTCTCACGTTAGCGTTATAACCAGACCTTTCAAAAAATTTTAATATAATGCACCAAAACTAGAGATTTTGAGCTATAAAATTCTTCTTTTAAAATCTCGATACGATTATTTTTTACAAAGTAACAGCCTCCCAAAAATTACTAAAAAATTTATAAAATTTTTCTGTTCCTTTAATTTTTTGCGTTAGTGTATATATATATGTAGCGTTGCTACAATAATTACAATTGATCACTTTCGTCAATTTACGCCGAAGATCGATTTTTCTATATTCCGTCTCTACCTAATTCGTAGAGACACTAGTGAATTACACTATACACCGCTGAACTGCGTACACGCATTCTAGCAATTTTCATTTTGTGTTAATTACGTTGGATAAATAAAAATATATATATATATATATGTATATATATATATATATATATATATATATATATATATATATATATATTTAATACTGCCGAAGAACGCGCATGCACCAACATGTACTCTTCGCATACTTCGATCTCTTAACTATAGGAACCAGCGTCTCTACTCCCAGAATTTCATATACTTTGCTCGGACAATAGCTTCCCGGGAAAAAAAATTTGTATATTTTGTATAATTTTATAATAATTATATATACAATAACTGCCATGAATGAAAAAAAAAAAAAAAAAAAAAAAAAACGGGCCGACTCACGGCTCGAACCCAATCCTTTCTGATTCGAAGTCTGATGTGTTAAGCACTGTACTGAGTCACACACCTGAAATGATAGGTTAATTGTATCTATTTTGATACAAATCATCTGCAGAAAATTGAAGACGTTAATAAATAATTGATTCTATTATTTGTATTTTATTTAATTATGTTATTGTTTATAGGGTAAAGAGACCAATAGCGGTATGCTTACTAATAGCCAGGCAATAATTCCTTCTTTTAGCAAATTAAAAAAAAATGAGAAGTTGAAATCTTTCAAACTTAATTAAAACTTTTTTAATTTTATATCGTAGTTTTTGATAAAATAATTCATTATTGAAATCTCAAAATCTTTTAGCTGCTATTCCACTTTAGGTCTTGTTAGCCCATTTCCAAAAATTAAAAAAAAAGTTTTTCTTGATTAGATTTATGAATGTGGTAATAAACTAAAATATTTTATAGACCTTGCTACATAAATTATTTTGCAGTTTTTACAAATAGTCTTACGTTGATTGTTCATAACTAATTTATCTCACAAAATATTATGATTCACACACCCACACAGCTTGATATCCACTCAAAAATTGCCATCCGATAAAATTTTGTAGAACTCAACTGTATAAAATTTTATATAATTATATAACATTTTTTCGACCGAATGTATACATATGTATGATTATGTATAAAATAACATAATCATGTATATTTACATAAAAAAATATATATAAATATATGATTGTATATATGTAGCGACGACTCTTTAGGCTTCGATTGAAACAATCTCTGCCCAAATCGCTACATACCAAAGAGAGCAACGTTGTGGATGATAATGGAGAGGAGCGATGGAAAAATGTATTTGTGGGGTGAGAGGCGTTTCGTCTAAGTGTACGATAGCTGAGACTCCTCAGTTAGGTGTATCTATCGTATACCCCACCTAAGATGCCGTGTTGGAAGTTACATGTTGGAAATGTTATATATTGAAACAGGTATAGGGACGAGGTATTGCGAGAGGCATGTTGTGCAATGCCATCTCACAGAATGAAGCCGAACCACCACATATACTCATATATAATAAAATTAGGAAGACTTATATAATTGTATATATTTGGATACAATTAAAAATAGTTTAATATAATTAGGTATAATCACGGATAATCATACAAAATTATATATAATTGTATATAACTATGTATGTAATTTTATTATATATATATATATATATATATATAATTACATAAAATTATATATAATTTAATACACTTATATATGATTATATCTTATTATATATAATTTTTTTTCAAGGGTCTTTCTATTCTTGAACTCAAAGCTTGTCTGTACAAACTAGCCTTCCTTTCATTGGTTTATTTTGCCTCTCCTCAAATTTGAACTCTCGTTTACAAACAAATACGTCACTCAGTTCAGTTTTTTCTTTATAGAGGGTGCTATTAATACACACAATTGGTGAAATATATAGATAGTATACGTATAGAAAATAGCGCACGATGTATAAGAATTTAAATGTGGAAAGAAAAGACAGAAAGACACATGGACAAAAAATTTTAAGAAAAGATCTCAAGAAAGTCATTGATTTTTTAGATATTAATAGGATTCATCCCAAGGATTTATAACAACTTCTACAACAAAAATTAGGTTGATTCATTGTTCGTGACGGCTTAAGTCCAGGTGACTGACAGACATACATTGGAAGGGATGTCACTATAAAACATTTTATAACTGAATTTTTCTTTCATTGTAAATAATTAAATTTAATAAAAAATAGTCGACCATCGCATTAATCAGACTTTGAAGTTTTCAAAATTATTAATAAGTACATAATAAACTAATCCTTTGAGTTATGGAAATGACATTCTGCGAGCATTTTGCGAAAAGGCGGCTATTTTACAGCAAATCCCACCTAAATACTTCGCATTCGAGGCGTGCAATATACTTTCTATAAGATAGTAGAATAATTATAGTTCACATGACACTCTTTGATAATATTTTAAATGAATTATATGATCTGTCACATCAGCTAAAATGGAAAACAAATTCTGATTAATCAAAAAAAGCTAATAAACAAACAAATTTTATTGTAATAAACATTAATATTGAAATCAATTTATATTTAAAGTTACAAAGAAGCTCAAAGAATACATATCAATTGTTATATTTTTGGTACAAAAAATCATCATACACTTTGTAATCGAAGTGAAGAAAAGTAGTATAGCTTGAGGTTGAAAATATATAACAGGAAATAGACCGCAGGTAAAAAGGGAAAAGAAAGTTTAAGAACAAGTCAACTTACCGTTTGACCACTTAACTTACTACTAGCTTCTGATGTTGTTTACTCTTCGTCGCTTTTTGTAATTTCCTTACAACAGAACTTTCATATCCACTTTTGCTTTAACTTTTATTTTTCACAATAGTAAAGATTAAATGTTATAATTTAATATGCGAAGTATAAATGTTTACACAGAACCATTAAATCTCTGCTATACCAAATGATAGTATGTTCAAAAACAAATTGAAAAAGCTAAGCCAAATGAAATACAGCTCGAAAAATGAAAAATGTTTGGGTATGTGTGATATTCACATGTTCAGTATTTTTGAAACGAACTACGATGATTATTGATCGAATCCGGGACTTGAAAAAACGGATTATATAAAGCCGAATATGAAAATATATGCGGTATCTATAAAGCGTATATAGTCATATATAACTATATATCAGGCCATGTATGGCTCGATCTGGGCAAATAGAGTCATATATACTTTTTGCATTGTTCGATAAGTGACAATATATAATTACATATGGACATATATAGTTGCATGTAGTCATTTATAAAAGTGCACCATCAATTATTATACATTGCTTACATGATAAATAGCCATATATAGCTTGGTCAAGGAAAAATATGATCATATAGGGGCATGCAGATTTTTTAAATGAGTCTAATTATGGCTATCTATAACGGTTAAAAAATTGCGTCTCTATTAAAATGGCTGCTGAGCACAAAGTGAGTGGGGACTAGCATACTTCTTATCTCCTCTCACTTCACTGGCTTAAACATTTGATTTCTCTTGACTCCAGTTGTTTTTCACCAACGAAGAGGAAGACAACGTTATGATTGCAATTGTGATTATTATCTAAACATTCAATGAGTGTATCTTGCACCATTTTTTATTATATGGTTGAATACGAGTTATTTTGCAATTCTCTAGATAAATTAATAGTTTTTCTCAGGGATTTACCTCAATTAGTTACTTGAATTAATTATTATATTAATATTCGCCCTCGCAGTTTTAATTACAGTGAATGAGAATTCATACTGAGAAGTTATATAAACATCGTACGGGGCTCTTAGTTTTTGTGCAACACGTGCTCAGTAAAATTATCCTGCGTTTGTTTTCGTTTATATTTATGCAATCTTATTAATTAAACGACTTAAAATTAACTCAGTCATAAAACCACGTTTCATCTCACTTGCTACATGTATATATTCAGTCTTTACTTTTGGCACGTAGTTAAATGATATCTCGTGAATGAGTATATGCCATCAAAAACAGATTCTCTGTGGGAAATATTGTCATACACACTTCAAAACTTTTCATAAATAATAAAAGATTACTTTACGAAAAATAACAAAATCTCAAAAAATATCAAGTAGCTGGTAAAATTTGAAATCGTGAGAAAAATATTAATAAAATAGATAAATTAATTAAAAATGATTTGAATGTACTTGGTGTAATGTGAACCGTGAATTTAATATCTTTTAGTCATTTGTCTGAAATCGATTATAATTTAAAATCAACCTTAGAAATTAATTCTCGAAATCAGTGAACCCGGGAAAAAATGTTCTTATAAATTTCTATAAAATTCGATAAAATTTAATGAAAATTGTAAAGTTTTGTGAAATTTCATAAAATTGTACCAGGACATTCTCAGTATACAGGATTTAAAATTTCATCAAATTTTATAAAAACTTTTTTTCCGGCAGGGGTCAACCATCCATCTAATGACTCACGTCGATGCTGCTAAACTTTTGTTATCGCTGGATTGTCGTTTGCTATACACTTATAAATATGAATAATCCGAGTGGCATTACTTAACTCAAATGATTAAATTGATATATTCTACATAAATTAATATAAAGCTTAAAGTTGATAAAATTGATTTAATTGGATTTCTTAGCAGGCTCAGTATTATACTGGTCATAAGCAACTAAAATCCATAACACCGATAGAGGGAAAAGCGAGCTAGCTGTTATCTTCAAAGTGAAAAAACTATTTTGGATTGATAATTATGCTGACTGGATTTTTGTTATTTGGCAGTTAAAAAATACTCTCGTCCTAATTGTAGGCACCCTATACTTTAAACCTGACTTTGATATTAGTAATAAACTAACCGACTTGAAACGAGAAATAAAAGAGATCTAGCTTAAACTAGGAACCGTTTCCATCATCATCGGCGGTGATTCAAGTCCATGCATAGAATTTAATGAATTAGCTGATCCACATCTCCTAGCAAGTACCTTACTACACTCAGAAAGAGAAACGTCAGATAAATTCACTGCTGCAACGGAAAACACGTCTTCTCATACCACTGATGATGTTAATGTCAAGGCTGATATCTTAACTAGTAGTATTAAGGAAGCGGCCTCGTATGCAGGTATAGAGGTGAGAAAGAAGAACTCAGCACCACTGTTCAATAAACCGTGGTTCGATAAATCTTGTATAAACGTAAAAAGAGTGACTGAGGTTGCCCTTAAAACTTGTTTTAAAATCAACTGTAATGAAGTAGATAGAGTAGATCACCTGGCAGCTAAAGGATATTACGAAATGCTGATTAAAAGCAAGAAAGACCTATATACCAAGCACATTCAAGTCTTTCATCAACACGAAAAATCCGAATGAATTCTGGCAAGCTGTCAGACGGTATAAGCTATCAAGTATGTCTTAGCTATGGCCCGAAATTTAGATTTAGAACTTTTCCCATGAGTCTGAATATCCTAAAATACAACCCTATCAAATTACACTAAACTATCAGTATATGGAAGAACTAGACTGTGAATTTACTACAATTGAACTAGACATATGCCTGAAACATCTGAAAAACAACAAGCCACCAGACCTAGAACAAATCTCAGGCGAGTTTTTATCCAATCTTCCATCTAGCTGGAGATACAACTTGCTGTCGTTATTGAACTGCATTTTGGCCAAAAAAGAAATTCAATTAGAGTGGTCCACGGCTCATCTCTGTATCTTTTGTAAGGCTCGTGATCATACAGACCCAGCTACCTATCGTGGAATCGCCCTAGTAAAGTGCTCGACGAAAGTCTTCTCCGATCTTCTAAGGAAAGGCTGAAAACCCAAAAATGATACCTGCATTACAAATGAGTCTTAGAAGTAAAAGAAGCTGTGCTGAAATAATTTTTATACTTCAGTCTACTTTGCATTTTCATCTGTGTATAGCGGTCAAAGCTTACGAATTCCTTGTGGACTACAATAGAGCCCTCAACTCAGTTCCTCACCTAAAGCTCTAGCAAAAACCTTATTGCCTTGGTGTGAGTACGAAGCTTATCAATATCCTCATTACAAGTTAAAGTAGGAAATCAGTCCTCAAACAAATTCAGAGTCACTGAGGCAGTGCTCCACGGTGAGAGTGTGTCCACTACTTTTCATATTATTCCTTGCCGACCTTGAAAGTTTCCTCCAAAATCACAACTGTTCTGGAATTAATATAAACAATATCATTGACCTTCTCGTACTCATGTATGTTGATGATACTACTTACCAACAATGCCAAAGATCTTCCAAAGTTTTTGAAATTATTAGAGCCATACTGCATCCTGAAGGGTCTTTCGATAAATGCCAACAAAACGAAAATAATGATTTTCAGGATAGCTGGTAAATTGAAAATAGATGATGTCAAACGTTTTTTATTCAAAAAAGACAAAATTTAAACTATCAGCAGATATAAGTACTTAAAAGATATGATATCATCGTCTATGTTTTGCCCTAGAGTCAACAGAGTTTGCAATCAAAGAAGCTAAGATCACACCGAAAATGGCGTAAGGAATATAAGCTCAGCAAGAAATGACACTTGGGGAGCCAACATTCACTTTTTTGACGCTGTGGTATCTTCAATACTTTTCTCCGCTTTTCCAGTATGGGGTCTCACATCAGCTTTTGAGAATAGAATTAGGCTTACCAAAACTTTGTCTAACATCATTTAAATTAACTCTGAAATTTCTGATAAGTATTTTACAACTGAACGATAATAGACTCTCAACAATCTGCTTTTTACGTCAAGTCAACCTTTGCGATAACCCTTAAGGAATGATTGGTGACAGTAAATCCAATTGCGCAACTTATCTCAAAGAAGTTCATTGCAGGATGAAGATCTGCTACCTATGGACAACTGGGATTCGTCCACGCAGGAAACTAACATCACTCCAGCTTTGAATAAATTCGAACAAGTTCTGAAAAATGAGGACGCGATTGCATGTGAAAAATCACACGCGTAACTCTTTTGTTTTCTTAGGCCTGCCAAATCCATTACTGCTTTTCAACGCACTCACCATCTACCGATTTCACATAAATGTCTAATATTCAACTGTCTAGCCTATGAAATAGATCGAGTTAAATTTATAAGCCCGTAACTAAAACTCTTTGCAGACTCCCAAGTAGAACAATACCCAATCCTGGAAGTAAGATCTGTCAAACTCATAAAGGACATTTACAACTTCATGCAAAACAGTCTGATACTATGGAACAAGCTCTTAAACACCGGTGAAATATTGTCAGCCCAATGAAATGAAATAATGTAGATAAAATACGTGAAGCAAAATTTACTTTGGCAACCGTACCGATATTGATTTAATAATAACTGACATGTGACTCATATCTGACTCACCTTGACTAAACTAAGAAAACCTCGTAATTCCCAATTAATTAATTACGAATATATAATTTAAACCGATAATTGACAACAGTCTCACTTACTCCAACAATTCTCTTTAATCTACAAATCCAATCCCACCTGTCTGCAATCCCCCGACCTTCCTCCTTATCTAATTCTCTAGTTCTTTTAAATTCTAGCAATCTTCCAATCCACTCTGATATAATTGTTGATATATTTGAGACAAATCAGAAAATTTGATTACAAACTTTAAAACTAATAAGCTTATACCAGAGTAGGCTTATATGCTCTTGGCTCTTAAGAATTTGGCTATCAGCAGTAAAGTTGTAGTTGTAGTTGGTAGTAGTAGTGTGGTGGTAATAGTAGTAGCTAAATTCAAACACGCTTGTCAACGCTGGTTGTTATGAGCCAAGATACTGAGAGGTGTAAGCCTCTGGGCCTCGTACCCTTTTAACTGCAGGTCAGCCAACTCTGCAATGACAAACTGCCGACGATCCCTACGTGGTGACCCTAAAACATTAGAACTTGCTTATTTTCTTCATTGACAACCGTTGGAAAAGGAGATCCTCTTTTGGCACGAGTCACTTCAAATTTTAATATTTTAGGTTTCCCACCTTGTTACAAATGATTTATAAAATCTTATAGAGCCTATGAAATTTTTTAATTTACTGCATTTATAAATCTTGTAAAGTATACAAACTTTTTTTGAATTTCTGACTAACGAGATAAAAATCAGGACATCTATAAGAATTTTTAAGTTTTAATAATAAATTAAGTTGTAAAAAACTGAGATATTAAATAACAAAAATTTGAGTAAAATTATTTCAATATCTACACCTAAGAATAGTTTAATGACAACTAATCGATTTCCGAAGTATTCTGGCTCTACCACACGTTTTTAAGAGCTTCTTCACACCAGCTATTAAATCACCCAAGAAATAGTTGCTGTAGTCTATAATAGAACTGTAAAATTGTAATTTACTGATAAAACGATAAACATAAAAAAAATGTTTTTTTCTAACACGTACTCTAGAACAAAAATTTGTGGTTACACGTAAAACATGTTGATATATTATTTAAACATTAATTATCATAAATTTTCCGTATTTTAATTTTTAACATATGGTTTAATGTAGATTCTTGTTTGTTTATATATATATATATTATAATTTATGACTTCGTATCATTGCAACTGGGTATTTTCTAAAGAGTATAAATTTTTTTTTATCTACTGCAGTGTCATAAAAAAAAAATTCATTGAAAGATCATAAATTTTATGGATGACGGAATCAAAAATTCTGTGGTGATTCCATTACTTATCTTTTGTTTAACAAAATAACAACTGCTTATACGCCCACAAATAATCTGTAATTTTTTCTGGCGTACTAATTTATTACTTTTATGGAAATATCAGTTCAATCTTAATTATTACACAACAACTAAATTACTTCTTTTTTACATGTGTCCTTTGGACTTTATTTTCTTACCACTATTGAGTCCTCTTGGCTATGATTGAAGTAAGTTCCTTGACTTAATTCACACACACACACACACACACACACCCACGTGCGCGCGCACACACTCAAAATATTTCGTACATAGTCTTTCGTCTTATTCACACACACATATACCTTTAACATATGCACAATTTTTCTTACACACTCTGTTTAGTATAAACTTGATATTTTTGCATATTACTGGTATTAAATTTTATATTTTTGTATTACACTTTCATGCTTTGTGTTAAATTAATGATTCCCATTTATAACTAAATTCCGTACATTGAACTCTGATAAATACACTTTGGACTTTACTTTATTTATCCCTTTCTATTGGGTATATACGTACTAACCACCTTTTTCTCTGACTCCCTATTTCATGTATGCACTATTTACACTTGACTGAGGAAAAAGTATTTTCATTTTTTATTCACTCCCATTTTATTTTCCATAGAGAAAAAAATTTTAATTTGTAAATGTATTTCTCTGATATACACTAACGCAAAAAATTAAAGGAACAGAAAAATTTTATAAAATTTTTAGAGATTTTTGGAAGGCTGTAACTTTGTGAAAAATAATCGTATGGAGATTTAAAAAAAAGCATTTTATAGCTTGAAATTTCTAGTTTCGGTGCATTTTTATCAAAATTTTTTAAAAGGTCTAGTTATTACGCTAACATGAGAAATACCGCGAGAAAAAAAATTTAGAAAACTTTTTTTTTTTCCGAAGAGGCCACGGACCGCGGAAAAATTCTTTCAACTAAGCCAATGTATAGGTCATTTAGCAAATTTATTCAGCTTCAAATTGGTTTTTTTTTAACCTCGTGAGACAACTTGTCGCAGAGATATCAGCCTTCGAACAAAAAATGATCCTTTTGGCTTTGATCATCGATATTTCAGGTACCAATGATCGCACAGCAAATTTGAGGGCGGCGTTAAAAACTTGAATAAATTCTCTACAAGACCCATTCATCATTTTTTGAAAAAAAAAATTTTTTTTATTTTTACCATCCTTTAGAAGTAAGTACAAAAAAATGACTTTTTTTGGTTTTTTAGTAAACCAACCGCTACTCTGCAAATATCGACAAAAAAAATAATGCTGCCAGGGACTTTTTTAGCTTAATGTACCCCCAATAACCCTGTAAATTTTCAAATTGATTTATCGAGCCGTTTTTTGGGGGTAATTGATTAAAGTTTTGTTAAACAATTAAAGGAACAAGTTTTGTTCCTTTAATTGTGTAATCATAATCCAAATGAAAAAATAATTTTTTTTTATTTTTCTTTTATTTTTGCATTGGTAACTCAGTAAATGTGAGGGAGAGAGAAAAAAAAACAAAAAATTTCCAAAATATGTCAAAAAAACATTTTGGACCCCAAAAAACAAGTTTCAATTTTTTTTATTTCTTTGATTTTTTTTGACATTTTTTGGAAATCGATGATCAAAGCCAAAAGGATCATTTTCTGTTTGAAGGCTGATATCTCTGCGACAAATTGTCTCACGAGGTTCAAAAAAAAGCCAATGTGAAGCTGAATAAATTTGCTAAATGATCTATGCATTGGCTTAGTTGAAAGAATTTTTCCGCGGTCCGTGGCCTCTTCGGAAAAAAAAAAATTTTCTAAATTTTTTTTCTCGCGGTATTTCTCATGTTAGCGTGATAATCAGACCTTTTAAAAAATTTTGATAAAAATGAACCGAAACTAGAAATTTCAAGCTATAAAATGCTTTTTTTTAAATCTCCATACGATTATTTTTCACAAAGTTACAGCCTTCCAAAAATCACTAAAAATTTTATAAAATTTTTCTGTTCCTTTAATTTTTTGCGTTAGTGTATTCATTTCCATTATTTACTTTCAAGTATTGTTACTTGTGAAAATAATTTAAGAAAAATACTGTGTACAAAATCAATTGTACGTAATCATTCAGCCCATGGGAATATTCATAATACTAAATTTTTCGCGTAGTAGATTTACAGCAATTTAATATTTATATACATTTACTGAATATTTTAGTTCAAAAGACATAAATTTTCTTTGTATTATTAACCGATTCAATCAATAAAATGAATGAGGTTTTTTCTTCAAATTATTCGGGTACTTGATTCGAGTTTAAAATAAAGTTCTTTGATTCGATCGTTTAGCTTAACTTGTGATTTCAAATGTTTTTATAATTTTGCAAATTATCTTCTTTCCAATAAATCTTTTTTTTTTTTTTTGCTTTATTTGAATAAATTTTAGTTTATTTTATCTTGGACACATCTCATTTCTATTTTTTTATGCGAACGGCAGAAAGAAAAATTGAGAGTACAATCAGATAATAACGAAATAAATGTGAATATAAGTTATACACGAATGTTAAATAATAGAACTTCTACAGAACAATAATTACAATAATTACAAGATTTCCAAGTCAAAAATTGATAAAATATGTGGAGAGAAATAAAAGACTTTATGCAAATACTAATATATTTAAGTCAACATTCGTATTATTATTCACAATTACTTTTCATCAAATAGAGCAGAGCTTTATTTTGAATTAAAAAATATAGGTGTATAATCAACAAATCAGATAATTAAAATTAATAAAATTATTTTTGTTAATATCTTAGCCCTTAATAAATTCCAATAAAAGTATTATTTGTTTCCATTTTCCAAACTATGTAGTTAATTAGAAAATACGCTTATATTTTTATAATACATTTTAAGTTGTATAAAGTTAACATACTTAATAAAAATTTAAATTATTTAAGTGATTTGTGGAGACTTAGTTAAATTTATTTCACAGTCTCATAAGTTAGAGGATTTACAATAAGTAAGCACTTTCACTTTATCTTTTTATTAAAAATGTTTTATTTCAGCCTCTCTTATTCAAATAAAAACACGATAAAAATTTTTTTTTGCAGATTTCAAAACTTTTAATCTTTGTTTATTTTAGGACAAAAAATCTTTTACGATTTACATGTTGAATGTATGTGTAAAATTTTGCTTGACATCATGAATTTAATTTTTTGACACGATTAAAATAAATTATCAATTATAAATATATTTTTGACTTTTTCCTGTGAGAATTGAATTTTTTTTTTTCAAAAAAAAAAAAAAAGAAAGCTAATGAATTTGGTACGACATTCACAGCTTGAATATTCAACTGATGTCGATATTTTCGTTTGCATTATTATGTCAATTATTTAAAACATTTTTGTTTGGAATGATTGATTATAATAAGTAAGGTACCCGCGGGTAATAAGGCCTGTCGGCTAATAAGGCCTAAGTGACAGAAATGATATTTAAAATAACCGCCTCCGTTAAAGACTACTCTAGTAGAAGGGTCTTACATAGAGATGTTACGAAAAATTACAGAGTCCCGATACCACGTTCCCTGTCTTTAATATTTTATCATCTGTCAAATGCTGTCGTAGCGCAGAAGAAATTATAAAAAACAATCTAGTCTTCTGACTCTTAAAAAGAATACTGATAATTTTAAGTGCTGTTGAGCAAAACAATCTAGTCTTCTGATTCTTAAAAAAGTATTGTTGCTAAATTTAAGTGATGATTCATCTCTAATACCAATTTTATTAAGTATAGTTAAACTATTTCAGTTTGTTTAACCCGTAGGCCTTATTACCCAACCGTAGTAAAATAAGGCCTATTCGTATGGTTTTTGTAAAAGTATAATTTTTTGTTTGTTTATGGTAAAAATTACCATTATTTCATTATATTTCAAGGCTAATGTATGGAAATAAAGATTAATTATGCATTTCGATAATTAAATGCAATATTTTCGATCCTATTCAAAATCTTCCTTAGCTAGGCTTTATTATCCGCCGGTACCTTACTCACTGTTATCGAAAGACATTGAAACCCTATAAAATATAAGAAATCTTTCTTAAAACTATCTTATAAGTCAATAGGTACAGCTACTTACGTAAATGGGTGAGAAAGTGTTTTATAATAATATTTTAACATCATTTATTCTGACATCGATCGTAAAATAAAAACTGCAATTTTTAGACCTCCTGTGAGCTTCATATACTTGTAGAAAATCAAGACGATTTGTCAAGTTAGAGAATTTTTTTTTTACCGTCGGTATGTGTGTAAAAAGCGGAAATTCGACCGAGGAACCTCCACGAGGTACGCTTTGGGTAACGCTAATGCCAGCGGTAAAAAAAATTGAGGAATTTTGTTTGACAATAATAAATCATTGCAGATACAAAAAAAAAAATTTTTTTAAAAAAGTTTTGAAAAAAAAAAAATTAAAAAAATTTTTTTTTTTGAATTTTTTTCGATAATCAATCTTTTTGATCAAAGAAATCAAGATTATTGGTAAAAAAACATCTCGAAATCGAAAAAATAACCAAAAACCGAGAAACTTCCAATTATGGAGATTTTTGGCAAAATCGATAAATTTTAAGCTTCGGGACACTAATGTTATGTCCGACTATTATTTATTTAATTATTTGGTTGCGTGGATTAGGCGTTCGGACTAACCAATGCAATTTTTGGCTCGAATGTTTAGTTCAAGCCTTAATTTATTTAATTTCGGGATACGTTTCGATGTGGACTTTCTTTAAGTTCTTTATTTTTAATTAAACTAGAGATAGTTTTATGGTAGATGAATATATGATTTTAATAATCAATACATACAATTTAAAATTAATAGCGTCCTTATTTCCTCTTAAGATTTTTGAGACTGATTGGAAAAACGTTAAAGTTGGAGAAAGAAAAGAGTTCAGATATATCAGTCTTACCTTTGCACTGCTATGTAAATATATGTATGTGTATATTTTTCTTTTCCTGGAGATGGTACTCGCGTCGTAGACCCTTGGATTGGCTGCTAGCTTCCGATGACTGCGGTCTCCGGGTAAGGGGATGAGGTGGTGACTTATTATTTAGCTTATTTAATGAATAATACACCGAAAGTTATTGTCACTTATGCCTTTTCTTTATTTTTAAATTCGAATTCAAGATAGATGATAAAGATTCCTTTATTTTTCTTTATAGAAAATAGAGCTGATGCTCTTTAAAGGAATATCTTTACTATTTTAATCATTAGTTAATTACACTCAAAATTTTTACACAAAGTTTTACACTGCTTATTATTTTGGATAGAAGTTGAAATTTTATAAATATAATAATGCTCACAAATTTTGAATTACCACTTAACTTATCACTCACAACCAATAACACTTTTATCCTTTTGTAAATTAATTTCTGTTAATATTTCCTTTATTTTCCTGTATAGGAAATAGAGATAAAACTCTTTAAAGGAATTTATTGTTATTTTTAATGTCAAACATACGTTTGATATTTCTTATTTTTTTTTCTTATATTCTTTTAGCGATACGATTTAATAATTGCTTGATTTAAATGATACTCTGAGATATAGGTATATATATATTTGGATATATTTTCACTGCTATATAATTTTTCGAGGCGATTTTATAATGATTTATTGTACTGATTTAATTGAATTATAAAAGCGACGTGGTCGGTTTTATTTATTATGTATATGTGAGATTTGAGGATACTGCTGTACCTAATAACTGACTCTTTGCTAAGGGGTAACTCAGCTACAAACCGCAATTCAAACCGGTGCTCGGTAGAGTGATCTTGCACTTAAAAATTTTGACCGTTGCAACCATGGGGTCCGAGTTTAGGGGAAGGGGAATTTTTTGGGTGAGTTGCATCTTGAGAGATGTCCCGTTGACGGAACTTAATTTAAGTCAATGCTAATTGTGCGCATTAGAGCAATCTTAGCTGACAATGAGTGGGGACTTAAGAATAAGAGAATGGAAGACAGAAAGAAAGAAATTGGTAGAATAGGTTTTGTCACATTTCACTGAACCCCTTCTTGTTTCTCTCATGAGAAAATGAAATAGCTATTCCTAGGGAGTGTTCAACATGAGTGACTGTAAGCGGAAAGTCTGCGAAGTCGGACATAACACTAAGAAAGAAATATCGCAGCGCTTTCAAATTTTCAGGGTTTTTTCAAGACACTTTGAGGTTGAAAAAAAAAAACGACGATATCCTTTGTTCATCCGTTATATCCAAAGTTATAGCAATATGTCAGAATATCCTTAAATATGCGAATTTTGACCTGCACAGAAAAAAAAGTTGACTTGGCTCAAGACAATTTTTGCCTTCATTTTTTTATTCTTGGACTGAGTAACTGGGTTTTTTTTAATCCAAGAACATTTTCTTCGACTAATATCATAAAAATATTGTATCAAGAATAATTAAATTTTAATTCAAGTTAAATAATCTTGGTTTAAGAATATTTATTTTAAGTCAAATTTATTGTGTTTCAAACCAAGTAAAAAAAACTATCGAAACAAGATACTTATCTGTCTTGGTTGGTGAGTATAGTAAATTGTCACAATATATATCAACATCTCAAACCAAGAACTTTTTTTGCGTGGCAGAAGAACATTTACTCTCAGTTTGAGAAAACTATATTATCAACTCAAGACAACGATCTATTGGAATGAGAAAATTTTAATTTTGATTTAAATAAATTACAATCTTAGCTTAATAAAATAACTTTTTTTGAATCATGCAAGTATCTTCTTAACGGAAGACATAAAATTCTTCCATTGATGATTTTTTTTCTTGACTTAAAAAAATTCCAGTCTCGTTTCAAGAAAATAAATGACTCTATTTAAAAAAATATATCGACCAATATTTTTGAGTGAATTTAACCTAATATAAATATTAAGTGTTGTCAAGCTAGAAAGTGTATGCGTATATTCAGAACATCACAATACAGCAGTAGAGGGGACAAGGAATAAACTCTCTCGATTAAATGGCTTAAGAGCAAATTGAGAAAAATAAATTATTTGCCCATGGTAGGAATCGAACCCAGACCGATTCGGCATCACGCGAGAGCTTTACCAGTTATGCTACCCAACCATTTCCTGAACGTTTGTTCACTTTACCCATATCTAGTAAGCACACTGTACAATGTAGAGTCTATACGACCGCCACTTTAGTATGGTACAATTAGTTTTCCCAAGAGAATTTTTGCGTTGAGCCGTGAGCGCAGTTGCTGTTGGTTTGAACGGTTGCGTAACAGTTCAACCGAAGACAAAATAACCGCGACAAAATAACCACGACAAAATAACCAACGACAAAATAACCGAATGACAAAATAGCCGAGTGACAAAATAACCGACGACAAAATAACCGAATGACGAAATAATCATTCAACACGATAACACCACATATTAATTATTTTCATAACCAAAATATTTATTACATTTAAATAAATTCTTCAACATTTCGTATAATATTTAAAATATTTTATTTTTAAATTTAACATAAAAAAAAATATTGTTACATATCGCAATTTTATTGAATTAATTATCATTCAAAAATAATGATATAATAACATAATAACGTTAGATAGAAAACTATATTCAAAATTTTCATACCAATTTTCATGTGATTGTGAGAGTGACACATAAATACATCCAAATTCATCTAGAATTTATCCATAACATCAAAGTTTATAAAAAATCCGCATTTATTTTGTATGTGTTTATCGAAATATACGCCAGCATATAAGCTTTTTACCGTGTTGTGCCCTTATATCATGGTTTTTGTGTGTGTTTATCCGAGATTAGACCAACACATAAGCTTGTTATCGTATGTGCTAATAAAGTACAAATATTTCATTCTGAACATTTAAATTTTTTGCAAATATTTCATTAAACAGTTATTTTATCATTTGATTATTTTGTCGTCGGTTATTTTGTCACTAGGTTATTTGGTCATTCGGTTATTTTGTCATTTGGTTATTTTGTCGTCGGTTATTTTGTCACGGTTATTTTGTCGCGGTTATTTTGTCTGCGGTTATTTAAGCGTGACACCGGTTCGAACGTTTACGCTTACTTGCCGCAACACAACAGATACTTAAGTCAAGATATTTCTTACCATTGAGACGAGTACTTTTAATTCTTGACTCGAGTCACAAATCATATCGATCCAAAATAAATTATTCTTCAAGAAAGAATATTTTACTTTTGGGTCAATTGATTATATATCGGGACAAAATATTTTTTTTTATCACTTTAAGAAAATATTTCTTACTTCAAGAAACATATATTACATCGGTTGAATAAAAAAAAATCTTATGCCAAGTTGACTAAATTTAAGAAAATTTTGTTCTTGAACCAAGAAAATTTTCGTTTTCATTCAAAATTGCAAAAAATATTCTTGCGGCAAGAAAAAATTTCTTGCGCCAAGATATCCTTTTTTTCTGTGTGTTTTTTAATAACCATTGACGCTTCAAAAAAAATTTTTTTATCAAGAATGACTAACTTTGTCTTATAGAGAATGTTTTCCAGTTTTTAAAACGCTACTTTCATTCTCTGTAAGACCAATACCCGACTAGAATTTTTCATAAGGACCTGACAAGGTCCTTATCAGGTTAACCTTATTTCAAATAAGGTCCCGATCGGGGTATCCTGACGAGGATCCTGATATGAATGTAACGCTTAAGACCCATGAGGTCCTTATCGGGATTGCCTTATAAGGTCCTTATCAGGATATCCTCATCAAATCCTTATCAGGATTACCTTATCAGGTTCTTACCAGGATATCCTCATCAAATCCTTATCAGGATTACCTTATTAGTAATTATTTAAAAAAAAATATTAAATTGCAAAAAAAAAATAAGAGAATTTTAATTCGATTGAGAATGTTATCTATTGTACTGAGAGCACTGATCAGAGAAAGTAAACATGGTTTTTATTGATGAAAAAATCCCGATGACTGCTGGGCTCGAACCTGCGTCCTTCCGATTCAAAGTCCTCGATGCTATCCACTGCGCTGAGATACATATGTGATCTCGGAAGTGTAAATATAATATACATTGTGATGTCAAAGAATAACTGATAAAGAAGTAAAAAATCCGTGTTGCAATGATCGACGTGATTTTTATACAATATTCTTTTGTACTTTGTTTAATTTTTAGTCTGTAAATAAAATACTTGAAGGAATGGAATATTTTGTTTTTTGAATAAGGATATCCTGATGAGATCCTGATCAGGAACTTATCAGGTCGACCTGATGGCAAATAACTTTTTTTTGAATAAGGATATCCTGATAAGGTCCTGACAAGGAACTTATCAGGTCGACCCGATGGCAAATAACTTTTTTTTGAATAAGGATATCCTGATGAGGTCCTGACAAGGAACTTATCAGGTCGACCCGATGGCAAATAACTTTTTTTTGAATAAGGATATCCCGATGAGGTCCTGACAAGGAACTTGTCAGGTTTTCCCTAATAAGGCAAACCTTATATTAACCTGATAAGGTCCTTATGGTACTTCAGGCAAATCAGGAAGAAATTCTAGTCGGGTACGTCTGGAGTCATTGATTATCAAAGTCAAAATGGACTTTTTTGCTTTGATCAATGATGACTCGTCACCAATTCGTCGTAGAGACTTTTTGAGGCCGCCAAATTAAATGGCACAAAATTTCCTAAAAGAGTCATAAAGTCAGATTCTCAAAAAAAAATTATTAAAGCCCATAGACTTGTTAAAAGACGAGCAAAAATTTTGAAAATTTTTTTTCGTCGGTTTGTTTAAGATTACTCCGGAACCGTGCATGATAAAAAATTTTTAAGTCCAGATCCGAAAACTAGAAACTTGAGGCTACGATTTGCTTTTTTTTTATTTTCACTCTACGATCATTTTTTCCCGAGTTACAGCATGTTGAAAATCACCCAAAAATTTCGAATTTTTTTTCTATTCCTTAATTTTTGGGACTCGTGTATATAATCATATATGAAAAATGGCCAAATATAATTATATATAGTTATATATAATTTTTTCTCGGGACTTTGCGAATATTGATGGAAAGGTTAATGTTGCCAGGTGATTTTACAACTTAATGTACCCCCAAAAACCCTGTAAATTTTCAGATTGATCCATTGAACCGATTGTCCGGGCTGATTGCTCAAAGTTTTACAAAACAATTAAAGGAACAAGTTTTGTTTCTTAATTTGTGTAATTATTACCCAAATGAAAAAATTAATTTTTTTCGGACTTTCTTTCATTTTTGCGTTAGTTATTAAGTATATGTGAGGTAATGAGAAAAACAAAATTTTTTTTCAGAAAAACGAGATAAAACAAGAATTTTTTTTTTCTTTTTTTTTTTGTTTTACTCGGGTTGTTTTTTTTTTTTTCGTTGTTCGGAAATAAAATTTTGTGTTTCTCTTTACCTCACATATACTGAGTAACTAACGCGAAAATGGATGAAAATCCGAAAAAAATTAATTTTGCACGACTCATGATGCGAAGCATCAGAGTGTTTTACGATCGAAAAATTTTTTGTCATTTCTCAATTTATGTAGTTCATTTTTTTCGAGTAATAAAATTAAAAGATTATTTTAATCACTACAACAAAAATTTAATAGAATCAGACTATTACACTGAGAAAAAAAATACTTTTATTGAGAACATTTACTTGATCCAAGAACATATATTCTTGATAATTTTCAAGAATATATAATTTTGTCTCAGGAATTCGTAGAATTGAAGGGAATAATTTTTATTTAATTCAAGTGAAGCTATTCTTTTGTTTACTCATAATATAATATTTAATTCATACATTAACAAAACTAAATTTGATGCTCTTTTCTCAAGAAATTGATAATTAATAATAATAAAATAAATATTTTGAACGAATTTCTTGAACCAAGAAATTCTTGTTCGGAAAATAGTATTTTATTTTCTCAGTGTATGTGTATAGGTAACATAAACACTAGGGTGATTCAAAAAAAGCGAATATTTTTTTTTTAACTTCCAACATTGAAAAGTTGGTTCTCTGGCACCTCTAGAAAATACTCACCAAGTTTGAGCTCTTAATATTAATAGGAAAATCCTCCTCATTACAGTTTTTCATGTTTTCTTTAGTATCTTATAAAAAACATCCTATCTCATTATGAATAAATTTTTTAATTAAATCTTCATACATATTTTTGTAGAAAATTGGATGATTTACAAAAAAGATCTGATATGTGTAAGCGATTACTTTCACCATTGCAAAGATATCCGAGATCAAAGTTTAAAGAAATTATCGAAAAAAATTTTTTTTTTTTTTTATTTTCTACCTCATTAAAAAATCATTATTGTCAAATGAGCATGACATAGTGTTGTAGAAAATTAAACGCTCTACAAAAAAGGTCAGATGTACTTAATTGATTACCCCAACCGTTCAAAAGATATTCGTATTCAAACCCCAATGCTTTCTGATTACATTAATTTTTTGATAACTTTTTCAAATTTATCCATTAATTTCATGAATTATAGAATTATTCGTAAGAATTTTAGCTCATTATAATAGAGTTGAGGTATTTACTTCATATTTAACTTTTTTCCAAGTATATAATATTTTCTGATCAACTTTTATTGAATATTTTTTTTTGAATTTATTTTTCCTTTAAAATCATGACTTACTATTTTTAACTGGTTCTTAAAAATTTAATTCTAGATTTTTTCCCCATAAAATTAATAATTGAATATAGTTCATTATTAATTTATATATATTTAATGAATATATTCAATTATTAATTTTATGGGGAAAAAAATTTAGAATTAAATTTTTAAGAACCAATTAAAAATAGTAAGTCATGATTTTAGAAGAAAAATAAATTCAAAAAAAAATATTCAATAAAAGTTAATTAGAAAATATTATGTACTTGAAAAAAAGTTAAATATGAAGTAAATACCTTAACTCTATTATAATGAGCTAAAATTCTTATGAATAATTCAAGAATCCATGAATTTAATGGAGAAAGTTGAAAAAGCTATAAAAAAATTATTGAAATCAGAAATCATTGGGGTTTGGAGACGAATTCTTTTCAAACGGTTGGGGTAATCAATTAAGTACATCAGACCTTTTTTGTAGAGCGTTAAATTTCCTACAAAACTATGTCATGCTCATTTGACAATAATGATTTTTCAATGAGGTAGAAAATAAAAAAAAAAAAAATTTTTTCGATAATTTCTTTAAACTTTGATCTCGGATATCTTTGAAATGGTGAAAGTAATCGCTTACACATATCAGATCTTTTTTGTAAATCATCCAATTTTCTACAAAAACATGTATGAAGATTTAATTAAAAAATTTATTCATAATGAGATATGATGTTTTTTATAAGGTACTAAAGAAAAAATGAAAAACTGTGATGAGGAGTATCTTCCTATTAATATTAAGAGCTCAAACTTGGTGAGTATTTTCTAGAGGTGCCAGAGAACCAACTTTTCAATGTCGGAAGTTAGAAAAAAAATATTCGCTTTTTTTGAATCACCCTAATGAACACCTAAAGTCATACAAACATTAATTATAAAAAAAGAGCCATCTGGGCTTACGTGAAATGAAAAGGTAGATTTTTTACTTAAATACCAACATTTTTTTAATTTTATAAAAAATGAACTGCTCAATTACAAATAAAGCTACAGTAGTGTACTGCAATGTTAAGGGACAGGGCAGTAGGTTCACTCACTACTTTTCTATCTTACCAATGTTTATTCAACATTAGTTAAATAGAAAATCAGTAAGTAAGATTACTGTTCTTTTTCTACCCGTGAAAAATGAATCATACATGGCCATGCATGAATGCTCCATGCATGGCCATGTATGAAAATTGGCCAGACATGGCCATGTATGGCCATATATGACCATGTATGGCCATGCATGACCATGCATGGCCATGTATGACTATACATAGCTTGATACGGCCATACATGACTTGATATGACTAGGTATAGAAATTTTAACTAAATAAAAAAAAATTTTTTTAATTTTTTTTTTTTTTTAACTTCCCGCTAAGAAAATTGCAAATTTTCAAAAATTCGGGAAGTTATTGGTTTCAGTCCGATTTGTGAAAATCGAAATTCCAACAGATGTCGACGTTTTGAGGTCCTAGAAAGCTATTCTGACTAATTTCACGATGATGTCCGAGTGTATGTATGTATGTATGTACGTACGTACGTACGTATGTACGTACGTATGTAAATATCTATAACTTTTGAACGGATCAACCGATTTTGATCGTCAAGGTGTCATTCGACGCAGTTTTTTAATATCTTGAAGCTGAAAAAAAATTGAGCTTGATCGGCAGGGCTTGTTCGGAGATATTCCAAAAATAAACTTTTTTCAAAAATGTTTTTTTTGAATAACTTTTTACGGGCTTGATGGATTAAGTCCAAAATGGACTGGGCTCTGGAGATTCATAAGCCGCGTCGAATGCCACCTCAAACATCAAAATCGGTTAATTCTTTCAAGAGAAACCGTTGTCGAAAGACATAAAAAAAAAAAATTTTTTTAGTATTTTGAAAATTTCTCAAAAATGACTCGATGAATCAATTTCGAAATTTAATCAGTTATAGAACTCAATGAAACGCGTCGACTGCCACCTTAAACGTCTCAATCGGTTTATTCGTTCGAGAGATATCGTTGTAGAAAAAATTGTAAAAAACGTTATTTTTTGAAAACAAAAGCATACAAAAGTATTTTCGAGCTCGAAGAGCTCGAAAATGTATCTACTACAATTTTTCGAGCTCAAAGAGCTCGGAATACGCGGGAAGTTTTGGGGCTGGCCCGCAGGGTCAACCGACAGACCGATTTTTTTTTAATTATTTTGGCGACGCAGAGATTATCAGATATGCGAATAATTGAATTCCTAATCGAATTGGAAATTTTTAATTCAGAGAAAAAACGCTAGACTTATTAATAACACCACCCGCTTTAGTAGGATTCGAACCCGGGACCTTCCGTACGAGAGACCGACGCTTTGTTGACTAAGCTATGTGACCAACAGTAACAACGAAGCTTACTTGTGTTACGTAAGATTGAAAGGATATAATCACTTTCGAAAAAGCAAAATATAATCATCAATATGCTGTTAGTGATATCAAAAAAATTTTCTATTTTTTTCCGCTACAACATCCTGTTTATAAGTAATCGTAATAGTCAGCTCAAATTTTTTATATCCATGAAAAATGAATCACACAAGGCCATGTATGGTCTTGTATAGTTATATATGTCAGTGATTAGTTGGACATATATGGCCATGCATGGCCGTATATGGTTCATACATAGTCATACATGGAACATATATGGCCATACATCGAGCATATATTGCCATACATGGGCATACGAACTTTTTTAATTTTTTTTCTTCCATTATCTCATAAACAACAAGACCTACAAAAAAAATGTAGATGACAATTTTATAGGAAATTTAATTTCCTACAAAAAAGGTCTCTAGCACCAAATCACTTAGATAGATATTTTCTGAGATATTAGTCAAGTAAAAAATCAGTATTTTCTAAAATTTGATTCGACATTTTATGGGAATTCAATGCTACGTAAACTTCAATAATTAATATCTCAGAAAATATCGATCGTAGTGATTTAGTGCTAAGGACCTTTTTTGTAGGAAATTGAATTTCCTATAGAATTGTTATTTATATTTTTTCTCTAGGTCTTGTTGTTTACGAGATAATGACAGAAAATCAAGAATTCTATGAAAAAATTTAGTTTAGCGGTCCGTACTACCCCACTCGTATGAGTTACAACTTCGCGACAATGGATACTTTTGAAGAGCATTCAATTCTGAGAAAATCCCGACTTTGGGCGAGATGATGTCATGAAATGCCACGGAGTTACAGAAGTTTAAAACATAAAAACCCAAGTTTACGTGTATTTTGAATAGGAAATCTTCGCCTACTCTGGGAAAGTACTTTATATTAATATCAAGGGCTTAAACTCTTAGGGAATTTTTTGGGGGGTATTTCCAACAAAATTTTGGGATGGGAGCGAAAAAAAAAATAGTCGCTAAAAAAAGCAGTCTAATATAGTCATCCATGACTATGTATGACTATGCATGGCCATACATGGCCTTGTATGATTCATATATGGCCATGCATGACTATTCAAAAAGCTCGTATGCCCATGTATGGTCATGTATGAACCATATACGGCCATGCATGGCCATATATGACTATATGTTCAATTAATCACTGACATATATAGTCATACATGTCCATGCATGGCCATATTGTATGATTCATGTATGGCCATACATGCTCCATGTATGCTCCATGCATGAACCATATATGCACGGAAAGAAATTTCCTTTAAAAATTACCCTTAAATTCACTGTAATCGTGGGACGAATGGCACGACCTAATCATTTGTCGGTAAGTCAGATAATTTATAACCTTTTTTCAACAAATTTTACCGTAGTCTACTGTAAATTTTATTCTGTTTTCGGTAAATTTTATGAAGTTTACCACAAACTAAATGAATTGTTTCCTAATTTTTATTTCGAAAATGGTAATAAATAAAAGCACTGCATTATGTCCCACGATTACAGTGAATTTAACGGTAATTTTTAAAGGAAATTTCTTTCCGTGTGGCCATGTATGATTCATTTTTCACGGGTTAGCACGACAGTGTAATCAATACTCATTTTATAAACTACAACATTGATATTAAGGAATTAAGTTATGCCTTATCATCCAAAATGTATTAAAAGACTAAGCTGCGAAAATAAGCTATTTCAAATTTTTGTAGAATTTTCGAAATTAACAGATTGTTAGAAAAGATCTCTAAAAAGCAAGTAATGTAGTGAGATTTAAAGCTAATCGTATAAACTTTAAGATATTATAACCGGGTACCCCTCGACTTCCGTGGTCTTGACGACGAGGCTTACGAGGTCACAAATTTGGACACCTTTTGAACTCAAAAGTTCTAAGGGCGCCACTGAGAGTAAATTGCACGATCTCTCAGTATCGTGTGCAAGGCAAAACAAAGCAGAGAAATGAAAATCTCAAGGACGAGTTCGAAAATTTCCTTATCGTGGCTGGACCACACAGCTGCAGAGTTAGGTTTCCAATACAAATAAATTCAATCACTTAATGAGCGGTCGGTGAGACTCAGCGTCATTAGTCAATTGAGAATAATTATTTCAGTAAATATAATTTAATAAAATATCCAAAGTTTATTTATAATATTTATGTGGCAACAGATATGCTTTCAAATTTAATATTAAATGTTTTAACAATAATAAAATTTCAATTTCCCGACAATATTTACGTAATTTTAAATTTGACTTAGTTTTTACTTTAATATATAATGCCTTTAATTTTAACAACAATTATTATTTCCTTAATATTAATTAAATCTTTGCTGGCGAGGAAAATCTCACACACTCACACTTATCAGTTATTTATTTATTGCACCGAGTAGTTCTTGGTCCATTTATTGCAAACCTGATTTTATTTTAATAATATTAGTATAAAAATTTTCCTAAACAAAGTTTCCAGTAGTGCGGTCTGTGAAACTCAGCACCAAGGTCACGATATTTTAGTGAGACGCTACCAAGCTAAATTCCAGCACTTTCTAGAGAATGGTCTGTGAGACTCAGTATCTCTAGAAAAATACCTGCTATTGTTTGTAAACAAATTTAATAATATAAAAATGATTAATTAATTAGCATGTGGTCGCTAGACTCAACTGTACCAATTAATTAATATTACTTTACCAGCAAAAATACACCAAGAACTTGCACAAGATGGCGACCGAATGCTCTCGAACCCACGCCGTAAAATTCACTATTTCTTTTAAAATTTATATTTTACCCTCAATAACTTAATTATCAAATTTTCCCGATACTCAAAACTTTCCAATAAAATTTTTTATATAAATATAAATCTCCCTTTTAACAATAGAATCGAACCGTTATTTATTACCAAAATTTTAAATTAATACGTGGGTGACTCGCCTTCGCCATTACATGTCCACCAAACGTTCTGCTGTTGTGCTTGACTCGTCGTCGTACTGCTTAGCTTGTGACGCAGATCTTGCCTTCCTGAGTTTAATGATATCTCAGCAATCAGAAAATGTTGAATTCATATATACGCGGTCATTAGACTCAGCGTTATAATTAATTCAAAAACTGGCTTCAACTGCAGCCACAGCTTCAAAGACGATATTATAAAATTGATTTATTCGGGGTCAAATAAAGACGCACCGAGACGAGGATGTCCAATAAGTTGATATAAAGATGGGGTCTTTCGACTCACCATAAGCAGCAACGTGTTGTAAAGACCCACTCTTATAAATACTTGTGTAATGTATGGCTGATCTTAAGGTGACTGATCGCCAGCAGCTCCAGGCAGTGAGTGTCGCAAGTTGCGACTCTGAGTAGCTACGAAGCAATGAAGTCCCCACTCTCTGACGATGTCAGTACCGTATATTTCTTTATAAAATTATATTTTCAACCTATAACAGGCGGGACTCGGGGCCCCTCATGGTACCCGTTTGTCACACGGCCAAAATTTTAACCAATAAATAACAGTCCCAGTATCGATTTATTTAACGGCGTGGGGGCAACGGCAATGCGTGGGCCGAGAGCACAGTCGAATAATAAATTCAAATAAAATAATAAATTTTATTTCAAAAATCCCTGTTACAATATATTTTACAGAATGAAGTTATCACTTTCGGTTCGAAAATAATTTTTCTTTTTTATTCATTATATACAAAACTGCAATCTGTCTAACGACAGTAAATAATTGCGATGATAGAGTACAACGTGTAGATTAGAACTCCACCCATTGACAAAATAGTCTGGTGCCGAAGAAATATCAAAAGCGCTGTGGAAAGTCCAGAGTTTTGATATGTTTAAGGCGTGTCGGTTTACTTCTGGGCTCTAGGAGGTCTTTCACAAGGGCATTCTAATTGCTCAATACACCATCTTCGAATGTATACTACTCGGTCCAGTCACTTAACACACTCATCGACCATCTGTTACTTATTATGCTGCTACCGAGCAGTCGACTCAACAACTTCAGAATCTATTATAACGCCTCTAAGCTCAAGAAAAAATTCCAGTCAGCAAATTTCATCCCAGAAGAAGAGGCATGTGGAGTGCATTTTCGACAAACTTATCAACGAGACAGTTCAGGACGATTCATCGTTCATCTGCTAGTCTAATCTGCACCTTAAAAACTGGGTAACTCGTACTCAGCATACGGCTGTCATTCATCTCAGATGTCGTCTAGACCATAACGATCATCTCAAAGCACTCTACATCGATTTTCTAAAGGAATATAAAGAACAACCATATGGTGGAATCACCTCAATCAACAACAAGTAAGCCCACTTGCTATCTTCCTTCATCATAGATTTTTACAGGAGAGCAGCATCACAACCAAGGTGCGAGTAGTTTTTAATGGTTCAAAACCCACCAGCACAGGTCTTTCACTCAGTGATGTGCTTCACATTGGACAAAAGCTGCAACTAGACATCTTTGACATGCTTCTAGGAATTCATGCTCCTGGATTTATCTTCATAACAAACATCAAGAAGATGTTTAGACTGATTTTGGTCGACGATCGCGATTTACGACTTTAACAAATGTTCTGGTTTAAGTAACAAGGCCAACTCACTTTATAAAAACTCACCACAGTTACCTACGGGTCTCGACCGGCTCCATATTTGGCTCATTACAACTCAGTGCAATAAGTTGATGATCAACTAAAAGCACAAATTTGAGGATACAGGCGCCAGCGTTACGATTTTTGGCATGTACTGGTCCTCACACTCATACTAATTTTACTTTACATACTCGACATTGTGCTCTTCTCAGAAATTCAAAAAAAGGATCATTCTATCAGAGATTGCTCAAATATTCGATCCACTTGGATTCCTAGTACCACTCATCATTCGAGCCAAGATATTCATGCAGGAGCTTTGGTTTGAAACCTTAAAGCTTTTTGATCTGGATTTATAGAAACGCGACTAGAGTCAGTCAGTCATACGTTGACAACTTATTAACGCATATCCGTATTTTAATAAACATTCTTCCTTTGCCTTTTCTTTTATCGCTGTCATTGCAGTGTTGTTATTTTGACATAAGTAACAAAATATACGTTACCAGTTATTACAATTTGGTGCCAGAAGTGTTTGTAAACTAACGTGCGTGTAGTGACAATATGCATAAATAAAAAAGGAAATAGTATATCGTACAATCAGTGCGGTAAGTTGTCGATTGCCGACGAAAGCGAATTTTAGCGCACGGATGAAGTGAGTGCACTTATTTGCTTGTGCAAGTAATCGACAACACTGCGCAAAGTGAATATAATTTTTTTTATCATTAATGAGATATAAGTACTATTTTAGTGCTTGTTGTTTTTTTCCCCGTAGCTTTTTGCTGATTCAACTGTAGCAGCGACATTTTTGTGGGTTAAACGATAATCTGCATGCAATAAGAAGTAAATTTGCGTGCGACAAGTTTACTTTCGTTTAACGCACACAAATGTCGTGGAAACAGTTGAATGGGCAAACAGCTTTTGGCGAACAAAAGAGTGTGCGCTAAGATAGCACTTATATTAAATGAATGATAAAAAAAAATCTGTCATAATAACGTGACGCAATAGGCAAGGCGAATGTTTAAAGCAATTTTGGTATTGATATTATTGGTATTATTATTGATATTATTGATATTTTGATATTATTAAAGATACAAATGATAATAAGTTAAATAAAAAACCAAATGTCTAGTCGCTTGCTAAATGAATGAATAAATTTAATTAGCCGTCCGTTTAGCGGATAAATAATTTTTAATTCATCTGAGACTCGATATGTAGAATACGTGACTAATCATGCATTTAAATTTATGAAAAAAGCGTTCGAATAAATAACTAATTTACAGTTACTCTTTAATTAACCTCCGAGTGTCTACGAAGTGCATGAGTCATCCACTACTAAAATATGTGCAACATCTTCCTAGTGTCATTGCTTAGGACGATTATCAATGCTGTTACCTTGCAGGTAAGTATACTAATCGGTTATTTTATTTAATTAAATATTGAATGTTTTACACCTCTTCAGTAATAGTGTAAGATCGTAATTTCACGTAGAAGCTTTGTATTTATTAAGGCACATCTTAGTGGCTCACAAAATGGAAAAGAAATATTTATATGAATAAAGTTTGTGCAATAACCGATGGACAAATAATTTCTATTATGGAATGCAGAGAATGTTTTCTTCATGTGATGATCCAATTGGAATACCGGAAACTATTATTTCTTCCCGACAATGAAAACAAAAAGTATTATCCGAACATGAAAAATATAGGAAAGCCAATGAGTTAGCAAAGCAGATACCATCTTTAGTAGCTGAAGTAGGAACGAAGTCATATATGAAGAGAATGCAAGTATTAGCTGATCCCTTGAAGAATAAGAGAAGTCATGAAGAAATAACAATTATAAAACCAAAAAACATCAGTCAAGATATCCCTAATTCGTCTGAATTTGTAAATTCAGAATTTACAGCAAAGATCATGGAAGTAATGAAGATGACCATGACGACGATGGTGGTGATAATGACAATGACAATAATGATGGTCATGATCATGCTTATGGTCACAAAAATAATGATAATGACCATGACGATGATGATTATAATAATGATGGTCACGATCATGATCATAATGATACTGATATCGTTGATGATTATGATAATGATAATAGTAATGATAATGGTTATAGTAATGAAGATGATGAAGAAAATGATAGTGATATCAATGAAACTGATGGTGAAAATTATAATGGTGTAGATGGTCATAATGTTGATGGTGGTGATAACGATAAACTGAGCGGAATCCTATATAAATACGTCGAGTCCATAACATCAAGTATAGAAGATCGTTTACTTATATTGGAAAGTATCGAAGATAATAATGATGTAGCTCTACGTCCCCGATCAACAACAATTGATGTGTTTGATAAAAACATACATGAAGAATATAATAGTGATACAAGCGAAAAAGAATTAGATTGATTAGAAATTGCTATTTGTAGCAAACAATTAGATCTAACTGTCACGTAACGATTCAAATTATTTAGTTTTAATTAGTTCTAAGTTAAACATTTTAATTTTATATTTGAATTTGAATCGTTGCGCGGGCGTTCCGCCATTTCGCCGATGAGACGGCAGTCCGTGCACGATGCTGGCGCATGCGCGCAAGTTATGAGAGAGCACGTGTGATTTAATTTTATTTTTATAATTTATGATTTATTATCCAAGTGATTGGCTTTTGTTTAATTTAAGTATTTATTTATAATTTTGAGTTAGTTGGGACGCATAACTTGGCGTAATATTATGCCCCAACAATTGGCAACATATTATTTTGTTTAACTTGTCATCCGACGGATGACGTCAATTGATGTTTATTGTTTAGAAATAATTAATATTTATTTTATGATTTTATATATAAACAAATAGAGGATATGAACAAATAGTTCATATATATTTAAGTAGTTTACCATGTATCATCCGGGTGTTAGATACTTATGTTTATAATTTATATTTTTAATTTAAATTGGATGTCAAGTGAAATTATAATAATTAAGGGCGACGGTGCTGTCCTTTACGCGACGACCAACAGGTGGAGGTTGACCTAATTAAGGGAGAAAGATACGGACAAGCATAGTGTGCGGACGTGATTTTTATTTTTGATTATTAAAAGATTAAAGTTATTACTGTGGTTAAGATATTGAGTTTAATTCACCGGGTGAATAAAATTTATTGGCGAATTACATTATTTTGCTGACTATTTTGCTGGTTTTGAGTAAGTACTTTGTATTTCTTTTGCTGGGCAAAATATTTTCACGTGTTAACCTCCCCCGGTAGTTGTTGGTCGCCGCGAGGGAAAAATTAATTGAGTTATAATTATTATTTTTGGAATGATACCTGGATTAATGGTTAACATTAATTATTATTGACTATTATTTTGTGATATTGGTGAAAATATCCGTATTCATATAATTTGATAAAACGTACGCAACGTGATAAAACGTTGCCGGTACGTATATAGATATATACGGGTAGTATATATATCTATACTACACACGCCGGACTTGAAAATTCCTCAAGTCTGATCTCATGGCGTAATTATTTACCCAAAGTATTTGAGGTATTTTTGTTTTGGTTCTCACTGGAATTATCATCATTGTAAAATTATTATTATTATTTTCATTTATATTATTATTTCTATTTTATCTTGTTTAAAGAAAGTAAATAATTATTATTATTTTGATTTATGTACCCCAGCGGTCAGTAATAATTATTGAATTATTGTTTAATACTGAAATTATTATTTTATTTTAAGAGTAAATTATCAATTATTGTGTGGGTAAAAATATTATAGTATTTTGAGGGTGAGTGAGAATTGACACCGTATCTTTCTCTCTCTCACGAGTGGTGGGAGATTAATTTAAAAGAAATATTGTTATTATTATTATTTATTGTTTATGACAACGAAAATTTAACGGAAATTATTATTTATGTATATGTGATTTTTATAATTAATTATCTTAAGACAAATTATTATTTTTGATTTTGAGTATTAAGTAAAAGTTTTGATGTTGAGGTGATTGCAGACAAAATTGTATCCCCAGTGGCAAAAATATTTAACCAATTTTTATCGTATTTTCTTTTATAACCACCGAATGTTTGTTGTGGTTCATTAAACAAGACTTAATTATTGTAAAATAGTATTATTTATATTTATTATTATTTAAATAATTAAAAGACGGAAACCAACAGCTGTCGAGGGAAAATTTAATGCTTATTTTTCCTTGGATCTTTTCCTACTATTATTTTCCATTTATTTTCTTGTATTTGTCTATTACTTATAGATAATTATCTATTGTTTATTTATAATTTTTCTATTGTTTATCTAATTTACTGCTATATTTTCTCAGATATTTTTCCGCTTCGCCACAAGTCACTTGCTCGGACTTTCCTCGTAATTTTCCCCCTGAACAAAATTTCGTCCGTTTTGGAAAAACGGTCTGGCGCCTGCGTGCACTAACCCAGCCTGAGGAGCTGGTCTAGGCACAACACAAATATTTATTATTTATAATCTAATTATTATTTAAAATTTACTATTTATTTTAATTTGATAAAAATTGTTATTATCATTTAATATTATCTAAAATCAATTATTATTATTTGCTTTCAACGCGTGGGCGACCGCATACGATATATTTAACAGATTCGCGTCTCCGTCGCGGATTTTAGGGTAGATATACGTTATATGGCGCCCAACGTGGGGCCAGGGGGTCAATAGATTAAAAATTTATAAATTTTTAAATAAAAATAAAAATCTACGAGGTTCCACGGAGGAGTAAGATCAAAAACAAATTTGGCAGCGGATAAAAATCATCTTGAAAATTTGATTTATATACATAATTAATTTTTATATACATTTATTACATTTACATATTTATTCACATATTTATAATACTATATTTATATACATATATACACGGCAAAAATGAACAGGTTTAGAAAGATTTTTACCGAAAAATCAGACCGGTTTGTCGATTTTATATCGTTGGTACGTGTCCGCGGTGGTGCTTCGGGTGATGAGGCCCATAAGGATGACAACGATAACGCGATCGACAAAAACGATAACGCGGCCGACAGAATCGGAAACGCGGGTGTGGCTGAAACCGCAAATAATGCTGAGCATCGGGAGTCCTCGATCAGCGAGACAGACGATGAGGGTCTACGCGGGCTTTTCAAACATAGTCGCGGGCCACCTCAACAACACATGATTCCAACGATCATACACGGTCCAGTGAATCGTTCTGGCCGCGAGATAGAGATCGTGGGTGATAACTCCCACCTTGCCCAAGCGACTGACCCTGGGCATAGGGGCCGGGGGCGCGGACGAGCGTCACGGACGGCCAGGGAGGTTGGATCACACGACACCTCTATCCCAGTGCCAGAAACTGAGCTCACTTGGATGCTGTCGCGACCGGATGAGGAAATCCGGATAATATTATTCGGATTGGGACTATCCACCGCGGGAACTCGTAACAAAAGACGCGATCGGTTAAACCGATATCATAAACGGGCTCTCGGGGTTCCGAATATTCCCTCGGATCCTAGAAAAGATGAAGTATCACATGATTTGGACGTGCGTGTGAATAATTTGACCGACTCGGAAATTCGTCGATATTTGTTATTCCAGAACGTAAATCCATCGGGTTGCAGTGAGGTACTTCGTGATCGTTTCCGAAGGATGCTTCAACGTGAAGAGGGCGATTGGAGTACACCCTGGAGTCTCTGGAAAGACGAGTTAGTTCCAGTCGGCCAAAACTTGCCGGAATTCCCCGATGGCATGGATGCATACGTCACTGGGGCGACATTCGTACAGGGGTTGCGCATGCTCGAGGAGAAGATGGAACGGGGGCAGCAGAAGCTGTACGAGATGATCGAGAGGTTATCTACAAATAACCAAATCCGCGCGTCTTCGCCGCATGGTAGTCCCGCGGTACCTGCATCACTCCCGGAGATCAGTGTAATCCCCACTGTCACCACTGCTGCGAGTTCTGGGCAAATCACGAGACCCAGTACTACTCATGGCACCCGTGTACACGATCTGAGGACCAATCCGCTGGCACCACATCCGGAGGACCACATGAATGACCAGCGACGGCAAGACACTGGGCCTGGAGGTCTTCCTAATCCCATCCCGTCGCGTGTTCACTTCGAAACACCCAGAAATTCACACAGAGGTCGCAGTTCCGACCGACATCATCCCAGTTCGTCTGGCGATTCCGATTCAGATGATACCTATTCGTCATCGTCATCTGAATACCACTCACATAGGAGTTCGGGTAAAGAGAAGCGCCCTTCGTCACGTGGAGCTGCTCGTGATCATGGCGCCATCGCCCGAAACTGGAAATTATCGTTTTCTGGTGATGGTTCCATGACTAGTGATGAGTTTTTGAGACGCCTGGTTGTGCTGATGCGCAGTGCTGGGATTCGTCGAGTTGATCGTCTTGCTGTATTACCCGAGGTTTTTAAGGGCAAAGCTCAAGTCTGGTTCAGCGCAAATTGCCATCGATGGTCAAATTGGGAGTCATTCAGGACAGAATTTTTGACTTGGTCTAAGAGTGGTGGCCGTCAACGCGAAATCAGAGCTGATATTCGCGCACGTAATCAGGGCTTGAAGGAAAATGCCCGTGATTACTTAATCTGCCTTCAGAATTTATATTCTCGACTGAGACACCCACCATCGGAGCGTACACAGGTCAGACGGGCAACAAAAGGGTTGCTGCCTGCCTACTGGGACCACTGTCCACTTGGTGACTTTGACACGTACCAGTCATTGTTACTAAAAGCTTTCCAGGTTGAAGAGAGATGGAAAGCCGCGCGCAATCATCGCCAACCACCGCCGAGGGAAGAAGCGAACATTAAAGAATGTTCGTATTCTGCGGGTATCAGACCTCCCAGGGACCACAGAGCTGCTATGCACGTGGTTGACGCAGCTGTTGAACACTCTGACTCAACGAGTGGCTCGCAGTCCAGCCCAGGGACGAAGAAGAAGCGAAGATCGCGTCGATCGCGCCAACAGAGGGCTGCCGAGCGGAATTTGGCACCAATAACACCTGGTGGACCTGACCAAGCGACAAAACAGGTCACTGGTGAAACTGTTAAGGCTGCCAATCAACGTGGAATCCCCCAGAATCCACCAGCGAATCAGCAGCAGAATTAAAATGCACAGAATCGCGGCGCGATTCCCAGACATCCGCTGATAACACAACAACAGCCTCCGAGGGTATCTAATTCACCCGTGAGCAACTCTCCGAGAGGTCCAGTGAATCCACCTGGTGGTAATCGATCGCCTGCTGGGTTCAATAACACTAATAACCAGCCGTACATGCGTAACCCGGGTCAAATGGGACTAAGCAGAGTCGCACGCCCGAGATTCTGTTACAATTGTGGCTCAGTAGAACATTTGGGCTACTTTTGCCGAGAACCACGCCAGGACCTCTGCATGAGATGTGGTAAGGTTGGAAAAACGGCCGTTACATGCGTTTGTAACGTCGATAGCCGTCCCAACGTGTTCCAATTACCAAAAAACGACGAAGCAGCCCGCCAGTAGAGGGTGGCGGTGCTGGACGTTCATCAATCCCTCCAATAACAATCACCAGGGAGCAGGATTCGATGAGTTTACGTCATATTGTCGTCCAGGCTGATATACACGCTGTCTCTGATCCACCGTGCGAGGCCAAGTGTGAAGAGGATGCCACACTTGATGAATTAACCGCGGTAGAAGATCGAACAGCTGTCCCAGTATCACTCATACATCAACCTGGTGATGAAAATGATGAGTTTTGGCGTCTTCGTCATGGTAAACCCCGACCTCAGGTCGTTATCCGCGCTGGTAATCGTAAAAGGGTCGCGATAATCGACACTGGGGCTAAAACGACCGCTTTTGGGGACTTCGCGAGAGAGTTAATGGCCGATAGTTTTCCATGCTTGTTTGAAGCTCGACCGACGCGTTTTGGCATGGCAAACAGAACGACTGACGTGAGTGGAGGCGTGGTAAGCGTAAAAATGACCCTCGATGGCGTTGAAGAGGTCATATTTCCGGTTCATTATATTCCTCGTCTAGGAGGGTTAAACTTAATCGGTACTAATTTCATGCAAAGTGTAAATATGGAATTAGACTTGAGAAACCGAGTTTGGCGCATGCGCGGTGGTACCTGGCACGAGTTGTCGTTCGAGCCTGAAATTTACTCGAAACCAGAAGATGTCGCGGCTGTACATGAACTCACTGGAGATCAAACCAAACAGTTGGGTGAGTTCTTGGACCTTCAACGTAAATTAATGCCACCAGGTTTGGGTTTGACCTCGTTGGTTGAGCATGAGATTAGGCTCAAAGACGAGCGACCGATTAAACAGCGGGTTTGTCGTCGATCACCAGTGGTTCTGCAGGCATTACACGAGGCAATTGACAAGATGCTTGAAGATGATATTGTCGAACCTGCTCCAGCGTCGGAATGGTCAAGTCAACCCATAATGGTGAAGAAACCTGATGGAACCTATCGCATGTGCGTTGATTTCCGCGATGTGAACAATGTCACTGAAAAAGACACGTATCGACCGCCGGATATGATGGAGATTCTCGAGAAATGTCGTGATGCTCACTATATTACGACTCTTGACATGAACTCTGCGTTCTGGCAAATCTTAATGAGTCCAAATAGTCGTAAATATACTGCCTTTTGGGTCCCCGGTCGCGGTCTTTTCCAGTACAAACGTATGCCGATGGGATTATGTAACGCCCCGGCGAGTTTTCAGCGTGTGATGGACAAAATAATTACACCTGATTTGTCTCCGTTTGTATTTGCATACCTGGATGACATAATCATCGTAACCCCGACGTTCAAAAAGCATCTGGAGATGCTAGAAGTCGTGTTCAGTCGGTTACGAGGCGCTGGGTTTACGTTGAACTTGGATAAAAGTAAGTTTTGCCAACAACAGGTACGATTTTTGGGCTTTTTACTTGATAAAGAGGGACTCAGGCCAGACCCTGAGAAAACTGAGCCCATACTAAATTACCCGCGGCCGAGAAACGTCAAACAAATACGTCGTTTCAATGGGATGATAAACTGGTATCATCGCCATTTGAAAAACGTCGCGTGTGTAGCTGGTCCATTATATCGTTTGACGCGTAAAGATGTACCCTGGCGATGGACTGAGGCTGAGGAAGAGTCTTTCCAGTCTCTTAAGAAAGCACTCGCGGAAGCTCCAGTCTTGTCGACACCTGATTACACGCTACCATTCACGTTATACACGGATGCTAGTCAGTGTGGACTCGGTGCAGTATTAGTTCAACGTAACGGCGATCGTGAATATCTGATTGCGTGTGCGAGCAAGGCCTTGAACAGTGCTGAAGCAAATTACAGTACGACTGAAAAGGAATGTCTTGCGGTAGTTTGGGCCGTGCGTAAATTTAGACATTACTTGGAAGGTTTTAAATTTACAGTCGTGACTGATCATGCCAGCCTACGGTGGCTCATGAACGCTCGGGATTCGACGGGAAAATTAGCCCGGTGGGCTATGGAGTTATCTGAGTACGATATGAAGATCAAGTATCGGAAAGGGGCAGAAAACGAAGCCCCGGATGCCCTCTCACGTATCTACGAGGACCAGGAACTCGCTGTGAGTCAAGTCAACGCACTGGGCGAGGCTGGGAATGACGAATGGTACGATGAAAAATGTCGTTTGTTGTTATCTGATCCAGAGGCTTTACCTGACTATCATTATGAAAATGGTAGATTGTATCGACGTCGGCCTGACTCCATGAGACAGATCCTCGGGAAAGAGGATAACGACTGGAAATTAGTGGTACCAGCTGACCGACGAGAACGATTACTCCAGGAAGTGCATGATCATCCACAATCTGGTCACCTGGGTGTCCAGAAAACATACGCACGGGCGATATCGAGGTACTATTGGCCAGGAATGTTTCGGGATATACAGAATTATGTCAATAGTTGTGAACGATGTCTCGAATCAAAGCCAGTTCAGCGCAAACCAATTGGTTTCATGACGCCAAGGATACCAGGTGAGCCTTGGTAAGTCGTAGCAGCGGATACAATGTCGTTTACGCGTTCTCGTGCGGGATATTCATATCTACTCGTGTTTGAAGACCTATACACGCGGTGGATTGAGTGCGTACCAGTCCGAGCTGCAAACGGGAAGACTGTTGCTAAAAGTCTTCGACAGTTCGTTATTAACCGCTGGGGCGTTCCGCGTGTATTTTGGACCGATAATGGCCGTGAATACTTGAATCGAGATGTCGTCGATCTCATTCAAGAGTGTGGTATTCAGCATACTACCACACCACCGTATCATGCCCAGGCCAACCCGGTTGAAAGGGTCAACCGGAACCTGAAAACGATGATTATGAGTTACTTGGGTGATGATCATCGTGACTGGGATGTAAGTATTCACGAATTCCAGTTCGCGTATAATACTGCGGTACATGAGTCACTCGGTGTGAGTCCCGCGTATTTAAATTTGGGCTGTGATCCCTGCCCAATGCGCAATCATTGAACTACTGATGATAATAATATTGTTGTTGATGATAACGTTGACTGCAGTGGTTGGATTCAACGGATGGATCGTATGATCGAATTACGCGATATCGTTAACCAACGTATTCGACGATCCTCTGAGCGATACGCGGCTTACTATAATAATAACAGACGTAATATTTTGTTTGAGATAGGTGATCAAGTATATAAACCTACCCACGTCTTATCGAAAAAGAGTGAGCAGGTTGTAGGCAAGCTAGCACCGCGTTATGCGGGCCCATTTGTTATTTCGAAGGTGGTAACTCCAGTTATCGTTGAGATGGAGACCCCCGAGGGCAAATATATTGGTCGTAGCCATGTTAAATTTTTGAAATTAGTTAAAAGAGCTGAAAACGTCCGTCAGAGGCAAGCTGACGTTATTGCATGGCTAAATGCTCTGTCTATAACTACTACTTGATCTATCTATGCTTTTCTACGTCTATCTATTGCTATCACTATTATTGTCTATTCTGTCGCTGTCTACCACTGTACTGTTGATGACTATCACTGTCTACTGCTGTCTACAACTATAACTGTCGCTTCATAATACTGTGATTACCCCAGGGGAATTGATGTATCTAATTCATAATTATATAGGAATGGCGCTGAGTAAGGAGCAGACCATGCGATACATGGAAACCTACCATGAGCAGAATGGAATTGGTATGATACCCCGGGGGTCAGAAACGTGGAAGGCCCACATGGCGCTCTTGGTTGGCGTGAAGATTCGGGCTCTCAAGAGACAGGTGGCGCGTAGATCAACCCTACCGCCAGGTTGCGCGCGATGCGGCCAAGTAGGACATGGGGCCAAGAATTGCATCAATCAACCCATGGAGGATCGTCCATTTTGCAAAGAGTGTCTCACCTTTTATACGGGCGAGTGCCCTGGGGCCCACGGTCGGCTGCATCTCGCTGTTCGCGACCGATGCATGGTTTGTAGCCGAAACCTACGTGGGGGTCGTTGCCCTGGAGTACATAGTGGACTGGGGGAGCAGTTGAGCCAGTTAGACTAGATCGCTTGGGCGACTCCGGACGAACGAATGCGCCGTGTTTACGGCTTATACCAAATGGGTCCAAGCGATGAAAGGACCGCAAACCTGCAGCCATAAAAGGGACGTTCATTATTTTTTTTTGCCATTTATCATTATTTATTTCTTTATATGTTTCGTTATAAGACGCCAGGCGCATCATGCCCATTAACTTAATAAATAGGCGCAACCCAACCAATCGAAAGAGTACTTAATTTATTTGAGTTAACCAGTTCACCCCCTTCCCTTCACCGATGGTCTGAGCAAGTTGGTAAGTGACGGGGTTGAGTGACACTTCGTTTGAGTTTTTCTTCGTTCATTCTGATTGAATTAATTTTCTTGTGATTTCAATTTTTTTTTGATTATTATTGAGTTTAATACCCGGTACAAAAGATCCAGGTATAAGTATTGAATTTCAGGTTTTCAGGTGATTGTACCGGCGAAGGGAATGCGGAGTCTCGCCCGTATTTTAGGGGCAAAACACGGCCTGGTAGGGGGGCGTCACGTAACGATTCAAATTATTTAGTTTTAATTAGTTCTAAGTTAAACATTTTAATTTTATATTTGAATTTGAATCGTTGCGCGGGCATTCCGCCATTTCGCCGATGAGACGGCAGTCCGTGCACGATGCTGGCGCATGCGCGCAAGGTATGAGAGAGCACGTGTGATTTAATTTTATTTTTATAATTTATGATTTATTATCCAAGTGATTGGCTTTTGTTTAATTTAAGTATTTATTTATAATTTTGAGTTAGTTATCTTATTCGGATCTTTGACAATACTTACTTGATCGTTTTTTGATCTTTGAGACTACTTTTAGCAAGATGATGAAGAAGCTGAGTGGGGGAGCGGCTCAGGGTTCTGTCTTAGGACCAGAACTATGGATCATCCATTACGACGCACTTATACGTCTAGACCTATCGAGTGAGGTGATACTAAAGGGGTTTGCTGACCATCGAAGGCGCTAATCTTTGCGCGCTCTTACGAGAGTGCCCAAAGATTAGCAACCCTGGTCGCGATTAAAGTGAATGCTTGGCTAAATGACCATGGTATGGCCTTAGCTAAAGCAAAAACTGAGGTCATAGTAATCACAGCCCAGAGGTGGTTTCCGAGTCCTTTCCATGCTCTCGTCGTGGATTAACACGTCAAGAGTAGAAGTTCTCTGCAATACCTTAGGGTGAAGATCGATACGAAACTTACGTTTCGCGATCAGAATGTCAGTGTGGTTAATAAAGTGGCAACATTGGTGGCAAACCTTTCCCGGTTGATGCTGAACGTCGGAGGACCAAGAAACAGCCGTAGACAGGCTCTCATAAGTGTCTCAAACTCGATAATGCTCTACGGCACAGAAATCTGGTGTGAGTCACTTAAAGTAGAATGCTATCATCGACGACTGGCATCTGTTCAACGTGGAGGCGCGCTAAGGATAGCTTGCGCTTACCGGTTTTGGAAGCAGCTGTGATGGTAATCGCGAGTGTGATTCTAATCGACCTTTTAGGGTTTGAGAGGAAACGCATCTGGGATGCCCAACGGGCTGGTGGAGAACCATCTCTGGCAAGAGTGATAGGAATCTGCGGAAACGGGACGCTGGACATATAGGTTCATTAAATGAGTCCGTGATTGGATTATGCGGAAAGAAGGAGAGGTAGATTACAACAACATCTAAGTAATACATCCTTGGGGGGGGGGGGGGGGTCCGGCACACAGAGGGCAATAAGCATATAGAGGGCAGAAGTCCTGCTTTCTATATGAATATTATCTTTGACGGTGCGCAAAAGCATTTTTCCCTCATCCTCTTCCTAAATAAAAAAAAAAAAAAAAACCACTATCATCACTACTCTAGCAATCTGGCACTGTTCTACGCTATTGCTTATAAAAGCCACGAGTCTATAAGCCCACTTGGTGAGGAAACTTATTTTTAAGTTATTATATTGAAATTATTTATTGTGGGTTGGACTTGGAGGATCTTGAGGATTTGGAGTCTTGAATGATTGAAGAACTGGAGGTTTTTGGATTGGAGAGGAGGTTGGAGCGTCGGAAGGAGTTTTCTAAAGTTGAAGTGAGTGGAGTTGTTGTTGGTTAAATTCATTTATAAAATTGTTAATTATTGAAATAGTAGAATCACAGTAACATTTTTAAATTTAGTCAGTCGAATCATTGTTAAATATTATAAATCGGTCGAGTCAGTAATAATTTTGTGTTGTCAAGTTGAGTCATTTCGTGTTAACAGCTCAATGGCTCAAGAACTACTGACTACTTACAATATACCCTATTACAATAATCCCTAGTGGTATCTTTATGAGTAACCAATTCACTCGAAGAAACAAAACAGATAGATATAAGTATGCATGTTTGCTATAATTCTTAAATTCCTAACACACCCTCTCAAACTACATACTCTAATATATCAATAATTTTTACAGCTTGTAACCAAATCCAAAACCATCCATACATTTTTCATACGTAACTCGAGGTAGTGGTTTTGTTAACACATCAGCAATAATCTCACTCGTTGATACATGACAAATATTTATTAACTTATTTGTAATTGCTTCGCGTATAGAGTTATACTTTATATCGATGTGTTTCGTTCGCGCGTGAAATATAGAATTGGCAGCTAAACATTGTGTGCCACGGTTATCTACGAAAATGCTCGATTTCGCCCAGTCATCTAACTCTAGTTCGCAAAGCAATCTCTGCAAATATAACGCTTCTTTCATAGCCTCTGTTAAACTCACATACTCTGCCTTAATCGACGACAGAGCAACAGTGCGTTGTTTTTGTGATTTCCGAGATATAGCGGCCCCTGTGGACATAAATACATAGCTTGAGTAAGACCGTCAATCAACTGTACACCCACCCCAATCAGAGTCTGAATAACCAACTAAAGCCTTACCGACTTTACTATAAACAAGCCTAGCACTTATAGTTCCAGCCAGATATCTCAACACGTGCTTTGCAGCCAACCAATGAGACACAGTTTTTTGATAAGTTGAATTAACGTAGAGACGGTGTTAGAAATATCAGATCGTGTCGCTACAGATAAATGCATTAGGGCACCAATTAATTCACGATATGGATACTCTTTATGTGACTCATCTTCCCTCGCATTCTCAAAACGTACATTTTGTTCCGAGGGCGTTGCAATAGGATTGCAATCATTCATACCATATTGTTTAAGTAATGCTCCAATATATCCCGATTGAGAAATCTCTATTTGCTTTCCGCACTGAACTATATCTAAACCGAGGCAACGCCTTGCAAGACCCAAATCTTTTAATTCAAAAACCTTCTACTAAATCTTGCTTTAGCTTATCTATACACTCTATATCATTTGATGCGACAAGAATATCATCTACATACACTTATACCAAGGTTATGCAATTTCTAATTTTTCGGAAGAATAAACACGATTCGTTTTTTGCTATTTCGAAACCAATTTTTCGTAACCTCTCACTTAACATTGCATAACACTCCCTGTCAGCCTGTTTTAGACCGTACAGAGCCTTTTTAAACTCGCACGCATTTCCACCGCCTTCTAATTGGTCTAACATTCCTTTTGCGTGCGTACGCACTGATATGTCACAACTATCATTGGCGATGATACTCCACAGCATCTCGATCATTATGTCGGGTATCTTCATGACCACTCTTTCTTCCACTAATCCGTTTAGATATGCAGTCACCACGTCGAACTGTCAAGTTATCAGCTTGAGTTACGCTGAGAGTGCTAGCATCAACCTCAAGGTCTCTAGCTTTGTGACAGGTGTGAATGTCTGATTTCAATCAACGCCGTATCTTTGACTGTATCCCTTTGCCACTAGTCGAGCCTTGCATTTTGCGATTTCACCACTAGCATCATATTTATTTGTGGAAACTAGACGACATCCAATTACATTCTCTTCATCGTCCCTTTTAATAATATCAAAAGTGTCGTTTTTTACCAGTGATGTGACCTCACTTTCAATCGCTTTTAGCCACTTGTCCGATACATCAATATCAAGCGCTTCTTTTACGCTAATCTCTGCGACATTGGCAAAAATGTCATCTTCGAGCTCACTTTTATTGCCAATTTTGTCGTTTGCATCGAGTTCACCACTTGGCGACCTAACTTGTGATTGAAACAACTTCAGCAGTTGCCCTCGACTCTTTGTCCGAAGCAGATGGGGTCTATCACGCCCACGTTTAACAATTTTTTCTTCAGGAGAAGCTACTCCATTCTGTGGTGTCTTTACAGATTCGGGAGGTCTGAGGACAGGTGGTGGCGTCAAATCAATAGTTTTCATCTGGCCGTTCAACTCTGATATATCATCCGACACTATCCATTCATCGAGCACCTGTATATCCCAAGGACCATTACACGTATCCTCACTGAATTTCACATCTTGCGCTTCAATCAACTTTCGCGCACTTAAAATCTACACACGAAAACCTTTTCGTTCTCTTGGATATCCTACAAAAATGCCACTTGTGGATCTTGGAGCCAATTTGTCTTTATTTACTTCTTTATTTAACAGTGCCACTTTGGACCCAAATTCTCTGAAGTAATTTACATTATTTACTTTACCTGTCCACATTTCATATGGAATTGTAAAATCCAAACTAATCGTAGGACAACGATTTCTAATATGATACGCTGTGGCTAACACCTCTGACCAAAACATCCCGCTCATACCGGACGACAACAACATCGATCTGTTTCTAATAATGTACGCTTCATCCGTTCATTTACTCCATTTTCCTGAGGAGTATAAGGTATACTCGATCTTCACATAATACCTTGATCGGCAGCGTATTCATCAAACTGTATATTACAATATTCGCGACCATTGTCCGAAGGTAAACACTTAATTTTTATGCTTGTCTGTCTCTCAACTAATTGTTGATACAATTTGAATGCCTCTAGCACACCACACTTGCGTTTGGTGAAAAGCTGGATATGATGGAGGAAGATTATTCAGTGATATAATAGTCTGTAAATCATCACTTATTACCTCCTCTATGCCAACAACTTTGTCTGTAGTCTCAAAGAAGTTATCGATGTGATCTCTGACGTCACTATCCTCGCACATTTTTCGCTGAATAAGTTGTTTTGGTAATGCTGCTTTTTTTGCAGGTCCAGTTGATGCATATACCGATGATAATTTTCTCCAAATCTCGTTTGACGTCTTGCAATGCGTAACATTTTTCAACAAACGTGGTTGAATCGAAAGTGTTAAATCTGTCCTTACCTGATCATCTGTTTCTATCTAATTTGTGAGTACTTCCAGCGATGCTGCTGATGAACCACGAGCCGATGTTGTTACTGTCCCGTTGACATGTTTCCGTAAGCCATTTCTCCTCAGCCATGCTTCCATTTGAATTATCGATGTGTCGTAATTGTCCTTTGACAACAATTCGATCCGCGAAGCTGACGATCCTGTATTTGAAGCCATCTTGATCAACACACGCAAGTCGCGCATAGCTATCAAAAGTTTAACGTAAAACACTATTTGCTGTGAAATCGTAGGTAAGTGCCCTGGGCCCATAACCTATTGATTATTTATTGAGATAATACAATGAGTAAGTGTAAAACAGTTACAAATAGTTTCAAATGCAATTTATTGAAAAAATATAAAAACATTAGAGAACAATAATACGTGTTAAGAGCTCAATGGCTCAAGAACTGCTGACTACTTACAATATACCCTATTACAATAATCCCTATTGTTATGTTTATCAGTAACCAATTCTCTAGGAGAAACAAAACAGATAGATATAAGAATGCATGTATGCTATAATTCTTAAATTCTCAACAGATTCGGAAATAAATATTACATATAAAATTTTAGGTTTGCTATCATAGCTGAGTCTAATATTAATTTGTCAATTTTGACTCGACACTTCACTTCTGAAGGTTAGCAAAAAATTATAAAAATTTGTATTAAAAAAGAATTAGAAGAATGGCAGAGTTCAAGTAAGCATAGGATGTGATTATTGATTGGAATGGTACTATTTAAGATGTGCTGGACTTAAAAAAAGACATAAAGCAAGATTATGGACGGGTAGCTATTGTAAAAATTAAAAGCTTACACAATACTTTAATAGTATAATCTAAATTATTTGTGTTTTACTGTTTCTAAGTATTATTTTTTTTCTCTCTCAAGATAATTATACTTTTTTCCATGAGATGAAAATAAAAATTTCTATTTTTAATGAGATTAAGTATATACCAAAGATGTGCTGTAAAGTGAATATGGTTAATGGTAACTTAATTCTTCTAAAATCACTTCCAGTTTTTTCTTTACTTAAACTCGAAATGTGATATTTCTAAACTGGGAATTAACACTTATTTCCGTTAATATATTACAATTTTTCAGTCACGAGCTTCATCATTTTAAAAAGCTTCGTGTACTTTTGCTACGTCTGGGAGTTGCCAAACTCACTACTGACTTCAAGGTCATGACCGAGTCAAGTCAGCATGAGAACCCGCTATCAGCCGGCAGATCAAAGAAATTGCCTGTTAACTGCTTCCTGGGCGCGCTTTTAAGCCAATGGGAAAATTCGCTGTACGCAGCTATGCTACCACGTCAGCACTGACAAAGAAGGGACACACGACAAAAATATAGAGTTAAAAAAAAGTCATCAGATGGCGGAAGCATGACAACATAACCGAAAGAGCCAATTAAGTTAAAAACAAACAAGTTCTTCAAAGAAAAATATTTTTTTAATAATTTCATAAAGTAAAACATTTTGGATATATTTTCATTACATCAGTTGAAAAATAAATTAAACGATATATCGTGATTTAAAATCATAACAGAAATTAAATTTTCAGAAAAATCGAAGATAAAAAAAATTATACTATAGTTCCAAACAAACTTCAGAATAAATAACAACGTTTCCGTTTGTTTGGAATTTGAATTTATTTAAATATATCTAAAATTGAAAAATTAAATGAAACTTTACCTAGATAGTGACTATAGATATCTATAATCTATAACCTATCGATTTTACTAGGCATTGAAATTGCATTGATGATGGTATGCAGTGAACTACGAATACGATTATTTTTTTTATGCTTATTCTAATCGACTAAACAAAAAAGACCAATTTTGAAGATCAGTTAGTTTCTTACCAATAATCTATTGCTCATTTTATTATATTTACTATTTTTTAAAGAGTCATAAATATAAGATGTAAAAATCCTTTTTTTTTTAATTCTTCAAACTTTGACCTTCAATATATTTTAATTGGTGAGGTTAACGAAAAAAACATAGGAGAACTTTTTGAAAAGTGTTTAAATTCCTACTAGGATATTTATTTTGTATTGCTGCGCACTTTTGATAAGCTTCAAGATATTCATTTTTTTGTACGGGACTCACCTCAAATTAAAAAACTGCGATATAGAGAATCTTTATATTGATAGTTAGAGATCATATTTGGTGAGAATTTTCTACAGGTGTCTGGAAACCAATTATTCAATATCGGAAATGAAAAATAAAGTTTTCTTGTTTTTTGACCCACCCTAGTATACATATGCATATAAGGGTGATCTGAAAAAAAACACGTTTTTTTCTCATCATCTCAAAAGTTTATTTTAGGTATAAGAAACGTCTTTTAAAAGAGCAGCTCGATATGTCAAGTCTACGAGACGCTCAAAGACTTTCCGTTGTCCGATATAATCAACACATGAAAAAATTTTTTGAAGCGAAGCTTCTTCACTCGCGCTTGGAATGAGGATCGAACACAGAAAACGTGAAATGTCATGAAAAAGTGCAACGGAAATGAGCAAGAAAGAATGAGCGAGAGATATGGCACTACCGCAGGCAGCGCGCAGCGCTCCCTGTTTCCTCTCCTTTCTTTTTTACCGTGTATGTGTTATGTGTGTATATTTTTAAACAAAGGTATTTAGAACTATGTCGTGTAGTCTAATTAATATCATTTTTAGTATTAACTATTCATGACAGAAGATACTTTTATTATTTTCATTTTTGTATTCCCTAAATTTTCCAAATAATTATTTCCTGTTCTATAGAAAAATTAAATTAACTTAATCAATAATGAGGGTTTTATGTAGAACGTGAATGGCGCTCCTCTCCTCTTAAGTGTCCTATGATACACGTGTCTTTTTCCTTTTTTCCTTATAAACCTCTAGAATGAATTTTTACTCTAATTTTTAAGCACATATTATTGATAATTACTGGTAGGTCATTAAATTCTCTAGAAGAAAACTCTGATATGTTTTTCTCGTATTCTTAACAGATAAAAAGTATTTAGGTTTTAAACGCTCGCAATTAAATAAAATCTAACCAAGTATGATTTTAGATCACAAATTGTATTACAAAGGATCTGATTATGTAGTTATACTATTTCTAACTGCAAGTAAGAACTCAAGGGTTAAAATAAGTATATATACATCTAAATATAACCTTACGTTCTAGTCGGATTCTCCTTAGTTAAAGATTATTATAATTGTAACAAAAAGTATGATTTATAATTGTTCAGTCACGAGCTTAACTAATTTGAAAAGCTTCGTGCATTTCCGCTACGACCGGGTACTGCCGAACTCGCTATTGACTTCAAGGTCAGAATAGTGCCAGGTCACTCGCTATCTGGGCCCGATACACTATTTCTAGCTTATGGCCGTGTAAAGTCGGCATGAGAACCCGCTACCCACCGGCCAATCAGATAATTTGTCTTATATCAGCCGGCCAGTCAGAGAATTCACCTTATACCGAGAGCTCGGAAGCCAATGAGGAAAATTGACTATCAACTACTTTCTGTTGGCGCGCTTTTACGCCAACAGAAAAATTGGGTTCATGCAACGAGGCTGCCACATCGCCACCGAGCCGCAAAGAAGAAAGAAGCCGCCGTTTTCATCACCTCGATCTTTATCGTGAATTGTTCAGTACAAAAACAGCTATCCGTCTAACCGCTTCGTTCAATTAATATAAATTACTCTTGTTATATAACTCCGCTGACCTTACGCTTTATTATTCTCAATTATTAGATAGTATACTAAGACTGCTATTTATTGAGAATAAATCGTTTATCATTCACGTTTAATTGATTACAAATTAATTTCCGCGTGCTTAACTGCTATTGACCACGTGTCGAATATACTATACGTGAACTTAAACCCGTTGCATTTGCTATCGCGTATCTTTGAGTCGCATTCGCTTCTAAGTATTTTTTTCACAGGTTTTCAGTGTACATATTGTTAATAAGACATCTAATTGATAATCTGTAATTTTTATGTTAATTTTTAGCTATTGAATTAACCACAATTTATAACGGTGGGCCCTGGCTATTGCGTGTCCAATAACCACGAACTACAGTTGAAGAATTTTCCCGAATAAATTAATTTAATTAATAATAAATTATTAAATATAGTTATAAATTAAAGATTATTTTATTGCTGGTTCGGAAAACGGGAAAAAAGATCTCAGGATGTAGGTAGACTCGTTCTGACCAGACACGTGGCCGAAATATACTTTATTCTAAGAGACGCTGGTGATAAAAGAAATTTGTTTAAAGAGACTCAATTAAATTATATATAACAAATTTTATTTAACCAAATCCCAAATTTTATGTACACAATAGTTTCCCCTTTTATTAATTTTATTTTATACTTTATTAATTAAGACTTAGCGTCCACCATTAAATTAATTTATTATTAAAATGCACAAGGAATTATTGGACGTGGGGAACAAAATTAATGATCAATCAAAATTAAATACTACGTTAAGGAGAGAGAAAAGGGTTGTGAATAATTTGTCGAAACTTATCTGGTTGTACGTGAGCTTACTGGTGATATCGATCTCCGATCGGTTGCGGGCTCCTTGGATTCGATGTTGATCCTCTTCGGGCAGACGTTGCACACCAAACCACCACACTCACTTAATAATCTTAACTTGGTTTTTCTATAACCAGGCGAAGAAATCGCAAAATCTCCTTATTTAATTAATTCGAGTAAAACAAATATCACTTATAATAAAATCAATAAGTTAGTTGAATATATAAGAAAATCGATAAATAAAATTATTCTGGTAACAGACTAACCGAGATAGAACTGAGTGTTGGACTAAATGACTAGGTATAACAAACTAATAGACTAGATATCGTTAGGCCGACTCAAATAAACTGCTATGAGTCCTGATGCTAGAGTAGGGACCTCGCTAAGCGTCCTCACTCCACTTTAGGCGATGGCCAGGGCCTAAGTCTCCGAGCAAGTGTTTGCTGGCCCTTTTATATCTTAATTTTGGAGGGGCGGAACTACCCCACTGTCGTCTAAGTTCGAATTCGATCTAAGTGGCCTCTGGCATGGCCCCAAGTGACCAAGGAGTGTTAATTAACATACAAATTGTACTAATAGATGACCGTAGAATCAGTTAGAATTTGCGCTCGATTTTCAAGTCATAAAATCAAAACGCACGTTCCCAACCTACACCAGAATCCTTTTGTGCATTCTCTCAATTTTACAATAGTTAAAAGTGTAATATTAATTAATAATCATATTAACTGTTAATTTATAAGTACAATATGAATTCGTGATTGTCTAAATAAATATTTGCGACGGTTAAAGATTATTTTCAGACAATTAGACATTATTCTGCTTTCGAAAAAGTTTGATACTCGTTCTGAAATCATATCAGGTTTAATTTAATTGAATTGCAATGGTTTAAAGTCTGATAATCTCTACCTATTAAGATTACAAGAAAACCATATGAAATTTTTTTTTGTAGAGAATCAAATGCCTTAAAAGAACATGTGTATCATAATTAGAATACAATTTTTTTTAGAGTCTTATGCAAAAAAAAACGAAAAATTTTTTCATGTGTTATTTATATGAAAAAACGAAAAATTATTGAGTATCTTGTAGACTTGAGGTATCAAGTTGTGATTTTAAGAGCTAGATTATTTCTACAACAGCTAGATTTGTAGGCAAACGTAAGTCGGTGGCAACTTTCTTAAATAAATCAAGTTTGCTAACTTTACCAAGTTTTCGCAGGTGTGAAATATAAAGCCTTTATACTAAAAATGTTTATACTTATTCATTTGCATCGGAAAATATGAATAAAAATAATTTAAGATAATTAGGCGGCAGAGGCAGCCGAGCGGTTCTTATGTAGATCACCCAAGCTAAGCAGCATCGAGCACGATTTCTACTTGGCTGGGTTACCACTTAGCCAAGCGTTGAGTTCGAGCGGAGGTCCTTGACCATTAGGCGCAGGATGAGGATCTTGTGATTGGTAAAATGGGAATTTTATTGATCAGTAGAACCTCACCCAAACCGAACTGTATTGACAATGGTTTTCTCTGTGGTTTCCCTTGTTGCTATACTCCCACAGCAAAGGTGGGGCGTAGGGTATCACCGTAATGATACAGTACACTATAAGCACATGTCCGGCCACAGCCGCACAATGAAGTCATGAAGGTAATTTAAGATAATTGTATAAATAATGAATACCATTCAAATTTTAGTATGCTTCTATATAAACTAGACAGAAAACATTGAAGTAGTGAGGAATCAAAAAGTCTTCGAAAAATAAATCGATATTTGTTGGCTTTCGAAAACTCGAAAATTTTTGAGCGGCTTCTACAAAATTTTTGATTAAGCCGAAATTTTAAGAAATCTCTTCAAATCCTTTAAAACAATCCTTTATGTGAGCTTCAGAAAAAAAAAAAATTGGTCTATCAGTTGAACCTGCGGGCAAGGCTCAAAACTTCCCACGGTTTCCAAGCTCGTTGAGCTTGAAAAAATGGTTGTGAATACATTTTCAAGCTCTTCGAGCTCGAAAACACTTTTGTATCCTGTTGCTTTCGAATAAAAGCGTTCCTTACCATTTTTTCTCCAACGATACCACTCAAACGAATTGACTGGTTGAGACGGTTGAGGTGGCAATCGACGCGTTTTATTGAGTTCTAGAGCTGTATAACGGTGGGGCCTGGCTACTTCGTGTCCAGTAGCCACGAACCACAGTTAATAAAGTTTCCCGAATAAATTAATTAATTAAACTTAAATTATTAATATAAATATAAATTTCAACGATTTCCTTGCTGGTTCTGAATCGGGAAAAGATCTCAGGTTGCAGGTCGACTCGTTCTTACCGGACACGCGGCTGAAATAACTTATTCTAAAGAACACTGGTGATAAAAGAAATTTATTTTAGAGACTCAATTACCGTATATGTATATATATAAATATATATAATAAATTTATTTAACCAAGTCCCAAATATGTACATACAAAATTCCCCTGTACTTATAGATTTATTTTTTTTAGAAAAGCATAAGTGTCCAGTGACAATAATTAAATTTATTTAGCGCGCAAATATTATTGGGCACAGAAAATTACTGTTGAATAATTGTGAAAATTGAATATTACGTTGAAGAGAGAGATATACATGAGGATATAAATTTTATTATATATCTTATCTGGATTTATTTAATGACGTAGTGCTGGTACTGGACGCCGCTGCATTGTTGACCTTCGTCGTGGATTCTTCAAGTTCCTGGGCTGCTGACAGTACTGGATACTGGGCACTGGTACTAGGGTAGCTTCACCAAGTGGTTTCTCAAACCAATTTCACAGCGAATAAATAAAATCGCGAGAACAAACTAAGTTCTTTTAGAATTTTCAAATTAATTAATATTTTGGTTCACTTCGGCGTGATTGCTAATACGACCACTTGAATTTGAGTGTCGACTCTGATTGAATTGTCTTAGGTCCCAACCTCTGTTGACCCCTACCTATTTATGCGCACATGACCGATTTACGGTCACCTGCTGTGCGAAATCATCCCTTATGGTCTAACGCCTAGCTCAGCCAAACTCGGCAATATGGCTGCGGGGAGAGAGAGAGAGAGAAAGACCAAATCAAGACAGAGACAGCGAGAGAGCCGTACTCTCACGTCGTAGACCAACGCTGCCCGGTTACAGCTGATCAGATTTCAAAATTGATTTATACACAGTAAAAAATATTGTGTTAAAATCAATGCAATCTGTGTGTTAGGAACGGTCCATACAATATTTGTGTTATTTTTCAACACAGATTATTTGTGTTGAGTTCCAACATAAAATTTATGTTGATTTTAAAGTAACACTTAATAAATGTTGATAATATCGATTTTCATACTAGGTAAAACTTTTAAATTGTTGAACAGTAAATCGATTAATAGTATATTACAACCCAAGGCCAGAAAGTTGGATTTCCTGGCTGTTGGACTTCTCGGCTTCGCCTCGGCTCCTATATCCCATGTGTCAGGGTAGCCAACATTTTGGCCGTGGGTTGTATACTATTTTTCTTGATCTCCAACCGAAAGTACGGAAATACGGACAAAGGTGGGTGGAGGGGGCGGCCCGCCCGACTTTTGCAAAACCGAGGCGAAGCCGGGGTTTTGTTGGCTCCACTTATTTAGCCTCTCATTATGTACCGATTCGATTTATTTTAATTGCAATCGTTTGTTGGTCGTTTGTCGGTCAATGTTGGTCTATAAAAGTTGTTTGTCGGGCAATTGTTTATTTATAAAAAAATAAATAAAATTCAGCTTATATTTTTATCTATTTAACCCCTCTACTTCTATGTTTTTCCAGTTTTTTGATTACGATCGTTAGAAAATCGTTTGTCGGTGATTGCCGGTTCATTTAAATTATTGATACAATAATATTAATTGAGAAATTTTATTATAAAAAAAACGATGCTAATTGTAAGGATATTATTTCGCATACCTAACAACATTGTGGCGCTACCTGTCAATACCTTAGATTAATTGGCAATAATTTGAATATCAGGTTTTTAATTAATCAAAACAAATAATTATTTTTTAAGTTAATTCTTAATCTAACAATTTATTATCATTATCATAAAATCAAAATTTATAACTGTTAAAGACCCTAATAATAGCCATGCTAGTTTTTTAATTAAATTTTTATTACAAATAAAATTATTATTTCATTTTTATTTTTTTACTGTTAATTACAATTTACGTTTTTGAAAAGTAGTTTGTTGAAATCGAGTTATTAACATTATTTACAAATTATCATGTTATTTCATGTCCATTTACTTTCTTTCAAACTAGAAGGCTTTTGCGTGCCAACGCGCGCCTATGGTCCGAATCAGCCACTATGACCATTCATTCCCATATAGCAACCATTGCTATGACTACAGTTTTCATAACAACTGTTGCCATGACAGCAGACTTCATATCAACCGTTGATATGACAACAGTTTCCATAACAACCGTTGCCATAAATGCGTACACCACAGCAACAGTTGCCATATCACAGCAGACACCATAGAAACCGTTGCTATGACTGCAGTCACTACAGCAACCATTGCTATAGCAACATTCTTCATAACAACCGATGCCATGACGACTACAAATGGTGACATAATAGCAACTTTTTTGAGTAGTTTATTAACAATAAGAAAAATCTTAAAAACAACCTCGAATGTTCTAAAAGTTTCATAACACAAAAAAAATATATCTTATTTGAATAATTGGACAATTATCTCTGGGTTAATTACCAATCGTAAAAATAGTTCGAATATAAAATTACAATAACGATAGCATTATGACAATATGGTGATGAGGAACTTTTTTATTATAATAATTTTCACATTTATAGTGGTGGGACAGACACTTTTGTGACAGGCTTTTGAAATAGCGATGCGCGTTAGATTTATTTTTCGAAAGCCTGTGACTTGGTAAAAAATGAACCGAATGGCAATTTTTACTTTTAATTTCTTTGTTTTCCGGTGTAGTTTTTGAAAAAAAAAAGACAATAACATTTTTTTTGCAACTCATGGTAAGAAAGCACGTCTCTGATTGGTTAAAAATGACATTACAAAGAATAAATATCGCGAAGAATGTCCACATTGTTCGTGAAAAATATGACAAACGTACACTTTTTACATATATATAGATTAGAGTGTCTCAAAAAAATCGAATATTTTTTTTTTTTCAATGAACCTTGAGAAATCGTCAGAGTATCTCTAAAAGAAGATCCTCTAAAAATATGAGCTCTTAATTTTAATATTTAGAGGTAGCGTTTTGTAATTTTCTATTTCCCATTTAAATAACATAGGAAAATTTTTTTTTAAACTTTGGAATTTTGTAACGTGATGACGAGCTACTTTATAAGTAAAATCAAACAGTGACTTTATGGGAAATTAGGTGCTCTACAAAAAAGGTCTGATTGACATTTTGCGTAAGTCAAGCCGTTTCAAAGGTATCGAGCCTCAAACTTCAGACTGTTAAAATTACGCTTTGTTTTTTTCTTAAACAAAAAAAAATCAATTTATATGGATTAAATACCCATTGTTATTAACTTAAGAATAAAAAGATGCATATATTCAATAGAATGCATATCCGGAATTCTTCATAATTTGACAAATGCTAATTTTTATTGATTTTTAGCGAAAAATATTTACTTAAATAAAAAATACTGCGCAAGTTTTTAATAAGCTATTTATTAGGGTGCTTTGTTTAAAACGATTATTTTTTTTTTTCGCTCCCATCCCGAAATTTTGTTGGAAACACCCCCAAAAAAATTCCCTGAGAGCTTGAGCCCTTAATATTAAGTACTTTCCCAGAGCAGGTGAAGATTTCCTATTTAAAATACACGTATAGTTGGGTTTTTATTTTTTAAACTTCTATAACTCCGCGGCATTTTATGATATCATCTCGCCCAAAGTCGGGATATTCTCACAATTAAATGTACTACAAAATTGCCCGTTGTCGCGAAGTCGTAACTCATACGAGTGGGCTAGTACGGGCCGCTAAACCGAATTTTTTCATAGAATTCTTGTTTTTTTTTTTCAACAGCAAGACCTACAGAAAAAATGTAGAGAACAATTTTATAGGAAATCAAATTTCCTACAAAAAAGGTCCTTAGCACCAAATCACTGAGATTGATATTTTTTGAGATAGTAATTATTAAAGTTTACGTAGCATTGAATTCCCATAAAATGTCGAATGGAATCTTAGAAAATATTGTTTTTTTATTTGACTAATTTCTCAGAAAATATCAATCTGAGTGATTTGATGCTAAAGACCTTTTTTGTAGGAAATGAAATTTTCTATAAAATTGTTATTTACATTTTTTCTGTAGGTCTTGTTGTTTATGAGATAATGAGAGAAAAAACAAGAATTCAATGAAAAAATTCGGTTTAGCGGTCCAGACTACCCCACCCGTATGAGTTACGACTTGGCAACAACGGGCAATTTTGTAGTACATTTAATTGTGAGAAAATCCCGACTTTGAGCGAGATGATATCATAAAATGCCGCAGAGTTATAGAAATTTAAAAAATAAAAACCCAAGTTTACGTGTATTTTAAATGGGAAATCTTCACCTGCTCTGGGAAAGTACTTGACATTAATATTAAGGGCTCAAACTCTCAGGTAATTTTTTGGGGGTATTACCAACAAAATTTCGAGATGGGAACGGAAAAAAAAAAAATAGTCGTTTCAAACGAAGCACCTTACTGCTTATATTATGTATTTATAATCCATTTGGATTAATAATAATAGATTTATTGGCTTATAAATATTTTTCGCTAAGAATCAATAAAAATTAGCATTTGTCAAATTATGAAGAATTCCGGATATGCATTCCATTAAATATATGCATCTTTTTATTCTCAAGTTAATAACAATCCCGTGTAAAAAAAATTTGTTCTAAAAAAATTCCAAAAAAGTTCCGCATGTGGAACTTCTAAACATGATACGGATTAGAACTTTGAATGGAACTTTTTTGGAACGTTAGTAATTTTGATATTAAAAAAAAAAGTTTTTATGAGCAAATTTAGAGTCGGAAAAAGGACGTTCTTTGAACTGTTTTGGAACTTTTTATTGACGTTTTTTTGTTGTTTTCTAGATAATGCAAAAATAGTCATTTTAGAACTTTTTTAGAATGTTTTTGGAACGTCTTTTTTAGTCCATAAAAAAGTCAAAAGAGGTGATTTTTTAACTTTTTGGGAATGTTTTGAGAAAGAGTTTATTAGTCCATAAAAAAGATTAGGTTGCCATTGTGGAACTTTTTTGGGAATGTTTTTAGAACGAATTTTTGAGTCTTCAAAATGGTCAAAAGGAGTGATTTTGTAACTTTTTGGGAATGTTTTTGGAACGACTTTTTTAGTCTATTTTTTAGTCAAAAACATTCCCATAAAGTTCTAAAATCATCCCTTTTGGCCTTTTTATAGACTTAAAAAGTTCTAAAAATATTCCTAAAAAGTTCCACAATGGCAACCTGACCTTTTTTATGGACTAATAAACTCTTTCTCAAAACATTCTCAAAAAGTTCTAGAATCACCCCTTTTGACCTTTTTATAGACTAAAAAACTCGTTCTTAAACATTCCCAAAAAGTTCTAAAATCGCCCCTTTTGACCATTTTATAAACTAAAAAAGTAGTTCTAAAACATTCCAAAAAAGTTCCAAAATCACCCCTTTTGACCTTTTTATAAACTAAAAAAGTAGTTCTAAAAACATTCCCAAAAAGTTCTAAAATCATCCCTTTTGGCCTTTTTATAGACTCAAAAAGTTCTAAAATCGCCTCTTTTGACCTTTTTATGGACTAATAAACTCTTTCTCAAAACATTCCCAAAAGATTAAAAAAATCACCTCTTTTGACCTTTTTATGGACTAAAAAAGACGTTCCAAAAACATTCTAAAAAAGTTCTAAAATCACTATTTTTGCATTATCTAGAAAACAACAAAAAAACTTCAATAAAAGTTCCAAAACAGTTCAAAGAACGTCCTTTTTCCGACTCTAAATTTGCTCATAAAAACTTTTTTTCTTAATATCAAAATTACTAACGTTCCAAAAAAGTTCCATTCGAAGTTCTAATCCGTGTCATGTTTAGAAGTTCCACATGCGGAACTTTTTTGGAATCTTTTTAGAACAAATTTTTTTTACACGGGATGGGTATTTAATCCATATAAATTGATTTTTATTTGTTTAAGAAAAAAAAAAGCGTAATTTTAACAGTCTGAAGTTTGAGGCTCGATATCTTTGAAACGGCTTGACTTACGCAAAATGTCAATCAGACCTTTTTTGTAGAGCACCTAATTTCCCATAAAGTCACTGTTTGATTTTACTTATAAAGTAGCTCGTCATCACGTTACAAAATTCCAAAGTTTAAAAAAAAATTTTCCTAACGGCTCGTGAACCAATCACACTCGTTGTCGAAAGCACCTTCCACTCAATGCGTTAATATACTATTATAGGTATCTTCTACTTTTTTTTTTTTTTTTTCACTTTTTTGAAAAACATCCGAATTTTTTCGAGGATAACCACTTTCAATTAATGTTTTCGTCTCAATTTTTCAAAGACTGAAGTCGTGTATAAATCCTCAAAAATTTCCAGAGTTAACATATATAAATCTCCATATTAGGACCTCTCAATATTGACTAGATATTGCTGTTCTGCTTTCCCTATCAAAGAAATCCATGTGAGATTGTATGGGTACCCATATGAATCCACATAGGAAAGTATATGGATTTATGTAAGAATTCCATAAGAATTAATATATAAGTGTATGAATTTATGTAAGAATCTGTGTAGAAAACAATGAATACCTGGATTCCTATAAGAGAATCCATGTAGAAAACCATGTGTATCTGGATTTCTATGTGGGAAATTCATATAGGAAACTAGGTATCTGTATAAGTAAAATTTCAATGGAATCGGGGGTATCTGGATTTCTATGTCTATCGACTATTGACACGTGTATATGAATAAAAGGACAGATTAATATTCCTATAAGAAACCATATGGAAATCCATCCGGAAACGCCATGTAGGAACCAACATATTAGAAATCTAAGCTGGGTTCCCATATTGATATTTTTGATAGCGTTGTATTCATTTTGGGAAAAGATTTGAATAAAATGAACAAAATATTTTTTAGTGTGAAACCTACAAACCAAAATCATTAACGGTAATAATTAAACTTGTGATAATTAATCATGAAAAAAAAAAAAAAAAATTAATAATACGCCCTATCCAAAAATTCCCATAGAATCCACTCCAATGTGACAAAAACTGCATAGAAACCAATACAGTCTATAGGATTATATGCGGCTTTTGTCGCATTTGAGTGGATTCTATGGGAATTTTCGGATACGGCGGAGAAAAAAATCTTACTGTAATTGTTAGTATTTTAATATTATGCACGTCATAAATTGTAGAACTCAAGAGTCATGTACTTATAATTCACTGTTTTAAAGATTTTTCTTATTGTAAATATATAAAAAATAAATCAATGGACATTAAATTAACATGATAATTTGTAAATAATGTTAATAACTCGGTTTCAATAAACTACTTTTCAAAAACGTAAATTGTAATTAACAGTAAAAAAATAAAAATGAAATAATAATTTTATTTGTAATAAAAATTTAATTCAAAAACTAGCATGGCTATTATTAGGGTCTTTGGCAGTAATAAATTTTGTTTTTATGATAATGATAATAAATTGTTGGATTAAAAATTAACTTAAAAATAATTATTTGTTTTGATTGATTAAAAACCCGATATTCAAATTATTGCCAATTAATCTAAGGTGTTGACAGGTAGCGCCACAATGTTGTTAGGTGTGCGAAATAATATCCTTACAATTAGCATCGTTTTTTTTTATAATTAAATTACTCAATTAATATTATTGTATCAATAATTTAAATGAACCGGCAATCACCGACAAACGATTTTCTAACGATCGTAATTAAAAAACTGGAAAAACATAGAAGTAGAGGGGTTAAATAGAAAAAAATATAAGCTGAATTTTATTTATTTTTTTATAAATAAACAATTACCCGACAAACAACTTTAATAGACCAACATTGACCGACAAACGGCCAACAAACGATTGCAATTAAAATAAATCGAATCAGTACATAATGAGGGGCTAAATAAGTGGAGCTGTTTTGTTGGTCGGGGCGGGCTAAAAAAAAAAATTTGAAAAATAGTTGACCCTGCAGGCCACCCCTGGAGCTTAAACAGTACCCCTCAGTTTTTCAAAAATTTCAATGGCTTTCAACTCTCATAACCGTATCAAAGTTATATTAATTAATTAAAAAAAAATTAAAACTTTAATTAAAAAAGGGGAAACGTAGTCGTAATTTCGCTAAGATATAGATTTTTAAAAAAATTACTTTCAGTTGATATCAATTGGAAGCTGAACGAAATTTGTAAAATAAATTTCAGTAAAATCTTGATGTCAATTTTATAATTCGAATTTTCAAATTTTATAGGCTAAAATTTATTCAACATAATTCGTTTTAACTCCGGATTGATATCAATTGCAAGTCATTTTTTAAAAATTGTATACCTCGGTGAAATTACGACTACGTTCTCCATTTCTCGATTGAGATTTTAATTTTTTTTTTTTAATTAATTAATAAAATTTTCATAAGTTTATAGCAGTTGAAAGCCATTGAAATTTTTTAAAAAATTCACTATTTAAAACGATCTGTTTTGGTTATGTTGTTGGTTATGTTGAGCTGTCAGTACGCCGGCACTGTATACTATACACTTTATAGTGCATTATTCATGTATATGTATAATGACACAAGCGCGTTTGTGAATATAGTTACACGACTGAGCCAGAAAAATAACGTAGTCCATCAGAGCGCGCTGTAATTCGTGTAAGCCACAAAAGTCGTTCTTTCTGGAGCCAAAGGCGGCCAGGAGGTCCGTACTTTCGGGTCGGGGATTAAGAAAAAATTTTAAAGTAACACAGAGAATTATGTAGATTTGATACAAACATTTAAAACGGGCCAATTTTAACTCAGATACACAATATTTGAATCGTTTACTTAAGAAACCCCATAAGTCAAAAATAGTAAATTTTTCAGGAGAAGCAAAAAACATTTTTCTGAGATACGTTAGCATAAAAATCATGAACCAATGATGAATAATAGGAGTGTTAGCACCCCTAAAAAAGATTTGACGATTCAAAATTTTATTGTTAATTACTACAATTAATAACAATGATTTACAGTTGATTGACTCATGGGGTGTCTCAACCAAACGGAGAAAATAGTAAAAAAATCGTTTATTTTTTAATTTTTCTCCGTCAATTATTTATTATATTGATAAAATGAAGTACGAAATGTGTATTGGAACTATAATATACGTAAATTATAATAATAATCATTAATTTTTTTAGGCGCCAATTTCAATTCAAAATTATTTTTTGTACTTAAAAAATATTTTTCTGTGAAAAAACAAAAAAAAAAATAATTTCTGTTAATCTAAAATTCCATGTATATTTGAGAAACCCCATTAGTTATTGACTTATGGGGTTTCTCAACTAAACGAGATATTTATCACCCGCGTGGTTGAACTTTAAAGGCTGATTTGATGCATATTTTGATTAATTTCGATGGAGGGATACCCAAAGAACACAAAAATGCAAAAAACCCAATTTCGTAAAAATGATGACTTATGGGGTTTCTCAAATCAACGATTTATTTATTACCGTATAGAGTCGTTTTTGAGATATTTCAGAAAAAACAGAAAACAATTTTTTTTAATTTTTTCGTTCACGGTTTCTCTTGAACGAATGAACCGATTTTGATGGTTGAGGTAGCATTCGACGTAACTTGTGAAGTTTTAGAGCTGACTAAATTTTGGAATCAATCCACCGGGCACATTAAAAGTTATCCAAAAAAAAACATTTTTGAACAAATTTTATTTTTTAAATACCTCCAAACGCAACCTACCGATCAAGCTCAATTTTTCACAGTTTTTAAATATTAACAAGCCGCATCGAGTGACACCTTGACGAACAAAATCGGTTCATTCGTTCAAGAGTTATAGATATTTACATACATACGTACATACATACGTACATACACCCCACACACACACACACACACACACACACACCCACACACACACACACACACATACACTAGGACATGATATTGAAATTAGTCAGAATAGCTAGAAATTCGATTTTCTAAAATCGAACCGAAACCAACAGCTTCCCAAATTTTTGGAAATTTTCAATTTTCTTAGCGGGAAGTTAAAAAATTGAGAAAATATTGCTAATCTAATAATCATATATCTTTCGATCAAGACATATATAATGTGTACAATAGAATAAATACTCAAAAACCAAGTGTGTTACAAGTGTACAATTCTAACACACACTAAATATGTTCCATGCTTAAGGCCATAAATAAAACTATAGTTTTTTGTAGTCAAAACACATCATTCACAGTGTGTTAAAAATATCTATAGATTGCTTATGGCCTTTCAACGTTATTTGGCGAATGAGTTATTAATTTTGACAACACACTTGATTTTAGAATGAAAATAGAAGTTAATCCGTTCCTTCGATCTTATGTTGCACAACAAAACTTAGTAGCCACTGTCAGTCGTGGAGGAGCCCAGTTGTTGAAGCAACGTTTGAATTTTACCAAAGTGTATGTGGTCATTGATAAGCCTAGTATTTTTTCTCTGAATTGAATATATCTAATTCGAATAGAAAGTTAATTATTAGCATATCTAGTGATATCTGCATCGCTAAAATAATTGAAAAATAAAATTAATAACAGAATAAAAAAAATTATTTTTATCTGTAATTAAGTTAAATACATACACAGTAAAATCAAGTTATGTATAGTCACTAGGGTGGTTCAAAAAATAAAAAAAAAAATTTTTTTTTTCGGAAACAGGTTCGAAAGTTTTATTTAGATATAAAAAGACGCCTGTGAAAATAAGAGCTCTTAATATTAACATTAAGGGGTTCCGCATCGCGCTTGTCTATTTTCCGTAAAAATAACATGGAAAATTTTTTTTTGCGTCTTCTGATTTTTATAAGTAGCTAACGATGCATCATAGAAATAACTAGCAGGTTAATTTTTGTAGGGAATTAAATGCTCTACAAAAACCTTCTCGTATCATTTTTTGATAAATCTATTCGTTCAAAAGTTATTTGTGGTTGAAGTTGAATTTATATTAAATTTTGAGATTTTTTTACTTTTCCGGCGAAACTATCAGACCTATTCCAAAATATCATGAGACCTTTTTTGTAGACAATTTCATTTCCTAGAAATTATTTCTCATAAAGTTTTTTCGAATACCACATTGTTTTCTAGTTATTTTTATTTTAATGTCAAGCTTATAATAAAAATCTGTCTATCGGTTGACCCTGCGGCCAGTCCTAAAACTTCCCGCTGTTTTCGAGCTCCTTGAGCTCGAAAAAATTGTTGTGAATACACTTTCAAGTTTTTCGAGCTCGAAAATACTTTTGCATGGCATTGTTTTCGGAAAAACCGTTTTTTAGCATTTCTTTCTCCCACGATATTTTACGAACGAATTAACCGATTGAAATGGCTGAGGCGGCAATCGACGCGTTTTATTGAGTTCTAGAGCTGATTAGATTTTAGGATTAATCTTTTTTTTGCTTTTCTTCCATATCTTGAAATCTATTTGATCGATCAATTTGAAATTCTCAGAAAAGTTGATGGCCAACAAACTCTTTTGATTGCCACCTTAAAAATTTTAATCGGCCAGTTCATTAGAAACATATTAAGAGTTATAAGCTACATTCGCACACACACACACACACGCGCGCACGCACGCACAGTTATATATGTGTATATATATATATATATATATATATATATATATATATATATATATATATATATATATATATATATATATATATATATATATATATATATATATATATGGGGCATTCCACGCCAAATCGAACGGTTTTAAGAATTTGAATTTTTAATTTCTGTTATTTTTTTATATTTATTAGCACTCATCAAAAAACTCATGCTCCTAAATTCTGAGAATTTTTTTATCATTAGTTCAAAAGATATGATATTTTCAAAAAAACCGCGATTTTCATGGTTTTCTGCTTATAACTTTTTGAAAAATATTTTAAATAAAAAAACTCAAAGAATACAAAAGTTTTGTTATCCCACGTACTTTTAGAAACAAAATACAAATAATTTTTCAGAAAAGTTTTTCTGCGTTATTTTTAAGTTTGAAAACTTTAAAGTCATTTTCTGAAAATTATGCATATTTTGATTTTCCTGAAAATTTGTGTCAACAAATTACTGTCTATCCCACAACTTTTCAGATGGTTCCGGTCGTGGGACCTCCGCGGAAAATTTAAAAACTTTTTTGTTTGCTATAAATTATTGTCCGTACCGATTTTTGACACTGTGCACTTGTTTTTCTTACATGTTAAAAATTGATTCCGACAATTTTTTATTCTTAGTAGGGACTTAAAAGCAATAAGCAAAATTTAATGATATTTACGAACAGTTATAATAAATGTTTTGATTTATTGAAAAGCAACTATTTCGAAGCAAAAGAAACATTAGATTTGCTATGTAATTCAGCTAGGACCATTACAGGAGCTCAAAAAAATCATATAATTATTCGAAAAAGCGACAAAACTGTATTACAAACGTTTTTAATTATTTCCGTGTTCTTGTAAAAATTTTACATTAATTAATGTAAAATTAATTTTAAAATTTTTATTTTTAAATTAATGATTTTAAATTTTTGAACCACCCTAATAGTCGCACATGACCATTTCTAACTCGTTTTTTACTGGATTAATTTAATAGAAGCAAAAATATTCATTTCAACAACTTATATACTTCTCTGAGTCACGTCAGATTTTATTCCGTTTAAATTACTTATTATTTTCTAAGCAGTACGCATTGTTTGGATTTCGCCTGGACATTACTTATGACATTAAAAAATTACGCACTGAAAATTAACATCCCAAGTTCCAATTAAATTTTTTTTTTTTTTTTTTTAGTTTTACTTAATTTTTTTCAATTGACCTAATTTATCTCAGTATGCTGGTTTGAACTTATAAACTGTTTTGCCTCTAAAAACACAAAAATGAGCGAACACCGAAATCGAAATTTTTTTTTCTACCTGATCTATAATGGGATTTCTTTCGATATCACCTATCTTGAATAATTTTTATATCATTCTTCTGTCATGTAACTTTAATCTGATTTAGCTCTAATTAGCTGCTATGAACTAAAATTTATCCACATTATTTCGTATTACGATTTTAAAATTATTATATAAAATGAAAAGATTATTTATCGTCTGTTGAATATGATAAATTATTTAATTATGTTTATTGTTTTTTTTTTTTTTTTGTTGGTGTTGAAATGTTGACTGAAATAATTATTCAGATTTGTATAGCAAACAATTTCTCATCTTTATCATATTTATTCATGTAGTAGTTTCAAGTGCATGAGCACGTTCTATACATTATCAGCACTTAAACTCATTAATTTGATCCTTTAATTATCGTGGATTTCAACAAACACCGGTAAAATTATATGTTGACAAAAAAAAAAAAAAAAACATCGTTTACTTTTATTTTTCCTAAATAGAAATTTTAACTATGAATTAAACTCATTCATTATATTTTCTTTTGTGTAAAACTACGTAGATTGCAAAATTATATTGTTACATAATTACATTGTCAATAACAAAGTTTTGATATAAATTAATTTATTCGATAGAGAAAAGTTAATAATTTGATACAGTACATATAGAAAACCTCATAATTGAATATATTATAAAGTTAATCTCCTAAAATGTCTTATAAATTGAGAAAATGTTCATAACGCGAGAAGTAATAAATTCTTAGGTGGTTTTACTTGTTATTGCTGAAATGTAGCACCGTTACCGCTCAAGCGTATATATTTTATTGTGTATCGTTCTTCCATTCTCTGCCGCAAGCACAGTAGTATCACTCTGTCGCTAACTGCAGGAGTACTGCAGAAGACAGTTAATTCTCTAGTTTATATGTTAAATTTATTCTTATTCCACTTTCTCCAGATAACACATTGTTAATTGAAAAGAAAAAAAAAAACAGATAGAAACTGCATGTTCTGACAAGCATGAGATTGATAAATTAGAATATTTATTTTTATATAAATTTAGTTTTTCAATAACAACGTGTATAAGTGTACAGAAATAGGTGGGATAGAATTAGGGATAAACGTATGGTACGATAACGTGCCACACAATCGGCTATTCCGAACACAGGTTTTTGTCTGTATCTTTAGACACTACGTTTCAATAAATACTTTGATAAAAAGACTTACCTTTTTTTTAATTTTTTAATAGACACATGTAATACATTTGAAATCAAAAATTGAAACAATATTTTACTCAATATCATTATTCATTCTTTATTTATTCAGCACAAATATTTCTAATTAATTCTTATACATTTATGTATGTATTTATATTTATGTATATGTATATGCATATGTATAAGTATGTAAATATACGTATATACCTATGTACAAATGGTTTACACCCTGCGTATTTCATTTATATACTATTAGTTTATTAATACATAGATTTGTACATAAAGCATTAGCATATCTATAATATAACAGCACGGAAAAAACAGTTCTATGAAGATTACGAAAAATTGTATATAATCAATATTTATTCTCATGTGAGTAAATTTGGATCCAATTTACATTCACACGTTTGTTATTTTCAATACTTGAAAGTTGAAAGTGTTACAAATTGACGTTGTAATAGTTACGTTTGTATGACATCATAATCTAAACTTTAAATTCAATTTCAAATTAATACCACGGACAGCTATTAGCGAGTGGGTGAATTGTGAATGTTTTAAATTAGCTAGTGGAAACAATTATATTTATTGGGAACCCCTAAATATTTATGTCATTTTAATAACTAACCAGACTGACAGTCATATTTACAAATTAATAACGAGCCATGGCTTTGCTTGTTAATATGACTCAATACTTTAAAACATCCTGTGTCAATGCAGATAATATGAGAAATATAGTGCATGGCACGCAATAATACACGATTTTAGACTTCAGGTAATGTGAGCCCTCATCTTTGGCTCTGACAGTCAACTTCATCCTCGCATAAAACCGTCTTCCATATCTTGCCACCTAATATACTATTTCCAATTTTCAAAATATATAATAAAACGTTTCCACGATCACGTAAATCTCACACATACATATATTTAGTAAATGTAACATAAATCAATATCATAAAAATACTATTATAAAATTCATATTTAATGTTTACATGATTACACTAGTCAGCGTTGCAGTTTTATAGCGTAACAACAACAAAGTAGTTATGTAAAAATACCATTAATAAAATACATAATCTAATCAAACATTTTTCCGTAATTCTTTTTTCCGTGCATCAGTAAATCTAATTATTATTATTATTTCAATATTTTATTGTTTTCTTAATTAACAGTTGGATAAACTATTTTCACGTTTATGTAACTACTATATAACAATATTAATTGACTACATTGATTAAATAGTATATTGTAAGACGAGGGATGAAACAAAACGATATCAGACCAGGCTGAAGTTGGAGGTCATCACCCACAGTCTGAAATCGTGTTTCATCCTGAGTTACACACTATAATTTTCATGATTACCTACATTGGAACAACGTTTCAGTATCAACAGCTAGTTAGAAACAAGTTGATTTAAGACCTATGGTGTAATCAACTATTAGCGTAATGGTAAATTGTCATTAGGAATTTACAATTAAGCAGAATCTATAAATACTATTTATTATTGACACTAATTTTTATAAAACTTAATTACAAAGTCAGAACTGCGTTTTGACTGGCTGTAGAGACACTGAAACTTTAAGTTTCAATGCTGGTATTATGAGAAGTATTATTTATTTGCTAAAAATAAACAAGATCACTTGTTCATACTGGGATTTATTAAAAATGAAAATTTTTTTTTCGCTTTTATCGCTAAACATTTGTAGTTATTCATTCGCTTTTTATTCTCATGAACAATAATTATGTGAAATAACAAAAAATGCCATAAACCCAAAAATAAATGCACCTTGATATTACTGTGTATCCAAATATGAACAAGTTAATTTTTTTTTATTTAAATTTTATACATATGATTTTTAATCAATGTGAAAAAATATAGTCTGTCTATTATCCTAACAGTTATTCATTTATTTATTTATTTATTTTTTATTTTTGTGACAAAATTTAGATAGTTATTTTTATCATTATTTTATTTTGACTTTCTCATTAAAAATTTGAGATCAGTATTTTTTCAACTCCTTTATTTTGAAATACATTATTTAATGATGAATTTAATAAAATTTTGCATGCTACAGAGTACCAGTGTAAAATTTAAATAACATTGTACAAATCATTCAAATCTTTATTATTCTTGTTATAAAAATTTCACGTGGTCATTGAAACTTTATTTATTTTCATTTCCTTTTTTTTTTGCTATGAAAACTATCACGTTACTCATTAAGTGATATTTTATTTATTATCTATGAAAAAAAGAACATCTTAAAAACTTATAATTTATAAAGCTCTGCCTCCGGGGCAACGATATGTATGTGTCTACACAATCTAATATAAATATATTATTAAATATATATTATATAAGATTGTGAATCTAATTAAATTAAAATTCATTTTTCGCTGTAAAATACTTTAAAATTGAAAAATATCTGGCAGTGACGATTTGATGGAAAAGGAGCAATATAATGAAAAAAAAAAAAAAAAATAAAACAAATAAAAGTAAAAATTAAACGATAAAGTTAACTCATCGGTACGCAGAGTTTTTGCATTTGATCGAAAATCGATTTTCCTGAGTCTTCAATTATCCGCGTTTCGTCTTTGCAACCCTCAAAAGGTAACAAAGCTTGAATGATTACGTTGGAAATTCTGCCAGCATTGAATACTCCTGGCAGTAAAATCCTCTTTAGAAGCGTATTGACACACCAATCTCTCTATTGAATGATCTACTCTTAGTTGAACCGGTAAACCAAACTAATCGATCGATTCTTGTTGATCCATTGCCATTGATTCCTGGTGAACTTTGGGTTGCTATAGTTTTTTTTTTTGGTATTGTCTGTTTTATTATTCTACTAGGCCAAGTACGATAAAACGTATCCTGAGAGCAACGTTTGAGAAGACAACAAGGCATCGTAGCACGCGAATTATTTAAATGATAATGACGTCTAATATTACATCCAAAATGACGCCAACTATTTACTGGCGATTGAAATTGTTCTGGTGGTTTTAATATTTCTTGACTATCAGCAGGTTCCAACGTATTATTAACAAATCTTCGATTTGTTTGGCGTAACGCGGTAGTATACGTGGATCAGGAAGTCATCAACTGCTGCAAGGGAGATATGAAACATGTATCATCATCTAATGAACTCTGTGTGCCGACATTTACAAGCGGTACTTGACCAGAGTTATTGTATGATAATAGGGTACTTTGAGATGTCATACGGGGATGGCGTCTCTTGTACGGCTCCCAATCCCCACCTTCCCGCCGTCAGTGAGTTGCAATGACATCCGGTGCGCTCTTGGTACTTTCTATACTAAAAGGCCTCTTTTGGTCTACCTCGATTATCGCTTCTGCACGATACCGTGGATCAGAATGCAGGCATTTTGAAGCATCTGAATTTTGTGAGCTATTTGGATTACTGTGAGTATTACTAGAACCTCGACCAGAACCATATAAACTTCCGTATCTTTCGCCAGAACCTATAGTAGCTTGTCTGCTAAGTATTGGTTCTTTGAAACCTGGTACTGTTCGTTCTGGCTTAGGACTTTGATATCTGTGGTAACTTGGGTAGTCAGAATCAGTACCAACATTCATTGAATTGAGAGGCAAATAATTTGGTTCATGGACTGACCATCCTGGTGGTGCAGGTATTGGAGTGTGACTTGAACAAATAATTTCATTACTAACGTGACCTTGTATATCTGAGTTACAAATAGAACACGACTCAGATGGTGGACGTGTTCTTAAAGTACTAGTGATACTTTGTTTCGGGCTTTGTGGAGATATCTGACCTTGGGAAGCTTTTCGTGTAGATGTACCTACTCCATTTTGTGAACTACCAACACTACGGTATCCAAATGTTGAGAAAGCCGGAGACGATACTCTTGGAACTGATATGCGGGGATCAAAAAGGCTTTCACGTGTTTGACAAGAATTATCGCACATTTCTGGTTCGTCGTTGGACTCTTGTAAACGTTCTTGTGTAGCATTACTAACGTTGTTACTTTGATGAATATCATTTATCTCTCTCGTACCGTAGTTCATTTCTAAAACAAGTTCCTTAGTATATTCATGCGCTATCAATGTTGCACCTGGTACTAGTTCTTTACTTGTTTCTAACTCTAAACTTGGAGATTCACTATCACATTGATGAATATCAGTTTGAGATTGTGACAATGGGCCTGGAGTTGCTTTACGACCTATTTCATCTAAGCGATTCTCCCGTGACATTCGAATATGCTCCTGCAACAGAGTATTTCAATAGTAATTAATTTAGATAATTTAAAATAAAAGCATATGACATTAAATGGACTATTTTCCAAAACGTCAGTCAAGCCTTTATATCGAATAAAATATTTTATGAATAATAAAAAATACAGTTTCTATATTACTCTTCGTCCAGGTGTGTACTAAAAAAAAATATACTCATAAAAAGTATAATTAGGTCGTAGGAATATTAAATACGGGACTGTTGAAAAAAAATTCATTAGGGGTATTGATTTGCTGCACAAACTTACTTTTATTATTCGATGATCCCGTACGAGTTTATGGACACAGTTGAATATGAAGGAAAAACACATTCCAAACATAATTAACGAAAATATCACAAGTATTATTATTATACGAGTAGAATCTAGAGCTATGGCACCTGGACTTTTCTGAAACATATCATAAAAAAAAAAACTAGAATCATTATTTGATAATATTGTCATTATTATTTTTTGTGAGTGAATTCAATGTTATAATAGAAAGGGACGGAAAAAAAACAATAGTGATTTAGTCTGGAAGTCAGATCCAGTCCTTTTGATATCGCGTCAACATTAAATTTACTCACAAAAATTAATTGATTTATTATTAAATAGTTCAATATATCTATATATACATTAGGGTGTGTCATTTCAGAGCAACATTTTTTTTTTTTTAAGTGCATGGGAGAAAAAATCATAGTTCAACACAAAAAAAAAATTTTCGCGCAAGAAAAAAAATTCTGTGTCTATTACAGACTTGATATTTTCAAAATTCGTGAGTGGCCTCTTAAAAATTTTTTATCGAGCTGATTTTTTGAGAGGCTTCTTAAAACATCGTAAGCCAACAAATTTTCATAAGAGACTCGAAAAAAAAAATAGTCGGTTTTTTTGCGCCACCCTAATATACATACATATATAAATTTTTTAACGAATGGTATTTTTGAACTTTACTCAACTAGTTATGATAGTTTATGAGGAAATTCCTCGAAAAATCGACCATGAGGACAAATACAATAGTTAGATTTTTAAAAAATCTACCTAAAAGGGCATTTTGTGATAAGTCTGATAGTTTCACCAGAAAAGTAAAAAGATCTCGAAATTTACTAGAGCTTAACTTCGAACTCCAATAACTTTTGAACAGATAGATTTATCAAAAAATGATAAGATACCTTTTTTGTAGCGCGTACAATTTCCTACGAGTGATGTGTTAGTCTATTCAATTTATTGATTAGTTAACGAGTTAAAAATACTCAAAGTAGAAAATAAAATTTTCCCGTGTTATTCAAGCGGGAAATCGATTTTTTCAATGAGCTAGGTCTGTAATCGACATAGAATTTTTTTTCTTGCGCGAAAATTTTTTTTTTGTGTTGAACTATAATTTTTTTTCCCATGCACTTAAAAAAAAAATGTTCCTCTGAAATGACACACCCACAATATATATATATATTTGGTAATGCAAAAGTTATATTTTAGTAAAATGACAATAATTGAGTCAAAAAAAAATACAAAAACTAATTCAAAGTACACTGTAAAAAATCCGGAGTGAATTCGGAGTGAAATTAAATCCTAATTCACTCCAGATTCACTCCGCCACTCGGAGTTCCTGAGATTAAAGAAAATCACTCCGCAAATAGAGTGAATTGGGAGTTTTTTTTAGCGGAGTGATTACGGGGTGACGCGGATTTTATTTCACTGCCAATTCTCTCCAGTCCAGAGTTTTAAGATTTAAATAAATTTATATTAATTAATACTAAACTGTGGAACAGTGTGTGTATGCGAGTGTGTGTGTGTGTCGGGTGTGTGTGCCAATGTGCGCGTGTGCGAATGTATTTTTTTTTAATATTCTTAAATATTTTATTGGAACTTAATTTTAAAACATTAATTAAATGAACTGATCAGTGCTCTCAATCAATCAGAATTCATATAGGATTAAGTTAGTCGAGTCGTGCAAACAAAAATTCAAGAAATCTTCCAAATTTGAATAAAAGTATTTAAATATATAATACAAACGCTGTTAAAATTTAGAGACGATTCACCGTGCCTAAAAAAAGATATGAGCAATTAAATTTTATGTTTTTTGTATATGTAGCACGTGAAAAGCGTGGGAAAATGACGAACTTTCTAGTTTTTTTAAAAAATTGAAAAAAAAAAAAAATTAGAAAATAATTAGAATAAAAAAATTATAATTATCTACCGCGTAGTTTGTATAAAAAGTTGAAATAAATTATACATTTCAAGGATTAGTTTTAGTGAAGGAATCAAGCAGCAATGTTGCAACAGGTAGAGAGCGCGAAAATATAAAACAGCTAAATTCATATAATAAAATATCGGGAAAAATATTAGTGGATAAATAATTATATATGTTTCATTAATAGTTATCAATAAAATGCAACAATTTACTGCTGCATTCGTAGTTTTTTTATTTAAGTAACCATAAAAATAATTTTACCGAATGTTTACCTTTAGATCATGTGGATAAACTATAAGTGAGTCTCGGCTGTACAAAGCGAGTAAGAGAATAAATAAAAAAAAAAATGTATTAAATGAATAAATAAATTAAATATGCGAAGTTCTCAGATTTTCAAACCGACTAATTTATCATAGTGTGAGCGTATTTGTGTAGGGAATACAGTCCAGTCAATAAAGATGGACTATAAAGTTAGCTCCGCAGGCATGCGATATATTGTTGGTGATCCAAAATTTTTTGACTGGACTGTAGGAAAAGAACTCCCTTTAATTGGGATTAAAATTTTTATTTATTTTTTTAACTTCCCGCTAAGAAAATCGAAGATTTTCAAAAAATTCAGGAAGTTATTGGTTTCACCCCGATTTTCAGATGTTAACGTTTGAAGGTGCGAGGATGCTACTCAGACATTTTTAGAGCGATGTCTGTATGGGTGTATGTGTGTGCGCGCGCGTATGTGTGTGCGTGAGGATGTAAACCTCTTATATCTTTTTAATGAATGAACTGATTTAGATAGTTTTTACGACATTCGATAAATTACTTCTGAATTTGGATTTTCAGAAAATTTTAGACCATTCAGTCAAATAGACTCTGAGATATTTAAGAAATATGAAAAAAAAATATTTTTTCGTTTTCCCATACAAAGTTTGGAAACCGACCCTTGGATGGCCCATCAACGAGCGAAGTATGATGATGGACGGCTGGTCATTGACAATTTTTAATGGCCCATGAACGGCTGAATATGCAAATGATAACCTCGGCCCATTAATGGCGCTCGACCATCGGCCGATTAATGGCAGCCGGTAATCAGCCAAGCATGCAAATGAATGTAATTTAAAAACATTTTTTTTTATTAATCTAATAGAATTCATGATCATTAACGTTTTAACTATTTAAGTGGGGTAAATGATGTGAAAAAATCTCGGTGAAAATTCTGCTGGGCTCTGGGCGCGAACTGCCGTCTTTCTGATTACTGGGTCCGAACGATGGCTACTGGACGAAACTTCTAACGTTGAACTGACACTTTTGAATGATCTAGATATTCATTCTATTACAACCACTCGATTTTAGAAATTTTAAAAAGCAATTTAATAAAAATTTTCGATTATTTAGAGAAAAAAAAAAAAATAAGAATTTCGTACTATTTTATTATAATTACATAATTTTTTAGAATAAAACTTATTAAATTAAATTGATTATTTATCAAGAACCCAGTTGAATTATCTTGCTCTACCACCATTATTAAAAATGACATTTATTATAAAAATATATGTATTATTTTTTTATTAAATTAATTTTTATAAATAAAGTTATAAAATTGCGGTTGTTGGTTACAAATAATAACGAACTAAACAATATTTTAATTGTTACTTGTAAATAACTTTAATTGGAAAATTAAAATATATTACTGATTAAAAATTAGTTTAAATCGAAACAAAAATAATTATTAATTAAAGAAAACTATAATAATAAGTTATTTATATAATTAATAATTGATTAGTAGATTTTTTTATTTGACAAAGTCATGGACCACTGATTCACTAACAGTATCCCAACGTTGCGAAACGATAATCGGCCAATCATAAGTGTCCATTCATTGGCCAGCCATCGGCAGCGTCGTTTAAAATATTGAACAGCTACTGGTAATTAACCATGCTTGGGCCATTACGAATTGCCAATGCTTGGCCGAGTGACGGCAGCCAGACATCGGCCGATCTACAGCATTTTTTCCATTAACGGCGACTTTGTATGGGTTTTTTGGATTTTTTGAAAACTGTCTGATCGATCAACTCCAAAATCTTATCAGCTCTAGAACTCGATATAAGCATTCGATTGCTAGCAAGAACGTCTCAATCGCTAATCCGTTTGAGAGATATCATCGACGAAAGAATGAACAAAAATTGTTATTTTTTTATTTTTCGTGAATATTTCGGAAGCTACTGTAGCGATCAATTCTAAAATCTAATCAGCTCTAGAACTTGATAAAAGCATTCGATTGCTGCCAAAAACGTCTCAATCGGATAATCGGATCGAGAGATATTGTCAACGGAATAATAAATGTAAATTCTTCATCTGCTTCTTTCATTGAATAACATCATAGTTACTGAACAACATTACTTAAAACTAATATGTTCTTCTTTCTGTAGATCATTGGAAGTGACTGCTTAAACATCGTCATGTTCGCTCGTATCACGATATACTTACACGGTATAGATAAAACGTATCACGTAAGTATTGATTTTTGAGCTAATTATTGAACATAATTGTGAATAAATATATAACGAACGCTCAATCATTAATTATTTTGAATTCTGAATTTTTAAACTTTAACATAAAACGTAACCTTTTTGAGCTCTAAAAGCTCATAAAAAAAGGAAACAAAGGTATTTTTGAGCTTGAAGAGCTCGAAAACAGCGGGAAGTTTTGTGGCTGGCCCGCAGGGCCAACCGATGCCCAGATTTTTTCTCTAGAGAAGTTTTCTGTGAATCTGCATAGATCGAAATGGATCTCTATAAATTTGAATGTAAATTTCACCCGATATAATTATTCATACATATAACAATTTTGTTCAAGGCTTGAGCGAGCCTGGTCCCAAGTTCGATGATCGTTAGTGTCTTTTCCTAACTAGGCGTCTTGCTGCAGATACTTATCGCAAGATTTCAATAAGAAGTCTACACGGAAAAAAAATTCTCGGAATTTTTACGATTTTTTTATCGTACTTTTTATTACATAAAATTGTATCGCTGGACCAGACTCTCCAAATAATAGTTTTTACTATATACTATCGTATATTCTATTTAATAAATATAAACTTTAATAAACTATTTAAGCAATTTAATAAACTACCAAAAACAGTATGATGACAATAAATTATACCAGTATTGTTTATAAAGTTTACAATACGAGTATCGTAAAATTGAACAGTCGATAATGTAGAATTTCCACTCATACGAACGAAAAAGAAAAGGTTGCTGACTGATGCAGTCAGAGAAAAAATAGAGAAAGAGAAGAATTGAAGGAAGATTGTTGAGGACACATTACGTCATTCCATCATCTGAGAATTTCACGTCATGGCTTTTGACCAGATTGTCGAATGAGTATGAGGTGGAATTATTATATATTTGAACAGGCATGAGAATAAACACTTGCGTAACATCAATTTAGAAATAATCCTATTCAAGTACCGTAAAATTTGTTACTTACATTCGAAAGATACATAGGCATCACTGGAAATTAAAAAAAAAAAAACAATACAAGAATAATTATGTTTTTATATCTTATTGTTTATTCCTATACTTTTTACGATATCCGTATTGTATTTTTATTTAACCGAACTTAATATAACAATCGTTCGGTAAAATTACGATAGTAAATTGTAAAAACTCTTTTGTAAACAGTAAATTTTCATATAAAATATTTGATAGTTTACGGTAAAACGAGTCGGGTCCAGGATTACGATACTTGATAGTAAATTTTCATAGAAATTTTTTCCTGTGTAGTACAAGTCTAACATAAGAAATTCGTATTAGACTATAACTCCATTCTGGTGGAAGACTACCCAGACAGCATTCAAGTCGGAATGACTGCTTTACGCAGTCTTTTTGAAGGAGTCTTCAAGAAGTCTTCTGATGACTTCTTAAAGATGTCATTTTTAAGAACTCTTAGTTAAGAGTTCTTGAAGATCCCATAAATAATACGTCAGTTTTTTGATATCTAAATGTATTCTTTTTTTAACTTCTTGATGAAGTCAAAATTAGGAGCTCCTTAAAGATGTCATGGTACATTCATAATGAAGTCTTATTTACGAAGTCAGAAAAAATAACTCTTTGAGAACTCTTTTGAAAGACGTCTTACTAAGTTCACTAGGCGGCTCATTCGACCCCTTGAGAACTTCTTAAAGACTTCTTTAAGATGTTAATGAGACGTTCAAATCATAAATAGGAACTCATTCAGAAGTCGTCAAAACGTCATTTTGCTATCTGGGTATAGTTGAGAATAGTTGCGCGTTGCTTGCTCAAGGCTCAAAATAAACCTTGAGCCTTGTGCAAGCCATGCGTAAGTACCTGCCATAAGTTACTGGTGCAAAAATACGCAGAAACTTTTCAATTGCACGTATTTAAGATATCTTCAATATTTCTGTGTACAATGCCTTGAGCAAGTCATGTACACGTCTTGATAACGATTTCTTGCTACATGATCTTGCGCATGACCCATATGTAGAGAAAGACACTAGTGATTAGGGGTTTCGCTCAAGGCACTAGCACCAGAATTTTGCTCAAACATGCGTCACTTGGCAAGTAAAATGTTTAGTTTTGAAAAATCTACCATCTATTCTGGCTGTCCAATGGTAGTTTTATTTTTTTTTTTGTCAGTCTTTTTAAGGGAAGTTAATTCCAGCATTCGATTTAAATTTGCAAAACTTGTAGAAAAATATTTGCAAGCTATGTAGGGGAAGGGGGCAGAGTGGGCCCCTTAAGGAAAATAATTGAAATATCGTTGAGTTTTTCCTCGCGTTTACTTATTTTTAGGCCCTTGATACTTATTTTCACTTCATGATACTGCGTCGATTAAAATTGATAAATCGAAAATTAGGGGCAGAGTGGGCCCCCCACAAAAATTTCGCAAAAAATTTATTTATTTTATTTTCCGTCAAGTTATGACCTCCGTAATGTTTTTATCATATTCTAGGCAAATATTTGATATGTGGGGCAAAATGGACCACCCGAATAAAAAAATTGTGACGAAAAAATTTTTTATTTATCGTTTTCAATTTTTTTCGAGTGGTTCATTTCACCCCAAATATTACATATTGGCCTTAAATATGATAAAAACGTTATAGAGGTCATAACTTGACGGAAAATAAAAAAAAATTTTTTTTTTATAATTTTTTGAGAAAGGGATCGTCGTGCCTCAGGCTCTCCTATAGGATATAGGATATAGATATATCTTTAACTTTCTTGATAAATTATATTTAATGAACAGTTTTGGTGGTCTATTTTATTCCTCATTATTTAAGAAATTTCAATAAGCTTATTATCCGTCCGAATTTATTGACGTATAGAAAATTTTGAGGGGCCCACTGTGCCCCCATATTTTTTGAAGTTTTTGAAATTTTAAGGGGCCCACTCTGCCCCATGGGGCCCACTTTGCCCCCCAGCCCCCCTTCCCCTACATTAGGGTGCTTCGTTTCCAACGAAAGTATTTTTTTCGTTGCTAATCAAGCAAAATATTGTTTTTTATGCTGAAACAAAAATTCCTGCCAAATTTGAGCTCTTAGTTCCAATCCTAAGTACTTTTCATTTGATTTCAAAGATTTCCCATTTAAAATACATGTAAATTGAATTACCTTTTTTATAGCTTTCTAATACTCAGCTGCGTTTTATGATATCGACGCGGTTTTGGTCGCAAATTGTAGGACATTTGATGTTCTTCAAAAGTGTCCATAGCAACTTAGTTGTAATTCTAGCTGTTTCACTAATGTTCGCTGAGGAAGTCATTTTTCGTATCAAATTGACCTTTATTGTCTTGCAGAACGTAAACCAATGAAAGTACACTAAAAATGTTAACGGAAATTTTATAGGAAATTTTATTCCCTTCAAAAAGAGTCCCATGAATCAAGTCGCTAAAGTCCATAGTTCCCGAGTTATAGTGATTTTAATAATTTGAGAAATAAAATATTAACTGTCATTTTTTTTTTTTTTTTTGATATTATATTTTTCAAATTATTGAAATCACTATAAATCGGAAACTATGGACTTTAGCGACTTAACTCATAGGACTTATTTTGAAGGGAATAAAATTTCCTATAAAATTTTCACTAATATTTTCAGTGTACTTTCATTGGTAATTGAAAAAAATTATAAGCACCCTAATGTACATATATTTTATCAAGAGCTGAGGTTTTACAAAAATCTTGGTTGTTTTTTTATTGCTGACAATGCAAAAACAAATTAAAAGTTTTCGAATATTCTATAACAATGTATTTATCTTTAATAATTAATACGTGAATATTGAAGGGAAAAAATTTAATAATCAACTTTATTGTTGATTAGTTTTTTTGTTTTTCAAATAAACAATCAAAAGTTTGTTTCGAAACTGTTGATTCACTGTTGCAATTAATTCGTTTTTCAAAAAAGAATATGAGCGTTGACGAAACAAATATTCATATAAATTATGAATAGTACTATACATTAGGACGTCCATTATTTTCCAAATCGATTTATATTTATTGATTAACCCCTGAATCTTTAGTTTATGACCTCAAAAAAAATATCCAACTCAATCAGGCTCTTAATTTTTACATTAAACCGTGCCCAAATCATGTTATATTTCCCATTTAAATAACATGGGATCTTTAGAATTTTAACTTTTAATTTTTTTTTTCCGAAATAAATCAGAGTAAAAATTTGATCGAAGTATATTCTGATAGAAAATTAAACGCTCTACAAAAAAGTTTTCTAATGATTTTTCGATAAAATAACTCCTTCAAAAGTTATTTAACATTAAACTTGTGTTTGCTATCAGTTCTATAATATTTTAAATTCTATTTTCATTTTTACCTTTTTTGGCTATAAAACCGTGAAAATAAAAGATAATTATTATTATCACTAGAGTACCAATAATCATTTATATAGATTTCATGGCCTAAACAGAAAATTAAGGAAAAAAACAACATTGTTTATGAGAATTAAAAAAAAAACATACCTTTCCTCATACAAACGAACTTTAGAATGAATTAATGGAAAGTGGTAAAATAAATATGTAAAAATTTCTTTGTCTATAATATTATAAGCAGATTTATTATTATTTTTGCTTTCTTTAAAATTGTTTTATTAAGCAAGCTTTGGTCAAATTATGATATTTTTTTTTGTACTCACTCACAACTTGTATCAAATATTGTTTTTGATTTTTTTCGTATTGTTAAAATGTTGATATACTTTTGAGTTAATTTAATTGATCTTTCGGTGAGATCATTAATTACTTGTAAATCGTTAACAATTCTTAAGCCTTCTAAAAAATATTTAGAAAGGCTTTAATAGCACGAGAAGACCAAAAACAATATTTGATACAAGTTGTAAGTAAGTGCAAAACAAAACATCATAATGCGACCAAAGCTTGCTTAACAAAAAACTTATAAAGAAATTAAAAATAATGATAAATTTGCTTATAATATTATAGACAGAGAAATTTTTACATATTTATTTCACCACTGTCCATTTATTCATTTTAAAGTTCATCCGTATGAGGAGCGGTATGTTATTTTTTTAATTTTCATAAAATAATGGTATTTTTTTTCCTTGATTTTCTGTTCAGGCCATGAAATCTACATAAATGATAATCGGTACTCTAGTGATAATAATATATATCCCTTATTTCAACGATCTTATAGCCAAAAAAGGTAAAAATGAATATAGAATTTAAAATATTATAGAATTGGCAACAAACACAAGTTTAATGTTAAATAACTTTTGAAGGAGTTATTTTATCAAAAATTCATAAGAGAAATTTTTTGTAGAGCGTTCAATATCCTATCAGAACATGCTTCGATCAAATTTTTATTCTCATTTGTTTCGGAGAGAAAAAATTAAAAATCAAAAGTCTAAAAATCCCGCGTTATTTAAATGGGAAATATAAAATGATTACGGTAATGTGAAAATTAAGAGCCTGTTTGTGTTGGATATTTTTTTTAGGTCGTAAGCTAAAGATTCAGGAGGTGATCGGTAAGCAAAAATCCATTTGGGAAATAACGGACACTCTACTATACATACAAGTGTGAATTGAAAATGGAAGAAGTTTTTTTTTGTGAATAACGTTTAAAATATCAATTTAAAAAAAAAGTTATTCAAAAAAGTAATATTTGAAATATCAAGAAATAAAAAAACTCAAGATTTGTAATGTAAGCTAAAATTATTTTTATTTCTCACCATGTCGACGCTTCATACATCACAATCTACGTGTGGGAGTTTTTCAAATTTCCCAGGGCATATAGTTAATCGATAAAGCTCTTAAAATACCTCGATGAAATCATTAGATTTGGTTTGGATTGAATAGTTATAAGGATTACATCAGTGGCTTCCCTACTTTAATGGGCGTTTCTCTAATGCAGCAATGAACGGAACTATATATCTAAGACTTCAACCACAATGATAATTGTAGGACAAACTCATAGTACAAAACTGTCAACTACATTTAAAAAATTCAGCATATTCGGTTTTTATAAATAACAGCTTACTGTTTATAAAAAAAATGTCTCTTTATTTTAAACAAACTACATATTTTTTAAGCTTATTATCTTACTTCACTCTGTATTCTTATACTTTCATAAAAATCTAAAGAATAAAAAGCTTTTATCATGACGTACATAAATATTTGTCCTAAATAAATTCTGTTCTTAAAACTGTTGAAGAAAATATTTAGTAGTGTGAAAGAAAGAAAAAAGTAAGAGCTATACGGTTTTGAGTAGTATGAGATAGTTTTTTTTTTTTTCTTTTTTCATTTTTCAATTCAAAGAGTTCATTACAATAGTACTGAGACTTCAGGCAGTTTGCGAGGCGCTTGACTAAAACAATTCCTATTCTACTCGTGCTAGGGGCATTAACCGCAGTTGCAACCGCATGCCTGCTTTACAAGTAGATTCCATTTGGTAGAGGAAATGTAGACAAGTGACGATCCATAAAATTATGGAGTGTTTAAAATTTAATTTTATTAGTTATTTTTATGTTTATGCCTTGCAAATTTGATATTTTCGGTATATCGGTTAAAAGAATCGATCTATCGGTTGACCCTGCGGGCCAGTCCCAAAACTTCCCGCTGTTTTCAAGCTCGTTGAGCTCGAAAAAATTGTTGTGAATACATTTTTGAGCTTTTCGAGCTCGAAAATACTTTTGTATGTTTTTGTTTTCGAAAAATAACGTTTTTTACCATTTTTTCTCCAACGATATATCTCGACCAAATTGACCGATTGAGACGGCTGAGATGACAAACGACGTGTTTTATTAAGATGTAGAGCTGATTAATTTTTGGCATTGATTTATATAGGCGTTTTTGAGATATTTCAAAACAATAAAAAAATAAAATATTATTTTTAATGCTTTCGACAATGGTTTTTCTTGAACGAAGGAACCAATTTTGATGGTTGAGGTGGCATTCGACGCGGCTTATAAAGCTTCAGAGCCCAGTTGATTTTGGAATCAATGCATCGAGCACATTACAAGTTATCCAAAAACAAAACATTTTTAAAAAAATTTTATTTTTGGAATATCTCCGAACGAGCCCTCCCGATCAAGCTCAATTTTTCAAATTTTGTAAAAATTAATAAGCTGCATCGAATGTCGCCTTGAAGATCAAAATCGGTTGATCCGTTCAAAAGTTACTGAATATTACATACATTCATACATACATACATACATACATACATACATACATACATACATACATACAAACATACACTTGATCATCTTGAAATTAGTCAGAGTAGCTTTCTTGAACCTCAAAACGTCAAAATTTATCAGAAGTTCGATTTTCAAAAATTGGATCGAATCCAATAACTTCCCGAATTTTAGGAAATTTTTAATTCTTTTAGCGGGCAGTTAAAAATAAAGTTAATTTTTTTGATGCTCACGCTAATGATTAATCTAAACCGTCTGAATAATCTATTATCGAGTCTATCGATTACTTTAGCTCCAGAAATGTCTAACGTCTAGTGGGTATTCACACATTTTTGGAAATTTATTCTATGATGGTTTTATTTTAAGAAATAGATGATAAAAAACTGAGTCGAAAATTATATCAGTATTACGTGAAATACTGACTTACCACTGATGTAAAGAGATGATTTGAGAATGACGTCTATATTACGTATAACCGTCACTTTGATACTGACATAAATGTATGATTCTATAATTACACCATTATAATGTAAAATAATGAATTTATTACTACCTAATAATATGATTTAAGTCTTATGTTAAGCGTATGCAATATATAAGTAATAGCTGCGATGTCATACAAGAGTCATGCTTACATCAGTATGATATCACGAGTTTTCACATCATGCCAAAGTCATGTAAAACGTCAGATTGGCGTCAAACTACATAGTGTGCGTTAGTATGTGTTAAGTACACAAGCATAGTGTACTTATATGTAACATTAAATCTTAATTACGTTTTGAATCATTATGATTCTACACGAACATAATTATATAATGTTCGGTTTGGCCCGAGGGATAATATTTGAACAATATAAACAAACTCACTTTGTTTTTTATTTACATCAACTAAATGAACAAACAATTAAGATGCGATGAGTATCGAATAAATTTTTTTGTTTGATCTGTTAGCAGATGCCAATACTTAGAGGAAAGACTCCATGCATAAAAGCTTAGAGGGCATCCAGACCTAAAGTCCGCATCCACCAGTCGATGAAACAGCGGGTCAAACAGAGAATATGGCGAGGGATGAACAAGGGATGGTGATCTCCCTACAAAAACCCTGGAAAGAACCAGCAACATCGGAGGGAGTTGAGACTCTTTGGGAGTCGGACGAGGATAAAATACGTATCTACGGGGAAGAACCTGTACGCGTGAAGCCTGAGATGTTTCTGCACTTCAGTGTTGCAACGCACTAGAGGAAATACTTGTGGGATAAGCAAAAGAAAGAAGTGAGAGAATATTTGATAGAATACTGCCCTAGGAAGGACCAACTGTCATTCGAATCGTCGATCTTGAATGATGAGGTGGAAGTGAATTTAAAAGAGTCGGCTCTGAAGGACAAGTATTTTGGTATGACACAGAAGTTGGCGGGACCTGATCTAGTCGCATTGGCCCCGGTAATCGATCCATTCACATCTCTGAGGGATCCAGAAAATGTGAAATAACTCGAACAAGTCTGGGACGCTGCGAAGCTATTGATTGAAATCCGCTGGCTAAAACAATCGCGCGTAAAGCTAGTATCCTGCCTACCTTACCCAAGCAATGGGCTACAGTGCTTGAAATAAGGGTAACAGCTAGTTACTTTTTTAGTGAGAAGTTGGTAGACAAACTGAAAGAGATCGAGGATATCGATATTAGGCGAGGAGATGAAGTCGGCTCTAACTAAAAAGGCGTTCGCAGTATCAGGCCATTTGAATGCTAAGGGCTCATAAGAAGTCATTGGCTCCAGCGAGTGGGAGAAAAGCAATATCAAAAAAACCATTGATGCTCAGAGTTTCACAAAAACAATCGACTTATCCGAAGTCGAGCCTCACAAAATGTTCCAGGTCAGTTTCTTTCATCGTTTTTCTTAGTTTCCAACTCAGATCCTCGTGTAGTCTCTTGGGACAAGGTATTCTGATGGGCATGATCAATTCAAAAGATTCTTATTTCCAGATCTCAGTGTAAAGGGCACATTGTAAGTTTTAGAAGCTTATGTTTAATGGCAAGATTTACGAGTTCGTTTATTTGTCTTTTAGCTTATGTACGTGCCCATTAACTTCTACGGAAAATTGAAGACAATAATAAATTACCTGAGTTCAAAAAGTTGGCTGTCGGTGGTGTAGTTACATGATTCTTTATGTTTAGGCCACTCGGCTGAAGAGTGCAGTGTGAATCAGGTTCAGAACGTTGAGTTACTAGAGAGATTAAGATTTATCGTCAATCCTGACAAGTCTAAATTGGTTCTTGAGAAGAGATGCAAATATTAACGGTTCGTTTTAGATTCAAATACAATGAGAGTTGATTTTTCGCAGGATAGTTAGATCGCGGTGAAAAAGCAGATTGAAAGTATTATGAGGAAAAAGAGGTTGAAGATTCGTGACAATGCCAAGGTTGGTGGATCAGTGGCGGCTCGCAGTCCTATAGTCGAGTACAGCCTGTTACACTACAGATTGTTTAAAAGAGCGATGGTTCAGACCTTAGAGAAAAGTCAGGGTTGTTTTGATGCGTTCATGCCAGTGCCAAAGTTTACTGTAAAAGACTGGGATTAGTGGCCTAAGGCCTTGCCCAAGACTACTAAGAGAGTGAAGAGCAATGGGTCTTATCGTCGATAATACTACGACGATGGCCTACATCAATCAAATGGGATGTGTCCGACTTTCTGCTCTTCATGAGAACATAAAAGTTGTTGAACTGGTGTGAGGCCCGTCAGTTATAGGTTTACATTCCATATATTCTGTCAAAGAAAAATATCGAAGTGGATCATTATTCACGTATTGATAATTCGAATGCGGCCCAATTAATGATAAAAAATAAAATAAGTGATTAAGGTGTACACTTTTGAATTTTCTAATATTTTTTTTTCTTCTAAAAAACAACACGTGACACAAAACAACCTTAATCCTTGTTCGAATAATTTTGGAATATCTAAAAGAAATATTTTCACTTTCTTATGAACTCAAATTTGTCTGTTATTGGATAAATTAAGATCATATGTACCGTCTAAAAATTTGAATAATTTTTAGACAATTCTTATTGTTTCTGCATCTATCTTTCCATCAAATACAACTAATAAACAAGTTTTAGGGTTTTGATATCACGAATAGTCTTGAATTTCACCCGAAGCAGCTTCGTAGGTTTTATCATGAATAAATTGAATGCTATGCATCGATTTTCTTTATTAACAACCAAATGCTACGCCTTGATAAATAGCGATGGCGTGAAACGTATTCGTATATGAATTTTTACAATAAATACAAAAATCATTGCAAGACTCTTTTCTTTTGTTAATGTATGTTTAAAAGTAGCTCACAAGAAACAGATTTTTGAAGAGTATGTTTGTTTGGCCATCCACTTTAATTGATTCATAGCTCTAGGACTATGAAACGTGACATTATGTCGTTTTATTTCAATAAACATCAAGCTTCATTCCAGTAGCTTCAAACAATCGTTTCTATCTTGATTTGGAGTTAGCTGCTTCTTTATAAGCTCGTGAATATCAAGAATATTATCTTATAATGTTTCATGGATCAGCCATTCTACTTTTTAATTCAGTCAGTTCTAATGAATCCCATCTTCTTTAAATTCTAGCAAATAAAAGACCGCTTGGTACAGAAAAATTGTTGTTGTTATTATTGTTGTTGTTGCTGTTGATGAAAATACAACTTTCTCGAGAATCTCCGGGGAAAAATCAAATATTTACTTGCTGGATAATATAGGTCTTTTCCCAATGGAATTGTATATACCTGTCGTTGTCACTATACTTGGAATCCTGTATTTGAAATAGTATTTGAACTATTGGTCATTTCTACAGTGTTTGCAATATTTAAAAATTTTTAGTAGCTGTCCATTATAACGAAAATGCCAATAAAATAAAAAAATAACGAAATTTTTTATGAAGATTTTTTTTTTTATTTATTTCAAGAACAGTTTATTTTATCTTCAAAAATGCAAAAATTGAAGGTCTAGACCACGTTAAAAACTTTGTAAAAGGCAAAAAACGGTAAGATTTTTTATCAGAACGTGTGAATGTGTTTGACGATAGCTACTGCCTTTTTCTATATTTGTACTGTAACATTAATAGTATAAAGGAAACGAACTTTATTGGGTGCATTTTCTTTGATGTTAAAATTTAACATTCTGTGGTTGGTATGTTGAAAAAAAAATTTTTTTCTCAAAGTAACCCGATGTATATTTATCATAATGTAAACTTAAGTAATACACAATGTTACACACCCCGAACGCTAAGCGGAGAAGTAGTTTTCTATTGTCACCAAATGAAAAATCCGAATGTTGGCAAAGTTAAATCAACTCCATGAATTTTAAATAACGCTTAAATAGGAAAAAACGCACCGATCTTAAGAGAATAAACTATTGAGTAACTCTATTATACTCTAAAGTTCTCTTACTAAGTTTTTTATTTAAAAAAATTTTGTTGAAAAGAAATTTCCGATGTTCATCAAGTGGACTGTATATTTGGATATTCGGATGTGAACACAGTATCTCACAAACCATGTGCTGGATTGACTGTTTTTTCTTACTGTAATCGGAATTTTCTGAAGATGAAACCTTTGATATTTGCTATCGTAGTTTTTATTTTTTTTTTTTTATATTAAATTAAAAATGATGACTAATAGCATGTTTGTATACTCAATCCTGTATAGAATTCATTTTTTTTCTACCGGGGCTCTCTTTGAAGGCAACTTCGCAAGTTTGATTTTGCCCTTCTCTAGTTGCTTTGAATGCGAAGTGGGAAGGGTACGTATATTTTGGTTATCTCATTTTCGCAGTTTTTAATAGACATATCGATTCCATGCGTCGCAAATGCTTTTTTTGGAAATTGCTCAGTTTCAGTGTGACACCTGGTCGTGTAAACTGAAAGCGCCTATTATTTCATAGAAAAATATTCTTAATTCGAGCAACTAAATATGTGTTTTTTTTTTTATTTTTGTTGCTATTTATTAAATCATTTTTCTTAGTAAGTAAATATGAATTGCCAGTATCGTATTTTTAAAAAATATTTTGGGTTAGCAAACGGATAACCCTTTTTTTCTACTCAAAAAGAAATACATGGTTCAATAATGAATAAAACTAAATTGACTACTCAAAATATAACCTGCGCGTTTGAGATATGCGTTTTTGGATTTTTCAAATACATTTTTTTTTAAATTTACTATTGGGAAAATACTAATTTACACTTTAAAGTGTAGAAAGAGAAAAATTTTTTAGGACTTTTAAATTTATAGTATGAAGGTACAAAAAAAAGGTACCAAAAAAAAAAATCAAAAAAATTTAAACTTGTTTTTTGGGGTCGAAAATTTTTTTTTTGACATTTTTTTGAAATTTTTTTTTTCTTTTTCTCATTCCCTCACATTTACTGAGTTACCGATGCAAAAATGAAAGAAAAATAAAAAAAAATTATTTTTTCATTTGGATTATGATTACACAATTAAAGGAACAAAACTTGTTCCTTCAATTGTTTTGCAAAACTTTAATCGATCACCCCCAAAAAACGGCTCGATAGATCAATTTAAAAATTTATAGGGTTATTGGGGGTACATTAAGCTAAAAAAGTCCCTGGCAACAATATTTTTTTTATCAATATTTGCAGAGTAGCGGTTGATTTACTAAAAAACCAAAAAAAGTCATTTTTTTGTCCTTACTTCTATGAGATGTTAAAAATGAAAAAAATTGTTTTTTCTAAAAAATTATGAATGGGTCTTGTAGAGTATTTATTCGAGTTTTTAACGCCGTCCTCAAATTTACTGTGCAATCATCGACACCTGAAATATCGATGATCAAAGCCAAAACGATCATTTTTTGTTTGAAGGCTGATATCTCTGCGACAAATTGTCCTACGAGGTTAAAAAAAGCCAAATTGAAGCTGAATAAATTTGCCAAATAACCTATGCATTGGTTTAGTTGACAAAATTTTTCCACGGTCCGTGCGCTCTTTGGAAAAAAAAAAAAAATTTAGAAATTTTCTGTCTCACGGTATTTTTCATGTTAGCGTAATAACCAGACCTTTTAAAAAATTTTGATAAAAATGCACCAAAACTAGAGATTTTAAGCTATAAAATGCTTTTTTTAAATTTTCGATACGATTATTTTTCACAAAGCTACAGCCTTCCAAAAATTACTAAAAAATTTATAAAATTTTTTTGTTCCTTTAATTTTTTGCGTTAGTGTAGTAAGAACCATTTCCAAGAAATCCAGGAAACTACATGTTTTTTTTATACTTGGTAGATCTCCAGCATGTTAATTATGCACTTTTTTGATTGATTATATCTCGTCTTACAATTGGTGAAAAAATTTCGTTTTTTTTTTTTTTTCATTAAATATTAGCCATTTTTGTTGATCTCCCGTTTTAATTTCATCGCATTCCTAAGAAAAGTCGTTTTGCGAGTGAACTACCTTAAACATTTTTTCATTATCAAAATTCAAGCTAGACTATTATATGAAAGAAAAAATAGATTATCTTATAACTACGTCAAAAGTATCAATTAAAATCTCTTGCTATATTGGTGCTATTTTTTTATTATATAAGTGCAATATAAAGTTGGTGGAAGTGATTTAAGCTGAGTGGATCGTGATTTTTTGATTTAATGACAATATAACACTGCATATGTGTATATATAGTAAGAAAACAGAAAATTTATATAAAATCTCATAATGTAAGAGATTGTATAAAATTAATATCCCGTCTTGGCCAACAACGGATTGTTCGTTGCCTTGTTCTGGTACTTGGCCAAAAGTAGAGGTATTGAGTATCGTGAACCGAAAGCTCTCATTTGTTGTCAGGCATCTACATTGTCTCATGAAACAATCGAGATATGTGACTGTACTATATCCAACAGGATTATTTTGAACTACAGTCATCGTAAATTTATTATATTATGCCTGACTACAAAATATTTTGGTCTTTAGTATGGCAAGTTATTAGTAACAATATAGTTATTTCATGATTATTACTTTTAAATAACATTTACGATGATCATTTATTTGAATCAAAAAATAACTCACCCGACAAATAGACTGGTCTTCATCCCATTTGAGGCGACAATTTTCTCGGCCATTGCATCGTAAAAATCCAGCAATGCACGTAGCGTCATCACAATCATATTCATCGTCGTTGCATGCTGTTCAACACATTTACTATTATTATTATTTTTTTTTTTTATTATTATTAACATTTTTTGGAGCTACAACTATCCAGCAAACATGAGAAATACCGCAAGACAAAAATTTTCCAATTTTTTTTTTTTTTCCAAATAGTCCAAGGGCCATGAAAATTTTTTTTCAGCTAAACCAATGCGTAGGTCGATTAGCAAATTTATTCAGCTTTATAATTTGCTTCTTTCTTACTCTTCTTATATTTTAACGTTAGTTACTCAGTAAATCTTAAGAAAAGTGAAAAAAATGCCAACAAAAAAATTGGACGTCGATTATTTTGTGTTCAAAATTTTTTAGTTGCTGAGATATCGATGATCGAATCCAAAAGGATTCTTTTTTGTTTGTAGGCTAATATCTCTGCACCGAATTGTCGTACACTGTAAAAAAAGATTCCTGATCTCAAACCAGATTCGTTTGGCTCAAGTACTCCGTGCGTTTGCCTACAGCCAAGCGTGTCAAGCGATTGAGTCTACCGCCCTCTATGTTTGACATTATATTTTGCTTCAACTGCGGGTTTCTTGAGGGAAGGTACCGAGTCATTTGAACTAACTATATAGTATTTAATGTAGCTCAATAACTTTTTTCATTTAAAAAAAAAAGAAATTAGTTCAAGTCAATAATACTGTTGATACAATAACGATTTTTGTTTTGTATGAAATAATTAAAAATTCCACTCAAAGTAAATTGTAAGGTGATTGAAGGTATGAATTTTCAGTTAAGTCCAAATTTTAGTAAAGCTAATGAATTTTAGTGTTGAATGTAATATTTTTTTAGGTCCATAAAAACTGTCCTTGCAACTGATTCAATAAAAAATCGAATTATTTCAAATTAATGTATTGCATCGATCCGAAAAAAACAGTAAACTGAATCAAGTAAATAATTAATTTAAAAAATAAATCTTTTTTTCTCATGTACTTATTTATTTTTAATATTATTACTTTTTTTTTTTGTTCATTATTATGATAATTAAAATTTATTATTTTATTACATCAATTATACTTTACAAATTATCCTAACATACTCACAGTTTTTAGTGAAAAATTAAATAATTTTAATATTGCTATTCGGAGGGTTCGAACCCAGTACCCTACGCGCAAGAGTCAGACGCTTTACCGCTATGCTACGAAACCAGTAAGAAACTTTTATTTTAGTTGTGCTTCTAATACTTTGCTTTCTTATTGAATGGATATATATAATCAATTACTTATACATTGATCTAAACAAGATAAATATGTGATTCTTTCTATAAATAAATTTTTTAATCAAATCGATAATATAATAATTTTCATTCAAATATACTTCGATATTTTGTAACTGATACATTTATGTTCTTGTCGAATATTTTTCAGTTTTAATGTGAGTGCGTGAAATTATTCCTACAACCTCACCGGATTCTCTCCTAAAGAAACTCATCGGTTGACATGACACGTTCAATATTGTAGGAAACTACTTTTGTTTCATTATAACATCTAAGTTGTCAAACCAAACGTTTCAAGAGTCCCAGTTAAATTTCTCAAAATTGAAAAGTTTGCTTCAACAATATTTTATTTTTAAATCAAGTACATCCAAATTTTTATTTAAATATGTTTTACTATTCAATCAAATGGTAATTTAATTATGGTCCAACTTAAAAACTTTAACATAATCGCTTAAGCAATTTCTCATAGTCGAGTAGAGATTTTAATTCAATAAAAATGTTTTTTCAAGACAAACTAGTTTTTTTTAGTTCAAACGAAATTGGTTTCACAGAAGAGGAAATTTGTCAAACTCCTAGGGAGTTTGATGTCAGAACCTTATTTTTTAGTGTACAAGGCTGAAAATAAAATCAGATTAAAGCTGCATAAATTTGCTAATCAATCTATGCATTGGTTTAGCTGATAAAATTTTTCCAGGGCCCGTGGTCTCTCTGGAAAAAAAAAAAATAAATTAAAAAATTTTTGTCTCTTGACATTTCTCTTGTTTGCGCGATAGTGGTAACTTTAGAAAATTTTACCCAAATGCATCGAAACTAGAGATTTCGAGCCATAAAATGTTTTTTTTTTTTTTTTTAAATTTCGATCCGATTATTTTTCAGAAAGTTTTTTCAAAAAAACAGCCCTGCAAAAATCACCGAACGATTTCTAAAATTTTTCTGTTCTTTTAATTTTTTGCATGAGCCTATTTTCCGAATATTTGATTTAAAACGATTCGAATTGATAGTATTTTTAAATAAATTAAAAACTATTTCATATATTTATTAATTTAGTTTTTATGAAATGTTTTATCTATAGAATTGTAAAAAATAATTGGCAATTAGTTTCCCTTAAAGTTTCGAATAAATTGCTACATTAAATCAAGATATAATCACTTCAATTAAATAATTATGGTAGCGTTGGTCTTGATGTCTAAAGCTGCTTACTGGTTCAAATGCTTTAATCATATTAAAACAAAGCGTTGTCAGAACTATTCTAAATCTTTGTTTTTATTTTAAACTAAATTCAAAGAGGATGTAGAAATATTATAGTATCTATATTTTAATTGATTTAGTCAATTGAGTTAATGATTTTTAAATTAAATAAAATTTATAAATACACATTAATATTGAATTTCATATTTTATTTAAGTTTCTATACAAATTTACGTCAATAAAATCATATATTTGGCCTAATAATTATAAAAAAAGTTGAAAATCAAATGTTATAATATACTATAACTATTATGTCAGCGGAAAATAATAAGTACTTTTTAGAATCAACGGTTAACGTTTGAAAAATGTATGTTATCGACAGTTTACATTTTTAGCTTCCTGATAAGAAAATCGAACATTTTCAAAGAATTCGGGAAGGTATTGGTTTCACTCCAATTTTCAAAAATCGAGTTTTCAGCAGATTGCACCTGACAGCAACCACCGTAGACGGACGTGTTCAATCTAACATCTATTCTACCATCTACTATTACTATATACGTGTTGCATAACATTGCGTGGTGATCTATAGAGACTACACGGAAAAAAAATAGGTGCTGCAACAAGACGGAGTCGTGTGGGAGCAACAGGACAGAATCCTGTTGCAGCAACAAGATTTTTCCTGTGGAATCAATAGGATAAGGAACAAGTTTCATGTACTAATTTCTTTTGTCCGTATAATGAAATTTCAAAGTTTAAAAAAAATTCAGTTTAGAGAAAGATTAAAATTTTTTTTCGAAGTTAATTTTTTTTTTTCAAAAGAGGAATTTTCGTTCAAAATTAGAATTTTTTTTCAAATTTTGAAATTTTATTATACTGACAAAAAAATTGATACATGACACTTGTTTCTTATCCTGTTGATTCCACAGGCAAAATCCTGTCGCTGCAACAGGATTTTGTCCTTTTGCTTTCACAGGATTTATCCTGTTGCTGCAATAGGATTTTGTCCTGTTTCTCCCACAGGACTGCGTCCTATTGCAGCACATATTTTTTTCCGTGTATGAAGACGATAAGCTAGTACGATTTTTGAACCATTTGATACATTATATTCTGCGTTATCCAGAAAAAACAAGGTGAATTGTTATTTTTTTAATTATTCGGCATTGATATTGTTTGAATTAATCAGTCAACTTCGATGCTCGATGCGGCAATCGCTGCGTTTTATTGAGTTCTAGAGCTGATTAGATTTTGAAATCGATCAATCAAACTGTCCTGAAAAGTTCCAAAAATACTAAAAAAATTTTTTTTTTTTTTTTTTCATATCTCTTCTTTATCTTAGGAGTCTATTTGATCGATCGATCTGAAATTCTCAGGAAAGTTGATGGCCAACAAACTCTTTTGATTATCGTCGCAGTTAATTCATCGAAAAAAAATATGAAGAGCTTACGCCTCCCCCCTCTCCCTCCACCCAGACACACAAATCTGAAAATTATCAGAGTAGTTTCCTAGTACTTCAAAACATCTACATATGATGGAAGCTCAACTTTCGAAATCGGCATGAAAAAAAAATTTTTCAAATTTTTCGTTGAAATTGAGATTTTTGAAATAATTGAGAGCACTATCTTAATATAGTGTTTGAAACCATAAACTGCTGACAACAATAGTTGAATTCACTAATAAATAGTCATTTCAACTATACTTTTCCGTTACACTGTACATAATCCAGAGTGAATTTGGAGTGAAATTAAATCCAAATTCACTCCGGATTCACTCCGCCACTCAGAGTTCCAAAGTTTAAAAGAAATCACTCCACTTGCGGAGTAAATTGGGAGTTTTTTTTAGCGGAGTGATTGCGGAGTAACGCGGATATTATTTCACTCCCAATTTACTCCGGTAAGGAGTTTTAACATTAAAATGAATTTATATTAATTTACATTAAACTGTTAAACAGTGTGTGTGTGTGCGACTTTTGCGTGCGTGTGTGTGTGCGTGTATTTAGGTATGTGTGGTCGAGAGTGTGTGTGAGTGTACGTATGCGAGTGCGTGTGCGTGTGTATCCGAATATGTGTGTGTGTGTGTGTGTGTGTGTGTGTGTGTGTGTGTATCAGCTGATCAGCAATGTAATACGCGAGTTTTTACTTCGATTTTATTTAGTGGAGTTATTTTTTATTAATAATATTTTCAAAACTCTTCTCCGGAGTGAATTTCACTCGAGAGGGATTAAATTAATAAAAAATTATCTACTCCGTGAAAACTCCCCTGCGGAGTGAATTTCACTTCGAGGGGAGTGAATAATTAAAAATTCATTCATTCTGCATTCACTCCGGATTTGATCCGCATTCATTCCACGAATTTTTTAGTGTACTAGTTCGAAAACCATTTTTTTATCAATGTATTTGTATTATTATGTATCGAATTATTTACTTGTCAACTGTGTACGTTATTCACGTACTACAACTTCTGTATATAAAATCTATTCATGCTCTGAAAGCAGGATTTTATTTTTTATAAATGTATAATATATTTGTATAAAATTAATTTAAACGATTTAACTTTACTTGTAAATATTTGTTTACGGTAAATATTATTTTTATTATTAGTTACAAAATATTCGCGAAGTTTCAAAAAATTTTTTGATAAAATAAAAAAAGTATGAAAATTATTACAATTTCGACAAACCGACAATTTCAAGAATTTTTTATTTTCATAAATGAGAAGCTTAAATAGTGTCGTAACAATTTGTAATGATAGTTCAATCGTCAAGTGCTTATTATGATCAATACAACTATCCGAAAGACTAACTTGATTAACGATGCAAAAAAGTCGTCAGTGTTTTGCTAAAAAACATTCATTTAATAAGTATCGGCAAAAAAAAAAACATCAGATCTGATACTATCAGATCAAATGATATCCTATCAGATCTAATCATATCTCGTCAGATATTGAATTTGGAACTAATTATATTTCACCATATCTAATTATATCTGATAAATTTTCATGGATAAATTGAAATAGTTGAAAAAATTAATATAATAATTCGATTTACTGATAATCAATATAAAATTAAATATAGAGAGATATGTTCAGATATAATCAGATCCAACATAATACCTGATCAAATATAACTTTATCTGACCATACCTCGTCAGATCTTATTTTCTTTCGTGTAGTTTTTATTAAAAAAAAAATAATGGCATTCATCATTAGTGTGGAATGTTCCGAGAGTTAATGTGAATTTAAAGCCTGTAAAGTAACAAATATATAAAATTCCTGTATTCACTCAATTTTCCAATAGTCTAAATAAAAACTTATAATATATCAATAAATATTTAATAAATGTAATCAAATCAGCTGAAATGAAGGATTTTTTTAATATTTAGCAAATATGTATTCAATTATTTCTGCAAACAGATGGTTCACTATTAACACTAATATAGCTTAATTAATAAAACCCAATCATTTGATTATTTCATATAGATAGTATAGTAGTAATAATTAAATATGATTGATGTTGATTCATTTCAGTAATTCAATACTCACATTGAACATTGGGTTCCTTATCTCTGATGGCAGTCATTAGTGATTTGAAACTGCTGTTGATCGCTTTGATTTCTAAGTAAAATCTGATATACATGATGTTGGATTTAGTGTTAACAGTTTCAGCTATACTGCCACAAAAGTTTTTCACTAACGATTTCATCTCTGTTTCTTTGTCAAAAACAGAGAGGAAATTGGCATCACAATCGTTTGGTTTGTCCAATTTAAAAAATTCAAATGTTAGTTGCATCTGTAACATTAATAACAGAAGAAAAAATTGTATCATTATAGTGTCTTAATATTCTTACCGCAATTTTTTATTTTTACATACATTAAAAATACAGTTGAGTAAAATTCTAATAAAAAGAAAATGTTACTGATATATGATCCAGATTAAGGGTGTAGTTTGGTTCATTACTTTCAAAAAATCGATTTTTTTTTTCTTTTATATTTTTCGAATGTATATACCTAAAAATATTGTATTAAATTTTTATGAAGATCCTAACAGTGTTTTTTTTAACATAAAGGTTACTACTTGCGCGCATGTACTTGAGCGCTCATTCGACTAATCTACTCTAATCCCTTTTATGTTACCGTGCTTTTTCAATTCACTCGAGCAGCTGTTTCTATGAATCTTGGAAAGAAGGCCAGATAAGCAGCAAACACAAGTTTTGGCCAAGAAGAAGACACTGAACGGTGCAGGCATCACAGTTTTAATTTTGGTAAGATTTTTTATTTAAAAATCTTTAAACGCGTTTTTCTTAACAAACTACATTTTTTCAAACGTACCATGTGATTTCTCTGGAACCCGTAGACCCATCCTTCTGAAATTTTAACTCTATATTTTACACAGTTCTTACAAAATCGACTAAAATCATGTTAAAATTTTTATTTTTACTATTTTTTTTTTTTTTTACAAATAATAGCGATAAAAAACACTTTTGTTCAGTTTTTTTTTTATTTTTGTTAATTAAAGTCAGTAAAAATTAGTATCAGTAGTCTATTTTGTAACCATTGTCATACCGAATCTAAAGCACTTCGATTTTTTTTTTATTTCATATAAGCCGTGGCCGAGATATCACGTGGCAGTTGACCTGTCTCGAAATTATGACATTCCATTTGAGTACGGATTCCGTGTAAAAAAAATTAAAAAGATTAATTAAAATAAATGTATATACATATATTTTTTTTTATTGAAGCAAGCTCACAAGAAATACCTAAAAATAGCCTATTTTTTTAGCCGGTGAACTATACTACACCCTTCAGAACTTCGTAAAATTATTTTTATTTCACAACATGTCACTCATGTTTCCGTGACTAAATTTAATAGTATTATAAAAATTATACATGTCTCACCCTATTTTTATGTTGTAACTTTTTTTTTTTATGTTAATGAGCAACACCCATGAAAATGGACAGTTATTTATTTTTTATAACAGCAATAAGAAAAATATGAATTATAGTTTGTAAATATATAAATGTAATGTTATTATTTTATAAAACTAAGCCGTTTTCATGTGAATCACAATAAAAAAATGGATTGGAAATATTCAAAGTAAATAAAATTCTTATATCATTTGAATCATATATACTTACTCGCCATTTTTCTTTCGCTCTAATAACCCATAAACAATCCAGCGGTACATTATTTTTCGTCGCTATTTTTTTTTCTTCTTCAATATCAGTATTGCTAATTATTGCTTCAGCTTCTTCAGTCACATACTTAATGCAAGGTTCTGGTTCGGATGGTACTCCCGCTGTAATCAAAATTTAGTGACATTTTCTTAATTCGCGATAGTATTACTAAATTTATTTTATACTTAATTAATATAGATTTTAATGTGACCCAGAATTTAAATTCTTTAAAGGTGAATTTTGAGAAAATTGGGGCTTATAAAAATTTGTAAATAATTTTTTTGCAAAGTGAAACACTCTTTTAAAAAATAAAAAGAATGTTTCCTTGGTTGAAAATATTTTTTTATCTAGTTTTTATGGTGCCGTCAATTAATTTTTTTTTTTTTTAAATGTACTCAGGAATTAAATTGCAGCAAATAGTTTAATCATAAAACTTTTATTTTAAAATATTTCTAAGCAAATTTCTTATTTTATTTTTTTTACTATTAATTAGATAGCGATTCACTATCCCACAGTCTTTTCGCACATAGGAAACAAATGTTTGTTGGTAATATTCATAATGAAACAGCAAAACAGTGATGAGAACTTAAATTAATTCTAGTTACTATAGCCACGAGGTACATACGCTTTACGACAAATTATCTATTTCCGAAATGTCTCATAATTTCTCTACTGAAGGTAATTTACATTATTCTCTAGCACTCACTGTTTCGGCCATTCGTTAATTACATACATCAGAATCGCAGTCAATAGCAGAGTGAAATACAATAAGGTAATATAGAAATTTTAGAGAATAGCTCAGTAATAAAATATTAATTCTGCATATGACATATTATTGTTGTTATTATCATTATTCTTGTATTTATATTAAAAGGGCATGATCATAAAGTTGTCAAATCTTCAAAGAATGCAATTAATAAATATGAATTTTTAGTTTATTGTCACAAAAACGAATTCTGATGGATATGAAATGTTAAAATTAAATTAAATGGTTTATTTAAAACTTTAAATTCTTATGAAATAAAAAATAATTAAACCATGTATGAAAAACTATCATTCAGATATTTAATTCTTTTTCAAATTAATATTACAATGCAAAAAATTTGCGGAGTGAACACGGAGTAAACGCGTAGTGAATGCCTGTTTATTTATTTAATTCCCTTAAAGTAAATGTCATTTCAAAGGAGAGTTTTGGAAAATATTAATTATAAAAAAAATTACCAATACATAGTGAGCTTAGGTCCATGAAATTTCGTTATTTATTTCGAGTACGAAAATAATTCCGAGCTGCTTTTTCATATATTCATACGAAATGATTTCTAAAAAAAATTTGGTAAACCCAATAGTGCACGACTCTTAATGCTCATTTGATCGTGGAAAAAATATATAAAAACAAAAGAAAACTACTTGTGCAAAAAAAAAAAAAAAATAAAAAAAAAATGTTGGGTAAAAGTTTCAAGAAAAATTTTATTCTTTTTTTATGTTACACAAGAAATTGGAATTTCATTCCGAAAAATAATCAGATGTATTTTTTCGTGCAGGTGCGACTGGTGTGACAAAAGTATAGGTAGAAAACATACATAAATAAATATACAAAATTAGTTAAGTTCTTTTTATTAATTATAATTAAATGAAGTTCATGCCAACGTCTGATGTAAATGTACACACCGGCATAATTTTGTATCAATTAAATAAATATTTCGGCATTGTAATTTTTTGGTCTATGCCTGTTACTCTTTTTTTTACTTCTTAATTTTGATAAGTATATGTATCCTTTTATTGGACGCCTCATACTTTTTAATCTGAGGAGAGACCCTGAGTTAAAATTTAAATTGTAGATCAAACTTACTAGACGTTGAAAACGTAAATTCAACCTTTGAAGACGTAAATAGCTGTAAAAACGTATTTGAGATGTAATTGACGGTACAAAAACGTAAAGAAGACTTGCGTAATCGTAGATACAACTTTTCAAAACTTGCAATAAAATAATTAATTTATAAATCGGAAATATTCCATTGCAAAAAAACATGACTAGCAGCAAAAAGACGAGAACTGTAAATTTTCCCTTTTGGGTCTTACAGACTACCAAGTATTGGTTACATGTCTAAATATCACAGTCATAATATCACACAACAAAACATCACAGTCACATGCTCGCTACGCAGTGCTACTGTTATTGATGCTGAACTCACTACTCTGAAATTTTTGTAGACTCGTTTGAAAAAAAAAAGACGCCTCTAATCCCGCTTGGAAATGGTTGAACACTCGCTACACTAATCACACATCGATACACCAGGACTTTACAACGATGAATTCGCTTATTGAGATGCCTTTTCTAGACAAGGTACCGAATAGCTACAGTGTCCATATCTTTTATTGAATTTGCTAACTTTTTTCTGCTTTCAGTTAGTTCAATTTACAACATTGTATTACTCGCTAGCCCTCTAGTAAAGTTTAATTTGCTATCAGGAAGTCCACTTATAGCACGTGTACTCATTGATCAAGGATCAGAGCTATCTTTTGTAACGCATTCGCTAACCAAGAAGCTGGTTATACAAATCAAACTAGTAGCTGGACATTCGCTTGGGTCATGTAAGATAATGCTGCATTTGCTACACAGTGACGCTTTTGTTACCATTCAAGCTCAAGTGCTTACACTGTTGACAGTAAACCTCCCATCTTTTACGCTAACTAACAAGAAGAAACCACACATCACTGGGCTACAACTGGCTGATCCAGGCTTCTTAAAATCGAAAACTATCGATATTATACTGAGTGCAGCATCAGCTGCATATAATATAAACTTTAAAATCAGAATGAGTCATGAGAATGACCCAATCTCTCTGTCAACATCGCTTGGCTGGCTCATTTATGGCTCAGGAGACCGCTAAATCGCTACACCGCTACATCACAACTAACTGCATATGGTCATCATCTTACTGTTGATAATCAACTACAAAATAGGATTCGCTACACGCTACAATGATGATGAAGAAGAGTGTAAATAGCACTTTGTTCATACACACTACAGATAGTCTGATGGTCGCTATGTCGTTCGCTTGACGCTCAAGTCTTTATCAAGTCAATTGTGGGATTCGCTAGGAGCCACTCAATATGCTCTACTACGTCTTCGCAAAAGGTTGAACATTGCTCCAGTCAACATTAAGTTTTACTTCAACTTCTTGAAAGAATATGAAGACTCGGGTGACATGAAATGGTTAAAAATGAAGGATTTACAACCGAAAAGCTATTTCTTGACATAACGGAGTTTCGAAAGAACAGAGCACTACCAGCAAGCTCAGAGTAGAGTTGAATAGGTCATAGAAGACTATTTCTGGCATATTTGTCGACGAAATACTTTATGTCGTTCCCAAGATACAAGTTGATATCAGTAACGTACTGATTCGAATTCGCTGTCATCACTATTTATTCTATTACTATTTAATAGTACCATCGCTACTGTTACTTATGGAACAACATCAGCTCCATATCTTGCTGGCAGAGCATTTTTCTAACTCGCTATAGGTGAAGGATATAAATTTCCTGAAGCTGTTGCACTGCTAACTGATACACAATATGTTGATGACATCTATTAAGGCGCAGACAAACTCGCTGAGGTAACACAAGTTGCTCTCGAAACAAAAAATTCGTGTACCACTGGATGTTGGCCGCTTGCTAAGTGGACAAGTAATCCAATGGAACCACTCGCTCAAGATGCTCCAAGAGAAAAACAAGAAGATTCATCAAGAGAACTTGGTAATACTGATGCGGGAGTGATCGGGTTAACTTGGAATTCAACACAGGATAAGTTCCAATTCGGCTATTCACTTTCAGACGCTTCTCTAACTACCAAATGCCCGATACTATCGGAGACTGCTTGTTTGTTTGGCTAACTTAGGTTCTCAGCACCCATCATCGTGAGAGCCAAGATATTTATGCAGAAACTCCGGCTGCCGAATTTCGACTGGGATGCTACGCTATCACCGTTGCTTCTTCAAGAATGTAATTCGTTTTGAGATGAACTACAACAGATCTCTAAGATCCAAATACCTCACAGGAATCATGTGAAATAAGGTATATACTGACGGTACAAGAAGCTTCAATATTTCGCTAGTGTGTACCAAAATATAAGTGGACAGACTCTGCTGCATCCTTAACGTAGATACGAATCAATCCAACTAGATGGAAAGTCTACATTCGCAATAGAGTTATCAAGATTCAAGAGTCACGACCAATTGTCAACTGGGATTTCATACCAGGAAAATTATATCCAGCTGACTGCGCTTCACGAAGAATATCAGCAGCTAAACTAGATTAGCATTCGCTCTGGTGGACGGGACCGAAGTGGCTGAGTCAATCAAAAGGACACGCCATATTTTGACATCCCATCTCAATCAGTATCGCATCTTAAAGAACGTCCAAGTCTGATTTTTATCATGTTCAAGGCAGATTCAGACCCGCAACATTTTTTTTAACTGAATTTTTTTTTAATTATGAACAATTGCATTTGATAAAAAAATTGACTATCGCAATAATCAAACTTTAAAGAAAAACAGTGGCTACATACAGAAGATGGCGGCTATTCGACAGTAAAGCCCACCACAATGCTTCGCAATTAAGATGTGAAATAATGTTTTAGAGCTTTTTGAGCATTATTATCTATGTTGAACATGTATTTAGTATAATCTGTTTTCCATGGGATAATATAATAAACTGGATTTAAAAATCTCTTACATTGTAAAATGGAAACAATGCCTATGAAAATATAATTTAAAATAAATTTAACACTGAAACTCACTAGTAATCTATTAAACATGTAATTATTTTCGAGAAACATTTAACTTTTTCTTGAAATTAAAAATCTTAGCTCCTGTCTCCACAACTTTAAAAAGTTTTAACTGTCCTGGAATAAGTGGGTATTTATGAAGGTAGCTTAGTATTTATTGTTATGTGGCAATATATTTATTTTACTCTCAACTAAATTATGAGCATTTCCATTTAATATCTATGATCAACATCAAATAAACTCGAAGAAATATCACTTAGTCATTAAAATTAACTTCGTTATTAAAAGACAACAATGATTTTAAACTATTTACAGGTAAAAGCAGTATCTAAAAGTAGTGTCAACTAATACTCACGATAAGTTGGCCTTGGTACTTGACTCCAAATTGCTTTGAAGCCTTTGTATTCAATCGTATCATCACTATGAAAATGTAACCAGAGATACCTCGATCTGGATGTAATTTCAGGTGGAAAATTTTTATCACAGTAGTTGCCAATTGGAGTAGAGAATCCATAGAATCCGTCACGCACCTCGAAGTAATCAAATGCACACTCTGGTTTTTTATCACTAGTAGTCATAGGCGCCTCAAGCTCAAAATAATCTCGGAAGTCAAGTTTTATAAGCATCCCTTTATCCGCTATAACAATAGACAAAACATACATATTGTAAAAAAAGACTTATTTAATCTGAAATTAAATATTCAATAGGCATATGAGTATATGTAAACACAAATGCTCTGTTCTTTTACTTAATAACGCGATTAAAGATATATTCGGTTGTAATTTCACATTGAAACAGCTCAAATAACTGTGTACGTAAATAGACATTCTTTAAAATTAATTAACTTTAGTAGTTGTAATTATGATATCATTTCTTAAATAATAGTGTTCTTTCTTCTTGTGAACTAATATTTTTCTAATATTATATGAAATTTTATATCGAAAATGGCCTGGTATAAATCTGTAAAATTTCATAAAATTTTATAAAATCGCATAAAATTTTATAACATTGCATAAAATTTTATAGTCAGTAACTATTTACAAAACAATTGTTCGATAGCGGAAATAAAAAAAATTTCAGCCAGATCTTATATATTTAGTTGGTTAACGTGGAGAAAGAGTATGACGTCACCAGATCAGGTTTCAATTTCGTAGGCCACTTACAATTCTTCGATGGTTCATTGCTTAACAACACTGAGAAAATTAAATGATTGTGTTTATTACCCTAAATTTTTAGCCCCAATCATCTAGGATGATAAGAACGATTTTAAATGCAAAGATAGTTAGAGTTATAATTTTTGTTAATAGGATTAACAATCATTGGAAGATAGCAGTTATCATCAGAATGATTACAGTTACCATCAGGATGATTACAGTTATTATCAGGGATGGTAATTATTATTATGAAAAAATTGATCGAAAATTCAATAAATTTCAAGTTGGGGAAGGAAGAGCAAAATGGGCCCCCTGAAATTTTGGATGCCTCGAAATATTTGGAGGCAAAATGGGCCGCCCAAAATTTTTAACGTGAAAAGTGTTTCAGGCGGAGGGGTGGGGCAAAATGGGCCACTCAAAAAAAATTGTAACGAAAAAATTAATTAGGCGGAAAAATAAAAAAAAAAATAATTTGTTAGTTACAATTTTGTTTTTCGAGAGGTTCATTTTGCCCCACATATCACATATTGACCTGAAATATAATAGAAACATTATAGAGGTCAGAATTTGACGGAAAACGAAAAAAAAAAATTTATTTTAGAGAGATCCATTTTACCCCACATATCACCTATTGGCCTAAAAATATGATAAAAACAATATAGAGATCATAATTTGACGGAAAATGGAAATAAAACTTTTTTACTTAATTTTTGAAAGGGTCCTTCGTGCCCCAGGCTCCCCTATTAACATTTAGTACTTTTTTACCCTTGTAAAATGATGGTTTCATTATAATCGAATTAATTGTTATTCTAATTATCTTTGATGGTAACTATTATAATTTCCGATGGTACCAGTTACCATCAGAAATTATAAATATAACTATTTAGGATAATACTCCTAATTAACTTAAGTTAACATCCATGATCGTAATACTTATCATCCAGATGGTAACCATTACGATCTAGATGATTTACACAATCATCTAGATGATATTCATTACTATCAGATTGATAGTAAAAATTTTACCATCACTAGATGATAACTCCAATCATTTAATTTTCTCAGTGAAGAGTACGTATTCCTGGACTCCCTGATCGGTGTGGCTAAAGGCTTTCTCGTGATGTGAAGTAGCACTGATGTATTAGCTTCAGCTATGATGACGGTGACAGTCTCAATGGAAGTAGGATACGTCGTACAAATTGAATAAATAGGAAACTAAATGACTATATTTGGCCCTTTCGTAGGGTGAATTTTGTTGACATGGAGCTATCCCACTGCCGTCTACAATTTAATTGAAATTTTAGTTAACGGGCTCTTGAATATCTGAAGAGTGTGAAAATATATAAATATAGCACAAGATAACTTTGATTTTCAGGCCCAATTTTCAAAACGAAAATCTGAATCAAACGGTTACAAAATAAGAATGAAAAAGATAATTTAAAAAATCCAAAAGTGCACACCTCAAACGCTCATGCGATATTTTAAGGTGTTCATTCACTTTTATTAATCCCTAAACCACGTATTTTTTTTCAGTAAAAAAAAAGTTTAGTTTGTTTAATTATCACGAAATATTTTTTGACAGTACGATACTGGCTATTATTATTAACCTCCTGAGAAAGATATTAAATACCTAATATCAAAAATGAAAAAAAGAAAACCACCCTAGTCAACAAAATTAAAACTTGATTTAGACTTGGTCGTCTTAAATCGTGACTAAGTAAGTCAGTTAAGTTGAAACCAATGTGAATTCACGCAAATAGCCGATTTCGGTTTGCACCATCAGGTGTCATATTCTTAAAAGTAATCAATTTCCGACAGTAAAAAAAAAAAAAGAACTTTAAGGTAGCTTTCAAAATGGCTTATCAATTCTCAGATGCTGTGGAAAATTGAGCTTGATCCGAACAGTAGGTCGGGAGGTATTCAAAAAATAAAATTTGTTGAGACATGTATTTTTTGGACTACTTTTAGTCTATTTGATAGACTAATTTCAAAATGTTGTTCAAGTTATAAATTTAAGTTGATTTTTTGTTTTTCATTTTTTGTGGGTCTTTAAACAATTATATATTCCTATTTTTGTTTTTTAAAAATAAAATCAAGGTACAGTAATAAAAACAATCGTAAAAACTGAGTTATACATCCTCTGCAGTATATTCAGCTTAGTTTGAAGTTATTCGACTCAGCCCGATCATAAAGATTCGTTTTACCTTTCGTTGGCGCACAACCAGAAATTCTATCTCTTTCCTAACGGGAAATGTAATATATATTATTTATGCTCGATGCAAATATTCTCTAGACAGAAGGTAGCTACGAGTTCTACGCGCTGTCAGAATGAGAAATCCTAGAGAGATTTTGGTAGCCCCAGTACCCAATAGCAACTATAAGGGTTTTGATGTTCTCAGTGATTGATGTACATTCTACATTTTGCATTTCACCAAGGAAATGACTCCAAATATCAGTTAAACGCAGTTTCACTGTTAACTAATTTATATTCTGAAGTTAAATACGACTTGAAATAATTTATAAACAAGTAAGCACCTATCAGTACAATAATTACACATTATAATGTTTACATTTTTTCATTCAAATCAAGCAATCACTTTTTGTTTTTTTGAAAAAAAAAAGAAATTAAACAAGCAACTAAACTTTAGAGACTGAGAAGAATTATAATTATTATTAGCACAATTTATAAAAGTATTAAAAATTTTACTATTTGAAAACAAATAAAAATAAATCTGAAAACTGGCTGACCCTGCAGGCAAGTCCAGAAACTTCCCGGTGCTCTTTGAGCTCAAAAACACTTTCGTCAAAATATCTAGTTGAGCTCGAGGAGCTCAGCAATATCTTTTAGTATATTTGTATTTTTGAGCTCTTCGAGCTTCAAGCAGTCTTTTAAATTTTGTTCACGATTTTGCTAAATGAAATCAATAAATTTGGACAAAAATCAATGAATACGATTTAAATGACAAGTTTCATGAGTTTCGAATTAGGTCAGATCGTTAATATAAAAAATATTCGAGAAGTGTAAAAAATAGTGATTTTTTAAATATTTTTTCGATAATATAACTTAAACTAACAAATTAATTGCAATAAAATCTGTAGTGATCGAAAGAACCTGGAAAATGGTACAATCGGTTCAATTTTAATTAAATTTGATAAATTATGTAGTGAGCTATTCTGGAAAATAAGGACAATTGTTATTTTTTAAATATTCCATCGCTGATATCTTTTGAAGTAATAGACCGATCTTGACCGTTCAGGTCTCTAACGCTTAATAATTTTTGGAAATAATCATCTGAACGATTTTGATATTATTCGAAAAAAATACTTGTTTCAAATTTTTGCGTTAACGGTATCTCTTGAATAAATGATTCAATTTTGATGGTTGAGGTGGCAATTGACGCAGCTTATAAAGTTTTAGATCTGTTTAGGTTCGGAAACCAATCCATTGAGTAAGTTAAAAGGAATTAAAACAGAAAACATTTTTAAAATAATTTTATTTTTGAAATATCTCTGAACGTATCGTACCAATTATGCTCAAATTCTCAAAAGTTGTTGGAATTAGTGAGCCACTTCAAATGCGATCTCAAAAAGCCAAATTGGTTCACTCAATCGAAAGTTACAGAATATTTACATCCATACGCGAGTGTGAACATACGCACATACACTCAGCCACCCTCTTGAAAATAGCCCGAATAGTTTCCTAGGACCTTAAAACGTCGAACCGAAACCAATATCTTCCCTTTTTTAAAAAATTTTCAATTTTTATAGCGGGAAGTTGAAAAAAGTATTTTAGTGAAATTTACTGCTGTATTTAAAACTTTTTGTTAAATTTTCTTTGTGACGAATGAATATACTTGACTTAACTAAATATAGCAGTCGATGTGAATGCTATAATTATTTATAGTATAAGAAAATGAAATTTAGTCGCTACCAAATATATATTTGAAACATATCAAATTCGTTATAATTAAAAATTTTTTTAAATATCTACGTTAGTTATTCTATTTTAATTATATACTAAGTTAACTTGCCTTTGAAAGTTTCACTCTGGTCTACATGTTTCGAAAACTAAGATCTTAGAGAAAGTCAATAAAAATAAAATTATGAAAACTATATTTATTTTTAAATTTTTATCTATTTATAAGGGTTTTTCGAATGAGTCAGATCACAGATATATTATTTCTATTTCATAAATATAAAATATAATTTATAAAAATCTATTTTCAGCGGCTAGCAGCGCTTGTTTAAGACGTATTTGATTTATTTTAAATATTATTAGAGGTTATACATGTATTCCAACTACATACAACTCTATGTATCTCAAATAAATCATTTATTTGATGAAATAAATTCCTCAGATATTATATATTTGCGTCAAATAAAAATATTGATTTGCTCATAACTCAATATACGCTTTATTTAGCTCAAAGAAACATTATTTGGTTAAAATTTTTTTTGTCTTTAGTGCATAGTAGTCCAAGAAAATATACCTTTAAATGCGAATTTTGAGATAAGTTTCGGAACTTCAAATATAAGTTATTTTAAAGTATCTAAAATAGAATAGTGGAGAAATTCTTTGGATCATTTTCCGGGAAGGATTGAAAAAAACTCAAAAAAGTGGTGTTTCCAAATTTTTAGAAAACAGTAAGAGCTAGAAAAAAAAATTTTTGATTAAAGTTGTAGATTTTTTAAAGCGGCTGAGGCAGCCGTTCGGCACGCGTGTGGCTCGGGCGATCACCGAAGTTAAGTAGCATCGAGCATGGTCGCTACTTGGCTGGGTGACCGTTTAGCCACGTGTCGGGTTCGAACGAAGGTCTCTGATTGCTAGGTGCGGGATGAAGATCCAGTGATCGGTAAAATGGGAATTTTATCGATCACTGGAGCTTCACCCAAACCGAACTGGCTAGGCTTTCTCTGTGGTTTCCCTATAGTCTAGTCAACATGTGCCTTTTTGGTCAAAGTTTTTTCTTCGCCTCGGAAAATTATGATCGAGGTGTCATTCGATTCGTCATCGCATCTAGAAACTTTTTGAAAAATTTGAAGTGGCGCTTGCAAAAATTGCAAAAGTTATAAACAATTTAGTAAAAAAAAAAGGGGGTTTGGTTTTTTGCGAATATCTCAAAAAGTATTTAAAATGTTTGAAATTTGAAAAAAGATTCAAAAAGAGGAAGAAATTTCCTAAGAAAAAGTCCTACCTCCCCGAACTCTAGGACCAATATTTTTAATTTTTTTAGGGGGTTGAAAATACGGCCGAAAACGGGAACTCACGGTTGCGTAAGCTCCGCCCATTTCGGACCTTTATTAAAAAATATTATTTAAACTTATTAAATATGAAAATTAAGAAATGAAAAAATTCAGGTACCTACAGGATAGATCAATGAACAAAAATCCGGCGATCAAAAATTTTTATCGCGATTTTTCAATTAGTTATCCATTAGTTAATTAACAATTTTTTGTCGCACGAACTTAAACATTGAAAGTGCGATAATTGTCAAACTATAAATCTGGAATTTTTTTCCTTTTATGGAGCTATTTTACAAAGACTATAGAACAGATTCCCGTTGGAAAAATTGAAAAATTGTTAATTTTCACTTTGTTATTAACAATTTACTTAAGTGAAAAATTATCAAGCTCTTTTTCATTCTGTATTAGTTAATGAACAAATTAAGCTCCTAGCTGGGGCTGTAATCTTAAAATTTAAAAAGCAATTAGCAGCTATTAATAAGTATGTATTAGGCAAAATTTTTTTTTATTCTGACATATTTATTCATAATTTCTAAGATAATACAGTTACAGCCCCAGCTAGGAGCTTAATTTGTTCATCAACTAATACAGAATGAAAAAGATATGAGTAACTTTTGTTGTATCTGTTATAGTTAATGTGATATTTCGATTTTAAAAACAAAAAAAATTTTTTTTCTTTTAGTTTTTATAAATAATTGCAAAAAATTTATATAAATAATTAAGTTAGAGCTTTAGTTTAGTCATAAATTTGTTGAGTAGCTAAATTAGAAGAAAAAAGATTTTGATAAATTTGTTGTACCTGCAATAGTTTATAAGTTATATTACTAATAAATAAAGAAAAGCAGGCGCGAAAGGTAAGTTTGAATATATGAGATAACTTAAAATTAAATAAAAAATCGAAAAATTATTTTTTTTCCAAAAACTGATACTAGGCTATTTTTGTTGTATTTTTTAGAATAAAAAAAAATATATAAAAAAAAATTCAATTGTTTATAACAAATTGTTTATTGTATAAACAATTAAAATTTGAATAAAAATAAAAATCTTTTTTCAGATATCGAAGTACAAGATGAATTATGATTTTTAAAATAAAAATGGTTCCTTAATTTTCATAACAAGTGATAAAAAAAAATAGTTAGTTAACAAATGCGTTTTTGAGCAATAAAAAAATTTTTTTAAGAAACGATTTTTTTTCTAAAAATCATAATTTTCATCAAAGAATATGTTTCAAAAAAAAATTTTTTGATTATCTTATAAACAACGCATTTGTTTATAACAATTTTTTAAACAATATGAGATAAAAATTATTAAAAAACATTTTTGAGTAGCATATGATCATAAGGAAACAGACCAATAGCAATATTATAAAAAAAATATTTTTTCCAATGTTTAATCGAGCTTGATAATTTTTCACTTAAGTAAATTGTTAATAACAAAGTGAAAATTAACAATTTTTCAATTTTTCCAACGGGAATCTGTTCTATAGTCTTTGTAAAATAGCTCCATAAAAGGAAAAAAATTCCAGATTTATAGTTTGACAATTATCGCACTTTCAATGTTTAAGTTCGTGCGACAAAAAATTGTTAATTAACTAATGGATAACTAATTGAAAAATCGCGATAAAAATTTTTGATCGCCGGATTTTTGTTCATTGATCTATCCTGTAGGTACCTGAATTTTTTCATTTCTTAATTTTCATATTTAATAAGTTTAAATAATATTTTTTTAATAAAGGTCCGAAATGGGCGGAGCTTACGCAACCGTGAGTTCCCGTTTTCGGCCGTATTTTCAACCCCCTAAAAAAATTAAAAATATTGGTCCTAGAGTTCGGGGAGGTAGGACTTTTTCTTAGGAAATTTCTTCCTCTTTTTGAATCTTTTTTCAAATTTCAAACATTTTAAATACTTTTTGAGATATTCGCAAAAAACCAAACCCCCTTTTTTTTTTTACTAAATTGTTTATAACTTTTGCAATTTTTGCAAGCGCCACTTCAAATTTTTCAAAAAGTTTCTAGATGCGATGACGAATCGAATGACACCTCGATCATAATTTTCCGAGGCGAAGAAAAAACTTTGACCAAAAAGGCACATGTTGACTAGACTACTAGCCACTGCACCTCCATTGCACAAAAAAGGTTGCAGGGCATCACCATATTGATGCAGTACAGTATAAGCACAAGTCGGGCCACAGCCGCACAACGGAAGGCAGAGGAGAAGTAAAGCAGTTTGCGATATAAAGGCAAAAAGTGTACAAGGTCGTAATTGCGACTATACACTAGAAATCAATTAATAAAAAAAAAAATAATTGTAGATTTTTTAGTTTTACAAAAAAATGGTCCGTTGATTTTCTTTTGTTATTATTAAAATTAACAGCGTAAGGGTGTGGCTGAGAGCTAAAAGATGATAGTTAGACCTTCAAAAAATCATAACTCGCTGAAAAATGAAAATATTCCCAAAAAAAAATTTTGTATTTATTTTAAAAATTACAAATTTTGATTTTTGACATACAATTTTTTATAAAAAAAGTTATAACAATTTAAAATTTTTAATTTCTATTTTTAACTATTTTATGGAAAAATTTTTTCGAATTTCCCGCTAAGATAATCTACGATTTTCGAAAAATTCGGGAAGCTATCGTTTTCACTCCGATTTTCGAAAACTGAGTTTTCATGAGATGCCAACGTTTTGAGGTCCTAAGAAGTTATTCTGATTATTTTTAGAATGATGTCCGAGAGTGTGGGTGTGTACGTTAGATTGGACCAAAAATTCGCTTTTTTTGAATTTTTATTATTAATACCAAAAATATTTTTCTTTGTACAAAAAAAAATTTTTTCAGAAAATAAAAAAAGTTTTAGGTTGATATCTTAGGCTCTCCGAATTCCACTAAAGTTAGAAGTTGTTTAAAATTTTTTTTCCAACTTATTTTGATCAAAAATTTAATTCTCTACAAAAAAAGGTCCTGTAATAAGATTACGTAAAGTTGTTAGTTACTGAGATAATTTCAATTTTGTTCTAAAAAATATAATTTTTCAAGATATTATCACTTTTTAGGGTAAAATATGAATTTTATCGTATAAATTTCATGGGAAATTCAATTTTTTACAAAATTGGCCTTCTGGTAAAAATTTGAAATTTATAGTTATTCATAAATATGCAGTTTTATGTTTAGGTAGTCACATTTCTCGTTATTTGGTGACTTTCACCAAGAATCACTATTAACTTTACGTAATCTTATAACAGGACCTTTTTTTGTAGAGAATTAAATTTCCGATCAAACTAAGTTGGAAAAAGAGTTTTAAACAACTTCTAACTTTAGCGGGATTTGGCGAGCTTAAGATATCGACCTAATTTTTTTTTTGTTTTCCGAAAAATGTTTTTTTTGTCTAAAGAAAAATATTTTTGGTATTAATAATAAAAATTCAAACAAAGCGGATTTTCGGCCCACCCTAATGTACGTATGTAAATATGTGTGTAAGCTCGCTATAACTTTTTGAATAATTAATCGATTGAAATGATTTTCCTGGCAATCGAAACAGCTTATTAGTCGTCGATTTTTCTGAAAATTTAAGATCGATCGATTAAATATACTCTAAGATATGAAAGAAATTAAAAAAAGAATTTTTTTAATTTTTTTGAAATTTTTTAGGAGTGGCTCAATCGATTGATCCAAAAATATATGCAGCTCCAGAATTCAATATAACGTGTCGATTGCTGCCTCAAATATCTCAATCGGTTGGTTCGTTCGAGAGATATCGTCAGAGAAAAAAATGGTTAACCCTAGACTGGTCAACGTATGAACGTGACGCCGTACTTAATTCTATTATTTTTATTACAATTACATTTTTTACTAAAAAAGTTTGAAAAAATTTGACTTTGTTCTTCAAACATTTTAGAATATTTTAACAATTTTTTTGAGCATGTTTAAGAACATAAATTTGCCGTAAAAAAAAATTCTAAAAAAAAAAAAGTGATGAATTTGTGGGACTGTTTTCATCACTTGACCAGAGTCGTTAGTAGATTTTTACTTGCGGCGTTGCCGTCTTTGGTGTAACTACCATCTTTCCAACTTCTCATGTTCATGCGCAGACTTGCGCAGAATGTTACCGGCTATTATTGTGTTCGAAAGAGGTTATGTGGAGGTAAATATTTACCATCATTGATAAACATTTTTAAAAGCTCTGCGATTAATAGTATAATTTTTTAATTTGTTTCTCGATATAATTTATCATAAATACATTAAAATATTCTTTTCTATCTACTATAAAAATATTTCTATCTACTGCCGAAGGCATTAACCTAGGCCTACGTGATATTGTTATTTATAAAAAAAAATTGTTGAATTTTTTTAAGCTATATTATTTATAAATAAAATTAAATTCTAGTAGAATTTAATTAAAAAATAAGGTTGTTGAATTTGTTTAAATAACTAATTATTTTAAACAGAATTTGAAATTAATAAAAATAAAGTCGAAAATTTTTTTTCATGTTCGAATTTTTTAAAATACTCCCGCCAGAAATAATACACCAATAGTAAACAGCCAGAGCAACCAGGCAACGTCGCACTCTCAAAAGCATTGCGGTGATTCCCTCATAACTTGACCAAAGTCGTTAGGTCGCGTTTGTTGACCAGTCTAGGGTTAAGGTAGTTCTATCCCTACAGTCCAGTCAAAAAGTTGTGGATCACCACCGATGTATCGCGTACCTACGGAGCTTACGTTATAGTCCAAATTTTTTAGACTGGACTGTATTCCCAATACTACTGTATTTCCTACACAAACACGCTCACACTATGATAAATTAGTCTGTTTGAAAATCTGGCAACGTCGCCTTCTTTATTCTCTTACTCGCCTTGTACAGCCAAGACTCACTTATAGTTCATACATATGATAAAAGATTGATAAATAAATAATTTATGCCATGTGATAAACATTTCTTTTATGATAATTTTTACTTCTAATTTTTATTACGCAGTGAAAAATTTAAATTTATTACACGATCAAAATTTATAATTTTCAATATGATTCAACTAATTCAACTTATTTCAATTAACTATTATCTAATTATTTAATTCATTAAATTTTTTAAATTTAGAAGCTGCAGCTACTTGTAGCGCATTTCAAAATGTACCCTAAATTAATTTATTTACTCATTAATTTATTTATTCATTTTTGTTGTTGTAAATAAATAGCTGCATTTTATTGATAATTATTAATGAAACATATATAATTATTCATCCACTAACATTATTCCCGATATTATTTATTATATGAATTTAGCCGATTTGAATTTTCGCGCTCTCTACGCGTTGCAACGTTGCCGCTTCATTCACTCGTGACTGTTTCTCCTATCCCCTCCACTAAAACTAATCCTCGAAATGTGTAATTTGTTTTAATTTTTTATACAAACTACACGGTAAATAATTCTAATTTTTTTTTTAAATGTTCTTAATATATTTTTCTTCATTATATTAGTTTTTCGTTAAAACGGTGAACCTCCGTCAAGGAAAAATACGCAAAAGTTTGTCATTTTCCCACGCTTCTCCTATGCTACATGTACAAAAAACATAAAGTTTGATTGCTAATATCTTTTTTTAGACACGGTAAATCGTCTCTAAATTTTAACAGTGTGTGTATTATACATTCAAATACTTATATTCAAGATTTGGAAGATTTCTTGAATTTTTGCTTGCATGACTCAACTACCTTAAAAACGGTTTTTTCTAAATATTTTCGAAACGACGAAACCCGTTCGATTTCAAATTTTAATCAGCTCTAGAACTCAACAAAATTGGACGATTGCGATATTAAACGTCAAAATTGGGTAATTAGTTCAAAAGATATCGGCCTAGAAAAGTTAAAAAAATCACAATTTATACTATTTTTCCGGATAAATCACAATATAATGTACTAAAGTGTTTCCGAAATCATTCCAAATTATCATCGTCATCTGTATGGTCTCTTCAGATCATCATATAATGTCATCTGACTCGTTCTTTAGTTTTAATCGTATTATTAATAAAAAAATTGAAACAACACAGTTTTTAATATTATTCTCGGATAATGTATATATCATCGCACTGATCTGAGTCAAAACTCATTTAAGTCTTATTTTTTATCACTGACATTGACTTCTGCCTCAGTACATGTATTCTATTGAATATAAGCGGAAGAAAATATGAAAACCACTTGTTCATCAATGATTTCCGATTCATTAATTTTCAAACTTTAACATAAAATGTTATTTGTTTGAGCTTGAAAAACTCATAAAAAAAACAATCACATGCATGAGTATTTTCTAGCTCGAAGAATCCGAAAATTTATCCGCACTAATATTTTCGAGCCCCAGGAGCTCCTAATGGAGGTCGAAAACAGTGGTAAGTTTTGGAGCTGGCCCGCAGGTCCAACTGATGCCCAGATTTTTTTTACTATGTTGTTTAGTATATTATAAATTACTGCGTAGTTTTGGAAATTTTTTTGTACTCTTTATTTTCAACTCTGCCGTAAAAGCAAAGTCGCTACCGCAAAAAATATTCCACCTAATAAATAAATTTATACCTGCCTAGAAATAACGAGTAGAAAAACATTTGCAAAGCTAAAATCAATTGATTATTTTTTAAATAGATGCAAAAAAAAAAAAACATTTTGGGAATATTGTCATTTTCGGTAATATATGACTTTTTGTAGCGGTAACTATCATCTTAGTTTTACCTGCTCTAACTCATTTAATTATACTAATAGCAAAAATCGGTCTGTCGGTTGACCCTGTGGGCTAGCCCCGAAACTTCCCACGTATTTCGAGCTCCTTGAGCTCGAAAAATTGAAATAGATACATTTTTGAGCTCTTCGAGAATACTTTTGTATGCTTTTGTTTTCAAAAAATAACGATTTTTACCATTTTTTCTACAACGATATTTCTCGAACGAATAAACCGATTGAGACGTTTAAGGTGGCAATCGACGCGTTTTATTGAGGTCTATAACTGATCAAATTTTTAAATTGATTCATCGAGTCGTTTTTGAGAAATTTTCAAAATACCAATAAAAATTTTTTTTTTCAATTCTTTCGACAACGGTTTCTGTTGAAAGAATCAACCGATTTTGATGTTTGAGGTGGAATTCGATGCGGCTTATGAAGCTCGAGAGCCCAGTCCATTTTGGAATTAATCCATCGAGCCCGTAAAAAGCTATCCCAAAAAACATTTTTGAAAAAAGTTTATTTTTTGGAATATCTCTGAACGAGTCCTACCAATCAAGCTCATTTTTTTCAGCTTCAAGATATTGAAAAACTGCGTCGAATGACACCTTGACGATTAAAATCGGTTCATCCGTTCAAAAGTTACAGATATTTACATACATACATACGTACGTACGTACATACACACATACATACACTCGGACATCATCGTGAAATTCGTCAGAATAGCTTCCTAGAACCTCAAAACGTCAACATCTGTTGAAATTTCGATTTTCACAAACCGGACTGAAACCAATAACTTCCCGAATTTTTTAAAATTTGCAATTTTCCTAGCGGGAAGTTAAAAAAAAAGTCGAAGAACCATTTTTATGTAAAATTGAAAGATCTACAACTTTGATTTTCCTAGCTCTTATCGTTTTTCTAAAATTTGAAAGAAAAACACTTTATATTAATTTTTTTTAGTCTTCCCCGGGAGTGGATTAAAAAAATTTCTTAGCTATTCTATTTTATATACTTTAGAGTAACATGTCAAAAGTTCCGAAACTTATCTCGAAATTCGCATTTAAAGTTCTATTTTCTTCGACTTTAGTTTTTAACTGATAAAAAATATACTTAATACTCAACTCAAAGAGTTAAAGCAATAGAATAAATCAACGTTGAATTACAAAATGCAAGTATCAAGCTCAAGATTTCCTTCATGTATTTCAGCGCAGTTAATTTTTCTTTTGCATTATATATTTATATACTTATCATGAAAAAACAAAAATGTCTTAGTTTCAAAAAGTATTATTTCGGTGAAATTTGCTTGGAATCAGCGATAAAATACCTAAATAACTAACGGTAAGAGTCCTTTTCCTTTGTGCTCACGATTCGAGATAATTAATGACTGCGTACTATCGATAGCACTTGGACACTTGCCAGATTTTCTCTTACAAACACATCACTTTTCTCACGGACATTGTACTTCCAACTTTACGTCCCAATTCCCGAATTAACTTCTATTTAATACCAGCAAGTATGAGAATCCGATACTTGAAAGATATGGCAAGTTAAACGACGCTTGAAAAGCACGTGGTAAATTTTTCTAAGAAAAATTTTCTTAGAATACGACTTAAATTCAACCGGATGTTTATACTGTTAGCGAGTCATCATGACAGCACAGACGAATCTCAAACTTTGAAATATTTTTAGTTTCATTTATTCACTCACATAAAATGATTTTCATATTTCTTAAATGAATTTAAATGTTATGCTAAATGTGTTTTTGTTGAATCCACATTTATTGCAATACCAATAGTAGATTGATACATATATAATCAATCGTAAGGTTACGAATAACATCATTAATTGTCTATATTTAACGAATCCCGGAAAAATAGACCTGGAAAAAATAGACCCGAAAAAGATAGACCCTTCAATAATACATTTGAAACAAATTTTATTAATGAATTTGAACAACGTCGAAAATTATTTGAACAAATAATATTTTAATGATTCTGTTTATTTAATTAACTTATTTCATGTGTGTCTGATTAAAAAAATGTACCCACACATGAGAAGGTGTAATAAGTAGCTGTTTTTTACGAATTTTGTGTGTGCAATTAAATCAATGTACACACAGAAAAGGGTGTGAAACATAGCTCCCTTTTTTCACGAATTTTGTGTGTGTGTACTTACAAAATTATACCCACACAGAAAAAAATATGGAAAATAACGCCTTTTTTTCATGAATTTTGTCGGGTATTTCGTCGCGGAAATTTCGCGGGGATCACTGCAACATTTTGGGTCACTTCACACATTTTCTATAAATTGGAAGATTAATCCAAAAAAAAAAAAGATAAATCATCTTCTTCCGAAAATATTTTTTTTCCGCAGTCAATTTTTACTGGATCGTTTTTTTCGGGTCTTTTTTTTACAGGTCTATTTTTTGCGGGTCGATTTTTTCCAGGTCTATTTTTTCCGGTCTATTTTTTCCGGTCTATTGTTTCCGATTACCATATTTCACATGTAATTATAAATAGTCCATTAGTTATTGGAAAGTGGTTATTTAAATGACAGCATTGCTTATTAAATAAATTAAATTCAGTTTTAACGCGGATATGTTGCTGCGCAACCACTAAATTTATAAAAACTAGTTTGCCCGTCAGTGCAATGAGGAATGCGAGATTGAAGGGCTTGATTAACGCCGCAGAATTGTCATTGTAAATTTTTTACTTGCTCCCCACTTCACCTTACAGTCGTGTGTCTATGGGACTTTGTGCCATGTGATCATGGCACATGACATGCTATATTTTCGGCTAGTAACGAGATAGGCGAAGTATATCGCATGGTTGAGGGCGAGAACAAGAACCACTTGGTCTTAATTTATGATAATATTAATCATGTTTGCCGATTCACCCTGCAGGTCATCCTCAAAACTTCCTTATGTTTTCGGGCTCAATCACTTGAAAAAATTATTGTCAATACATGTTTAAGCGCTTTGAGCATGACAATATTTTCGAGCTCGAAAAAATGAAAATAAACAATGAGGATCATTTTTTAAAGTTTGGCAGCACGATGATGCTTGATAAATTCAATGCTTTTAAACAAAAACTAAGAGAAATGATCAAGGGGAAGAGTTACGTGAGCTATGAATTAAACCAAAAAGTTAATATATGAAACATCCAGAATAAAATCTTAGAAACAGACAATGAAGACAAAGGGCAGGTATAAGTTTTGGAACATAGGACGAGTTTCATCGAAAAAATCGGCTTTGGTAGGGGTTTGTGCGCGAGGGCATAAGAAATGAGAATTTTTTTGTTTTACGTAGAAAAGGCCAAAAGACTTGAAATTTCAAATGAATTTAAATCAAATTACCAACGATACCAGAAAATAAATTTTGTAAATTTACGTCATAATTTTGACTCTAATGAGGACTTTCCGGGGCACAATGAATGTAAATTTTCATTTATGTAATTAAACGTTCAACAGACTGTCAATTCAAAATAAATAGTATTGAAAAATTGAGAAAATTAATAGAGTAATGTTTTTTTTTTTTTTTTTTTTTCATTAACTCTGGAGGAAGTGGAGTTGTGCAGGGGCGTAAGAAATGAAAATTTTCACGTGTTTAGGAAAAAAGACTTCCAGACTCGAAATTTTCAACAAATTTTACCTATGATACGAGAAAATAAATAACGTGAATTTTTTTTATAATATCAACATTCAGGGAGGTTTGCATAGGGATCAATGAATGCAAATTTTTACGGCTTGCCACCAAACAATCCTCAGACTGAAAATTCAAAATGCATCTTTTGTACGTCACCAGGAAATCAATAGCGTGAACTTTTTTTATGAAATCGACTTCTATGGAGTTTGCGGGGGCGTAAAAAAATGTAACTATTCACGTTCTTTACTTGGGAAAAAATGATCAGACCTGATCATGCCTGTTCATGTATGATCAGGCCTAAAATTAGACATGATGAGGCCTGATCATACCTGCCCATGCCTGTTCATGTCTGAAGCGTTAAATATGCTCAGGTCTAATCATACCTGTCCCTGTCTGTTTATGTTTGTTCATATATTTTCATGTCTGAAGTGTTAAATATGCTCAGGCCTAGTCATATCTGTTCATGCATGTTCATGTCTGATCCAACCTGATACATGGGATTAAATTTAAAATCTTATTTATAATTAAATATAACTTACTTAGTTATAATTATATACACTGTAAAAAATTCGCGGAATGAATGCAGATTAAATCCGGAGTGAATGCGGAGTGAATGAATTTTTAATTATTCACTCCGCTCGGAGTGAATTCACTCCACAGGGGAGTTTTTGCGGATTACATAATTTTTAATTAATTTAATTCTTCCGGAGTGAAATTCACTCCGGAAGGAGTTTTAAAAATATAATTAATAAAATATAAATCCACTTAATCTAATCGAAGTAAAAATTCGTGTATAAAATTACTGATCAGCTAATGGGCACGCATACACCCACACACATATTCGAACACACACACTCACACACAATCAAGCACTCGCACATACGCGCACGCACACATTCGCACACACGTACACATTCGCACATTTGCACACCCGAACACACACACTATTTAACGGCTTAATATAAATTGAAATAAATTAATTTCAGTATTAAAACTCCGGGCCGGTGTGAATTGGGAGTGAAATAATATCCGCGTTACTCCGCAATCACTCCGCTAAAAAAAACTCCCAATTTACTCCGCAAGTGGAGTGATTTCTTTTAAACTTTGGAACTCTGAGTGGCGGAGTGAATCCGGAGTGAATTTGGATTTAATTTCACTCCAAATTCACTCTGGATTATGTACAGTGTAACTCCTGCACGCACACATTTGCACACCCGAAACACACACTGTTTAACGGTTTAATATAAATTAAAATAAATTTATTTAAGTATTAAAACTCCGGACCGGAGTGAATTGGGAGTGAAATAAAATCCGCGTCACTCCGCAATCACTCCGCCAAAAAAAAACTCCCCATTCACTCCGCACGCGGAGTGATTTTTTGTAAAACTCCGGAACTCCGAGTGGCGGAGTGAATGCGGAGTGAATTCGGATTTAATTTCACTCCGAATTCACTCCAGATTCGGTCCCGATTTTTTACAGTGTATAATTTCATATAATTATAAATCAATAATTAATAAATTAGATATAAAATTTTGTTGTCCAAGAATCTATCACGTATAAGATTTTTATTACTTAAAGTTCTTACGAAACTTACTTTTTAAGTCAATCTTTTAGGTCAATGGGCAGCGTGTTAAACTTTCGAGCGCAAGATCCACGGCTCGAATCCTGCACAAGCCTGAATTTTTTATTTATTTTTTATAGAAACAACTATATCTAATTGTGTATAGCTATAAATAATTATATATGACCATTTTTTTCCTATAATTTTCTTAACCGATGAGCATGAACATACATGAGCATACCTGATCAGACCTGAACATGCCTGGCCAGGTCTGGTCGGACCCGGTCATTTTTCATATCTGATCAGACCTGAAGACTCATGCCTGTTCATGTCTGATCAGGTCTGATCATTTTTTCCTGGGTAATCTTAAATCCTACAAAATTGATTTTACAACTTAATATTATTTACGAAACAAGGAAATCAATAGCGTAATTTTTCTTTCGGGATTTACTTTTTCTGCGGTTTGTGGGGGCGTTTGAAATATAATTTTGTCTGATTTTTCGACAAAGGACCTACGAATTATAAATATATATTAATTTCAACACGAAAGTCAATGGAGTACATTTTTTTTTAACAAATTGAATTTTATGTGGGTTCTTGGAAGAAATGGTGTATTATTTTTTAAAATTGATATAGTGATTATTATTAATTAAATTAAAAAAAAAAATATTTTTTCAAAAATTCAAAAATCATAACTTTGAAATGGCTGTACATTAAGAATTTAAATTTCCTGAAAATTCTCTTTACGAATATATCGAACATCTCAATAAGGTTTGAACCAAATTGGCGAGTACCCCCGTAAAAATAACTTTATTTGGTGAAATGACTCATACATATGTATGATTGAAAAACTTTGTTGACCGTAAAAATTGGTTTGCATTATAATTAAGGCGTCTCGATAGATTCTGACGAAACCTATTTTAATCGGTTTTGTTCATTAACCTTTCGTTACTCGCATCTACTCGCCCGACGATTTTCATCGCGCGACGAGCATTGTGCCGCCCATGCTAAATGAAATGCGACGCTGCCAAATCACAATGCTACAATGAATTTTTTGTTACAGTAACAACAGTACGTTTGGCAACATGGTCACAAAAATTAAATCGACGATTTAACTCGCATAATGAGCACTGTGCCGCTTTTTCACATTCTTGTTATAGATAAATATACTTTTTTTATATTTGAAATGTATATTTATTAATTACACACATATTTAATAAAAATATATATTTCAAAGAGAGAATTGATTAAGTATAAAGTCACAAATACCCATACAGTAAATTTTATTGCAATTTTAGTCAAAAAGGCGGCGTCACGCTCATAGCGCGAGTAACGAAAAGTTAGTAATCTTATTGAAATTCGATGTGCACAAAGATATTAATCCTTTCCAATTTAGATACAGGAGAAAGTTTAGGAGCTGATCCACAGAGGCAACCATTTTCCAAATTTTTTTTTCAATTTATGAAATTTTAATAAACTCATTTTATACATAGGGGAAGGGGGGCAAAGTGGGCCCCATGGGGCAGAGTGGGCCCCTTAAAATTTTAAAAACTTCAAAAAATATGGGGGCACAGTGGGCCCCTCAAAATTTTCTATACGTCAATAAATTCAGACGGATAATAAGCTTATTGAAATTTCTTAAATAATGAGGAATAAAATAGACCACCAAAACTGTTCATTAAATATAATTTATTTTATCAAGAAAGTTAAAGATACATGCTGAAAAAAAATGCTAACTATTACCATCTCGCGATAGGGAATGATTACCATCGTGTATGTGATAATTATTATCATGTGTTTATGTTAACAATTCGTTTCTCGTATAGCAACAATTACTATTACCGATAGTAATAGTTACCATCTAGATCATAATATTTCTTATGTCTGAAAAATTTTTAATTTTTCCTTCTAAAATAGTAATGGTTGTCATCACGGATCGGAATGATTACTATCTAGATATGAATGCTTACCATCTTCGATAGTAATAGTTAACATAAAAGAATGAGAATCATTAAAATGTAAGGATAAGAATAGTTACTTCATTAAGATGGCAAGTATTACCACTTTTTTTTTCAGCGTGTAGGAGAGCCTGGGGCACGACGATCCCTTTCTCAAAAAATTATTAAAAAAAAATTTTTTTTATTTTCCGTCAAGTTATGACCTCTATAACGTTTTTATCATATTTAAGGCCAATATGTAATATTTGGGGTGAAATGAACCACTCGAAAAAAATTGAAAACGAAAAATAAAAAATTTTTTCGTTGCAATTTTTTTTTTTGGGTGATCCATTTTGCCCCACATCTCAAATAATTGCCTAGAATATGATAAAAACATTACGGAGGTCATAACTTGACGGAAAATAAAATAAATAAATTTTTTGGCTAATTTTTGTGGGAGGCCCACTCTGCCCCTAATTTTCGATTTTTCAATTTTAATCGACGCAGCATAATGAAGTGAAAATAAGTATTAAGGGCCTAAAAATAAGTAAACGCGATGAAAAACTCAACGATATTTCAATTATTTTCCTTAAGGGGCCCACTCTGCCCCCCCCTTCCCCTATATGTCTCCTGTAGATTTATACTTGAAAACAGAAGAAACCTGTTTTGCTTTAATTTGGAAAATTTTTTTGCTGATGGATAGTAATGCATAAAAATTAACTGCGTATATTTTGTCATTCAGTATTAATATAGTAATATTATTTAAGATTTTTATACTGAATACGTTAATTTCAAATCACGATGGTCTTAAGTGAATATTCAGAAGTATCGATTGGGCTGAAAGACAATAGACAAAGTTTCCGCAACGTAGCCCAAAGCAATTGTAATGTTCTATAATTATGATCAAGTTAGACCTAGTTATACGTAAATTTCTGTATTTTATATCAACAACTTTTATTTTAGTGATAATTGATCAATGATATTCATGTTTTGATGCAATATTGAATTTTTCAAAAAAATTTAATTTTTTTTTTTTTTTTTGGATACATGAAAATAAATTATGAGTGAATTTTTCGATAGTAAATACAGTTAATTTCATAAATTTGCAGTAAGGAAATAGTAATTTATCGTAAAATTGCGGCAAGCCTGCGGTATTTTACCGTAAAGTAAAGTATTACACTGTATAACTAAAAATAAAAATACATACGGTGCTTACAGTACAAATGCCGCAAATCACGGTAAATTGCTGCATTCTACCGTGATTCGCCGTAAATTACCGTAAATCGCGGTAAATTTGCCTAAAAAATACTGCAAATACTGGTAAGTAGGTGAAATTCGGTAAATTACTGAAATTCGGATCTACCAGGGTTGACATTAAATTGAACGAAAAATTTCACTTCCCATAAATAATGTAATGATTTAACCCGGTCATCTATTTATGGTAAAGAAATATCAATGCATCCAATATTAATGTAGAAATCTTATCCATGCATAGGCTTTATTGAATATCATTGCATTTATTTAACGAAGGATAAATCGTAAATGTGAAATCTAAAGACAGATTATGAGCTGATCATCCGATTCACACTACTTCATCTGTACTAATTAAGCTTGAGCTTTTTACATTAATCCCTCTAATCTGAAAATAAAAAATTTTCAATATATACTAGCTTCTATCTCTTTTTACATTGATACCATTAAATCTCAACGAATCAAGTCAACTTAATTCTACACGGCTAGTCTGTGATAACTGAATTCACGGATGAAAATTTCACTCGCTAACAGAAGCATCAATACGTTGCTCTATTCATTGCGAATACGCTGGCTTCCGTTTGTACAAATGATTCATGGAGGTCGTGTAGGACAAACGAGACAGAGCTTTCTGTCATATGATATGTGTTTGATTAATACAATAGAGAAGGATGGACGTCCAAGAAATGTAGTGTAGAAACATTATTTTTAGAAGATTTCAAGTATTTATTTTTTTCAATGCTGATTAATATTTAATTATATTTTCGATGAAAAAAAAATTTGATAGGAAACTAAGTTTACATTCTGTAGCAAATAAGAATAATTATAAGTTATCAAATACTAATGGTAACTAAATTAACTCATTAACCCACTTACTTTGTAGTTAAATATTAAGTTACCATGGTAGACCAAAATTTTTGCTTAGAAAATCAGAAAGTAATCTTAAACGTGAACGTTCTGTTTTTAAGCAAGTCAAAAATATTGACTAGTATTATTGGAAAACGAGTTTAATTTAGAGAAAAAAGCACAAAGATTGCAAAATTATTAAAATAATCATATCGCATTTACAGCGAGTCGCGTTTTTTGCGTTTCAGGTACATATCTTTCATAAATCCATGTGAAAGATTATCTGTAATTTTTTCGTGTTCCAACAGTTCTTTGAATGTATAGGGTATTCCACGCCAAATCGGACGGTTTCAAAAATTGTTTCTTCCGATTTTCTTAATTTTTTGGTATTTTTTAGTACCCCTCAAAAAAGGCTTCCTGGTAAATTTTAAGATTTATTTGTTTAATGGTTCAATCTCCACTTGCTTTTTCAGAATTTTCATAGTACTTTTGTGCTATTTTCTGTAAGATGAATTTGTTCCTCGAAAATGCTAGTCAATATTCCTGAGTAGCTTACAAGCGGAACGTTCGTGATCCAGATCATCTTATCAAATCCGCAGGAAAATTTGTGTTTTTGCACGAGTAGAATACTATTATTTAATAAAGACAATATAGTCCGCACGACAACATTCCATGGTAATTCAATATTTCCTTAAATTCTAAGAATTCCAAGATTAATTTATATTTACAAATGGCTTATGTTATTTAATGATCCAAAAAATTATCTATAATAATTACAGTATATTAAAATAGCGTAAATTGTATTTACAATTCGGATTAAATGTTAATCAAACGTAATAAGAGGAAGATCGATCGGGAAATACCAGAGTAAGAGACCAAATCATGAAAATGTTTCAAGAGGCATTAAGATACTATGAATACTAACAGTAATTTAACCATCTGCCAAATGGTTACCAAGCGTATCCAAGTGGTTTTTGATGCTCAACCTCACGAATATTGAACATCCACTTCTACACTAAGTACATACCAGAATACTGAATTTATGTACAATATAATGAGAAGAAAAATTATCATTATAAAAAAATATTTTTAAGAGCAAAAAATCACATAAGGAGATAGTTTTTTTGCGGCTATAATTTTTTTTTTTCGACATATCAAAATATTATCAACAAAAAAATGATTCTTAATTTTATGATTTTAAATTGATGGGAAAATATGATTTTTAATTAAAGTAATTTTTGGAAATTACACTGTAAAAAATTTGCGAAGGGAACTCAGATTTAATCCGGAGTGAATGTAAAGTAAATGCAGTGCAAATGATGTTTTTTATTTATCTAATTCCGGAGGAAAGTTTTTTTAAATTCCCGCTAAGAAAATTTTAAATTTTCAAAGTTTCGAGAAGTTATTGTTTATACCCCGATTTTCGAAAATCGAATTTTCATCAGATGTCAACGTTTTGAGGTTCTAGGAAGCTATTCTGACTATTTTCAGGATGATATCCGATTATCTGTATGTGTATGTGTGTGAATGTAGACTCCACATCCTTTTAATGAATTAACCAGTTGAGATGGTTCTTGCGGCAATCGAAAGAGTTTGATGGCCGTCAGCTTTTCTGAAAGTTTCAGATCGATCGATAAGAAAAAAAAAAAAATTTTTTTTCTCGTTTTTTTTAAATTTTTCAGGAACGACTGAATCGATTGATTTCAAAACCTAATCAGCTTTGGAACACAATAAAGTGCGTAGATTACTACCTCAACCATCTCAATCGGTAAATTCGTTCGAGAGATATCGTTGGCGGAAGAAATGAAGAAAAACGGTTTTCTTGCATTATCTTTGAAGTGACTTATCCGACCAATTCCCAAATCTAGGCAGCTCTAAAACTTAATAAAACGCATCAATTGCTACATTAAACGTCAAAATCAGTTAATTAGCTAAAAAGATATGAACGTTGAGAAATTAAAAAAATAACAATTTACCTCATTTTCCCGGATGATTCAGAATATAATTTATCGAATAGCCCAAAAACGTAAATTATACCAGCCCTACATCTGTATGTTTTTTCTCGATCACAACATAGTGTTATGCAACACGTTCTTTAGTTTACATGATATTGTCAATAAAAAAATTGAAGAAACCCCGTTTTTAAAATCGTTCCCGGATACTTTATGCATTGACGCTCTGATTTGAGTCAAAACTCATTTGAATCCTTATTTTGATCACTTACATTAATTTCTGCCTGAATACATTTATTCTGTTGAACATGATCGTGAAAGAAAATTAAAATAATTATCGAAATAAAAAAAAAATTTTAATATACCACGTTTTTAAAACGAACTAAAAAGTATAAAGTAATATTTCTCAATATCATAAAGATTTAAAACCACATACAAATTCCGAACTTCTTACAGAGAGTCCTGAAAATTTATAATTGTGAATTTTTAATAGCTATGAAAATACTTGTAAAATTCAAAACGAAAAATGTGGGGCGCATGCAATATGTAACTGTAAGAAGTGTAAAGAAGAGCTGTCAATGAAAAAACTTACAAATCAGTCCATATTATTTGCAATGCATTCAAATTTTTAGTTGAACTATTAATGCATCAATTATCTGTTGTATGCGCCCAACGTTTTTCGTTTTAAATCTTACAAGTATTTTCATAACTATTAAAAATTCACCATTATAAATTTTCAGGACTATCTGTAAGAAGTTCGGAATTTGTATGTGGTTTTGAATCTTTATGATATTGAGAAATATTATTTTATACTTTTTAGTTCGTTTTAAAAACGTGGTATATTAAAAATTTTTTTGATTTCGATAATTATTTCCTGCCTTTTAGCATTGTGTGAGTGAGATTTTAAAATCGATTTAAAAGCCTGGATAAGCTAATGACGGAGACATCCGACAAATTTCAAGTTTATTTCAGTTTCTTTTCACTTTCACACATCTGAAATAGAAAATCGCCATTTCTACCTACCAATATATCAAACTCATTTTTTATAAGATTTATACTTCAAAATATTAAAACAAATCAAAGCCAGATTCTTTTTAGTTAAAAATTTTGAATATATGACTCCATTCATGGTGCTGGAGGTCCTAGTCATCACATTCTTGCCATCTCCTTCATTGTATTTTCATTACACGGTGTTTGTTTATTTGTCATCCAATTGTGAGCTATATTCAAGAATATAACTCGTCCAGAAATTAGTTTTAAATTAATTATAAAAAATTCGTACTGAACAGTCAAACGAACGAATATGAATTATTTATTCGATTTTTTTGCATTTGTTTTTGTTTTTCTAATTTTTTTCTTCCTCTCCTAGTGCTTCTCCTTCTCATTTTTACAAAAAATTTTTTTCATTTTCTTGCATTGTCATCTAATTTTGAGCTTTGTTCCGAATTTCAAGTCTCTAGCTCATCGAGAAGTTACTTTAAAATCAATTACAAAATTCCACCCGAACAGACATACATAAAAGTGAGTTAATAAAAACGTGGTAAAAACGCTTGTTCATTAATTCCTTCAATCCATTCTTAAATTTTCAAGCTTGAATATATAAGATGAATTGTTTAAATTTGAAAAGCTCATCAAAATCAATTGTATGCAAGAGTAATTTCGAGCTCGAAGAGCTCCAAAATGTATTGACAACAATGTTTTCGAACTGCTTGATCTCGAAAACAGCGGGAAGTTGTTGAGCTGGCCTGCAGGGCCAACCGTTGCCCAGATTTTTTAAAATAATTTTTAGTGTGCTTTATTTATACACCTTTTTCAGTTTTTTCTAGGGGTGTACGAATACTCGAAACTTCGAATTATTCGAGGCAAATCGAATCGAACAATTCGATTCGAGACTCGCCTCAAATATTCGAATAGTTCGAAAGATTCGAATAGTTCGGGAGATTCGAATAGTTCGAAAGATTCGAATGATTCGAAAGGTTCAATTAGTTCGAAAGGTTCAAATAGCTCGAAAGAACTCTCTAAAAACATATAGAAAAGAACATTTTTTTTATTTTCCGTCAAGTTATTACCTCGTTAATGTTTTTATCATATTTTAGGCCAATATGTGGGGTAAAATTGGTAGATTGAGTGAGCTCGCCGAAGGTGAGCGAAGCTTAATCAAAATTATATAGATTGTTTCGTTCAAAGAGATCACTCTGTAGTACTGTCTGTGTACGCCGATTTTTACCACAAAGTTTAAATATTAAAAAAGTGAATTTAGCCACGATATAGCTCGTCTTTTGTCTAGTCTCATCAAGTTTAAAGCTGTTAGAAAAGATCACGGGAGAGATAATACAAAATGATTAATTATTTAAAAGAAATGAAAAAAAATAAAACATAAAGGGCGGGTTGTGATCTCTTTGAACGAAACAATCTATAGAATTTTGATTGAGCTTCGCTCGCCTTCGGCGAGCTCGCTCAATCTACGAATTATATTTCATGTTTCGTTCTCGAGATCACTCTGTAGGATGTTCAGAGCAAATTCTGAAATAGCAATACATATTAATATTTTTATTAATAATGAAAAACATACAATTTATTAATTAAGAACAATTATTTATTATCAGTAGAAATTAATAATGATCACGAAAACAAAGTTTTAGCAAGCGTACTTGGATCCTGGACAATCGGTCGATTATAAAATTGTTCAAAAACCTTCGATTTTTTAGACCATCCAGCCAGGTTCTTGATTACAGAAAGATCAACTCCTTTAGCCAAAGGTATCGAAGTTGAAGCATGACGAATACTGTGAGGAGTATATTCCGTAGATATACCACAATCGAATAAAAATTCCTTCAACCATCTACTCAGAGTATCTCTTGGAGCTGCTCTGAAGGGTCGCGTTGTTGTTAAAAATAGAGCGTCAGTTTTATTTTTTGGTAAAACTGATGTTACTTTTAAGTAAGCTTCTAAAGTAGAAGCAACACATAATTTTTTATTTTCATTAAAACGAGGAAGAATTAGGAGAGGTTGATAATGTTACGTCGAGACGTCTTAATGGTATGAGGAATTTTAATTTCGAAACCATCGTTGGTTGATGTTATATTAGAGCGTTCAATAGAATGTAAGGTTTGTTTACGGTGAGCCGTAACTAAAGCAATTAACATTAATAATTTAGAAGTTAATTCACGTAAACTCAGAACACTGAGAGGGCTCATTTGTTCTAGTTTATTGATAATCGGGTCAAGACTGTAAATTTTATTATATTTTGGCTTACTAGGTTTTAGTTTATAAATTCCTTTTAAAAGACACGATATTAGAGGGCTTTGACCAATATAATCGCCACAAATGAAAGAAACAGCCGAACGACACGTGTTAATGGAACTGTAAGGAGAACCTTGCTGAAACTTTTCAGTTAACCAATCCTCCACTTGATTTTCAGTTGGATTATAACAATCAAAATTTTGCGATGTACAATAGGAGTACCAATCCAAAATGGGCCTATTGTATTGTCGAAGTGTAGATTCAGCAATTGAAGATAGAAGAAGATCAATTGTATCTTCTTTAATTCCTTTCATCTTGAAAGCATTCCAGATAATCTTCCAGCCATCAGGGTTTATTTTTCTGCTAGCGGATGTTGGGTAGTTCTATCAAAACCAAATAAAAGATTATTTGAAGGTTGAAAAATAATTGGAGGTGATTCTAACAACGACAACCATAAAGGGTACCATGGTTGTGCATGCCATTTGGGAACCACTACGATTTCGCAAGCTCGGTCGACTTGGATTTTTTGTAAAACTTTTAAAATTAGGGAAAACGGAGGGAAAGCAAAGAAATAAAAATCTGTCCAATCTATGGTAAATACATCAATACAAAAAGCACCTGGATCTTGATGCCAGGAACAAAATAATCTACACTTTGTGTTAAAACTAGATGCAAACAAATCTATTTCTGGAATAACAAAGCTTCTCGTAATCTTATTATAACCCCATGAAGCCAAACTCCACTCAGTATCAATATTTTCCACTCTTGAAGCTAAATCAGCCTGCGTATTTTCTTCAGAAGGAATATAAGTTGCAAAAATCCACAGATTTTTTTGTTCGCACCAAGACCAAATTTCATAAGAGATTTTATTAAAATCTTGAAATTTTGTACCTCCCAATTTATTAATATAAGCAATCGCGGTGGAGTTATCAATTCTTAAAAGAATTTCGCAATTACTTAAATCAAAAGCAAAAGATTTCAAACCGTTAAAAGCAGCTAATAATTCTAAACTATTGATATGAAAATGTTTTTCTTGGCTTGACCATGTACTATAAGCGATATTACCATTACAATAAGCACCCCAACCAGTTAAGGATGCATCTGAAAAAATGTTAATTTGATAAATTGATTTCTTAATAATATTTTTTGAATTTAAAATATTCCGTTTCCACTAAATAAATTCTTTCCTTAAAGAAGACGGAATAAGCATGCTAGATTCGTAATCATCGTGTGATTCTAAAAGAGCTAAATGTTTAACTCGTTCGAAAGGTTTAGAGTAAAACCATCCATAATTAATACCTGGACAAGCAGCAGTAATTTTTCCCACAAATTGCGCAAAGTCTCTAATGGAGCAGCTTTTTGTATTTTCAAAAAAACAAATTAACTCATAAATATTATTTCTTTTATTTTGAGTAATTTCTATAGTCATGGAATTTGAGTCAAAAATAAAACCCAAAAACTGACAAGACTTGGAGGGAATTAAGTTACTCTTTAATCGGTTAATTATAAAACCAAGAGACTCTAATAATTTAATAGAGGCATTGATGTTTTGGAGGCAAAGATCTTCTGATGAAGCTTTCAGCCACCAATCATCTAAATAAACTACCGAAATCGAACTTTGACTTCGTAAAATACTGATAACTGGGTTTAAAATTTTTGTAAATACCCAAGGAGCAGTATTTAAACCAAAAGGCATACAAATAAATTTATATAGTTGACCATTCCAATGAAATCTGAGAAATTTCCAAAAATTTTTGTGAATTGGAATCATTAAATATGCGTCCTGCAAATCTAAGTTAGCCATAAAACATCCTTCAGTCATAAGTTTCAAAACTGTTCTAAAATCTTCCATTTTGAAATAAGTGACGTCAATAAAACAATTTAATTTTTTCAAATTCAAAATAAATCTCAATTTTCCATTACTTTTAGGAGTAAGGAATATACTAGATAAAAATTGACCTTCAACATCATGACATTTCTGAATAGCTCCGAAAGACAAAAGCTCATCAATAGCTTTATTCATAGTTAAATTGTCAGTAACTATATTATTAGAGGGTTCTTTGTTTTGTACTGGTGTGGTTAAGAAAGGGATTTTATAACCAGATATAGTTTCCAAGATGAAACTATCAGAAGTTATTTACGACCAAACATTCAAATAAAATCTAAGTCTACCACCAATAATAGGACTAACCTTTACTTCTGATTTGTTTGGGCCTGCTGGCCCTTGTTCTTGCTGACGGAACGAGTTTGAGGAGGTGTCGATCGGTTGAATCGGTTGTACCTGTTGTACGGTTTCCGGTTGAAGCCCGACTGCGACAGGCCACCTCGCGACGTAGCCGGGCTTTTCCAGTTTAAAAAACGCTTCGATGGACCAGAAGACTTTTGTTCAGGTTGGGATTTGAGAGAAAGACCAGCTTTTTCGACTGTAGAAGAATTTTTGATTCTTTTTGAAAGATCTGCTCCAAATAAAAAGTCATCTGTAACCGAATCTTCTAAAATAGATTTATTTTTTGGGTCGACGAACTGATAAATGTGAGTTTTGCGAGCTTTTTCAAGCTGAAACATCAGTTCACACATGAGACTACTCGAATCGCAAAGCAACACTAAAATCATATCCTTTTCTAATGGTTCCGCATCATCAGAAAATATAGCACACAATGCTTTACCGAGACTGACCAAGGAGAGACCACAAAGATTTTGCTGGGATGCAAAATGTTTATCTCTGCCAACAGCAGACTTGTGGTGTAAAGGTAAAAGCTCCGGATTCAAGGTCGCAGCTTTAAGATTTATATTACCTTTACCTGGATATTTTCCCAAAGTTTCTTTTTTCATGGAAGATTCCATTCCTTTAGATAAGGTTTCCTTCCAGCAAGCGACAAGATCTGAGTGAAACTCGAAGGTTTTGTCTTTTTCTTGACGTTTATCAATACCAAGAAGATCTCGGGCCTTAGCCGGAAGTTCGACAACCTCAATCGTCTCCTTTGGAGTAGGAGAATTCCGGGAATAATGGTCAGATTTTGGAGGAATTTTCGGATCAGGGTTCTCGTTCCTCGGAACATCTTGTTCTAAATCTGAAGAACAGAAAGATCTGAATTATAAATGTTATCAAAGATAATTAATCTTTGACACAAAAATAAAAAAGGTTTTAATATAACTCAGTCAAATGGTGCAGTTTATTACCAAAAAACGTAAAGAAAAGAAACTGCCCGAATCGTAAAAAACAATTCAATAATATCAACTATTTTTGGGATAACCCAATGGTGCGAAATAAAAAAAATAATCGCCCAAAATTTTTACCATACAAAATAAAAACAATTGTCTGATATTCAAATAGCCATAAAAATGACATATGTCAAATTTTTTTTTTTTTTTTTTATTTTGGGACAACCCAATGGTGCGAATAATGTAAAAAAATATCATTCGCCCAAATTAATATATGAAGGATTTCAAATAAATGTACCTTCGTCGTCGGATTTGACAGACATGTCACTGTCTTCGTTTAAATTAGACATTTGATCGATTAAATATTGGTATTTTTCCAATTTTCTTTTCAAGAAGTCAATATCCACTGGGGATTCCGCTCACCGTTTAGACATTTTAGATTGATTAAATAATTAATTTCAATTAATTAATAAAGTAAAAGAAAAAGACGTTGTGACTAGAGGCGCACAAAAAACAGAATGAAGCTAGACAAAAAACGAGCTATATCGTGGCTAAATTTACTTTTTTAATATTTGAACTTTGTGGTGAAAATTGGCGTACACAGACAGTACTACAGAGTGATCTCGAGAACGAAACATGAAATATAATGGACCACTTAATAAAATTGTAACGAAAAAATTGACTAAACGGAAAATAAAAAAATTAATTTCTTCGTTGCAATTTTTTTTTTGAGTGGTTCATTTTACTCCGAATAATAGTCTAAAATATGATAAAAACATAAGAGGTCATAACTTGACGGAACATGAAAAAAAAATTTACCTAATTTTTGAAGAGGGCTCTCGTGCCCCAGGTTCCCCTAATAGTTTTTTGATTTAATAAAGCCATAAATACTAAATTTCTTAGATGCAATAATATTTTTTACCGAAGATTCGAAAAAATTTCAAACTATTCGAATCTTCCGAATTATTCAAATCCTTCGTACTATTCGAATCCTTCGAATTATTCAAATCCTTCGTACTATTCGAATCCTTCGAACTATTCGAATCTTTCAAACTATTTGAATCTTTCGAACTATTCGAATCTTTCAAACTATTTGAATCTTTTGAACTATTCGAATCTTTCGAACTATTCGATATTCGACTCGAATATCGAATCGAATCTAACTATTCGACTCGATTCGATTCGAACAAGATTCGCACAGCCCTAGTTTTTTCTTATATCTCCCTGAGTTTATTTCCCTTTTTATGCTCCCTAAGCTTTTTTACCCTTTGTGCGTCTGTATTTACTGTACTACATCAATACAACGGTGTCCTACAACTTACTTTGCGGTTGAAGTGTAGCAGCATAGGGAAACCACACAAAAAACCCATGCTAGTATAGTTAGTAGGGGTGAAGCTTTAGTGATCGTTAAAATTCCCAGTTTACCGATCACTAGATCTTTATTCTGCGCCTGCTGAGTCTAAAAACAAATTCTAGTTTATTCTTCGAAAGCCTCAATTCCTCTGATGTTTTATTTGCTGCCCAGAAAGTAACTCTACTTTAGTACTCTAAATCCTCAATGAGAACTATGAGATTTAAATGCGAATGAAATATTGATTTTAAATTATAACTAATGTCTCAAAATCTTTAACGAATGAAAAGCTATATTTCGGGCTTTGAAAAATTTTAGGCAGCAAAATTGCAGGTACAAAAAAAAATGAAAATTTTCTTATTGGTATAATTTAAATTAATACAAAAAAATATGTTCTTTGAATTAAAATAAAATCCACATCACTCCGAAATAACGTCACTAAAACAACTCATATCCTTCGTTTGTGGATTAATTTTTTTTAAACTTATATGAATTCTGAGTGGTGGAGTAAATTTGGATTGAAATAAAACCTGTATCTATTTTAAGCTCCCTCTCGATTTTTGATAGTGTTTTAAAAGTTATTGTGTTGAAAATTGATATATTCAATAAATAACTAAATATTTGATAAAAAAAAACTTAATACTTGCGCATTTTCAAAAATAAAATAAAATATTGTAAAATATAATTCTTTCTCTTCAAACTAAATATTTTAGCTCTGCGCTACTCGCAACATCACCCGTGTACCTACTTATATGACCGTCCTGGGTTCGGTGCCATAAAAGTTGATCCTTTCTGTTCACAGCGCGAGCCTTTCGCCCACATACGCAGCTCTTCTACACGAACCTTTGGTCGCCAGATTTCATTCATTTTTTTTATACATTTAATTTTTGTTATAAATAATCTTACAGGACTTTGTCACGCTCTTGGGAAAGTGAAAAAATTGAGAAACTTCCAAACCAGTTTTTTGAACTTTTTTTTTTAGCATACTGGCGTTCTGCATCAACTTGCTGCCGTTGTTACCAGTCAGTCATTCTATGACCTCTCGTACGGAGCACACAGAGTATTTCCGAACTTGTCAATTTTCTTGATCAGCTTCATACAAGCTAACAAATATCAGTTTAACTAATTCTTTTTCCTAGACACAGTGAAAGTAGCAGCAATTTAGTTTATAATAGATTAATATAATCTATTCGGTTAATAATAGATTAATGGTGGTCAACAACCATCAAGAATCAAGTACGCAGCATCCAGAGCAAGCAACAACTCGTGATCATCTACAAGCTGCATCGGGCTATCCCGCATATCATGTGATCATGATATCCAATTTCAGATTACCAGCATTCAAACATAAAACTTAGGTCCAAGTAAATTAAAGCCTGGGTTAGATTTGGTATGTACACAGATTCAATTAAAAGTCTCTCTCGCATCTTATCAATTCTCTGACACTCTAACTGGGTCGCGCTATAATCCCTGACCTTTAATTGTTGATCACAAGGTTTTACTGAGTCTGGTCCTGGTTCAGCTGCGACCAGGGCTCCACCTTGTGATTCGTCAGTGGTTATAGCAGACCATATCTATTCTGTAGAATCTTTTCGGGTGTTCTCTCCTTACCAATCGCTCCATGATGGCTGACCTACCCCTAATCTTCACCAAGGCCTTACTCAGAATGGTCCCTAGTTCTCTGCGACTGGGACATCGCCTCGGTGATCCGTCAGTCAGTGGTTATGGTGGATCGGCTAGATGAGAAGTTTCGAGAGACACCTACTGGATTCTCGCCTGGCTAGTCCGCACCAGACCTCTCTCAGTACGCCACAAGGTCTACCTGAGTCTGGTCCCGGTTCACCTGCGACCGGGAAACCACCTTGTGATCCGTCAGATGTCCTAGCGGACAGCATCAACTCCTGCTCTTATTCGACGGCATCATGATCCGTCTGATCGAGACACGCATCTCGAGATACTCTTGCAATCATGTGCCTGACTACTCTATCTCCAACCTGATAATATTCGGTTTGAGCTTTTCGTAACCCCAATTCATGGCTTACGAGAGCTCTACTATCAAGTTCTAAGCTGATCTGTCACTGTTTTTATAACAACCTAGTGAGAAACTAACACCATAATATTCCCAACAGCTGCTGACTAATCGCTGCAAACGAGCTAGTACGAGTTGAAACGAGCAGTTACAAGATCTGAACGAGCACTGTGAGTCTTCAGCCTGAGACTCAAAATCCTGAGCAATCTCCGAGACCACCTGATCACGCCAACACTTGCTTAGCCCTGCCAAGCTAAAATCAACAACGTGCATCAATTACGTGTCACTTGACTTAACCATCACCAACCAGGGCTACCAGACAGCGGGCCACTATTAGGCTCGATTCCAGTCTATCATTACTCGACACCGACCGAGTCTGAGCACGTTAGCTCTGTTGCCATCAGCTCAGCCATGAGGAATCCAATCTACCGAGTATTCACCAGTCCCAGAATCATCAACTACAGTCCATTATTTAATATCCATCTGAGTCTAATCACTTACAATAATTTACCTACAATATATCTGTTTTAAAGATCAATAAATTTGTTAAATAATTAATTTTAGTTCTTACTCAAACACATTAAAAAAGTTCATTATTTCGATGATGATTAAAAAAACATTTTTTTGACAAAAAAATATTCATTTGAAAAATTAGTTTATTATGAGGTTAGGTAGTATGGATATAAATGAAACAACTAAGTTCTGTAAATTGATAATTGCATTCACAAATGTTACTTATTTGTGAAGTCGATTTGTTTCATATGTTAATAAAATTTAATAGTATATTATTATATGTTTTACAAGCATACGTTAAAATATGACAGTTAGTCAATAGTCACTCAAGAAAATACACATCCATAGTTAGGAAGCTTTGCATTCGTACTGTAGTATATGTAAGCACTTATAATTTAACATGAGAGTGTGGCCAGTGAGAGACCTAAGAAAGGTAGATGAAACTCTATTCAAAGACATGACTATACATTTCGGAAGTTGCCTTCTTCAGCTACTGTATAAGAAAGTTAAGTTGAACCACAAAACAGACGACTTTTGGCCACAAAATAGTACTGCATCAGACTCGTCTCGGAAACCAAGTGATGGTCAGTCGTCCATAGTGATAAATATTATTGAAACTTGACACGAAAAAGCAATACAACTGTAGTGCTCAATTGTTAAAATTTCACGATATCAATAAAGTATTGTCATGTATTACTTTTTATCAATCCCAATGAAAATATAAGAAATTCTCACTTTGTTTTTCATTAGTACATTACTTTTAAAATTTATTTTAATCCCTATTAATAGTTATCAATTTCTCGAATTCTCGGAGGTTATTACTAAACGTTACTTTTTTTCAAACTCGAAGGGCTCGAAAATACCCAAGTACTCGAAGGTATTGTCGAGCTCGAAGACCTCGAGCATATATTGATAATGATGTTTTCGAGCTTCTTGCGCTCGAAAACTACGGAAAGTTTTGGAGCCAGTCCGCAGGGTCAACTGTTTTCAGGTTTTTTTTAATTAAATTTGTTGTATGAAAATATAATTTTTTAAACAAAAAACAATAGTCAAGTCTTATAGAAGAAAATTTGGCGTTTTCAAAACCCTGCTTCGATTTCCTATGTGATTGTTGGTTGCCGAGTAATTTTCGAAGTTAAAAATGACATTTTTGCTATGAATACCGCTAATTTACCAAAAAAGGATTGTATAAAGCTACCAAACCTTTCAAATTAAAGAGGAGAATAAAACAAAGAGCTTCTAGGTGGAATCACTGAAAAAAATTAATTGAAGATGATAAACCTTTTGAAAGGTAGGCCAAATTATTGAAAATTTTTGTTCCTCTGATTTTTACACGCTAAGTAACAGCATTTCGAAAATCACCTAAAATTCCAGGATTTTTTTGGTCTTTCAATTTTCGTGACCATTATATATTATTAGAAATAATAATATTCAAAATAATTTTGCTAGTATATTAAATCTTATGAAAAAACCATAGGATTTATTTGTTTGGTAACTTTTTAGTTAATATGGGTTCGCACTTTTCTCTCTATTGCACTCAAGTCCACGAACGCCACTATCTTCGTTGCACTTGTACAGTAAATGGAAACTTCGGCCGAGTTTTTTTTTTGAACAAACGAATATTATGAAACAATTGAAGCGCACTTCGCTAGATTAGACAGTATTGCATCGAAGTACGGTTTGTGTTTTGTATTTAGAGATTTTGTCTCCGAAAAAACCCAACCAAAGATATCTGATAGCCCCTGTTAAAATATTAAGAAAGTTTTTCCGATATGAGGTTACTATACGATTCGCGATCAATTTTAATTCATTGTTTATAATTAACAAAAAAATCAAATGCAAATATAAATCAATATGAATTTCATTAATATTTTTGTTTGTGTTAATATATTGTGGTAATACTAATTACTTACAAATACTTCCTCCAAAGGTAAGATAACGAGCATTTACTATTTAATGACCACCAAAACACTAGAGTGCGTCGAGTGAAGTTTGAGAGTAAAGTCAGCCAAAATGAGGTTATTAATTTTATAATGGTCGAAAATTTACGTTGGCGTGAATTACTTATAATTGAGGTCAATTTTAATAAATCAGTGCCGTGGATTTAATTATCATAGTCGTATAATCTGATAACTTTTATTTTATAACTCAAAAACCACCATTTGAAATTTTTCAAAGCTACTTCGATTTCGATTTTAGTCAACCATGAAGTCATTAGCGAAACCACAAAACTTTTTAATATATATAAATTTTTTTCTGGTTTCGTAACTAAATTAATGATATACTAAGAGCAAGCAATTAAAACGTTCAATCAGATTACAATTAGAACTCGATAAAGAGCTTGAAAAGCTTGAAAATACCAATGTACTTAAAGGTATTGTCGAGCTCAAAAATTTCAAGCATGTATTAACCATTTTGTTTTCGAGCTCAAGAAGCTCAAAAACAGTGGGAAATGTCGGGCTGACCCACCGGGTCAACCGGTATGCAGATTTTTTTTTATTCAAATAACAGTTATACATGCATAATATTTCGCCGATTTCAATGATTGATTAAGTCAAAATAGAAAATAAATGTTTTTTCATTTAAATGAGCATTCAACCCTAGTTATTATAATTAATTATTAAAATTTATTAATAATTATCTAGTTAACGGAAAAGTAAATTTCATTCCATATGGAATTCATTCATATAAATAATAAATTATTAAATATTATTCGACTGAATAAAGAAATGAACTCATAATCATCATTTATTTTATGCGGTAAGTTCATGAACTATTGATATGAATATATATTATTAATAATGAAGTAGATTACTGAAACTTGATTTTGTATTCATAATACTGTGACATTCCAAGAATATTCAACTTTGCAATTTAATTTAATTATTTTTGAGTATTTAAAATTTACTCAAGAATTAATAGTAATGAAAAAAAGTAATATTAATCAAAAAAATAAAATTAGTAGGTGGATTTTATCGGTTAGATAAATCAACAAAAAAAAACTTTCGGAAAATTCTGAAAATTTCAAACATCTATTATTTCTAATCTCATCAACCAAATTTACTCCTTTTCGAACATGATCAAAATAATCGCCTAAAGAATAAGTAGGGGTTGGGGGGGGGGGCGAAGCGAGCCTCTGGGGGCAAAGTGGGCCCCTTAAAATTTTCAAAACTCCAAAAAATATAAGGGCATAGTGGGCCCTTCAAAATTTTCTATAATTCGGATAATCACTAAATTCGAACGGATAATAAGCTTATCGAAATTTCTTATATAATGAAAGCTAAAATAGACCACCAAAACTGTTCATTAAATATTTATTATTACTATATAAATATAAACATAAATAAATACAAACATAAAAATTTATTAAGAAAATTAAAGATACTAAAATTACATTTGAAAGTTATATTACAGCAGACTATTGAAATTTTTTTTTTAATGATTATTAAAATACAATTGCTTTATAGTTCTTTGCAAACATCCCACAGGTAGCTTCGCACAACTTTGTTGTGAACACCAGCACATGAATCATGGGCCCAATTTTTACATTGGCCAAGTTGAATCCATATCTCTAAAGATTCCGAGTATAATTTGTCACAAAAAAAACAAACAGTACCATCCACTGGTTGTTTTGATTTGCTTTTTCCTTTTCCCTTTCTTTTGATTGTTATCTTCTCCGTCGTTTTTTTTGAGAAACTTTTTAAATCCCTTTTTTATTTATAAGAGTTTGCCTGTACGGTGAGCCAGTTAAAATTGCGGTTTTATTTTATCTTGTTCTACGTTTACTAGTTTGATGTTCAGTAAAAGGAAGTATACTTTGTGGTGAAATCTTGAAACTGTCTACCTTTCTTTTTCTTCTGGTTCTACATCTGTAGAAGAAGTATCAGCAGTTAAAGTTCCGCGAAAAAATTCTCGTTTGTATTCATCAGCAGTTGTTTTTGATAAATGAGCGACAATTTCTTCTTCTTCCTAGTCGGTTTTTTCACGATAATATTGAGCTGTGCTACTGCGTCTTTTTCTGCGTCAAACAACTCTATTTTGAACCAAAGGTAAGATAGTCCCTGATGGAATTTTGGAACCATCCCATATTTTTTGGCTTTCTAATTTCTCATCTAAATCTGAAAAACTATCGTCCTCTAAAACATTTCAAAGAAATTGTCGCTTGCACTCATTAGCAGTAGTTTTCGAAGAGTGAGCGATAATTTCTTCTTGCGATTCGATTTCTTCATGATGAGCTTGAACTAGAAAATCACTATGTCCCATCTGATCCGCCAAGACAAAAATTGAACTCATTCTGCGACTGCGACATGGCAACTTGAGGCCATCAACATTATTATCATCACTATCAACAATATTAATATCATTATCATAAACATTAGCATCATTATCACCAACATTAGCATTATTAATATCTTCATCATTTTCCGAATCGTCATTACTACTGAGATTGGTGCTATTACTACCGTCATCATCATCATCATCGTCAGTAGTAGTAGTGGTGGTAGAAACACTCGATGAATTTTCAGGGCCCATAGCACCAACTACTACAAAATCATCATCACTGTAGACTGATCGATTGAAAGGCCATATGCTATTTTTTTTATCCATTCTTTATTGTTTCCGGTTTGGCTGCAGATTTGAAAGATGCATTGTAGATTCAGGGGATATCATTAGCTGACTTAACACGACCTGGGTACTCCCCAAGCCACTTTTTTGCATCTTCGGAATAAGCCATCGAAGCTGGACGCACGACGCTTACGTCAAGAGGCTGAAGTCGATGAGTAGTGTGAAGTGGTAATCATAGGATGATCACATTGTATTCCCTAGCATATTTCACACCTTCTATATTTTGCGTGTGAGCCGTGTGGCCATCTAAAGTTAACAGGACAGGTTTTTCTCTTGTTGGTTTGACATTGCCAATGAACCGAACAAACCAATTAAAACATATTTCATAAATCATCCAACTACTCGAATGGCATTGAGCTCAACAATCATCGAGGAGAATTCGGGATGAATTAGGAGGTAATTTCTGACGAAGAAGTACAAATAGCGGACGTAAATAATCTCCTGCAGCTGATACACATATTCTCGCAGTAACTAATTGTCCTTGTTCACCAGAACTTAATATGCCAACTTGTTTTTTGCCCTTCTTAGCAATAATGTTTGATTGATGCTTAAGCATTGTTATTACCCTGGTTCCATCTGCGTTGAAAATTCTTTCAGGTATTAAATTATATTTAATTATAATTGATGCTAATAAATCATAGAAATTATTGGCTGCAGCTTTATTGAAACCAAGAGCGCGATATTTTGATGTTACTTGTGGCTTGCGGATTGTTCAATCTTTGCATGACGCTTTAGAGAGGCCGTACGCCAGTCACGTCAGGCTATGCCATGTTGAAAAGGGTGCTCAATACAATTTTTTTCTGCTAATTGGTATAAAAGTGTACGTAATTCTTTTGTCGTCAAGCCACACAAGCGTTCTGCTTCTTCTTTGAAATATTCTACTAAATTTTTCTCTTGAAACCGGGCTTTGAACTGAACGGGATTAAACTGAAAACGGGCCGAAATTTTTCCTACAATTAACAAAATACAACACAAAAAAATTGAAAAATATATTGCCTGAAAGAGAAATCTCAAGAACAACAGTAATTCGTTTAAATTACTTTTATCAATGCTACGTTCTAATTTTGAATTAATTCTATAAATTTTAATTCGTCGTTGTAAAGTCGATGGAGGAACGTTGTAAGCTTCGGAGGCAGTAGCTTTTAGACCCAAACGTCCACTGACAACATCTGTGATCGCTTTTGCCATTGATATTCGATTCCATGATTGATTTCTCCTTTTTTTTTTTTATAATGCCGCACCATATTCAGAAAATAAATATCATTTGTTTTTTATCTATTTCATTAATTAAAGCTGAATTGGCACTTCACATTTTTTTTATTGTTTACCAAATATGTGAACGAAGGATATAAGTGAGGTTAAGCAGCTAACGCGCATACGTATTAGAATCGAATCAGAGTGCATGTGCTCTTGATTTAAAAATATTGAGAGGTTGTAAAGAAGCGTAAATAAAAGCACTTTTTAAATCTTTCATAATTCATTGTTAAAATAAAATACAGAATAAAAATGTATAAAATCCGAAATTTTTTAGGGAGGCCCACTTTGCTCTTCATTTTCAATTTTTAAATTTTAATAGACGCAGCATAAGTAAAAATAAGTATCAAAGGTCTAAAAAGAAGTAAACGCGTAAAAAAAATTACTGATATTATATTGTAACGAATGTGAGACTGATCTTTAAAATATTTGAATAGCTAGAAGACAAATGCTTTCTTCTCTTGTTTTAAAGATGCCCGACTAGAGTCAGTCTGTCTTATATTGACATCTTAACAGCAAACATGTCTGTATTCAATAAACTATATATTGCTCTTGCTTTCTTTTACTGTTGCTAATTGTGGTGTTATTATTTCTAATATAAGTGTGTTATTATTGTAGTGCATAAGTAATATTAATTTAAGATACTAGTCACTACAATATTTATTTTCCTTAAGGGGCCCACTGTGCCTCCCCCCTTCCCTATGCCAAGGTTAACCACAATCCGTTGAAAACCGTAGCTGGCATTCGAGTGATCAAGTGCAGTATATCCCATATATAAATGTATAAACATATGATGAGAAAATAATAATCAAAAAAAGAAAAATATTTTTAAGAGTTAAAAATTTTATTTTTGAGTTTATAAAATTAATTTTAAGGCTTGTAAATAAAAAAAAATATACATATAATTAATCAATATATTGATCAATCGATTGATAAATATTAATCGATTGGTTTTTATATATTAGAATATAAGTTTACATAATAAGATTCACACAGGTCAGATTTATAGTCCAGGGGTCGGCCACAAGACTCGTATGGAAATTGGGGTCGATGGCAAAATCCTAATAACCTAAACAATATAAAGATTAGCATTCTTTACTCTGGTAAGGCTACAAAAGCCGCTGATCCTGGAGTGAAGTGCGGCCGGGAAGACCGTACTTTTGAATAAAGGATAAAGGAAATTGAATTAACCACTAATTAATATATGTATAAGAAAAGAAATCTTAGCTAGGTTATTGAAACGTAGTTTCGACATACCTTAAACAGTGAAGACCCACTGCTTATGATTTTTTAACATACGTAATTCCAGTTTTTTCTTTTTCGCACAGATTTCAAACAGTTTCTTTGCTCAATTTCTTCATTTAGCACTACCAGGATCCGATACGAATAGTTTCAATCCTTTACGCAAATGCAATTATATCATCAATAAGTTGTCCAAAAGTCTTAAAAAGAACCTGATCGGAGAACCCTTCAATGATATCTTCAAAGTTGTCAGTGCATGTTCGGTTATGGGAAAGAAAATCTTTTCACTTTTACTGAACTTATTAATTAGCATAAACTCACAAATAGTTGACTTGACAGTTTTTTAGTGTAGATGGGTTTCTATGAGCTCTAGAGCTCAATGCTCAGATCCTTATCCTCACTCAAGCTCACAAAAAAAAAATCGGACTTTTCGGATGATGTCATACACCGAAAAAAAAGGGAGGCGAAACTATACTATCAGGATGCATGGCTTCTCGCATGTACGCAACCTACCCCCTATTTTAATATATTTAAGTTAATTCTAAGTAAGTTTACATTTTTTCTGATTTCTCCCTAAAAAATGCATAAAGCGCCATCTCTAGATGTATCTTAAATACTTTTCGCTGAAGATTGCGAAAAGGAGCACAGAATGAGCTCAAAAAAGCTGATATAAGCTCAAAATTACTGACATAAACACAATATGATGGACATAAATTCAGCGGGAAGTTTTGAACTCAAAAATAGCGGGAAGTTTAAAGGCTGGGTCAACAATATTTATGCATGAAGCGAATTTTATATAGAGTGAATAAGATTTTTTTTTAAGACTAATAAAATAATATTATTATTTGAAAAATAGCTCTCTACTTTAATTGCCTTTCTGTGTTACAATATTGATCTTATCGTAAAGTTGAAAAAGTTTTACCTTTTTCACGAGTTTTAGACTAAAGTTTTCTAAGTCACTTTTTTTAAGCTTTCACCTTACTTAAACGATCTTAAACTATTCGTACAAGTAGCAGAATAATAGAAAAAGTTCACACTTCAAACGCTTACATTACGATTAAAATAATCAGATGATATTTAGGGGAGGGGGGACAAAAGAGGTTAGGGCAGGCAAAACGGGAAACCCCAAAAATTTTATAAAAAAAAAAATTTTTCCGTATAATTACTGTAAATCCGATATATTCGCGCCTTTCTAGCCCTACGCATGACACCTACGGCAAAATGAACTAGCCGAAAATTCTGAAAAAATAATTCTTTCCTATTTTTATTGTCAAATAAAAAAAAAATTAATATAGTAATCCATTTTTCGGCTTATTTTTTATAGCTGGGGCAAATTTGACTATTAAAAATATGCAAAAATGATATTTTATTTTATAATTGATAAAGTTTTTTGAATAATGCAAAATAATCTGTAATATAAAAAATCGAAAATCACGTTTTTCGGATTCAATATAATAACAAATAAAAAATATAGAGTTGTTTTTTTTTTATTATATAACAATTAGTAATTAAGCTAATCGAGGTGAAACGATTTATTACACCTAAAAAATTTTTTTTTGAGTATTATAAAACCAAAAATAGTTGTCAAGAGGAAGAAATACATTCTTAATCATGAAAACAATTTAAAAAAAAAAAAAAAAAAATTATCATTTTTTGTAGGGGGGCCTCTCTGCCCCACAAAAAAAAATTTTGCTGCTATCGTATCCACCAATAATTTGAAATGTAAATTTTCTTTATGTATATTACATATAAAAAATTTAATTTAATGAAATTTGATTAACTTTCAGAATTTTTTTTTCAACATTTTTGAAGGATACCCCATTTTGTCCACCAAAAAAAAAAAAAAATTTATTTTTTAACAGCAGCTAAAAATTTTGTTTGTTTACCTTGAATATCGTTAAAAACAAATGGATTTAGCGTATTTTAGTCCTCGATAACTTAGTATTTCCTTAAGTACCCCTTTTTGCCCCCCCTCCTTTTTCCTTATAAACCGAGATAAAAGGAAAATTTTTATCTTATAAATAAGAAGACCCGAAAAAATGCCTTTTGACAGCAAGAATGGGAGATTTTTCACAAGTAAATATTTTACTTTAATAGTTACACCTGATGAAATATACAATCAAATTAATAAAAATCCATTTTAATTTATGCAGGTTCACATAGACATTCTCTAGAAAAAAATTTTCTATGTTTCGTTATAACGTAGCGTACAAAAGTTATCTGAAAGTAAAACAGCAGAAATATTTTTTTTCGGTTTCATTCGAAGTTTTTATGTAAAATATTTTATGACAATAGGCTGAATGTAGAGTGACATTTGTTCACGAAAAGTAGCCATGGTCACAGGATAGTAAAATATGCAATATATTAAAGTCTAAATGGAAAAACGTAGATCGTTTTTAGGTCCTTTACGTAAGGACAGAAAGTTTTCAAAAGTAAAAGACTACAGAGTGCAATTAGAACGAACACACTTCTTTTTGAGCAGTAGTCAAGATCGTATCCTGCTGACCATGTATTCATTCTCAAGTCTAGTTTTACTGGCGGTCATATTTCGTTAACTCCACGATTGAATTCTACACTAGTCCCAAAAATTAAGGGATAGAAAGAAAATTCGAAATTTTTGGGTGATTTTCAACGTGCTGTAACTCGGTGAAAAATGATCGTAAAGTAAAAATAAAAAAAGCAAATTGTAGCCTCAAGTTTTTAGTTTTCATATCTGTACCTCAAATATTTTTATCATGCTCGGTTTCGGAGTAATCTCAAGAAAACTGACGAAAAAAAAATTTTCAAAATTTTTGCTCGTCTTTCAACAAGTCTATGGGCTTGAATAAATTTTTTTGGTAATCTGACCTTATGAATCTTTTAGAAAATTTTATGCCCTTCAATTTGGCGGGCTCAAAAAGTCTCTACGACGAGTAAGCGCCGAGTTATCATTGATCAAAGCAAAAAAGTCCATTTTGGCTTTGATAATCAATAACTCCAGACGTATTGGTCGTACAGAGAATAGAAGTAGGGTTTTAAAAACTGCAAAACATTCTCTATGAGACAAAATTAGTCGCTTTTGATAAAAAATTTTTTTTTGAAGCGATAATGTTTATTAAAAATTAGGTCTAAATTCGCATATTTAAGGATATTCGGAAATCTTGCTATAACTTTGGATATAATGGATGAACAAAGGATATCGTCGTTTTTTTTTCAACCTCAAAGTGTCCTGAAAAAACCCTGGAAATTTCAAAGCGCTGCAATTTTTCTTTCTTAGTGTCCCGAAGCTATAAATTTATCGATTTCGCCGAAATAACCATAATTGGTAGTTTCTCGGTTTTTGGTCACTTTTTCGAATTCAAAATTTTTTTTACACCAGTAATCTTGATTTCTTCGATCAAAAAGATTGATTATCGAAAAAAATCGAAAAAAAAAAATTTTGAAAAAAAATTTTTTTTTTTCAAAATTTTTTTTTTCAAAAATTTTTTTTTTTCAAAATTTTTTTTTCGTTGTATTCGCAATGATTTATCATTATCAAAAAAAATTCCTCAATTTTTTTTTACTGTCGCTATGTGTGTAAGAAGCGTAAATTCGACCGTGCAATCTCCACGTGGTACGCTTTGGGAAACGCTAATGCAGGCGGTAAAAAAAAATTGAGGAATTTTTTTTGATAATGATAAATCATTGCGAATACAACGAAAAAAAAATTTTGAAAAAAAAAAATTTTTGAAAAAAAAAATTTTGAAAAAAAAAAAATTTTTTTCAAAATTTTTTTTTTCGATTTTTTTCGATAATCAATCTTTTTGATCGAAGAAATCAAGATTACTGGTGTAAAAAAAATTTTGAATTCGAAAAAATGACCAAAAACCGAGAAACTACCAATTATGGTTATTTCGGCGAAATCGATAAATTTATAGCTTCGGGACACTAAGAAAGAAAAATTGCAGCGCTTTGAAATTTCCAGGGTTTTTTCAGGACACTTTGAGGTTGAAAAAAAAACGACGATATCCTTTGTTCATCCATTATATCCAAAGTTATAGCAAGATTTCCGAATATCCTTAAATATGCGAATTTAGACCTAATTTTTAATAAACATTATCGCTTCAAAAAAAAATTTTTTATCAAAAGCGACTAATTTTGTCTCATAGAGAATGTTTTGCAGTTTTCAAAACCCTACTTCTATTCTCTGTACGACCAATACGTCTGGAGTTATTGATTATCAAAGCCAAAATGGACTTTTTTGCTTTGATCAATGATAACTCGGCGCCTACTCGTCGTAGAGACTTTTTGAGCCCGCCAAATTGAAGGGCATAAAATTTTCTAAAAGATTCATAAGGTCAGATTATCCAAAAAAATTTATTCAAGCCCATAGACTTGTTGAAAGACGAGCAAAAATTTTGAAAATTTTTTTTTCGTCAGTTTTCTTGAGATTACTCCGAAACCGAGCATGATAAAAATATTTGAGGTACAGATATGAAAACTAAAAACTTGAGGCTACAATTTGCTTTTTTTATTTTTACTCTACGATCATTTTTCACCGAGTTACAGCACGTTGAAAATCACCCAAAAATTTCGAATTTTCTTTCTATCCCTTAATTTTTGGGACTAGTGTATTTTTAATTATAGTCTAGTCGAGAAGTGAGTTTTCTGCGAAAAATCGTTAAACCACTCTTAAAAATATGGCGATTGGTGCATTGGATTCAGAATTTCATTCTGAGAAATGGGTATTTTTTTTTTATCCGCCATTAAAAATTCCATTTGTTATAAACAAAAAACGAAGAGACAAAAAGGGAGTCTCCGTTTTTTAGCTATAACTTCAAAAGTATTAAAGATATCTGAAATTTAAAAAAAGATCCTAAAAGAGGAGAAAATTTCAGTAAAATAAGTCTCGACTCCCCCAGTTGTAGCTCCATTATTTATAATTTTAATTTAACGTTGAAAGTTGAGCTCCGCGCGGCCGTTTCGGCGCCTGTGCGTCGTCGCCGTACAAAGTATGCAACATAAAATAATTTTTTTATAACATAAAATATTAATTTAAAAATCTGAATAAATTATAGTGTCATCTAGACACCTGAAGGAATATAGCCCCGCATAAAAAAAATTTTGGCTCGATTTTTGTTTAAGTTATTTGATTGTTAATTAACAAATTTTTCGGAGACTTGAGTTTTTATAAAATCTCTTAAAAATGTTTAAAAAATGTGTCTATAAATTTTTTTTCTTTCGGGAGCTCTTGTTATAACAATAATGAACAAGATTCCGTTGTAATAGTTTATAAAAGTTTTTTCATTTGTTTATAATGATTTTTCAAAGTTATCAAAAATTGAAATATCCGGCTAATGCTATAAAAAAATTTTTTTCCGAAATCTGTAATCGTGGTTGTTTTTGTATTCATATATTGCGTTTAGTAGCTTGGCTAAAAAATTTTATGTTTTAAATTGTTTTCAAATATTCCAAAATCACTTTTGTAAATATAATTGAGCGTTACTTTGAATTTTTTTTTGTTAAACTTTTTCTAAAATCAATTGTCAGTCAAAAAAAAATTTTTTCTTAATGATAAAATTTTTTAATTGTTAATAATTGTTTTTTTCATTTATCCACCATTTAAATTATTTATTAAGAAATCATTTTTTTCTTAAAAATCATCATTTACAATTCTCAATACAATCATGAAAAAAATTTTTTTTTTATTTAAATTTTCATTGTTTATTTTATAAACAATTTGTTATAAACAAATTTCCACTTTCATTATATTTTTTTTCCGTAGCTTTAAAAAATTACAAATACAGCCGTGTGCATTAAAGTTGTAAAAAAAAAATTTTCTCTATTTTTTATAGAATTTTAAAATACTTTACCCAATCAAAGTTGAAGCGGTCAACTATTTTATCAACTTATAAATTGTTATAACTTTTAAATTATTGATGATACGGTCTTAGACATTCAAGCCGATCTTTTAGACAATTTATTCATTTATATAATAAATTTTTTAAATGCTCGATATCTCTTATGGTTCAATTTTTATAAGCATTTGTTTATAAAAAAATGCTTTATTTGAATTTGTAAATTATTATATCTTTTAAACTATTGAAGTTACGGCTTTTATGATTCAAGACAGTTTTATAGAGTAATTATTGGACTACTTGAAAATAATTTTTTTATATTTTTAATTTTAATTTGTTTATCATTTTCTTTTATTTACTCAAATTATTACACGGTTAAGGGTACGTTTTCTGGATTTTATTGGCCTTATATTCCTACCTAACGCCAATGATTAATGTTGTTCTTGCTATTTTCATTTAGTTTTGGAATTTCCAATTCATTACTTAACGTTTGTCAAAGCAAGAACTTAAAATTGTTGCCAGCAGTGCAGCCTGGAAGAAATTTACAGAATTGAATGAACTTTTTACAGAAATGTCGCCTTAACAGTTAGCAAGTATAAATTTCCTGACTAAAAATATCTTCATGTAAAAATCTGTTGTGTGTGTGAGTATAAATGTGTCAATAAAATCCAGAAAACGTACCCTTAACCGTGTAATAATTTGAATAAATAAAAAAATGATAAACAAATTAAAATTAAAAATATAAAAAAATTATTTTTAAGTAGTCCAATAATTACTCTATAAAACTGTCTTGAATCATAAAAGCCGTAACTTCAATAGTTTAAAAGATATAATAATTTACAAATTCAAATAAAGCATTTTTTTATAAACAAATGCTTATAAAAATTGAACCATAATAGATATCGAGCATTTAAAAAATTTATTATATAAATGAATAAATTGTCTAAAAGATCGGCTTGAATGTCTAAGACCGTATGATCAATAATTTAAAAGTTATAACAATTTATAAGTTGATAAAATAGTTGACCGCTTCAACTTTGATTGGGTAAAGTATTTTAAAATTCAATAAAAAATAGAGAAAATTTTTTTTTACAACTTTAATGCACACGGCTGTATTTGTAATTTTTTAAAGCTACGGAAAAAAAATATAATGAAAGTGGAAATTTGTTTATAACAAATTGTTTATAAAATAAACAATGAAAATTTAAATAAAAAAAAAATTTTTTTTCATGATTGTATTGAGAATTGTAAATGATGATTTTTAAGAAAAAAATGATTTCTTAATAAATAATTTAAATGGTGGATAAATGAAAAAAACAATTATTAACAATTAAAAAATTTTTTTAAGAAAAAATTTTTTTTTTAAAAATCATTATTTTACTAAGACAACAGAATGACAAAAAAAAATTTTTCAAAAATATTCAATTTGTCTATTTGTTTATAAAAATTTTTTAAACAATTCATGTTAAAAATTTTTTAGCCAAGCTACTAAACGCAATATATGAATACAAAAACAACCACGATTACAGATTTCGGAAAAAAAATTTTTTTTATAGCATTAGCCGGATATTTCAATTTTTGATAACTTTGAAAAATCATTATAAACAAATGAAAAAACTTTTATAAACTATTACAACGGAATCTTGTTCATTATTGTTATAACAAGAGCTCCCGAAAGAAAAAAAATTTATAGACACATTTTTTAAACATTTTTAAGAGATTTTATAAAAACTCAAGTCTCCGAAAAATTTGTTAATTAACAATCAAATAACTTAAACAAAAAATCGAGCCAAAAATTTTTTTTATGCGGGGGCTATATTCCTTCAGGTGTCTAGATGACACTATAATTTATTCAGATTTTTAAATTAATATTTTATGTTATAAAAAAATTATTTTATGTTGCATACTTTGTTCGGCGACGACGCACAGGCGCCGAAACGGCCGCGCGGAGCTCAACTTTCAACGTTAAATTAAAATTATAAATAATGGAGCTACAACTGGGGGAGTCGAGACTTATTTTACTGAAATTTTCTCCTCTTTTAGGATCTTTTTTTAAATTTCAGATATCTTTAATACTTTTGAAGTTATAGCTAAAAAACGGAGACTCCCTTTTTGTCTCTTCGTTTTTTGTTTATAACAAATGGAATTTTTAATGGCGGATAAAAAAAAATACCCATTTCTCAGAATGAAATTCTGAATCCAATGCACCAATCGCCATATTTTTAAGAGTGGTTTAACGATTTTTCGCAGAAAACTCACTTCTCGACTAGACTATAACAGTGCGCCAGGTATTTCTTATCACTGGAATCGCCAAACCAGTAAATCATGAAATTATATTATTTTTGGTTTCTGAAACTATCTTAAAGCCACGAAAATACTAAAACTAAAAACAGAGTTACGGTATGCCATGGTGTCGCTCAGTATGTAGGTTTATGGAGAGAGGAAGTGGTCCGGGTTATATCATTCCAAATTCATGTAGATTGTTCGCGAATTTGCAATTTTTATTAAACAAATAATCTCAAAATCTCTACTTAACAATAACAAAATACTGTAGCGTCATACAAATAATTTTTCTTTGTAACAAAATACTGAATCTAATATTATATAACAGGGGTACTCCTACCTTGGTCGTCTTTTTTAAGGGTGCAACTGGAAGTATTAAACGGTCTTCCAGAACCGGATCTTAATGTTCAGGGTCGTTGTAAAATATATTTGTAAAAGAAAGAAGAGGAAGAATAATTTATAATTAGTTAACACTTTATTTAAAATAACAATTTTAACCTTTTATTTATTATATAAACCTTCGTTTCAACTTATAACCTTATAATTTTACACCTGATACAATTTTGTCAACTACCTTTGACTGTCACACACAAACTCACGCGGCTGAGTCCCCTGGACTATTACTACACACACACGACTTAACCCAAACCTCCACTCGGTCAATACGACCCTCTACGTGGCTAAAACCTAAGACTATATCTCGCGTGGCCCCTCGGACCCTCTACGCGACCACAAAACCTTGAATGATTAATTCACGCGGTCCCCTGGACCCTTTACGTGATTACAACCTTAAAAAACTCAATTTTCACTAACACTAATTTTCCATAATTATTCATTTCCACTCACACATTCTTTAACAGTTTTCTTTCATTTTAAATTAACCAATATTAAAATACTTTAATTTAACATACCATTTTAAAATCACTAATCAACTAATATGCGTAATTGTTTACAACCACGAACATTTTCCTTTTCACAATCAATTAATAAATTTATTTGAGTCGATTTTACGCACTAACATTTTATTATCACAATACCCAAACTTGACTATCAATTTCCACGTTAAATTCACGGCACATTTACTATGAATAAATTACTCGATTTTATTTCTTTTAGTTATATTTAATTAATTAGTTTATGATTAAAATTACTCTAATATTAATGATTAGATTATTGACTAGATTAAGAATGATATTTTGGCACGCGGTTTCTTGAATGACATGGAAAATTTTATGACGCAGTAAATCTGGCCATGTTGCCTGGATTTTTCTAGAAGCGTCAAGAATACTCGATTGTTTAGCGTCTGGCTGACGAACTTATTTCCACGTTGAATGATTAATAATTAATTCACCTACTATGGCCTCGACGCGACGATCAATTTGCGGACACCACGTATGATTTTGTATGACTATTTATTTATTAATTCTGGCCCAGGCCTAGAATTGATTTTAATAATTATCTGCGACGATTTTATTAACAGCTACGACTTATATCTTGTCCTCGTCTTGGTTCTGTCCGGTTGGTGTATTTCTGGGTTGTCAATACTGGTCCGGGTTGTCTCGTGTTCTTTTTCTTTGTTACGTCTCGGTACTCTCGCAATTTACACTCTTGATTGTATTACTCCAATACCTGCTTATTCAGATGAATTAATACTGAGATATTAAAGAATACCGGCCCTGTGTCTAGAATTCTGATAAAATGAGTTTCTGGAGTTATCGCTTGGTTCCACAATGAGAAGCAAAGTCTGACTCAGATAGTTACCTGATCTTCGGGTAGTCGATAGTCTTTTACGTCTGGATGGTAACCCGGTCCTGCCGGCTCTGTGTCGTTTCTGCTGCTGTCTTGCACTTTTAATAATATCACTCGGTTGTCTTCGGTTATTATCAGGAGACTACCCCTCTACTTAATTATAATTGGGCCTCGCGTACTAGCATTTTCGACTAGCACACCCGGTGACAAGTCGAAAAACTCATTTAATTGCTCGTTTGAGGTTACGGGTAGGGTAAATGACTATCAGTGAATTATAACGATTTTGGTGGATAAAGTAACTCATTTTACTCTGTTACAAATATTAAAGGAAATTTTAACAAAAAGGTTAATCGACATCTGAATGATGCGTAGCAGTACATCAAAAATTAATTAATCACTAGAGCTGAACAATAATCTAATAATATTCGGTAAGATATAACAATAAATTATAAAATCGGTATTCTAGAACATTTTCTTTAACAATCTAGTAAAACTAACGTACATGAGTCTCATATTGATGTCAATTAGACGATAATTCGTTCAACAACCAAACATATTTCTTTTAATTATTTTATAAAAATTATATTTACAATAAAGCGTGAACATGACTCTAAACTTTAACAATATTCTCAGAATTCTCTCAGTTCTTGAATCTTTCCTGCAATTAAAACAGTAGCATAATATCTCAAGACTTTAACTCGAACTCGATTAATTATTAATAATTATAATAATTATTTCATACCTGATTACTGATGAATAAAATATCGAGTAACGTCTTACACTGTTTTAAATAATACCTCTGTAACAATTATCTGAATATGTAGCTTTTCGCAATGCCATGAACTGTAGCGCCATTACAGGACACGTCTGCTCGCTTCGAGTGACCAGAGCAGAATGCTCACGTCTGTACTCTCCGAAGGTCTCCCTTCGACTGCTTAACTCAAAAATCTCAAAAACTCAACCAAATCTTATCATTATCTATAACTGACCTCTATATTCTAAATCGTCTAAACGTACTCACTAAACCTAATTCTGAATACGGATATCCTTGGTAGTTGCTCTCCTGGAACAGACTTCAGCTGGGATCGTAAACTTAAGACTAAGTGACCTATGACTTCCTCAGCATTACAAGAGGTCATGGCTTGTCCTCTGAAGCCTGTCAGACTAAATAATTCACAAAATTACTGTTGAGGCCTGCCAAACGAAAACTCCAAAACTGATCCTAATCTGCATCCATCAAATTCCTTATATACTGGAACGCTAGCAAAACTGTAAACCAAAGCTCAAACTCTATCATTATCCCAAACTTTAATCTCAAACCATATTCCATTTTCAATTTTCATAAATCTGATTCTAATTCTGAATTTTCTTATCAAAAACCCATAACTGTAGCCAAACGTTATTCCATATTAAATTCTTAAACTATAACTTGAATCAAAAATCTGTATCAAAAATCGTTAATACCTGTAAGCTAAATTCTAAGTCTTGAGTTACCATGCTCGTAGATACAATAAAATCAGTTGGTGCTTGTGACGTTCACTTTGATTTGACCCCCATACGAAAAATAACGTCACAGTATATATATATATATATAAATATATATATATATATATATATATATATATATATATATATATATATATATATATATATATATATATATTAGGGTGCTTCGTTTCCGGCGAAAGTATTTTTTTTGTTGCTCATCAAGCAAAATATTGTTTTTTATGCTAAAACAAAAATTCTTGCCAAGTTTGAGCTCTTAAATCCAATGCTAAGTACTTTCCATTTGATTTCTAAGATTTCCCATTTAAAATTTACGTAAATTAAATTACTTTTTTTTTTAACTTTCTAACACTTAGCTGCGTTTTATGATATTGACGCGGTTTTGATCGCAAATTTTAGGGCATTTGGTGTTCTTCAAAAGTGCCCGAAGTTACTTAGCTGTTATTCCAGCTGTTTCACTAATGTCCGCTGAGGAAGTCATTCTTCGTATCAAATTGACCTTTATTGACTTGCAGAACGTAAACCAATGAATGCACACTAAAAATGTAAATGGGAATTTTATAGAAAATTTTATTCCCTTCAAAAAAAGTCCCATGAGTCAAGTCGCTAAAGTCGATAGTTTCCGAGTTATAGGAGTGTTAATAATTTAACAAAATAAAATAGCAATTGTCATTTTTTTTTTTTTAATATTCTATTTTTTAAATTACTAAAACTCCTATAACTTGGAAACTATGGACTTTAGCGACGTTATTTATAGGGCTTTTTTGAAGGTAATAAAATTTCCTATGAAATCCTCATTCACATTTTTGGTGTGCATTCATTGGTTTACGTTCTGCAAGCTAATAAATGTCAATTTGATACGAAGAATGACTTCCTCAGCGGACATTAGTGAAACAGCTGGAATAACAGCTAAGTAACTTCTGGCACTTTTGAAGAACACCAAATGCCCTAAAATTTGCGATCAAAACCGCGTCGATATCATAAAACGCAGCTGAGTATTAGAAAGTTAAAAAAAAAAAGTAATTTAATTTACGTAAATGTTAAATGGGGAATCTTTGAAATCAAATGGAAAGTACTTAGCATTGGAATTAAGATCTAAAACTCGGCAAGATTTTTTGTTTTAGCATAAAAAACAATATTTTGCTTGATGAGCAACAAAAAAAAATACTTTCGCCGGAAACGAAGCACCCTAATATATGTATGTATGTATGTATGTATATATCTTCTAGAAATGCAGGAGAAATTCGATTAGGTCCAATTTCGATCGGGTGATTGGTGTGAGACTACTAGAAACCCTCGCGAGATATCACACTGACTTCGAGGTCATTACGTGCTTGAGGCTTCCGTAACTGTAGATAGAATTTAACGTTTCTAATAACTAATAGTTAATGAACCGTGAGATAGTTAGTGTTATTGGAGAATACAGCCATGAATATTGAACTAAAATAATTACATACTGATATATAGCTCTGGATATTAATTAAATGATTAACTTTCGTAAAATTATGTTATTTTTTATATTTTACTTCATACAGTGAGTTAAAATTTATAATTCATAACGGTCAATCACAAGCGCGAAGGCGTTAAGTGTGCTTTTCTAATACAATTTTATATTTGACTGATTGACTCATGTTAAATTATCTTTACATTCTTTACGGTAGACGAAAATAGAATAGAAGTATCTATTAATAAAGAAAAGCTATAGGACGATAAGAATGAATCGATTCAAATGACATATAGTCACAAAATAGAGTTACACAAAGGCTATTTCTCGGAAATATAACAGAATTTAAACTCCACAATAACCATGAAATATGATCGACTGTTCTCGAAATTATGCCATGAAGCGAAGTTTCAATAATCAATTTTGTTACTTATCATTTGTAACATGATGAAAAATTCAACATCGACTCGTGTTTAGAATTTATTTGAAATAATTAAGAGCTACCAAATGAGCAAATTCTAGTGACATCTAGAATCGAAAATTTCGACTTCGACCAAGCATCGATCGACCGCATAGATTGTGACGAGAGATCCGGTATAGATGCCGTACTGAACGGCCGCGTTTTTGTATTTGAACAATTCGACTCGACCAAAAGAACAATTTCGATTCCGATTTTTGAACAATTCGATATATGCCGTAACGAACAATCCGAGTGTTGAACAATAACCCGTTAAATTAATTGATAGTGAACTAATTCCGAGTGAACAATAACCACCCTTTGTAAATAAGCCGAAGCCCTGGCACAAAAACTGAGCAAGTGTACGGCCGACTGATTTGTTTAATGAACAAGTGACACGCGTTTTGGGTAATTAATTAATTTAATAATTAATTTCTTGTAATAATTGGATGATAGTGCAATTTCAACGCGTTACCAATATAAAATATTATTTTTTATTTTATTTTATTTCATCGAGCAATTCTGAGTATTACGGATTATCCGTGTCTCCTTCGTTTCGGCAGTAGAGCCTTGCGTATACGATATTCTGATATCACTCTTCAAGTATTCCGGCAATACATACAGTGTATGTGTGTCTCCGGACAATAAAATACACGGAAAGAAAATTATAGGGAGTATTCCTATGCATTACAGGAATGGTTACTATACTATTATAGGAATGGTTACTATACTATTATAGGAATGGTTACTAGTAATCTATCCGTTTTTTAGTGATAATTACCGTATATATTTTCATATGCATTCAATAAAAAGCTGTTATTCTGAAATGACAAACAGACATTTCAATTTTATTTCTTCGTATAGAATATTCATGTGTATTTTTAAGTTAGTTTATCGATATAAAGCGATTGAGTCAATAAATTGCAGTTAAACAGATTCAAAATTCAATATTTAAAGGAATCTTTTGGAACTTCGTAGTATTCGATAAGAAGAATTTCTTTGCACTGAAAAGAAAAGTGTTGGCTATGACAAAATGACGTAGCAATTGTTTCCGTAGCAACCATTACGATAGCGATTAAGGAGAGCAAAGGGAGATGCTCGAAAGCGATCTATAAAGTAGATGAAAATCTATGGGACAACGGTTACCGGATTATTGCTCAAAAATTTTTTGGTCGTGGTCCAGTAGCTCCTATGGAACTCGATACGATGTACGAAATAGTCCATACACTCTTTCCAGAGTACCAGACCGGGTTCCCATTCAAAATGTGGTATCCGATGACGAGTGTCTAACTTGTCAGCGGCTGAGCTGCGGGCAGCTGTTATGCCCCTCAAGGGAAGTAAGGCTCCGGATCCGGGCTGTATCCTTGTTGAGGCCTAGAAATTCCTTTTTCAAAGGCAAGAAAGCACAATGGAAAGCTGACTGGATCGCAGCCTCTATCAGCCAGTGGCTTAGTGACCATGGCCTGACACTCGCTTTTTTGAAGACGAAAGTGGTAGTACTCACAATATAAAGGTGGTTTCTGAGTTCCTTCCGTGCGCGCGTTGTGGACCAACACATCGAGAGCCAGAAGGCATTGACATACCTGAGTGTGACAATCAACTTAAGGTTATTGTTCCGCGAGTAGGTTGTCAGTGTGGCCACCAAGGCATCAACGATGGTTGCAAACCTTTCACGGTTAATGCCAAATGTCAATGGATCAAGCAGCAGTCGTAGACGAACTCGTATGAGTGTTTCGAACTTGATCAAGATGAAGAATTGCGTAAACTTTGAATCGAACTAGCAAGTTAATACATGAAACATTCGGAAAAAATTATTAGAAACAATGATTTTTCAATATTTTCGATAATGATATTATTTAAACTAATAAATCGATTTTAATATTCATTTAGCAATCATCAAATACTATGAAGCCATGAAGAATTACAATATGCGTTATTCGAGAACAGTGAAGTAACTTATTATTTATTTATTTTCCATTGTCAATATCCATTGAACTAATTAACCACTTGTGATATTTGAGGTGACACTTGACGCAGTTAAGCCGTTAACGTTAAAACATTATTGAAATCAAACGGATTTGTGATTGTCAAGAATGTTATCTAATTTATTTTTAGAATAACTCGACCCGTACACGTACCGATTTATCTCAATTTTTCACAGCACTTAGGAATTAATAGGCCGATATGAATGTGAATTTGAAGGTCGATATTGGTTCATCTGTGCAAAAGTTATATAATATTTACATCCGTACATCTGTACGCTTGGACATCATTTTGAAATTCGTGAGGACACGATCAACGATTTTTAAACTTCACATCAATATTGTAAATATACTAGATGGAATTAATATTTGATAATTTTAAAATAAAATGAAAAGTTTCTTGTTATCCGTCATATTATTTATTAATAGACATCATGAAATTCAACAAACAAGATAGTGAGAAAATCGACGGCTTATTTTATCATTTGACGTTTTACTCATCGTGTAACGGAGAAATGCTGGGCACGTATCAACATTTCAAGATACGATTTCTCGGTTTTACCCTCGAATTTCTCATGAATTCTTGATACCCATTATAATTGTGGATTAGGAAGAAGACTCATGATATATTTCCGATGATTATCTCGTCGACCTATTGAATATTTATGTAAATACTTTGTATATATATATATATATATATATATATATTAAAGTGCGTCATTTTAGAGCAAAAGTTCTTTTTAACTTCCCGCTAAGAAAATCGACGATTTTCGAAAGTTTCGGGAAGTTATTGTTTTCACCCCGATTTTCGAAAATCGAGTTTTCATCAGATGTCGACATTTTGAGGTCCTAGGAAGCTATTCTGACTATTTTCGGAATGATGTTCAAGCGTGTGTGTGTGTGTGTGTGTGTGTGTGTGTGTGTGTGTGTGTGTGTGTGTAAACTCTTTGTAACTTTTGAACTAATGAACCAATTTGGATGTTTAAGGCGGCGATTGAAAGAGCATGTTGGCCATCAACTTTCCTGAAAATTTCAGATCATTTGATCAAATAGACTCGAAAATATCTGCGAATTACGAAAAAAAAAAATTTTTTTTTTTTTTAGTTTTTTATTGATTTCTCAGAAACGACTCATACGATCGACTTTAAAATCTACTCAGCTATAGTACTCAGAAAAACGCGTCGATTGCCACCTCAAACATCAAAATCGGATGATTTGTTCGAGAGTTATCGCGGGAGAAAGAAATGGTGAAAAACGGTTTTTTCTAAATATTTTCGAAACAACTGACGCGATCGATTCCAAATTTTAATCAGCTCTAGAATTCAATAAAATGTGCCGATCACCACCTCAAACGTCAGAATCGATCAATTAGTTCGAAAGATATCGGCGTTGAAAAGTTAAAAAAATAAAATTTTATGTTATTTTTCCCGGATAAATCATAATATAACCTACTAAAATGTGTCTGAAGTCATACCAACTCATCCTTTATATGGTTACTTTCGATACATTATGTCATCGAACTTGGTTTTTAGTTTAAATCATACTACCAACAATGAAATCGATAAAACGTAGTTTTCAATATTTTTCTCGGATATTTCATATTTGATTGTTTCTCACATGAGTCAAAACTCATATAAATCTTGATTTGAATCCCTGGCATTGATTTCTGCTTGAATACACTTATTTTATTGAACATAATAAGGGATTAAATTTTAAAAACCGCTTCATTAACAATTCTTGATACTTATATAAATTTTCAAACTTCAGCATAACAGGCAACTTGTTAGAGCTTGAGAAGATCGTAAAAAAACAATCGCATGTGATAGCATTTTCGAGCTCGAAAATATATCTACACTAATGTTTTCGAGCTCTTTGAGGTCGAAAACAGCGGGAAGTTTTGGGGCTGGCCCGCAGGGCCAACCGACGCCCAGATTTTTTTTTACGATATCGATTTATATATGGATATTTATAAGTTTATAGATAAATAGATTAGATTATATGTATCTAATGAATTCTATTGTAATTCATGTACAATACCAAATTCATCATTAGGTGCATTGTTCACGTAGGATGTATCAATTTGATTATTTGAGTTAAGTAATGCCATCAATTTTTCTCAAATATAAGTGTATAGCAGACTAGAGGATCAGACTACAATCCAGCGATAACCAGAGTTAAACAGCATCGATGTGGGATATTCATTGGACGGGTGGGCCCGTAGTAGAATAGTAGTTAACTGATTGTAATTTTTTTTTTTATTTAAATTTAACCGAAATTTGTATTGATGACGTCAATAAATCCTAATTAAATTACTAAGTTAATAATTTACAGATATTCTAAAAATGACTATATTCGCTCATGCATGATTATATGTAACCATATATGGATTATATATAATCAGATCTGGCCAATCTTTGAATCCGGTCATAAATAAATGAATCTATAAAATTATATATAATTAGGCAAAATCATTTTTTCCCGGGTCACCATAAAAAAAAATTTTTGCGCAAGGAAAAAATTTTATTCCGAGTATAGATCTAGTTTATTGAAAAATTTGATTTCCCATTTAAGCACGGGAAAATATTTCTTTCACGCTTTGAGTTTTTCTAACTCGTTAACCAATCAATAGATAGAACAAACTAATATACATTTTTTTAGGAAATTGAACGTTCTACTAAAAAGATTTCTTATCTTGTTTTGATGAATCTACCCATTCATAAGTTTTTTCAAGTTAAAGTTAAAAGTACAATAAATTTTGATATTATTTGAATTTTTTGGCGAAATTATCAGACTTACAACAGTTCTAAAGAGATTTCATAGGATTTTTTTTTTGTAGGTCATTCTATCTTTGACAAATTATCTGTTAAACATTTATCGATTGATTGCAAAAATAAAAGTAGATTTTTTCACTTGAAGATTTTCATTTATCATTATCAAATCATTGAAAAAAAGTCATATAATCACTTAAGAGACAATCACAGATTGATATTATTTACTTTCGCTTAGAAACAATTCTAGAATAATGGAAAGATTTTTATCAAAGTTCAGTCTAACAATAGTAAGCGAGAGTAAATAATATTAATCTGTAATTGTCTCTTGAATGAGTACATAAATTCTTTCAATGATATGATAATCATTGATAAAAAAAAACTAGGTAATAATATCTAAAATTTTTATTTTTTTACTTAATTACATCCAGAACTTATAACAGGGAACTGTTACTCTGGACGTCCTGGAACAGGGCGCCACTGGATATATTAACGATCTTCCAGAACCAGATCTTAATCTATCAGGGTCGTTCGATTTGTAAAAGAATGATGAAGAAGGATAATTTATAATTAGTTAATACATAAGTCCTCTGGACTTGGACTTTTAACCTTATGACAATTTTAATTTTTGATCCCTTGGATCTTATCACACACACACACAGTCGAGTCCCCTGAACTTTTCTTAATCTATACTCCACGCGATCACCCGAATCCTCTACGTGGCTAAAATAATTTTTATTTCACGTTGTCCCCTGGGCTTTTTATGTGTTTAAAACTCAATATTTACAAATCTGGGCCCCTAGCCTTAGAACTAAATTACACGTTTACATATCACACACTTTTAACATTATTCATCTTTATTGAAACTTAACAATAATAAATTCCTTAGAATTTATTTTCTGATTTTAAAGTTACTAATCCATATAATTAATTATTATTAACTGCTTACATTTCATTTATATTTTATTCTTTAATTGCTGTAGCACAGATTACCATTCTTTATTTAATTTTGCGCATTAAATTTTCATCACCGACTCAATACAAAACTCGCACATCAAATTCTCATGTTCAAAGTTATGGCACTTGTAACGTTAATAAATTTCTTGTCCAGTTTTTAATTGATTTTATTACTTATTACTGTTAATTTATCGTAATTTTAATGATTAGTTATTTATGACTAGATACGAAAGAATTTCTCGGCACGTGGTTTTCACGATCTGCCTAGAAAATTAGATACAGTAAATCCCGCTCAACTGCCTGGATTCTTTGAGAAAATTCGAGAACACTAAACTCTTCAATGTCTGGCTTAAGAACTTATTTACACATTAATTAATTAACAATTAATAATTAATTTATCTCATTCAGCCTAGATCACGTAGCAGACACGAGGTACTCCTAAATATCGTTATTAATTTGAAATTCTTGCCCAGGCCTAGAACCCAAAATTATTAAATTCCTGACGATTTTAATTTCAACGACGAATTCTATTCTGTCCTGGTTCGTGATGTCTCGTTGTTGTGCTTTGAGTTTGACTGTTCTTCCATGTTTTTTCCAAAATTTCCGATCTCCAATTAAAAATCGTCGTTCCAGATGTACTACCCAAATGAACGTATTTATAAATTTTCGAACCAATGATACTTCCTGAACCTACTCGACTAATTATGATAGATTATGACAAAACTCTTTAAAAAAATTACTATGAAGACAAATGTAATAGCTAGATTTCTTCGATATTCACCTAATAAAAACATTTTACTGTTTTATAATAATCGGCAATAGTCACGTACATGCATCACTGTTACCTGGTGGAATGATCCATGTATTCTTCAAATTAACATAAATCTACGTAGATCTACATAGATATATGTAGATCTAATTCATTTTTTGACGGGTATTTATAGTAGAAACCACAAGCTTTTGAAATTTGATTTATTGTTATTATTATGTATATTATAATTATTTCTACTGAAACTCTATTGACCTCGAGACTTAGTTATTTAGTTACAACAGACATATGTTTAATACAACTAGTCTGTGACTATTTCTAGATGCCAAAAGTCCGGCTGTTTTAATTCCATTAGTAGAACACATCGACCCTGACTTAAATCTAAGCGAGAACTATATATAAAATTTTACATACATATATTTTAGTATTAAAATTTTTAAAAAGCATTTTCCATGCAAGAAAATGTGATTAGAAAATAAAGTTTTTAGGTAGATTTCTTTAGAAATCAGCCTATTGCAGAGACCCTCATGATCGAATTATCAAAAAATTTTGCTACCATATATCTTATTTTACTTCGTGAAGTCGAAAAATACCATCCGCTCAAAAATTTATATATGTATGTATATATATATATATATATATATATATATATATATATATATATATTAGGGTGCTTCGTTTGAAACGACTATTTTTTTTTCGCTCCCATCCCGAAATTTTGTTGGAAATACCCCCAAAAAAATTCCCTGAGAGTTTGAGCCCTTAATATTAATATTAAGTACTTTCCCAGAGCAGGTGAAGATTTCCCATTTAAAATACACGTAAACTTGGGTTTTTATTTTTTAAACTTCTATAACTCCGCGGCATTTTATGATATCCTCTCGCCCAAAGTCGGGATTTTTTCACAATTAAATGTACTACAAAATTGCCCGTTGTCGCGAAGTCGTAACTCATACGGGTGGGGTAGTACGGACCACTAAACCGAATTTTTTCATTGAATTCTTGTTTTTTCTCTCATTATCTCATAGACAACAAGACCTACAGAAAAAATGTAAATGACAATTTTATAGAAAATTTATTTTCCTACAAAAAAGGTCCTTAGCACCGAATCACTCAGATTGATATTTTCTGAGATATTAGTCAAATAAAAAATCAATATTTTCTAAGATTTGATTTGACACTTTATGGGAATTCAATGCTACGTAAACTTCAATAATTAATATCTCAGAAAATATCAATCTGAGTGATTCGGTGCTAAGGACCTTTTTTGTAGGAAATTAAATTTTCTATAAAATTGTCATTTGCATCTTTTCTGTAGGTCTTGTTGTTGAGAAAAAAAACAAGAATTCTATGAAAAAATTCGGTTTAGCGGCCCGTACTACCCCACCCGTATGAGTTACGACTTCGCGACTACGGGCAATTTTGTAGTACTTTTAATTGTAAGAAAATCCCGACTTTGGGCGAGAGGATATCATAAAATGCCGCGGAGTTATAGAAGTTTAAAAAATAAAAACCCAAGTTTACGTGTATTTTAAATGGGAAATCTTCACCTGCTCTGGGAAAGTACTTAATATTAATATTAAGGGCTCAAACTCTCAGGGAATTTTTTTGGGGGTATTTCCAACAAAATTTCGGGATGGGAGCGAAAAAAAAAAAATAGTCGTTTCAAACGAAGCACCCTAATATATATATGTATATATATATATAAACGCGCCTTGTCATCACGATAGCACCCGCTATTCTTAACGGATCTTAATGAAATTTTATACACTTATTTATTGGACGATTACCTTGATCAAGTTCGAAGATGAGCCCAATCGGTCGATTAGTTTGGAAGTTGTGGGTGTTTGAAATTTTTTTTGATTTTTATAAAAATGTATTTTCTGGCTTTATCCTTACATAACTTTTGAACCGAAAATGATAACTCAATTCTGTAAAAAGTATCTTAAAATTTGAACGATTAGCTTTAATTTTCACTGCAATACTGGATTTTTTGAAACATCTTTTCTAACAATTTGATGATATCAAAGATTTCGCAGAAAATACAAAAAGCTTATTTTTGCAGCTTAGTAATCTAATAACTTCTAAATAATAAGGCATAACCCATTTCTTTAAAATTCATGTTTAAGCTTACAAAAAAAGGATTAATTACACTATTGTAGCTTTATTGTATTCACATCTATAAGAAATCTACCTTTCCATTCCGGGTAAGGCCAGATGGCTCTTTTTTTGAGTATGAAATTGATTTATGCTTAGCAAAATTTGTCAAAATCAATTTAATGCAAAATATTTAATTTTTTCAATTTCCACTATATTTTTACTGAGAAAAATAAGTATTTAACATTATTTTATTTAGTTTCTTTTCTGCTCGAGTTGCGATGGGGGTGGATCGATTGGCGTGCTTTGCTTTTTCAACAGTCGTTGACTGCACGGACAAAAAGTAAAAAAAAATAAAATAAAAAAAATGAGCAAAGAAGAAGCGAAAGAAGTGATTTACGACTTTCTAGGGAAGCTTGCCAATTTTTTAGGTGACTTTCCTTTAGTCGTCTCTATCTTTATGCGATCAACGAGTGGACTTCGGGGATGAAATTGAGAGCTCGGACTAAATTGTCTTGTATAAGAATTATTGTTTATTTATATAAGACGTAATTTTGAAAATAACTGATTAAAATGATTGCAAAACACTCAGGTGTTTATGCATGGGAAACAGGTGTAGAGACAGCCGTCATATAAAACGCAATAATTGAACATTTTCATCTTAATCTGAGTATAAACGTAGCTACAAAGAAATTATGGTACGCATGAATATTTGCTTTACTCCTGCTGTAAAAGTATTCGTTGTCTATATATTACTTTAAAGCTTCAAAAATGTAATAAAAATTTGATTTCTATTTTGTTCTCATTCTTTAGAATAAAATATCCTGCTTAATTCTTCCATTAGAATCAAAAGATGAAATTTTTGTCTACTAGAAAAATAATAAAGCCATTCGGCAGCCGAAATGGAAGGTAGATTTTCCAATTAATCTATATAAAAAGTTTCATGCATACACGGAAAGAAAATTCTATCAAAATTTACGATGTTAACATCGTAATCGTGGACTAGACTTTCATTGGCGTCAAATTTTAAATGTCTTATTTCAAAATTTACTATAGTCTTTGTTAAAATTACGATGTTAAATAGTAAAGAATACAACTTACATTGTAGTTTTAACAAAGACTATAGTAAATTTTGAAATAAGACATTTAAAATTTGACGCCAATGAAAGTCTAGTCCACGATTACGATGTTAACATCGTAAATTTTGGTAGAATTTTCTTTCCGTGTACATATTCTGTGATATTTGTTTGTGTACAATCATGATATGAAATTAGGCTCGTTTTCTAAGAAGAGGGTAAAAAATGAAAACGACTATTTCCGATAAAGAACTTCAGATAGTTAAATTGATGAAACATTATATCGGTAATGCACCAAACTAACCATCACGTAAACAAAGTATAGAAAATTTAATTAGTATGATATCATAATTGTAATCGTTATTACGATAACAAGACCAGTTATAATTATATGACGTACAGGTACGATTGAAACATCATAAATAATCAAAGAAATACTTTTAAAAAATAAAATAGCTGTGAAATTTACAAGTTATTTTGTTCACAATAATATACAACTGACAAAATTGTTTTACAATGGAAAATGCATAAGTTATGTAAAATGCACACCATATTTTCAATATTTTTTGATTCCATTAGAATTATCAAGGCTATCAAATTATTGGAAGAAATGGTCAAAATATAAAGTTTAAGGTCATGAATTGAAGCTTATTAGTCAAGCTTCAGAATACTTTTTACAGAAATTATCTACGAGTTTTAGTTTTAAAGTTATAGAAACTTTAAAAGTGATTAAAAACTGATTTTTTCGAAAAATCGTTAAAATTTCAAACAGCTTTAATTTCTAAACTAATCGACTAATTCAGTCCATCGAACTTAACCGTCGTAATTACGCATAGAATAAGTATAGAAAATTTAATTAAGATCGGATAAGAATTGTAGACGCAATCGTGTCTTCAAAAGTTAGTTCTATCCTATATATATATATATATATATATATATATATATATATATATATATATATACTACTATCCCATACATACACATATAAATATTTTAACGAATGGTTTTTTTGAACTCTACTTAACTAATTATGATAGGTTACGACAAAATTCCTTGAAAAATCGACCATGAAGACAAATACAATAGTTACCCGGGTCGAAAAATTTGATCTGATTTTAGTCTAACTGGACTGTATTTGGACTAATTAGTCTGTTATTGAACTTCTATAAAAATTTTGTACTGTTTTTGATCTACTGATTAAAACATAATTGATCTGTTTTAAGTCTGAATGATCTGTATTTGAACTTATCGCCTGTTGTTGAACTTCTATAAAAATTTTGTACTGTTTTTGATCTACTCAGACCGAAAAATTTAATCTGATTTTAGTCTAGTTGGACTATTTGATCTGTTTGTGATCTTTTACAAAAATTTTAAGCTGTTTTCGACCTGTTATTTTAAAAAACAATTGCGTTACGGGCAGACCAAACTAGATTAATTCTTGGACTTTAAAAAATTTTAGTTATGAAAATTTACAAGGACAAAACTAGATTAAATCATGGACTTATAAAATTTTTATTCATAGGCAATGTTTATAAAAAAAATATTAAGTTGCAGAATTGATTATGTTTTGTTTACTATTTATTTAGTATCTTTTGTTTAAAAATGTCGGCAGTTAATGATAATTTTACAGCTTAATTTTTAGTTGTCTTGACTGAATATTTAGAGCAGTGAATAAAAGTCATAAAACAACTCTTAAAATGTCAAGAAATTTTTCTTATTTATTGGAAATAATCTAGAATATGTTGGCATTACAAAACATCAAAATTCATGTGCCGCGGAGAAAAATTTTGGCCCGCAATCTACCAATTTTTACAATGCTGTCGACCAAACTTGAAACAGAAAGTAAAGCATCCTAAAAATTACTATTAGTCTAGTCGAGAAGTGAGTTTTCTGCGAAAAATCGTTAAACCACTCTTAAAAATATGGCGATTGGTGCATTGGATTCAGAATTTCATTCTGAGAAATGGGTATTTTTTTTTTTATCCGCCATTAAAAATTCCATTTGTTATAAACAAAAAACGAAGAGACAAAAAGGGAGTCTCCGTTTTTTAGCTATAACTTCAAAAGTATTAAAGATAACTGAAATTAACAAAAAGATCCTAAAAGAGGAGAAAATTTCAGTTAAAAAAGTCTCGACTCCCCCAGTTGTAGCTCCATTATTTATAATTTTAATTTGACGTTGAAAGTTGGGCTCCGCGCGGCCGTTTCGGCGCCTGCGCGTCGTCGCCGTACAAAGTATGCAACATAAAATAATTTTTTATAACATAAAATATTAATTTAAAAATCTGAAAAAATTATAGTGTCATCTAGACACCTGAAGGAATATAGCCCCGCATAAAAAATTTTTTAGCTCGATTTTTGTTTAAGTTATTTGATTGTTAATTAACAAATTTTTCGGAGACTTGAATTTTTATAAAATCTCTTAAAAATGTTTAAAAAAAGTGACTATAAATTTTTTTTCTCTTGGGAGCTCTTGTTATATGAATAATAAACAAGATTCCGTTGTAATAGTTTATAAAAGTTTTTTCATTTGTTTATAATGATTTTTCAAAGTTATCAAAAATTGAAATATCCGGCTAATGTTATAAAAAATTTTTTTTTCCGAAATCTGTAATTGTGGTTGTTTTTGTATTCATATATTGCGTTTAGTAGCTTAGCTAAAAAATTTTTAACATGAATTGTTTAAAAACTTTTATAAACAAATAGACAAATTGAATATTTTTGAAAATTTTTTTTTTGTCATTCTGTTGTCTTAGTAAAATAATGATTTTAAAAAAAAAAAATTTTTCCTTAAAAAAATTTTTTAATTGTTAATAATTGTTTTTTTCATTTATCCACCGTTTATATTATTTATTAAGAAATCATTTTTTTTTAAATCATTATTTACAATTCTCAATATAATCATGAAAAAAAAATTTTTTTTTTATTTAAATTTTCATTGTTTATTTTATAAACAATTTGTTATAAACAAATTTCCACTTTCATTATATTTTTTTCCGTAGCTTTAAAAAATTACAAATACAGCCGTGTGCATTAAAGTTGTGAAAAAATTTTTCTCTATTTTTTATTGAATTTTAAAATACTTTACCCAATCAAAGTTGAAGCAGTCAACTATTTTATCTATTTATAAATTGCTATAACTTTTAAACTATTGAAGATACGGTCTTAGACATTTAAGCCGATCTTTTAGACAATTTATTGATTTATATAATAAATTTTTCAAATGCTCGACATCTATTATGGTTCAATTTTTATAAGCATTTGTTTATAAAAAAATGCTTTATTTGAATCTTTAAACTATTATATCTTTTAAACTATTGAAGTTATGGCTTTTATGATTCAAGACAATTTTATAGAGTAATTATTGGACTACTTAAAAAGAATTTTTTTATATTTTTAATTTCATTTGTTTGTCATTTTTTTTTCATTTATTCAAATTATTACACGGTTAAGGGTACGTTTTATGGATTTTATTGACTTTATACTCACACACACAACAGATTGTTCCATGAAGATATTTTTAGTCAGGAAATCTATACTTGCTAACTGTCAAGGCGATTTTTCTGTAAAAAGTTCATTCAATTCTGTAAATTTCTTCCAGGCTGCACTACTGGCAAAAATTTTAAGTTTTTTCTTTGACAAACGTTCAGTAATAAATTGAAAACTCCAAAACTAAATGAAAATAGCAAGAACAACATTAGTTATTGGTGTCAGGTAGGAGTATAAAGTCAATAAAATCCATAAAACGTACCCTTAACCGTGTAATAATTTGAATAAATGAAAAAAAAATGACAAACAAATGAAATTAAAAATATAAAAAAATTCTTTTTAAGTAGTCCAATAATTACTCTATAAAATTGTCTTGAATCATAAAAGCCATAACTTCAATAGTTTAAAAGATATAATAGTTTAAAGATTCAAATAAAGCATTTTTTTATAAACAAATGCTTATAAAAATTGAACCATAATAGATGTCGAGCATTTGAAAAATTTATTATATAAATCAATAAATTGTCTAAAAGATCGGCTTAAATGTCTAAGACCGTATCTTCAATAGTTTAAAAGTTATAGCAATTTATAAATAGATAAAATAGTTGACTGCTTCAACTTTGATTGGGTAAAGTATTTTAAAATTCAATAAAAAATAGAGAAAAATTTTTTTCACAACTTTAATGCACACGGCTGTATTTGTAATTTTTTAAAGCTACGGAAAAAAAATATAATGAAAGTGGAAATTTGTTTATAACAAATTGTTTATAAAATAAACAATGAAAATTTAAATAAAAAAAAAATTTTTTTTCATGATTATATTGAGAATTGTAAATAATGATTTAAAAAAAAAAATGATTTCTTAATAAATAATTTAAACGGTGGATAAATGAAAAAAACAATTATTAACAATTAAAAAATTTTTTTAAGGAAAAATTTTTTTCCTAAAAATCATTATTTTACTAAGACAACAGAATGACAAAAAAAAATTTTTCAAAAATATTCAATTTGTCTATTTGTTTATAAAAGTTTTTTAAACAATTCATGTTAAAAATTTTTTAGCTAAGCTACTAAACGCAATATATGAATACAAAAACAACCACAATTACAGATTTCGGAAAAAAAATTTTTTTTATAACATTAGCCGGATATTTCAATTTTTGATAACTTTGAAAAATCATTATAAACAAATGAAAAAACTTTTATAAACTATTACAACGGAATCTTGTTTATTATTCATATAACAAGAGCTCCCAAGAGAAAAAAATTTATAGACACTTTTTTTAAACATTTTTAAGAGATTTTATAAAAATTCAAGTCTCCGAAAAATTTGTTAATTAACAATCAAATAACTTAAACAAAAATCGAGCTAAAAATTTTTTTTATGCGGGGCTATATTCCTTCAGGTGTCTAGATGACACTATAATTTTTTCAGATTTTTAAATTAATATTTTATGTTATAAAAAAATTATTTTATGTTGCATACTTTGTACGGCGACGACGCGCAGGCGCCGAAACGGCCGCGCGGAGCCCAACTTTCAACGTCAAATTAAAATTATAAATAATGGAGCTACAACTGGGGGAGTCGAGACTTTTTTAACTGAAATTTTCTCCTCTTTTAGGATCTTTTTGTTAATTTCAGTTATCTTTAATACTTTTGAAGTTATAGCTAAAAAACGGAGACTCCCTTTTTGTCTCTTCGTTTTTTGTTTATAACAAATGGAATTTTTAATGGCGGATAAAAAAAAAAATACCCATTTCTCAGAATGAAATTCTGAATCCAATGCACCAATCGCCATATTTTTAAGAGTGGTTTAACGATTTTTCGCAGAAAACTCACTTCTCGACTAGACTATATATACTCTTATAAAAACTTATTATGATGCATCCAAATTATTGTAAGGTATAAAAGTAATTGATATTAAAGCTTATCGATAAGTTTCTCGGGCGTAATAAGTATTGTGATACAGCATAATCATTTTTTATAAGAGCACAATTATTCTTTGGATGCTTATTCACTTCCTGTTTTAAGTTTGTTCGACAGCATTGTAAAAATTGGTAGGTTTCGAGCCAACATTTTTCTCCTTGTGACATCTTATTTCAGAAGCGCATTAGCATGTTTCAAATACCAAGAAGATTGAAATAAATTAATAAATCTAGATTATTATTATTATTTATATTTATAAAAAGTCCTGTTTTTGTCCTAAAAAACAATTGAATATAGACTAAAATTTATAGCAAATAAAGTCTGTTTTTGTCCTAGAAAACAATTGAACACAAACTAAAAATTATAGCAAATAAAGTCTGTTTTTGTCCTTAAAAACAATTGAACACAGAACAATAATTATAATAAAAAAGTCTGTTTTTAGTCTAAACCAGATTTAAAACAGACTAAATATCATACGAAAATAAGTCTGATTTTGTCCTGGATAATGACTAGTACGGACAAAAACAGATTAAATTCCTATATAAAATAAATACGATTTATAAACTTGAATTAAAGAAAAATATTTGAATTTATCATTTATTTTAAAACAGATCTAATTTTTTGACCCGGGTAGATTTTTAAAAATATCTACTTAAAAATCTAGTAAGCTATAAAAATATATATGCATACGTTTCTTTAAATAAATCAGGAATAAATAAGCACAGAAAAAATTAAGTAAAATATACTTAAAGCTAACGGTAAAAATTAAATTAATGCTATTCATCAGTTGTCACTTCCTATAAACAACTTAAATAAGAAAAAAATCGTTTAATTATTTGATCATTCCATGATCATTAGGTTCACGTTGCAAACGTTTATAAAATCAATTTCTAAAGTTTAAAGTTTGTTTTTGTCTCTGTTGAGCAAAGCAAAGTTATTGATTTCCTACATTTCCGATATGCGAGTTGTGAACTTTTCTTTGATGAAAATTAATCTCTGGCTTAACAATTTTTCTTTATCTACTTACCGAGGGTGGATTTTTGTTTTTTGGAGATTCCATTTTTTCGCTTTATGCAATTTTTTTGTAATATATTATCTGATTCCCTTTAATTCTTTTAAGCAATTTATAACAATCCTGAGTCGAAATTTAACTTCAATGTAAGTATTCCCGAGTGGAAATCGAAAAACTGTTTTAATCGTAACAGTTTCCAATCACTTTGATGTTTCATTTACCGCCTAAAAAGACGCCTGTTTTGACCGTGCAAGGTGAAACATAAGAATCAATACGATGAAACCAGGCCTGAAATAATAATAATACTAATAATAACAACTATCTTTAAAAGTATACCTAGCAAGCGTCGGTTCTAGATTGGTTTTTTTCTTTTAAACTTTTTATTCGCTTTATGATATCTGTTTAATAATCGGCAAGAGAATGGTCTAATAATAATATAAATTAAGTACTCAGTAAGTCCTTTTCTTTCTTGAAATTAGAATCATTAGGCTATAAATTCCGACTTAGGAAATCTCACATTCCTTGCTTACTTTATCTGACTTAATTTGATAATTTCTGTGAATCGTTAGAATTCAGACCAAATTAAATAATATATTTATGAATCAAATATATCTACAGAGATATAAACATATAAAAAACTATTTTTTAAATAGTTTAAATTATTATATGCATTGTTATTAATTATTATAAGTTTTTGTTCATTTTGTATGCAAGCAGCGAATAATTGAATTATTCGATAATTATTTTTCAATTTCTGAACAAAGCTTATGATGACTCATTCAATTCATAAAATGAAATCATAAAAATATTGCATACATACATACAGACATACAGACAATACTCATAAAATAGAGTGGTATTTAGACACTTTGAAATGTAAACATTTGATGAAAATTTTATTCATCGAGTTTACTCAATATTTTGAAACGTTTTGAATTTTTTTAATGAGAAGTTCAGAATCTAAATAGAGCTCATCAAAATTCAATTGAGTTTCATTATTGATTTTCCGTATTAAAAAAAAAGTTATGAGCTCGTTGATAATAAATTTTTTCATGGTACGTGTCGTAAATATTTATTATCTTCTGATCCGATAACAAACATTGTATGCGATATTTAATTTGAAATGGGTAAAATGTATTCTGGGGTTAGTGTTTAATCCCAAGTGTAGCATTTAGCGGTTCGACGATATACTAAAAGGTTAAATGTAACTAAAATTGAAACGCATTCGGTATTCAGAAAACATGTTATCTGGAGTACGTTACGAGTTAACGTTTGCGTACGTCAAAACCACAAATCGATTGTCAAATATCATTAGACCTGACATTTCAATTGAAAGAATTTGAAGTTGAAAGACAAAAAAGTACAATTACTCACCCTCGAGAATCCGCACACAATCTTGAAGCGGTGGATAATTGTGTGGATAGTTGGGACTGTAGAATTCTTGTTTGGCTTCATCACCAATTTTAAATTTGTCACAAGAAGTATCTGATATATCTCGCATATAACGTCGTGGTAAACTTACAGCTGTGTTCGATAAGGTTGATTCACTAGTCTTATCCTGAGTCCATCGATCTAGTGTTGAATTAAGTAACACTGATACCTGGGCAACTTTGAGAGAAATATTCGGCTGGGTTGAAAGCCACTGATGCTCTTTCTTTATGTTTTCTTTAACAGTAGATGTAGTAGTTACAGAACTCGAAACAAGTGTCACCTGGTTTACGACTGCTCCTGATTGAAATCGGAATGGAGAGATGGTTGAATTAAGATCAGTTGTGTGGGAGAGTATTTCAATATTGCTTTCTGTTTGTGAATGATTTTGAAAGATTTGTGGTGTCTCGTCGTCGATACCCGCAACCGTGAGGGCTAAATTCATTTGAATTCTTGAACCGAATGAGATCGAGCTTACTTCAGTGGTTTCCGTGGTTGCATCGAGAGTCCGTAGTACGTTCCCTCCATACTTCTCGATTCCTACAGAATTTCCTTGCGAAAATTTCCCCATTGCTTTTTCCTCGACCCCCGCTGACGATTCGGTGGTCGCACGGAAACCACTGAGTCTCGTTAAACGAGCTTCCTTTCTTTCCGGAGTAGCCAATTGGCTAGGAACTGATTGGAATGAAATTCGATTCACCAAACTCCCTTTAGTAAATGGGAAAATGGTCGTACCAACGAACTCGGAATCAGTTTTATAAATTTTTTTATTTACTCTATGCTCTGACAGATCGATACCCTTTTCCATCTTGTGGTTATAAGTGATATATGAAGTCTTTTCAGTTATATCGTTCAATGCATTAATATGAACGAAGGATACCATCTTCTGTGATAGGATATTGGAATCTGACACTCTTGGACGTTGAGTAGGATAAAACTCTCTTGGGGTTGATATAACACTCTCCAGTAAGTTCTGCCTCGATGAGATGCTCGTTTCCTTGTCCAATGACTTTGTATTCCCTTTAGTAACCATGATACTCGGTTCCGGCTCTTGTTTTTTATCGGTGTCTCTCGAAGTGACTGTAGTAACTGCAAAAGTTAAATTTTATTTTTTTAGATTTTTATTGAATCGAAATAGTTTTAATTGAAAAACTATTATCTGTCAACTTTTCAAATTAATGAAATAGAAATAGGTAGAAAGACAAAATATTTTTGGATAATATAAGAACTATTTAAACCGATTTATTCTTTCGCAATTCGGTTATTTCGTTTGAAAGGCATCATGTTGCATGAAATGAAAAAAATGATTAGAATTTATTTGGTACAAGTTTATTGAATATTACAATTCCATTTTAGAGAAAAATATTTTTAAGGTTAAAAGGTTTCTACCGCATTTAATCAATATTTTGCTCTACCACCGATTAATTCTTCGTCAACTTAGTAATCAACTTTAGAATAATGAAATTAATTGTATTCTTTAATATTAATATATTTCGAAAAAAATTTAGATTTAAGCTGTACAATATAATTTATAGTTTCTGCATCAAAATTCCAAATTTCAATGCCTGTCTGACGACAGTTGAAGCAATCCAATGTCGGACCATTGCTAATTAACAGGTTGAAAATAATCAATCATTCCTAGAAATGAAAAACTTCAAATTTCTGCCCAATAAATTAATCTGGCATCATTTTGGTTCTGTCAGAGTTATATTTGTTTTTTGTAAGCCTCAAAAACTCTTAAGTCTAAACAACCAAGTTGATAGTCGGATTTATACATGTGCTATTAGTTTTAAATAATCTCATTTTGACTGACTTCAGTCATTCAAGCTTAAATATTAAAAGGATTTTTTTTACTACTTGGGACCTACCAGAAGTGAAGTCCAGGTAATTGTCCAACCAAGAACGAATAATTATAAAGTCGGGTATCGGATTTGAATAACGAGACACCACCTCTATCATCGATAACATTGATCAATTCGGCGGCTCTGCGGTTAGTAGAGGGGTGGTGGGTTGAACAGCGATACGTACCTGACAAAAGGAGACTTAAGTTCTACATACGACGGGTAAATAAAATAAATTCTTTAGTTAAAAATTAAACTTAACAACGAATTTATTTCTATCAACATATGCGTAATTATACTCGACAATAATAACAAAAAAAAAAAAAAAATCGTATATCAGCTCGAAATCAAATTAATATCGTCATTCAAAATTTCTCGTTGATTGACATAATAAAATGAACAATTGATCGAATTAACAAATGAAACAATCGATCGACATAAAAAAAATAAATGATTGATCGAATTAAGAACATTAACAATTGATCAACACAAAAAATTTGTTCATTGTTCAAATGAACCAATCGGCGATCATACATTTGCAAAATCGACAATACTAACGCGTTCATTACAACATTCGTTATTCATACAGTACATAAAGTTAGTAATATCTTACTCAGAATGTTATTTTAATAATAAATACTACGGCGTTCTCGAAATAACTAAAAGCCACGAGTACAAATGATCGTTTACCGATACGGAATTAACTTACCATTTAAACCACGTGTTTTACTATTCCCGGGAAAAAATGCTTAGATATGATCATATCTGTTCATGTATGATCCTATATGAGCGCATATCTGATCATGCATGACATCATGTATGATCATGCATGATTATACCTGTTCATACATGATTATATATGATCTCATATATGAAGCCATGTATGATCATGTATGGTCACATCCGCACTCGAATAGGGGAAAAGTGTTCAGACATGATCATATCTGTTCACGTATGATTATATATGAGCTCATATATGACTTCATGTATGCATGAGCATGCTTGATCATATCTGCAGCCTTTTACGAGGAAAAATAATCAGGTATAATCGTATCTATTCATGTATGATCATATATGACTTAAGTATGATTGAATGCTTACGATGCGTGCGCACAGGGACGACATGGAAACTAAATAAATGTTGAAGTTGCTGCATACACAATACGTGTTTTACTTTAATACAAGTGCGAATTGTATATGCATATACAATTCACACAGATGTGATTAATAATTATATACACTAAATCGCTGTAGTGATTTGAATTGAACATTTTGATGAATATTATTTACTATTCGTAAATATTAGTAAAAAAAATTGTGCTTATATTCTTTTTCAAGTGCTCTGATATAATTGAGGTTAACTTTCCGTATGAATAATTTATTGATATAACCCAGTAAACACATTTACGTAAATGTGACGTCAGAGTGACGTTACGCTATGTCATGATTTACGTAAGATATAAGTCATGAATGAGTCAGGTGTGACTCATTATTTCACACTTTTTTACGTAAGATTATGACGTAAAACTAATGACGTATACATGACGTAAATGTGATGTCTGTGTGACATTCCATGACGTCAGTATGACATATGGGTGATGTCAAAATGATCAATCCGGAAAAAATTTTTTTGAAAAAAAAAAAAAAAGAAAAAAAACGAGTGAGCCTCACATACATAAGGTCACAATAGAAGTGAAACTTTTTTAATAATTAAGTCGGTCTAAATAAATAAATAAACTAATATAAATATAAATATAATATATATGATATTGGCCATTAGATCTTGTCAAATAGTATAGTATCGGGAAAAAAAATCTCTGAAAATCAAACTAATGTATAACTAGTTTTCTACTAAATGTAAAAATTTAAAAAACAATAAATTGTAATAAGAAAATTCAATATTTCAAAATATATTTATGTTAATTAAATGTAAAATTATAAATATCAATTGTAAAATGACGGAATAAAAAAAAGCCCCAATAAAAAAAATCTCTAGATTTGTAAACCACTAAAAAAAAACATGGTCACTATTTAAAAATTTGTAAATAATTTTTGTGTATATTTGAAAATATTTATAATAAAAAAGAACTAAATTAAAAACTTGATAAAAAGTAACTACAATAAATAAAGATATACCTCCATATAAATTACTGTATAAAATTTAATTTCAATGAATAGAAACATAAATAATTTTAAAAAACTGTAATTATAAAAGTATAAAATCATTTATATATATTTAAAATATTTTCTTTAGTTGAATAAATGAATCAATGAAAGTATGTAATTTTAAAGAGAACAAAAAAAAATTACTATGAAAAAAAAAATTCTAAAAACAAACATTTGCTTAACTAAACATGTAAATAAAAAAATTATGCAAAATGAACATCTCTATAAATAAAATATATATAAAAAATTAACTGTTTTTGAACATCTCTATAAAATATGATAATATCTATAATAAAATTTGATTTGATATTATATTTTATACAGATTTTCAAAAACAATTAATTTTTAATAGATATTTTATTTATCGAGATGTTCATTTTTACTTAATTTTCTTATATACATGTATAGTTATGCGAATGTTTGTTTTTAGAATTTGTATTTTTTATGGTAATTTTTTTTAGTTTTCTTCAAAATTACATACTTTCGTTGATTTATTTATTCATTTAGAGAAAATATTTAAATATTTTTAAATGATTTTATACCTTTATAATTACAGTTATTTTTTATTTTTTTTTATTGCAATTAAATTTTATACAGTAATTTATATGGAGGTGAATCTTTATTTATAGAAATTACTGTTTATTAACTTTTTAATTTTGTTCTTTTTGATTATAGATATTTTCAAGGACACACAAAAATTCTTTACAAATTTTTAAATACTGACTATATTTTTTTTAGTGACTTATTTTACAATACATATTTATAATTTTACATTCAATTAATATGCATATATTTTTACATTTAGTAGAAAACTAGTTATACATATTTTGATTTTCAGAGATTTCTTTTTTCCCGATGCTATACTACCCGTCAAGATCTAATGGCCAATATTACATCTATATATTTATATATGAATAACGTGGTTAAATTACGACATATGCGCACTACACTCGTCCATTCTACTCGACTCTTCTCACCTCCCCCCACTCTTTAAAATATATAAGGCTTGCTATACAAGCAATTCCCCTTCTCGCCTATTTTAAACTTTCACTCAATGTTTCTCCTCTGGCACTACCTCCCCTTTTCCGCCTCAATTCGTTCAATTTTAGCCTCCGTAAAGAAGTTTCACTTCAAAAGTTAAATACCGAATTTTTGATTTGATTATTACCGCGCGAGCGCATTACGAATTCAGAAACAAGATTTGATAGCAGTAAATTATGAAAAAATCCTGGGCGTCTGCTGGATTCGAACACGGCTCCTCTTGACTGGCAGTCCTGAACGTTGCTCACTGGTCACATCACGAGAGTTCAAGTCTTGTGCTTAATTGATGTATTTAAAGTGAAATGCCGGTAAAGACAGAGTTCATAAGTTTTCGTGATGGATTTTTACAAAATTTAAAGAACTTCATGAACATAAATGATAATTATAAAAGATTATTTAAAATTTTATTAAGTTTCTTCAAATTTTTTAATTTTCTGTCGTGATGTGAAATTTAAAAAATCTTATATAAAATTTTGCGAAACATTAAATAATTCCACAAAATTGTATGAAATTTAATCGATTGAAAAATTGCAATACTAAACTTCACAATCTTAATATCAAAAGAGTTCAAACTGTCGTTACATTTTCTTTGTCATCCTCAATAGTATTTTCGGTATATTATTTAAAAAAATAAAGTTAATTTTTTTATGCTCACGCTAATGTTTTAAGCTAAAACTTCTGAAATATATTATAGAGTTTATCGATTACTTTGGCGCCAAGAATATGCGACATTTAGTTGTTATTTTTACACATTTACACATTTTTGAAAATTCATTCTATGATTGTTTTATTTTAATAAATTGATGATAAAAAACTATGACTCGGAAATTACATCAGCATTGCGTAAAATACTGACTTGTCACTGATGTAAAGATATGATTTAAAAGTGACATCCATATTACGTATAACCGTGACTTTGCTACTGACATAAATGTATGATTTTAAAATTACATCATTATGATATACAATAATGACTTTATTACTACGTAACAATGTGATGTATTTTATGTCAAGCGTACGTAACACATAAGTAATAACTGTGGCGTCATACAAGAGTCATGCTTACATCAATATGATGTTAAGCGTACGTAACACATAAGTCATAACTGTGACGTCATACAAGAGTCATGCTTACATCAATATGATGTCAAGTTTTTACATCATATTAAAGTCATGTAGAACGTCAGATTGACATCAAATTTACATAAGATGCCGTGACATTTCTATGATCTACGTATGACGTCAAAATAAGGTCATCTGTTCACTGGGAAATTATTATATTATTATTTAATATAATTTATACTAAATATTATTATATTATCGATTTTAAATATTTATTATTGATTATTCAATATTTAATAAATAATTCAATAAATTTAATAAACAATTTGTGATAAAAATTACAATCGAATATCACATTAAAATAATAAATATTCAAAGTTAATAATCTAATCCCGGGAAAAAAAGTTTTTATATGATCATATATAAACATATATATTCATATATAATTTATATATGATCATATAAGAAATATATAAAAATCATATATGATATCATAAAAGCTTATATGATTTTATAAAATTCTTATAAGAATTCATATAATCTTATAAGGACTTTATAAAAATTGATATGACTTTATATAAAGATGTATATAACTTCATTACATTACTAGATCAAATTTGATATGCTTATATAAAATCATATATGATTATATAACGGTTTATATGATCTTATAATAGTACATTGCATAGCGAGTGGGTTAGATGAGTCTTTATACGGGAAGCACAATGTTTTTAACACGAGTCGTAGGTGCACACGCACGAGCGCCAGCGAGTGCTTAGTGTGCACCGGAGACGAGTGCTAAGAACATTGTGTTTGACGGATAAAGACTTAACCCACATGTTATGCACTATACTTTATTCAACAATTGTCTGATTCTTGCGAATTATCATATCAGCAAAGTTAACCCTAAATCAGGAGGAGTTCTATATGATACTAGTTCTTGATTTCTCTCACCACTCATATCTTTTATTTATTTTAATTAATAAAAAATAACCAACGTAATTATACGTATACACTGACAGCAAAGTTGTTAGATTGATTGTACTACTCATTCTGAATATATTTAGTGTCGAGATTATTTGCTTTAGTGATAATAGTAGAGTTTGTTTTTGAGAACGGTCGATAATGACTTTTGAGGAACGTGTTTATGGATTCAAATCCGGATGTTTATGACCCTATAAACACACGCTGTTGAGGAACATGGGACGCCATTTGCTTTTTGACGAATTATCAACCACCGATCGGTAAATGGTCATTTAGGGTTTGCTTTGCAGATATGATAAGTCGCGATATTCAGGCATGTGTTGAATAAAAATCTTATAAGAATTTATATAGACTTATGAGAATTTTATAAAAATTAATGTAATTTTATATAAACCTGGGAAAAAGTTCTTATATAATCATATATAAACATATATGTTTATATATGATTTACATATTATCTGTAAGAAATATATAAAAATCATATATGATTATACGGAAGCTTACATAATCTTATAAAATTCTTATAAGGATTCATATACTCTCATAAGGATTTTATAAAAATTGATATGATTTTATATAAAATTATATATTAATTTATAACATTACAAAAAAAAGTTTCATGTGCTTATATATAATCATATATGATCATATAAGAGCTCATATGATCTTATAAAATTCTTGTAAGAATTTATATAATTTTATAAAAGTTGATGTGATTTTTTATAAAGTTATATATGAGTTTATAACATTACCAAATCAGAATTTATAACATATGTTACGTCCTGGTTGATGTTTTGGCGCTGGCGTAGTTGAGCGGTCGATTTGAATTTGACGTAATGAGAACTTACATATAATTATAAATAATTATCAAGTAGGGGTTGAACAGCCACCATTCGGTGGTTGAAATAAACTCGTTATGATTTTATATCTCAATCCGATTTATTCAATTGTAAAGATATAATTTTGATTGATGTGAAAATATACAGTTGAATTAATTTATAAATTGTTAATGTACTTTTAACAATAACTTCGAGAGGGTGAGAACGAAGTTGAGTATTTAAGGTTGAGCCTGACTGCTCTCAATGATTCTATATTTCAGACTGACTTCTCTTGATCGAGAAAAACTAGAGTAGCTCTTATCAATACGCTTGGGCATCAGGCCCGCGCATCGATTCATATGGAGGGGTCATTCGAGATAATGCATGTTCTCGAATGATCCATTCTAATATTTATTGAAAATACTTAATTTTCACGATCTCTCCGCTTTTGTTACTAACAAATGAGTCACTTATCTATTAACAAAAGTTATCTTAAACAAAATAGATGTTTGTGCAGCTGCACGTCTCGAGGATTTACTCGAGGCGTCAGCGCTTATTTATACTTGATAAAATATAGAAAAATAACTTTATCAACGATTACTCATATCCTTAACTTTCAAATATCTTAAATAATATGATTATATTATATTATTTTATATAATTAATTAAATACTATAGAAATTACTTGGTTATCGATATTCGATATAATTAGTTAGACTTCAGGTCGGTAATTAGAGAAGTAAATGCCCACGTCATCTGACGTACAGGCTGGGACGTAACACATACATAAAGTTATACATGATTATATAAAAACTCCTATGATCTTATAAAATTCTTATAAGAATTAGTGTAATCTTATAAAATTTTTAAAAAATTCCATGTAACTTTATATTAAGTTATATTGAACATTATGAAATTACAAGAGCACGCTTTTGATGGTTATACATGACCATGTATGATCATATGAAATCTTATATGACCTTATAAAATTTTTATAAGAATTCAGATAATTCATAAAAATTTATGTGATTTCATATAAAGTTATAAATAAATTTGTATAATTACAAAAGAGTTTAATAAGGTGATATAAAATCATATATGATTATAGAAAAGTTCGTATAGCTTCATGATTTATGTATATAAATTTCTATGTCTGTATGAGCAATTTATCTTAAAACAACTTATAATTTCATAAAAAACACAAATGTGATGAAGTTTTATCATATTTGGTGCATCATTTATGTAGGATGTATCAATTTGAGTATTTGATTTAAGTAATATGCTATGGATTGTTAATACTATCAAGTGTGAAGCAGACTAGCGAAGCAGACCACGGACGCGCGATCATCAAAGTTGAACAGCATTGTAGTAGTACATGAATTGGATGGGTGACCCCTTAGCAAAATAGCAGTTAACCAATACTATATTTTTTTTTTTTAAATTCGTTCATGCATGATTATATATAATTACATGTCATTAGATCCTGCCAATTTTTAGATCTAATCATATATAGGTTATTATATGTGTAATTAGACAAAATCATTTTTTTCCGGGTATACATATCTTTATATGATTATATAAGACTTTATATGATTATATAAAATTTTATAAAGTCATATAATTTTTTATAGGACCAATTCTATTATAAAACTTAATATGATTTTATATGAGTCACTTTTATATGATTTATATATGATCATATAAGAACTTTTTTTCACGGGATATTTTGTATAAAGTATATAATATATATTTATTATTCTCTGAATTTAATATTTTTTTTTACAAATGATTAAATATTAAATTTAGAAAACTTAAAAAATTTTTAGAATGATTAACTAATAAATTCAATAAATAAATATTAAATAATAATAAAAATGGAATATTTAATTAAATTATTAATTTTTAATATTAATTTCTTGACAATAAATTTTATTCATCATGCAACCTAAGATTCTGTCATAGTAGATTTATGGATATTAATGGTACTATTCAATTTCAACATAAGTACACGCACCCATGTTATACAACATACATTTTAATAATAATGTATACAAATATTCTTGCGAATATGTGCAAACATTATATTCCCGGATGCATGAGTTTGATGTTTTCAAAAAACACAGTATGAATACTCAGACATGACAAGATTCGAAAAAGATGCTGTTACTCATACATGATTACACTGATAGAAAAAATATCTCGATTCAAGAAAAATTTTTTCTTCAAAATGTGGTTCTTGTTTTAAAATTTTTAATTGTTTTAATTTAAGAAATAAGTTTTTGAACCAAAAAATTGAATTTCTCGAATAGAGAAAAAAAATTCTTCGTTTGAGAATTTTATTCTTCGATGAAGCCTTTATTGTTTTGAAACAAAATCTGACATATTTGGCTTAAGAATTTCTTGCTCTTGGATTGAGATAGGCAAAATGTAGGTTTAAGACATTACCGACTTGTTTCGAGAATGGCGCGATTTTTAAATCAAGATCTCAATTTACTCAGCTTGAAAACAAACTTTTTTTTTTATTTTAAAAATAATAAATTTCAAAGTGATTTTTTAGGACTACATTCATTTACTTCAGATATGTTAAAATAGAAATTTATTTTAAAAAAAGTTTTTTTTTTCATTACTTTGAAACTATCTTCCATCAAGAAATTATTACTTGAACCAAAAATTTAAAGTTCTTAAAATAACAATACGACATTTTTAGTTGAAGAGACAAGTGGTCTTGCTTAAAGAATTCAATAGTATCGATTGAAGATAATTTAGTTTCGGGTGAGACACGAGAGTTATCCATCAAAGATACAAAATCTTTAGAGCCAAGAAAATCTAAATCAAGACAAGAATTTCTTGAAGCAAAACAATTGCTTTTCTTCAGAAATAAATTCTTGGCTCAAGAAAATATTTCTTGAGCCAAGATAAAATTTCTATCAGTGTATATATGGTCATACATGATCGTATACGATCATACATGGTTATATATGATTACGTATGATCATACAGAATCAGATTCAAAAAAATGGCCCTGCATGACCATATCTGCTCATCTATGATCATGCAGAACCATGTATGAGCAGGTATGATCATGCAGGGCCATTTTTCGGATCTGATCAAATCTGAGTATTCATACATGATCATAAATGACCATATCTGAACATTTTTTCCCGGGTTACGATAATTGACAAATACAATTTTAGTTTAATTTGTAGAGCATTGATCTTTACGTAAATTAAATAATATCAACAACGATTCAAAATGTTCTGGATGCATGCTCGACGAGATAATGACGCTTACCAAATTATTTATATGCCACACATCGACATCCCTGTGTTAAAATACGTAACTCAGTAGTGTTGGACGTCTCTTATATCGAATCAATGGACGTTCAATCAATTACTCACGGATGAGTGATTAGGTACAACTAAACGAAATAAAGTGTCAATATAACCGTTATAAAAATTGATAAAAATTAAATAAGGTAATCATGCACACTCCGTCTTCATCAAAGCTAGAATCGTCGGTCTACTCTCACTCCTGCATCCGTGTCGGCGATGGCGCTGAAGTTGACGCTCATAGATCCTTGAATCGATTATCGATTCGATATACCATCAATAACCAAGTTATATTTGCTCCAGCAGTGCTGACTTATCGTTCGGGTAATCTTATTTTCTAAGTTTGCAAAATTTCCAAAGGCTAAAGAATTCGTATAAAACTCTGTAATCTAAATAAATAATTTTATAAAATCTTACGATATAAAATTAATAGAATCTTATAGAATTTTACAAAGTTCCATAAAATTTTATAAAATATTGGTCTAGTCCTGAAATAAGGATTTTTTAAGATTTTATAGAATCCCATAAAGTTTTCTAAAATTCCATAAATTTTCATAAAATTTTATAAAATGATATAAAATTGCTTTCATTATTGACACACGAAATGTATGAAACCCTTATGAAGATTTGTCGAATTCCATTAAGTTTCACGAAATATTGTTTAATTTTATAAATTTTTATAGAAACGCATGTTTTAACCCAATGTTGAAAAAAAATATTTTATGAAAATTTTTATAGTTTTTTGAAATTCCGTGGAATTTCACAAAATTAAATGAGATTTTGCAAAATTTTTAAAAATATTTCTAAAATTTTGTAAAATTCAAATTCAGTGCCAACTACAATATTTTGTTAACATTTTACAAAGGTTTGTGAAGTAGTACAAAGTTCTGAAAAATTTTATAAAATCATATACAAAATCATGAAGCGTAGCTGCGAAAGGTTAATTAGAGTTTATAAATTTTCATGAAGCTTTAGTAAATCTTATAAAATTCTTACAATTGTATAAACTTTTGTAAAATTTATTTATTACCTGTTGTATACTTTATTTAAAAAATTATAAAATCTTTTAATGTCATATAGAATTTAATCAAATCATGTAAAACTCATTATGAAAGTTTAAGACTTCATATCTCGGTAAATATAATATTTATTCATATACGCGACCCTGTTTGTGAGTTGGTGCAGTAGATAGCAACAAGGACTTAAAATTGTAAGGATCCATGTTAAGGTACATTAGACAGCGGAATTTTTTTGTCAATTGAAAATATCTAATCCGTTTCAGTAATGTCCTTATCCATTAGATCAATAAATACAATCTTGTTACAAAATTTTTTTTCTTTCAAGATTTGATATTTTTTTTAGGTATAATCATTGTCTGTTAAATTTTAAGGAATATCATAAAATTTTGGAGAATTTTTATCGAGCTATTTTTATTTTTTATTAATTATATGTCACAAATTTTATTTTTTAACTTTTTGCAAAAGCAATATGAAAATTCGAAAAAAATCATGGATGTGTTTTTCAAAAAAGACTACAGCATGTAAAAAAATTGACTAAATCAATAATGATCAGGTCCACGACCTCGAGGATTTAGCGTGGAAAGCCCTATACATACTCTCAATATCGCAAAAAATAAACACATCACCACAAGAGTTAATAACTCAGTCTATAGTGGCAAAGCAATGAGTGATATCGTTAAACTAACGCAACCTTAAATCTCTTATAATAGCTATAAAAAATATATATAATGACAAAAATAAAAGTTTGTATTTTTCCAAAACAGAAAATAACTTTTTACATGTAATATCATAAGAACTTGGAATACGTACATCAAAAAAAAAAAAAAAAAAAGACAATAAAACAAATTTGTTAATAAGGTTAGTGATAGAAAAGTTTAAAACAAATTTTATAAAATACTCATAGTTCCACGTTTGTATAACAAACTATTCGAGAGACTCGGAGGATTCTATAAAATCCGGGAAAAACCAAAAATGTTGTGGACCGCCTACAAGAAGACATAAAATTGTGGATTTAAAACTACTAGTCAAATAAATCAGATGCTAGGCTATCTCACATGAGTTTGCACAGTCTGCAAATCTACTAACTTTGTCATTCGTTTTATCTTTTCGTCTTGTAATCCTATTCACTCTACGTTTTTTTACTTCCACGCCTACGGAAGCAAGTCTTTGACACTTATATGATTACTAAAAAAATGAAATAAAGGAATGAATAAAAACTTGGATCTGTAAGATACGCTAACTTCTGATGAGAAAATTATGCAATTTTTAAGACCACATTTTCCGGTGAATGATAAAAAGTTTTTTGTTTTCTATTTTTTTTTTGACGTATCATGTTCTATCATCTGAAAGATAAGTGGTTCATTAACTATTCAGTTAAGTTTCCCCGTTAATTTTCTTCCTGTCTTAGCACCAGCTTTAATGGTTTTGATATTTCTAGCATTTGCGCTGATTAAAAATTCAACTTTTGACCTTTTAAGTTTATAATCAAGATTAAATAATATATTTAAAAAAAATTTTGCCTACAATTGTTTAGATTTTTAAAATTCATTTATCTGCTTTGTTATTTTACAATACAAAAAAAATTAACAATGTTGAGAAAGTTTTATTTCTTTATTAAAGAGACATAGAAAAGCTCTAGGAGCTCGAGAAACGTCAGGTTTTGTTTACAAATATTCCCGATTCATTAAATGTTTCTCGACAAAAATTAATAGAAATAATGAAGATAAAAGGTTACGTGAACTTTGAATGAAACCAGCAAGTTAGTATATGAAACATTCGAGAAAAAGTTAAAAGCAGGCATTTTAAAAAAATTTTGTTGATCATATTATATCATATCATGTAAACAATCGAACCGATTGCAATAAATTATGTAACGATCATCAAAGACTATAAAAACGAAGGACCGGATTAAGCTTTGGAACATATGATGAATTGCATAATGCTTTATCTGAGGAAAATGAAGTATATTGTTATTTGTTGAATTTTTCATCGCTGATATCTTTTGAACTGATTCGCGGTTTTTGAGAAAAAGGGCAGCATTAGAAGCAGTTGTCTAGCCTCTAACGTTAAAAAGTATTTCCAATTAAACAGTTTTGCGATTTTCAAGGTTATTAGAAAATAACAACTTTTTTAAAACTATATTTACAACAAAATCTCTTGAACGATTATTCCGGGTTCGATAGTTAAGGCAGCATTCGATGCAGCTTAAAGAGTTTTAGAGCTGATTAGATTTTGAAACATATCAATTTAGTAGTTTCCACAATATTAAAAAAAAAAAAGAGAAACAACAATCTTTTTTGATTCTTTCATCAACAATCGCTCTCGACCCAGGAAATAAAAATTATATGTAACTATGTAAAATTATATATACATCACTATAAAATTTATGTATGAGTTTTAGCCATATATAATTATGTATAATTTTATAGAATTATACATAATTATATATAATTATGTATACTTTTATAAAATGATTTATATTGTCACGTAGCGATTCAAACGTGAATCGCTGCGCGCGCTTTCCCATCTCGCCGTGATTTTAACAACACCTCCTAGCTCAAAATAAGCGCATTTATTCATTATAATTTGTTATTATTTAAATATTTATATTATTTTATTGGATTATTTTATTATGATTTAATTATGAATTTATTGATATTATTGTTTATTATGTTTATATTTATGTTTTGATAATTATTTTGAATTTTATGTACTTAATCGATATTTTCATTTCAGTCAGTAGCACACGTGTTATAGAGCATACATAAAAATATCGACCGAAGGGAGAGTAAGTCGATAAAGTGGGGATAAAAATCGATATTTTTCTCCAGTCACGTGGTGCACTGAAATAATTATTGTTTTATTGTTTAAAGGATTAATAATCATTATGTTTATGTTTATATATAGAAAATATTATTTAATTTATTGTTATGGTATAACTCAGGTCGTTTGATGATTTAAATATTTTATTTTTAATTGATAATTTCGGGTCCGAGGTCGTTAGAGGGGATAACACGTGAGTGATACCCCTCCCTCGGAAAAATCAACGAAAATATAGTCAGAGAGGACCGGGTTTTTGTAAAGATAGGACGTGTTGTTGTCCGTGATTATTTTTGAGTAAATTGTTCTGGCCCAGGTGCCGCAATAAAATAATTGCATAATTAAAGTATTTAATTTGGATTGTGATATTTATTATTAATAAACTCAAGAAGTAAATTTTTATCAACGCCGGTAAGTCAATTGGTATTTTCATTTGTTGCATCGGCTATCGCTGGTCCTTCAGTAGAGTTGATCGCGGTATTTAATTGATAAATAATTGAACCTGAGTTATATTGTCATAATAAGTTGAATTTGTCCGGCGTGCGTTTCAAGTACGTAGACGCGTCGAGCAAATTCCTTAGAGGATTAGACAAGGATAGCAAGTGTGGCTCCTTGTCTTACACTAGTATTTTACATATTATTTGAAAAGTATATTTGAGTATTAAATATTATTTCTCTGGGTAAAATTTATTTTATAATTTGATGGTATGCAACCCAGTGTTGCCAAATGTATTGAGTACCCGCGTCTTTCTTTCCCCAGAGTAAATAATTTAAAATAAAGGAAAAAGATTATTATTATTTTATTAGTTTACAATTTATATGTTATATTATTTTTAAGTTTGTATTTGAATTCCCCAGTGGATAATTTAAATGAATTATTATTATTATCATTTGATTGTAATGAGTATATTTTAATTTGATAAAAATTTATTATAGAGAGTTAATTATATTAAACAATATTTGGGTATTGTAATAATTTAAAAGTTTATTTAAATATATTTTGAATTAAATAATTTAGAAAAAGGAATCCAGTGATAGCCAATATTTATTTGTTTATTTCCTGGATATATTTAATAGTAATTATTTCTTATTATTATTGTTATTCATTATATATTTATTTGGTTGTCATTTCGCTTGGTGCATGCATTCTCGCTCAAGATTTTGTCCCGTGATCTCTCCCCTGAATTGTTGTTATTTTTGTCCGTTTTAATAAAAACGGAATGGCGCCCTCGTGCACTAACCCAGCCTGAGGAGCTGGTCCAGGCACAACTTTACTTTATTTATAATTATTTATTGTTTTGAGTTATATTTATTATTTTTATTTTTAATTGTTAATACACTTGGGTGACCACATACGACTCCGGATTTTTATTCGCGTCTCCGTCGCGAAAAGAAAAACGGTTTACGTTATAATATATAACCAGTAACTGCCATGAAAAAAAAAAAAAAAACAACCTTGTTGAGTTATGGGCTCGAACTCAAGACCTTCTGATCGGAGTCTGATGTGTTGACCACTGTGCTAAATCACTCACTTAAAAGTCGAGTTTATTGTAAATTTTTCTTTGGATACAAATGAATTTTAAAAAATTGAAGATATCAATAAATTATTGATTCTATTATTAACTTCCCGCTAGGAAAATTGCAAATTTTCAAAAATTCGGGAAGTTATTGGTTTCAGTCCGGTTTGTGAAAATAGAAATTTGAACAGATGTCGACGTTTTGAGGTTCTAGGAAGCTATTCTGACGAATTCCACGATGATGTCCGAGTGTATGTATGTATGTTTGTATGTACGTACGTATGTATGTATGTATGTAAATATCTGTAACTTTTGAACGGATGAACCGGTTTTGATCTTCAAGGTGCCATTCGACGCAGTTTTTCAATATCTTGGAGCTGAAAAAAAATTGAGCTTGATCGGTAAGGCTCGTTCGGAGATATTCCAAAAATAAACTTTTTTTAAAAATGTTTTTTTTGGATAACTTTTTACGGGCTCGATGGATTTATTGCAAAATGGACTGGGCTCTGGAGATTCATAAGCCGTATCGAATGCCACCTCAAACATCAAAATCAGTTAATTCTTTCAAGAGAAACCGTTGTCGAAAGAATTGAAAAAAATATTGTTTTTTAGTATTTTGAAAATTTCTCAAAAACGACTCAATAAATCAATTTAAAAATTTGATCAGTTATAGAACTTAATGAAACGCGTCGATCCCCACCTTAAACGTCTCAATCGGTTTGTTCGTTCGAGAGATATCGTTGTAGAAAAAATGGTAAAAAACGTTATTTTTTGAAAACAAAAGCATACAAAAGTATTTCCGAGCTCGAGGAGCTCGAAAATGTATCTACTACAATTTTTCGAGCTCAAGGAGCTCGAAATACGCGGGAACTTTTGGGGCTGGCCCGCAGGGTCAACCGACAGACCGATTTTTTGTAATGTATTCACTTATGTTATTGTTTATAGGGTAAAGAGACCAATAGCGGTAAACCTGCTAGTAGCGGGGCAATAATTCTTTCTTTTGATAAATTAAAAAAAAAGAGAAGTTAAAATCTTTTAAAGTTTACAAAGACTTTTTTAATTTTATATCTCAGTTTTTTATGACTTAATTCATTGTTGAAACTTCAAAATTTTTTAGCTGTCGTCCCGCTTTGGGTTTTGTTAGTTTATTTCCAAGAATTAAAAAAAAAAAATTTATCTTTATAACATTTATGAATGGGGTAATAAATTAAAAAATTTTATAGACTTTATTTTATAAATCATTACGCAGTTTTTACAAATAGTCTTACGTTGTTTGGACGTATCTAAATTATTTCACAAAATACTATGATTCACACAATCGCACAGCTTGATATTCACTCAGAAATTGCCATTCGATAAAATTTTTTAGTACTCCATTGTATAAAATTTTATATAATTATATAAAATTACATAAAATTTTATGTATTTATATAAAATTTCATCTAATTATATAAAATTTTTTCGACTGAATGTATAAATATGATTATATATAAGATAACATAATTACGTATATTTATACAAAAATATATACATAAATATATGATTATATATTTATTGTTAAATTGAGAGAATGCACAAAAGGATTCTGGTGTAGGTGTGGTTGATTCAATAACTAACGATTAACAGAAAAATTACAGATTATTAATTAGATGTTTTATTAACAATATGTACACTGAAAACCTGTGAGAAAATTACTTAATAGCGAATGCAACTCAATATATCCGCGATAGCGAATGCAACTAATAAGATACGCGTATAAGAAACTCGACACGTGGTCGATAGCGGTTAAATTCACGGAAATTAATTTAGATAATAATTACACGCGAATAACAATTTATCTATTCTCAATAAATAGCAGCCTTAATTTACTGACTAAATATTGAGAATAATTAGTAAAGTGGTTTGAATTATATTACACAAGAAATAATTATACTGACGAAGCGGTTAGACGGATAGCTGTGTTTGTACTGATCAATCCACGATAAAGTTAATGGCTTGAGCAAGCGTCTTCTTCTTCGTTGCCACTCGATGGTGACGTGGCATCCTTGCTGTATGAGACGAATTTTCCCATTGGCTTAAAAGCGCGCCAACAGGAAGCAGTTGATAGCGAACTCTCTCATTGGCCGACCAATATAAAACGAATTATGTGATTGGCCAGCTTGTAGCGGGTTTTCATGGCATCTTGATACGGCCATGAGTTAGGAATTATATGTACCGGGCCCAGATAGCGAGTGACCCGGCACTATTCTGACTTACAGTCAGTAGTGAGTTCGGCAATTCCCAGACGTAGCGAAAGTACACGAAGCTTTTTAAAAATGATCAAGCTCGTGACTGAACATTTATATATAATGAAATTAGAAAAAGTTAAACAATTATATATAAATGTATATCGTTTTGTAAAACTATATATAAATTTATATAATTATATGTTTATGTATAAAAAGTTTGAAATAATTACACGGTGAAAAATTTACAGTCAAATTTACTATGGGCGCAGAGTATCACCGAACTATAAGAAAACTGTTACAAAATTTACAAGTGTCCCATAGTAAACGGTATGCGCAGACTACACGATTATGGCCTATGCGCATACGTTTACTATGGGACACTTGTAAATTTTGTACCAGTTTTCTTATAGTTCGGTGATACTCTGCGCCTATAGTAAATTTGACTGTAAATTTTTCACCCTGTAGATATGCCATATATAATTATACAAAATTTTATATAATTTTATTTAATTATGTATGTGATTTTATATATTTATACATAATTACATAAAATTATATAATTTTATATGATTATATCTTGTTATACATGATTTTTTTTTCCCGGGGAACGGATCATCTGATTGAGACGTTTTTGACGGGCATCAAAAGCTTTTATCAAATTCTAGAGCTAAGTAGATTTTGAATCAATCGGTTCAACAGTTTTCGAAGTATCCAAAAAAAAAAGAAAAAAAATTTTCCGCCCTCTGACCGGAAAGTGGCAACTTTCGGGCCGCTGCCCTGAATGAAGTTGCAACTTTCAGAAAAATAGTATAAGCACCTTGGCCAGTAAAAAAGAAAGCCTCAGACTACACGTTTGTGGCGGCTTCGCCTCGGCCAACAATCGCATGTGATCTGAGACTTTCCTTATTTTACTGGCTGAGGTATGTAATATACTATTTTTCTTTTGTTTCATATTTCTTCACACACTCATACACACACACATACACACCCACACACACACACACACATATACACACACACACACACGCGCGCGCGCACACATATCTATGTGAAAATGCCACAATAGCATCCCAGGATGTTCAAACATCGACATCTGCTAAAATCTTGATTTATGAAATTTGGGCTGAAACCAATAACTTCCCAATTTTTTCGAAAATTTGAAATTTTCTTAGCGGGAAGTTGAAAATAGTATATTCTTCCATTATTATGAACTCAATAAAGCTGAAAAGTAGGACGTTACCGATTTCCTACGTTGTAGTAAAAAGTTAAAGTTGAAAATATACTGTAATCCTTTGGAGAAAATGAAAATGATGATTTTACACTGCCTAAAGTATTATAAACTTTGTAATTACTTGTGACTGAGCCCTAGGTTATACAAGTATTAATCGATATTTTTTTTTTATTGCGTGTCACTAGAAATCTCAGGGTGAAGTAAAAAAAGGGGAAAAACGGACATTAAATTCATAGATGACTCATCGCATTGTTCAGTTTTTCATATTATTGATCATATTTCATGATTAAATGATTGTACTGCAATTTGTTATGTGTGAACTGAAAAAGGTTCATATTCCCAACAAAAAAGATACTGGTTACAAGTATCGTAAGCCTAACTAGACAAAATTTATGAGTCTACTAGTGTCGATTTTATTGAACATTCGATATCCTATTATTTCGAGTGGCAAAAATATTAGTTATTTCGTAATAAATCTATAAGTTATGTCTTTATAAAATTTACTTGATGTGTTAATTAACTTGAAAAGCAATCGTAACACGTTGACAGCTTAAAAAAAAATACATTATTTATTACTTAAAAATTATACACGATTTATCATGATTACAAAATATTAATCATCATTATTTGTTTTTAATTCTCATGTGTGACCAGAAATTATGAAATTATTTTAAGATTAAAAACGATTCATGACAATTGAAAATTTCTAATTGTCATAATCATTTTTAATACTCGTTAATTATCAATTTGCGATTGATAAATATTCAAAACGATTAACACATCTGTAATCATCATTAATCGTATTTTTTAATCATGGGTAGACCTTGTAGACCAACCCTGAAAAATGGTTGCTGTTTTCGAGCTAACAAAGCTCGAAAATGTTATTATTTGCAAATTTTTGAGCTTTCCGAAGTCGAAAGATGTTTATTTTGTTGTTCAATAAAATAAAATAAATTTCGCTGAAAGAAAAATCTGAGCGTTAGTTAGCCCTATGGGCCAGCCCCAAAACGTCCCGATATTTTCGAGGAGATCAAGGATCTCGAAAACATGAGCGTGAATATATTTTCGAGCTCTTTGCGCTCAAAAATGCTAATACATGCAATTGTTTTTTTATGATCTATTCGAGCTCTAACAAGTTATGTTTTTTGCTAAAATTTGGAAATTTAAGAATCGAAAATCATTAATGAAGAAGTGGTTAGAAATCAATGTTAATGATCAAGATCAAGATTCAAATGAGTTTTGACTCAGGTCAGAGCAATAATATCTGAAATATCCGAGAGAAATATTAAAAACTGTGTTTCTTCTATTTTTTGTTGAAAATATGTTTTAAACTAAAGGACAAGTTAAATGACATTATATGATGGTCGAAAGAGACCATGCAGAGAGAGAGTTGGTATGATTTTAGACACATTTTAGTACATTATATTATGATTTATCCGGAAAAAATAACATAAAATGTTATTTTTTTAACTTTTGAACGCCAATATCTTTTGAACTAATTAACTGATTTTAACGCTTGGGATGGCATTCAAGGCGTTTCATTGAATTCTAGAGCTGATCAGATTTTGGCATTGTTTCGTTGAATTGTTTCAAAGATATTCGCAAATAACTGTTTTTTACCATTCCTTTCTCCCGCGACATCTCTCGAACAAATTAACCGATCAAGATGGCCAAGGCGGCAATTGTCGCTTTTTATCAAATTCTAGAGCAGATTAAATTTTGAAGTCAATCGTTCAAGTCGTTTCTGAGAAATCACTAAAAAACAAAAAAAAAAAAATAAAAAAAAACAAAATTGTTTTTTTCGTAATTCACTGATATTTTCGACTCTGCATGATCAAGAAACCTAAAGAAAATAGGTTTTCACTTTAGATTTTCGTATAACTTGTAAACTACTCAATCGATCGACTATAAAATACAATCAGACCTAAATTTTGATAATCCCTTTCAATTGCCGCCAACTACATCCAAATTAGTTTATTTGCTTCAAGGATATCGTACGCTAAAAATCAATTAACACACATCCATACTAACACACATACGCACGCACACACATACACAGACATCCACCCAGAAATAGTCAGAAGAGTTTTCTAGGACCTCAAAACGTCGATATTTGATGAAAACAAGATTTCCGAAAATCGGACCGAAACGAATAATCCCTGATTTCCAAAATTTTCAATTTTCATAGCGGAAAGAAGCGAAAATTGAAAAAAAAATAATAAAAACCACCGTATTATGTTTCCATACGAAGTCACCGATGCTCGAAAAAAGTCTACGATCGACCGAGGCTCGGCTACCAATGCTCGGTCGAGCGTTGGTGCTCTATTATCAGCCTATAGCTGGTACACCATCGGTCACCCAACTATATTCATAACAGTGAAATACAATCATCAGCCGATTCTCGGTCAATGATATGATAAATTTTCTTTTGCGCATGCGTACTAAATATCACATCAGCTATTTTCAAGCATTATTTACATGTATATACTTTTCATTAGACAGAAGAAATCCTTACTGAATAACAGAAAATAAATTTATCGTTGTTATTAAAAAAAATTTTGTAATTTATAAAATTATTTCCGAACGTATAAAGAAACATCAGGCGGTAAAAAAAACATGGATAACAGATCCCAACCGCCTAATAAACCCTCACTGTTCATTGTTAATGATCATATTACAAATAATCGTGATCATGATAATTTACACAGTGAAATAATTTTTAATAATGTTGTAAATAAAGAAATTAATTATAGTGTATTTAATAGTATTAATGAAAGTGATGAGAATAGTTTTAGTGATTGTATACACTGAGAATACATTTCTCTTCGGACAATTAAATTGGTTTTATTAAATTCTGTTAAACTAAATTTTATTGCGTCAATATACTTTATTTTGTCATTTTTAACAAATGATTTAATAGTCTCTATTTGGTTGACATTAATATTTCTCTCTCTAAGATAAGAAAATTATTTGGTAAAGTTAAAAAAATATTTATTTTATGAACAACTAAACTATTCTATAGTACCAACAAATTCAAATATTAAAGCAAAATATTATTATATTAACGCAAATAAATATTACTTCCACACAAAAAAATATATTCATTTAGAATAAATATATATATTTGGTCAAGGTTAATAAATATATCTTTAAACCGAATGATTATTGATTCAAAAAGTTACGGTGCTAGGCAGCAGCAGCGGAAGTAGTGCGGTGCTTGCCCCTAGATCGCGTCCACCAGTTGTAATGTGTCCCTGGTAAGAAACTTATTTCAGAATTGTTATATTCCCAACTTGAAGCATATATGGGACTGGTTACCTGCTGTAAGTCAGCAGAGTGACGATAACCTATTTTTAATAGTAATATAAAGGTATTCTGTATTACACTATGACATTAATGTTTCTCTGAACGTTTTTGTCATAGTATAAAAAAAAGTACGTGTCAAGGAAATAAATTATTTGTCTAAATATGGATTTATTTAATTGTTAAATAAATATCCTGTGATTTTTGAATAACATTTAATTATTGTTAATAACTCATTCTCTAAGGCTCACTAATATATTCCATTATGACAGAAATTAGTTGTCAGAAGAATTTTTTTTTTCTCAGTGCACAATAGAATAATCCTCGTATCCTATCCTCGGCCGATACTCGGTTACTAATCTCGGCCGATGCTCCATTAGCAGTCTTGCCCTGATGTTAACATCCGATGCTCAGCAAGTCTTGCTCCTATACATATTCCGATCATCAGCCAATGCACGAGGATCGGACGGCGATCATAGCCCGATGATCGACTGATCACCGTTCTTTGTATGGGTTGTTTGATAAAAAAAAATATTTATTCGAAAAAGTTTGAGTTATTTAATTCGATTTGTTAAGAATAGTTCGTTGATTCTAATATTCGCATATCCTTATTGATTCCTTGAAAACAAAATTTCTAGATTTATTGCAATATAATAAATTTTTCAATAATTATTAGCAAAAAAATATAATGAGCTGGGCTTACAAACTCGTGTATCAAAAAAAAATAAATATTTAATAAACTTTATAAAAAGAAATAATTTTAATAAAGTTTTTTTTTGACAGATACTGACGCAGTCCTTAGTGGTATGAATTTTAATCTATTGGGATATGTACTCTGGACTGGGAAAAATGAAAAAAAAAAAAAATAAAACAGACAGGAGAGAAAATAAATCTAATAAAAGATCCTTATTACTAATGCAAATGATTTATGCGGAAAGGGTATGGCAATTTTGGGTGAATTGTGATCAACTGTCAAACATTAATATTTTATCAGTCTCTAGAGAATTCAAAAAAATATTTATCGTATTTTACAAGGAGAAAAAACATTGGGTTGAATTATCTATGTGTTTTAAATGGTTGGCTTGTGGTATAATTTTAGAAATGTTACAATGCAGTTCTATTTGAATGATAACTAGATAAAGAGTAGACTTTTAAAAAAATAAAAAAAGTTAGGTATAAATCGTGATGAAAAAGCATCTAATAAAAAAAATAAATGAGGGTGCGCTTGCTTGCATCCTTTGAACTTTATCAACATACAATAATGAATATTTCAATAAAATAATTCATCTGACTTATTTATTTTCTATATTGATACTTGATATTATTTCAGTGATATAATTAAACTTGAAAAATAAAATTTTAATAATGGATTGAATGGAAACAAAATAAAATGGGAACTGAGCTAGATAACAGAAATGGTTTACTCGTTACCCTGTTTAAAAATATTGATTGAAAAGAATTAAATATAATGAAATTCGAATTCTTCTCAATAATTTCAATTCTTATATTTGTATATATAGCTATACAGTTCGCATGGAGCAACCGCTCCTCAATTCTTTTCAATCAGTATTTTTAACCAGGGTAGCCAAACAACATCTATTCTTGTTATTAGAATAAGAATTGCAAGACTTTGGACATAACAAAAAAAATCGGTCTATCAATTGACCCTGCGGGCCAGCCCTAGAACTTCGCGCTGTTTTCGAGCTCCTCGAGCTCGAAAAAATCGTTGTGAATACACCTTTGGTTGACTTTGTTTTCGAAAAAAAATATTTTTTACCATTTTTTCTCCAACGATATCTTTCAAAGGAATTCATCGATTGAGACGGTTAAGGTGGCAATCGACGCGTTTTATTGAGTTCTACGGCTGATCGGATTTTAAAATTGATTTATCAAATTGTTTTTGAGAAATTGCGAAAATACTAGAAAAAAATTGTTTTTTAATTCTTTCAAAAACGGTTTCTCTTGAACGAATAAACCGATTTTGATGACTGAGGTGGCATTCGATGTGACTTATGAAGCTTCAAAGCCCCGTTGATTTTGGTATCAATCAAGCACATTTCAAGTTATCAAAAAAAAACATTTTTGAAAAAAGTTTATTTTTGGAATATCTCTGAACGAGGCCTATCGATCAAATTTTTTTTTTTTCAGCTTATAGATATTGGCAAGCCGCGTCGAATGACACCTTGACGATCAAAATCCGTTCATCCGTTCGAAAGTTATAGATATTTATATACGTACGTACGCACATACACACATACACTCGGATATCATCTTGAAATTAGTCAGAATAGCTTCCTAGAACCTCAAAACGTCAAGATCTCTTTGAAATCCGATTTTCGAAAATCGGACCGAAACCAATAACTTCTCGAATTTTTGAAAATTTTCTATTTTTTTAGCGGGAAGTTAAAAATTTGGAAACCAGTTGACCCTGCAGGTCAGTCCTAAAACTTCCTGCTGTTTTCGAGCTTCTTGAGCTTGAAAACATTACTGACAATACATGTTCGAGCTTTTTGAGTTTTGTATTAATTTCCGAGAACTCGAGAAATTGAAAATCATCATTAAAAATAATTTTTTAAAGTCTTGCTCACGATTATGATTGATCGATTCAATGTTTTCAAGCAGTTATTCATAGAAATGATCAAAATAGAGAGTGACATTTACTTCTCATTTAACGAGCGGGTTAGAATATAAAACATACTGGAAAAAATGTCAAAATCAGTGGTTCCTCAAAATTTTTGATTATGATATTATTTAAGCTATCGAACTGATTTCAATAATTCATGCAGTGATCAACGAATACTATGAAAGCAAGGAGCTGGTATAAGTTTTGGAAAATGATGAATTTTATTGTGTTATCTGGGGAAAATGAAATGAATTGCTATTTTTTAAATTTTTCATCGCCGATATCTGATAAACTTATCAACCGATTTTGAAGTCTCAGGCAGAATTTGACGCAGTTTTTTAGTCTTCAATGCTAAAAAATATTTCGAATCAATCAGTTTGGTGATTTTGAATTCATTAGAATAATACGTGAAACAAATTTAGTATCATTAGATCGAAGAGACTAAAATAATGAAGAAATACGAAAAAAAAAAATCGTTTTTAGTTTTTTTTTTAATTTTTCAAAAACAACTTGATTAATCCATTACAAAACTCACTAAGGTCTAGAACCCAATCAGGGCGTAGATTGCTGCTTTAACCATCGATATTATTATCGATTTGGTCATAGCCAGTAGTGCTATCTACACCCAATCATGAGATCTAAAGATTCCTTATCGGCTGATAAAGTAGCAGACCAGCTGAGTTGCGGAACTACACCATGTCGATTGTGTACAGGTGAAACAGGCCAAGCACCCTTTATTGGGCGCCAGACCAAGCACCGCCCTCTCCATGGGTTCCGCTACTGGAAATCCAACCGTTAGAACGCTTAAACATGTGGTTGCAGGAAGTCAACAGGTGTCTCTGTGAACTAATTAATGAGTATTACCATGTCGCCTTGATTTGTTTTATAAAATCACGGGCCATACAAGCTTGAATATAAGATTATCACTTAGTGATGGAAGGGGGCAAGTTCGTGACAGTGACAAGTCTGAAATCTCAGTGATTATAAATGAAGGAAACCTTTTTTAGTGTATTGAGAAGAAATTGCGTCTCATCATTTATCATGATGCAACCTGTCAACCAATGCAGGAAATTAGTACCACGGGGGTCCTTTCCAAGCCGACTTCGACCCGAGTCTCTTTAATTCCTGAGACGGTAGTAGTGTTTGACCTAAGAGAGATATGGACTAGTGGTGGCTGCTGGTAAGGCACCCACACACAAAAAGATCTTTCATCTGATCATCGATCCTAGGGTAAGCTATTATGAGTTTATGCTCAATATCTCGGTATCCTTATAGTATGGTAGAGGGCAGGCGTATTATGAAGTGCGTGTATGCTCAAGAAGGCGAGGAAACGGCCCCCTGTAAAATTGAGGTGGACTTTGGTCCCATTACATGAATTAATTAACGTCGATTATGTTGTAACGGGGTAAATTGAGTTTTATTATCAACCAAAATCGTGATTTTTCACGGTTGGTCATTTACCCTACCTGCAAACTCAAACGAGCATTCAATTAAGTTTTTCGACTTGTCGCCGGGCGCACTAATTGAAAATACTAGCAGGCGAGGCCCAATCATAATTAGGTAGAGGAGGAGTTTTCCGATCATGGTCGAAAATTATCGAGCAAAATTAATAAAACTGCAAGACAGCAGCGGAGACAGGACAAAGACGACAGGACCGGGTAACCATCCACGGACACACACGCAGAGACGGTAGAACTGGGCAACCACTGAGACGCACAGTAGTCACCGTAACGACCGGACTGGACAGACCTTCATAAGCCAGAGAAGAAAGTGCCAACAACTCAGGAGACGCCGTTATTAGATGCTAAAATACATCAGGTAAATTTATTTAATTGTGACTTGGTTAACTATTGTGGAACCAAGCGATACGTTGATTTAATTGTTACAAGTTACCAGGCAGGTAGCCGGTTCCTGTTATTATTGAGGATTTATTGCGTCTGAACAGCAGGTTGAAGGAGAGTTCGAGTATTTTGGCGAAGTCGAGAATTTGATCCGCGAGTAACTCTGTTAACTAAGCGAGGAGGAGAATTCGAGACGACCCGGTTACCCCCAGGAATACACGGTCGAGAACCTAATACACGGACTAAAGAGAACAAGACACGGACTAGGACAACTATTACAGAACGAGTGACGGAAAAGAATTCAACGTAATAGGTATTCTGTAAAATATTCCAGGCAGGGAAGTCGGAATATTTGTTAATTAAAATACACAATTTAACGTCTTGTCTGCGAAGTATTGTCGTGTCAATTGAACGTGTGATAAAATAATTGAAAAACCGGACTCAACAATAATTAGCTCTGATACTTCCAGGCAGGTTGTTTAAATCACTCGTCGGAAAATTGTTCTGGAATTTTCCAGGCAGATAGTGTAAAGCATCGTCGGAAAATCAGTTGCAATCTAGTCAAAATTATCTAGTCATTAATAATAGGACAAAATTAATTATAAGTTAATTAAACAAATAAATCAAATAAAATCAATGAATAATTTATAAACGTTAAATGCGTCGTAAACTAAAAAGTGAAAATTGATGTTTGAGTTTTGAGTATTGGAATATCGAAGTTGTGATAAATTGCTTAGCGGTCACATAGAATAAATCATAAAACTGGCTTAACGAAATTGTTGATAAGAAAAGGTTAACGTTTATAAGAAATTAGTTGTTGGTAATTTATTAGTGATTTTAAAATGGTAAATAATTATGTGGAAATTAATTTTAAATACAGAAAATAGGTGTAATGGAATATTATATTTGTAAAAGTGTGAGTGAAAAGCGTAATTATGGAAATTGTGATGATTAAATAAGTTGTAAATAAATCTCATAAATTAGTAATTTAGTGATAAAATCAGGTAGAGGGCCCAGGGGACCGTATGGATTAGTTGTAAGGGTTTTATCATGTAAAGAGTCAAGAAGACCGCGTGAATTAGTTGTGAAGTCGCGAAGAGGGTCCGGTGGGCCTCGCGAAAGTGATATAAGGTTTTAGCAACGTTGAGGGTCTCGTTGACCGCGTGGAGTTTGTGTGTGGAAAATAGTCCAGGAGACTCAGTGTGAGTGTGTGTGTGATATAGTCAAAGGTAGTTGACGTTAGGTAATAAGGTTTATGAGGTTTAATAAGGATTATACACTATTGGAAAAAATTAAAGGACCAAATAAGAATTCCAAATTTTTGGGTGACTTTCAACAGACCGTAACTTCGAGAGAAATGGTCGTACAAAAAATAAAAAAAAAGGAAATTGTAGCTCCAAGTATCTACTTTTTGGATTAGACCTTAACAATTTTGTAGCGTCAGCGGTTTTTGAGTAACCTTAGAAAAACCAGCAACAAAAAAATTTTCAAATTTTTTCAATTTGTTTTTTTTTGTCTACGGGCGTGGGAAGGATTTTTTTCGCTTAACCACTTTAAGGATCGGATACCTTCATTATTCAGCTTTAATTTCATTTTTTATGGACCTTGATACGTCCACTTCTCGCCGACATATTGGTCTTCAAATCGATCTTTTTTTATGAAAAATTTTTTTTTTTGAATTTAAGCACTGTCTGCAATAAAAATGTGTACAAAGCTCAGAAGAAAATTTGTTTTCTTATTTTGTTGAAGATTATAATCTTTTCAGAGCAAAAAACGTGATCCTTTAATTTTTTCAAAATTTTGATCGAGTGAATCAAAAAATCGGCTGGTTGGATTAATCTGGCTCTCTGTAGGGTTTTTGTGGACATATTAAACTGTAAAATGTATACTCAACATTATCGGTTTCCACAATATTTTCGTTTCAGCGCTTGATTTTCCAACAAATCCCGAAAAGCCCTTTTTTTGGTGCATTTTTAATTTCATGTTACGATAGGAAAAAATGTTTTTTTTTGAGTAAGCAATGGCTAATCGTTGAAGGAAATTTATTCAAGTTTTTGAAACCCACCATTAACATTCTGTGCGATCATTGGTTTCTGAGATATCGATAATCACAGACAAAATGATTCTTTTTCATTTGAAGACCAATATCTCGTGAGAAGTGGACGTACCAAGGTCCATAAAAAATGAAGTTACAGCTGAATAGTAGGGATAAGGATAGATAAGGAAGGTATCCGATCCTTATAATGGTTAAGCAAAAAAAATTTTTCCCACGCCCGTAGACCAAAAAAACAAATTTTAAAATTTTTTTTGTCGCTTATTTTTCTAAGATTTCTTAAATACCGCTGACGCTACAAAATTTTTAAGTTCTGATTCAAGAAATAGACACTTAGAGCTACAATTTCCTTTTTTTTATTTCTTGTACGACCATTTCTCTTGAAGTTACGGCCTGTTTAAAATCACCCAAAAGTTTGGAATTTTTTTTTTGATCCTTTAATTTTTTCTAGTAGTGTAGGTCATAAGGTTTATGAAGTTCTAAAATATTGTCAAAGTTAAATTAATAAAGCTTAAAAAAAATTGTTGAAAGTGAAATGAATAAATTAATCACAAATTATCCTTCCGCATCCTTCTCTTACAAATTAAATTTTACAACGACCCTGATGCTCCAAGATCCGGCTCTGGGAGGCCGTTACCAGAGTAACAGCATAGCCCTGTTATAATGTACCATGGTCGCCAGATTTAACATCATGAGTGGATTGAGATAATAAATTGAATAAACAGTATTTAGCAAAATGTATCCAAATTTATTTGTAAAAACTTATGTGGCAACAGATATGTTTAAAATCACTACGAAATGAGCTTAACAATAATAAATCCTCTTGATGTCCCGACAATTTTAACGAACTTACTTAAATCTTATAATCAATATAATCTTTTCTATGCTATTTTATAATTAACTCTATTCTATATTGATAATCACACCTTTTATTTTAAAACATTTGCTGGCAAGGAAATAATCGACCATAGACTCACACGCACACACTTATCAGTTATTTATTTATTACGCCGAATAGTTCTCGGTCCATTTATTGCAAACCTAATTTTATTTTAATAAAACTAATATAAATAATTTTACTTAATGAAGTTTCCGGTAGTGCGATCTGTGAGACTCAGCACCAAGGTCACGATATTTAGTAAGATGCTACCAAGCTAAATTCCAGCACTTTCTAGAAAACGGTCTGTCAGTATCTCCAGAAGAATACCTTCTATTGTTCCTAAACAAACTTAATAACCTAAAAATTATTAATTCATTAGCATGTGGTCGCTAATTACATATCTCAACTGTGCTAATTAATTAATACCTTTCTACCAGCAAAAATGTACCAAGAACTTGCACAAGATCGCGACCGAATGTTTTTGAACCCACGCCGTGAAATTTACTATTTCTTTTATAATTTATATTTTACCCTCAATAACTTAATTATCAAATTTTCCTGAAACCCCAAACTTTCTAATAAAATTTATAATATAAATATAAATCTCTCCTTTTTAACAATAGAACCGGACCTTTATTGATTACCAAAATTTTCTGTTAACTCGTGGGTGACTCGCCTCCGCCATTTCATGTCCACTGAATGTTCTGCTGTTGTGCTTGACTCGTCATCGTACTCCTAGGCTCTTGACGCAGATCTTGCCTTCTTGAGTATAATGATATCTCAGCAACCAGGGGAATGTTGAATTTATTTTGTAACGGGGTAAAATTTAATTTATCATCATGGAAAATCGTGATTTTCCGCGGCTGGTCAGTTACCCGAGCCGTAAACCTTAATGAGTACCCGTTAGAGTTTTTCGACTTGTCGCCGGGTGCGCTAATTGAAGAAGCTCGGACTTCTGTCCCAAAATTTAAGTAAGTGGGGAGGCTATTTTCCGGAAGTTGCCAAAAATGGCCGAGCTGAAAATATATAACCACAGGACAGTCAAAAAATCGAGGAGAGTCGGTCGAGCCGACAAGCTGAACGGACATCCATCTGCCGTGAGTCCCATCCATGAGGCCGGAAGCCCAGTGAAGACCAAGGGACCACATAGACGCCAAAGGTAACATCCGGTGAACAAGTGCAAAGTTAGTGTTAACATCGTAGTGCTGTGCGTAAATAAATTCTCGGCAGGTAAACCAGAATTGTTAAATTAATTAACATCGAGCATAAAGTTATCAGAAGTATTGATAACTCAGCGTCTTCAATAGCATAAATTCTCGGCGGTTAGCCAGAATTTATTGTAAAGAAATTAAGTAAAATTTACCACGTGTTTGGTCGAATAATTCTCGGCAGCGAGGCCAGAATTTATTAATCATTAATTGTAAATTAAGTAGTCAAATTTCTCGGCAGGAGGTCAGAAATTATAATAGTTATTAAGTCATTGTTATATAAAATAAAATAATCAGTATTAATTAATAAGATAAAATTTACAAAAACTAAAAATCAAGTGTTATGAAAATCGGAGTAAAAGATTGAGATTTCAATAAATTAAAATTGAGTAATAAGTTGATGTCCGTAAATTGTTAAAAGAAATTGATATCTAGTGCGAAGAATGAAGACACGAAACTGAGAGAAATAAGAATAGACACGTGAAATGGAGAGAGATAGCGTCGGTCGCTTGAGTCAGTAAAACCTATCACTTGATGACAAAATTATTAATTACTGAGAATTATTATGAATCAAAATAAATTGATTAAATAAATTATGTGTGTGTGTGAGTTAAGTCCAGGGGACAGTGAAGTGATTAAATAAAATTGTGTGTGTGTGTGCGATATAATATAATTCCAGGGGAATTAAAATTTTAATTACGATCCAGGGGATCTGGCAAGTTGCCATTTTTAATTAATAAAGTCCAGGGGACATAATTTGTAAATGATTCAGGGGATCAGGCCAGGGGCCAATTTCTTTATCAAGTCCAGGGGACAATTTCATTGAAAGATCCAGGGGATCAGGCCAGTGGCCAATTTATTAATTAAGTCCAGGGGACTAAATAGTTTTTTTTTTTAATTACGTTTATAAATAATTCCAGGGGAATTCGTAGTTAATCAGTGTAATAAAGTCCGGTGGACTCAGTTGGTTTATAAAATAATTAGAGTGAAATAAAAATCTGGTGGGTAAGATTGTTATGTGATAAATAAAACTGTTAATTATTTTGAATAAATATTGTGAAAATTTTATTTAATTCCTCATCCTTCCTCACTCTTGTAGAATTCAACGACCCTGATTTTAAAATTACATCTCCGGTTCTGGAAGGCCGAGTCTTGTCTTCCAGTGGCGCCCTAATTAAGATCTATTAATTAAGGGGCCAAATTTAGCAAGGTTGAAAAAATACCCTGTTACAATTTACACGGTTGTTAGACTCAGCGTATTAATTATTTGGAAAACTTGCTTCCACTGCAGCCAAAGCTTCAAAGATGATATTATAAAGATGATTCATTCGGGGTCAAATAAAGACGCTCCAAGACGACGACGTCCAATAAGCTAATATAAAAATGGCATCTTTCGACTCACCATAAGCAGCAACGTGTTCTTAAGACTCTTTCTTATAAATACTTGTGTAATGTATGGCTGATCTTAGAAGTGACTGATCGCCAGCAGTTCCAGGCAGTGAGTGACGCTGCAGTGTAGCTCTGAGTAGCTACGAAGCAGCGAATTCCCCACTCTTGGACGATGTCAGTACCGTATATTTCTTTACAAAATTTTAGTGTCAACCTATAACAGGTGGAAATCAGGGCCCCTCATGGTACATTTGTCACACGGCTGAAAGATTTTAACCAATCAATAACAGTCCCAGTATTAATATATTTAATGGCGTAGTATATTTATAAATTTTATTTAAAAAATCCAGAATTGCTTCAGAATTAGGAATCTTAATAAGGATACTAATGAGCAGTCTCCTGTCGAAATCAAAGTATCAAAAATGCAAGTATACCGTCGATTTTAGATGAAACTGGTAGAACACGTGATTGTCAAATATTTCTTTTCCTACAAGATTTTTCAACTCTCGATGGGCTCATTGGAGTGCTGACTTCATTGGATCACCACCAGCATGCATGGCTTGCTTAGCCGTCATTACAATTTTTCTGAGCCCACCTTGGACCGTCTGCTAGTGATTTTCTTCTTCTTACCACCTTTTCTTTTCTTCTTACCACTCATTCTCTTCTTCTTTCATCCTCACCCGAAGCGTTTTGTTTTTACCTTCCTGATTTTATTCACACTCGCAGCAGTAGTTTTTTTTTCGTCCAGAAATTTCTTTTTCTTGAAAACGTTACCACGCTTTGTTGGCTCGTAATTTAACAGCCTTGTGACGTGCTGCTAAATTTTCTTGATTTTTCGAGTGAGCAATATCGTAATCTTCAGATGCTGCATCCGAAAGATTGATCACCACCAGCCAAACTCTGTGCCAATTTTACACCTGGTCCACAATCTGATTGATGATACTGTTAACAATACTGTTAACAATACCTTCCCTACTGATATGTCTGCACTTCGCCACTGGGACATAATGATGGCGAGATATAAGTTTTGAGAAGTGTTACTAAAACCCATAAAAGGTATAGGATTTTTCCTGTTCGATAAGCATAAGGATATAGTTAACCCTGAGGATGCGAAACCCAATTCACTGATATTCGATGATGTTGTGTGTGAAAAACAGGATCACATCAGAGGTTACTTATGTAGGGTCGACACAAAAACGGAAACAGTTTTTATTTATGTCAACCTTATGAACGCATGCATCAATTGCATTTGTATGGGAAGTTTCGGGACTGACTCGCAGTGTCAAATGTTTTTCAGATTTAATTTTTTTGTTTTTACATTTTTTCAAGCCAAAACCTCCATTATTGTTTCGTTTCTTTTTCTTTAGTAACGGGAAGTTAAAAATTTTAAATTTTGTTAGCACTTCTATCATAGATATTGTTAAAAAATTTCAATTATCGGAACTTTTTTCGAATTTGTATGCCGATAAAAAGTACTTAAAAAAGTTTTAAAAAATAAATTTCAAGCTTTATTTTATCCTTTGTATAGATAAAGAATACAAAATAAGTTTTGAATAATTGATAGTTTCGTGCTTTGTTGGCAACAAGATTTATCGAAAAAGTTATAAGAAATCAAAAATCTCGAACCATTCCGAGCACTCAATGTAAAAAACAAAACTCCAAATTTTTTCCAAGCTCCCAATCGGATGGAACTTAAAAAAATATCTTAAAAATCTCAGATTCTGATCATTTTAAACAGTTAAATGTGATATTTTTCTGTTCTAGACAATTCCCGAGAAGGTGAGAATCCCAAACTTTTATTCCAATTTTCCTTGTCCAATATTTTTTTTCATATTTGTATTTTTATTCGTATTGAGCATTTTCATATTTTAAAGAGTTCGACAATAGTTTGAAATTGTCTTGAATTTTGAAGTTTTCCGAATTGTTTTGACTTCCCGCTGAGAAAATTGTTAATTTTCAAAAATTCGGGAAGTTATTGGTTTCACCCCGATTTTCGAAAACCGAGTTTTCATCAGATGTCGACGTTTTGAGGTCTTAGGAAGCTATTCCGACTTTTTTCAGAAGGATGTTCAAGTGTCCGTCTGTATGTATGTATGTGTGCATGTGTGTGTGTGGTTGTAAACTCTTCGTTTCTTATTAATGAGTTGACTGATTTAGATGGTCGAGGTGGCAATCGAAAGAGTTTGTTGGCCGTTGACTTTTCTGAAAATTTTAGTTCGATCGATCAAATGGACCCTAAGATATAGAAGAAATACAAAAAAAAAATTGTTTTTCAGTTTTTTCAAAATTGTTTAGAGATGGCTCAATCGATCGACTCCAAAATCTGCCAGCTCTGGAATTCAATAAAACGCGTCGATTGTCGTCTTAAAGATCTCAATTTGTTTATTCGTTCAATAGATATCGATCTAGAAAGAAATAGTAAAAAACGTTTTTTTTTCAATTATCTTCGAAACGGCTGAACCGATCAATTTCAAATTTCAATCAGTTCTAAAATTTAATAAAACACGCCGATTGCGACCTCAAACGTCAGAGTCAGTTATTCAGTTTAAATGATATTGGCGTTGAAAAGTTAAAAAAATAACATTTTATGTTATTTTTTTCGGAGAAATTATAATGTAATCTAATAAAATGTGTCTGAAATCATACAAAATCTTTCTCTTTATGGTCTCTTCTTTTGACCATCATATAATGTCATCTAACTTGTTCTTTAGTTTAAATCATATTATCAACAAAAAATAGAAAAAACACAGTTTTTAATATTTTTCTCGGATATTTCAGATATAATGCTCTAACCTGAATCAAAACTCATTTGAATCTTGATTTTGATCACTGTCATTGATTTATGCCTCAATACATTTATTTTACTGAACGTAATCGGGAATAAAATTTCAATAACCACTTCTCCATCAATGATTTTCGATTTTCAAATTTTTAAACTTCATTATAATACGTAACGTGTTAGAGCTTGAATAGCTCATAAAAAAATAATGGCAGGTAATAGCATTTTCGAGCTCGAAAAACTCGAAAACATATTCACACTAACGTTTTCGAGCTTGAAGAGCTCGAAAACAGCCGAAAATTTTGGTGCTGGCCCGCAGGGCCAATCGACGACCAAATTTTGTTACACGGACTACAATGCTAGATTAAAACTATTAAACTATGTGGAAGTTCGATGAAGTTAAAAAAATTTGATGGGATTCGGCAAAGCTTCATAGGATTTCATAGACCCCTCGTAAGAAAATTTTAAGCAATTTGATTTCATTTTATAAGACTTGGGGAAATATTTATACAATTCTATCGAACTTTATGGAATTTCATACAATTTTATGAAATAAAAGAAAATAAGTTTTTATAACATTTTATGAAACTTAATAAAGTTGCATCGAATTTCATCAACTTTTTATCTCAAAATTATATCTAATTATGTAAAATATTACAAAATTTTATCCAATTCTTTTCAACTTAATGAAACCTTATAAAATTTTATGACAAGATTATTTCTTGGGCTATATATTGAATGGTGAATTTCAAATTAGATTTAATGCATATGCTTATCGCTCCCTGTAGCATTAGCTTTAAATTAACTTGTCACTGGCTGCTGACACTAAAACTTTGTTTGATTGAATGCAATTACGTAAAATATAGTGAGTGAGACAAGATAAAACACGATTTGCGACTTTAGGCGTTTTCAACGGGCTTTAACTCAAGCAGCTAACTCCACATTAATCTATAATCATATTGATACATCTCTTGTTATACACTATACTATGGATAACCATTACTCGTGTTGATTCTAATTTGACTACTTTCAAAAATAATCAAGTAAGGTTTTAACTTCCCGCTAAGGAAATCGAAAATTTTCAAAAAATTCGAGGTTATTGTTTTCACCTTCGTTTTCAAAAGCTCTGTTTTTATCAGATATCAATATTTTCAGAAGTAACAGGAGTTTTGATACCCTTACAAAATATCTTGGACAAAATATCCCCAGAACGAAATATCCCCAAAATAAGATTTCCTTAACGCTAACCATTTTTTTATTAATCCCATGTCACTCTGCAATTTTAATTATGCTTAACTGAGTCGTACATTTGTTTATATTATGATTTTGCCATATTTTGTAATTTGAATTTCGATGCCCGTGAAAATAAGATTTAAGATATAAAGATATAATTGTGTATGACACAATAGATAATTTGGTTTGATCATACCTGGCCAATACACTATGACTAAAGCTACGTATGAAGCTATACATAGATCATTACATAGTTGGATCTGATTAGATCTGACTTATATCAACAGAGATATCATTAAATATAGGTCTATATATAATTAGATCTGATCCAACAGGACTGATACGAACTCATATAACTAGATGTAAGTCTATATATGGGGCATTCCGTGCCAAATCGGATGGTTTAAAAAATTTTGGTTTTTGATTTTCTTAATTTTTCGGTATTTTTTAGTACTTCTTAAAAGAGGCTTCCAGGTAAATTTTGAAACTTTTTCGATGACTGGTTTACAAAATCGAATTAAAAAAAAAACCGCTCTTTTTTTTATTTTTTGCTCGAAACATTCCTAATGATGGTCAAAATTCAATACTTGTTTTTTTTCTAATTTTTGTTTTTTGATGGCCTTTCCAGAAAAAGCCTCAAAACTTCCGGCTGTTTTCGAACTCTAGGAGCTTCTAATGACTTACATAAAGAAGAAGATATTAGTTTTGAGTAATATTGTTCAGTAATTACGATGTTATTCGTATGAAGAAAGCAGATATAGATTTTACGTTTATTATTCCGTCGACGATATCTTTCGAACGGATTATCCGATTGAGACATTCTTGGCGGCAATCGAAAGCTTTCATCTAGTTCTAGAGCTGATTAGATTTCGGAATTGATTGATTTAACAGTTTTCAAAATATTCAAAATAACGAAAAAAAAAATTTTTTTTTTTATAACCGGGTACCCCTCGTCTTCCGTGGTCTTGACAACGAGGCCTACGAGGTCACACTTTGGACACCTTTTTAACTCAAAAGTTATAAGGGCGCCACTAAGAGTAAATTGCACGATCTCTCAGTATCGTGTGCAAGGCAAAACAAAGCAGAGAGAATGAAAATCTCAAGGACGAGTTCGAAAATTTCCTTATCTTGGCTGGACCACACAGCTGCAGAGTTAGGTTTACAATACAAATAAATTCAATCACTTAGTGAGCAGTCGGTAAGACTCAGCATCATTAGTCGATCGAAAATACTTAATTTAATAAATATGATTTTATAAATATATCCAAATTTATTTAGAACCTTTGTGTAGCAACAGATATGTTTTCTAGTTTATATTAAATGTTTTAACAATAATAAAATTTCATTTTCCGACAATATTTACGTATTCTAAAATTCCAATAATAACAATAATTGTTTCCCTAATATACAATAATAAATATTTGCTGGCGAAGAAAATCTCACACACTCACACTTATCAGTTTTTTATTTATTGCACCGAATAGTTCTTGGTCCATTTATTGCGAACCTGATTTTATTTTAATAATATTAGTATAAAAATTTTCCTAAGCAAAGTTTTCCAGTAGTGCGGTCGGTGAAACTCAGCACCAAGGTCACGATACTTTAGTAAGACGCTACCAAGCTAAATTCCAGCACTTTCTAGAGAACGGTCTGTGAGACTCAGTATCTCTAGAAAAATACCTACTATTGTTTCTAAACAGATTTAATAATATAAAAATGATTAATTAATTAGCATGTGGTCGTTAGACTCAACTGTACTAATTAATTAATATTACTTTACCAGCAAAAATACACCAAGAACTTGCACAAGATGGCGACCGAATGCTCTCGAACCCACGCCGTAAAATTTACTGTTTCTTTTAAAATTTATATTTTACCCTCAATAACTTAATTATCAAATTTTACCGATACTCAAAACTTTCCAATAAAATTTATAATATAAATATAAATTTCCCTTTTAACAATAGAATCGAACCGTTGTTTATTACCAAAATTTTATGTTAATACGTGGGTGACTCGCCTCCGCCATTCCATGTCCACTAAACGTTCTGCTGTTGTGGTTGACTCGTCGTCGTACTCCTTAGCTTGTGACGCAGATCTTGCCTTCCTGAGTTTAATGATATCTCAGCAATCAGAAAATGTTCAATTTATATACGCGGTCATTAGACTCAGCGTTATAATTATTTCAAAAAAAAACTGGCTTCAACTGCAGCCACAGCTTCAAAGACGATATTATAAAATTGATTTATTCGGGGTCAAATAAAGACGCAACGAGACGACGATGTCCAATAAGTTAATATAAAGATGGGGTCTTTCGACTCACCATAAGCAGCAACGTGTTGTTAAGACTCACTATTATAAATACTTGTGTAATGTATGGCTGATCTTAAGAAGACTGATCGCCAGCAGTTTCAGGCAGTGAGTGTCGCAAGTTGCGACTCTGAGTAGCTACGAAGCAGTGAAGTCCCTACTCTCGGACGATGTCAGTACCGTATATTTCTTTATAAAATTTTATTTTCAACCTATAACAGGCGGGACTCGGGGCCCCTCATGGTACCCGTTTGTCACACGGCCAAAATTTTAACCAATCAATAACAGTCCCAGTATTGATTTATTTAACGGCGTGGGGGCAACGGCAATGCGTCGGCCGAGAGCGCAGTCGAATAAAAATTCAAATTAAATAATAAATTTTATTTCAAAAATCCCTGTTACATTTTCGTATTTCTTAAATATCTCAGAGTATATGTGACTAAATGATCTAAAATTTTCAGGAAGTCTAAGCTTAGAAGGAATCTTTCGAATGCCGCAAAAACCATCTAATTCGGTTTATTTATTAAAAAGATATAAGAAGTTTACACCTACACACACACATCCACACACACGCACGCGCACGCACACGCACACACACATACATACACACATTCATCGCTCTGAAAATCTCAGAATAGCATCCTAGCACATTCAAACGTTGACATATGATGAAAACCCGATTTTTGCAAATCGGAGTGAAACCAATAACTTCCCAAATATTTGTAAAATCGTCGATTTTCTTAGCGGGAAGTTAAAAAATACAAAAAAAAAAAAAATAATGTAACTCTTCATCTTGATCGTTTATACAAATATCTGTCCTAAAACAATGAATTCATCAAGTTTAATCGAGAGCAAAATGTGAGAAAACAATTCTCATCGATTATTTTCAATCCATCGAATTCTTTGAGATGAATACATACCGACACCTTTTTCGAACCGAAGGCTTCAAAAATATCGATGTATTTAAAGGTAATGCTTTAAACGCTTGAACATCTGTCGACAGTTACGTTTTTGAACACCTTGAGCTTAAAAACAGCTGAAAATCTCAGGGCTGGCTGGCAGAGAATCAACCGTCTTTCAGATTTTTTTTTTTTTTTGAAATGATTGCAATTAATCTTATTGTTTTACGTTATATATATTAATGATGGTATATTATATAAATTGAGACACCGTCTTCTTTTTTTGTAGTTAGCTTCAAATACAATAACTTTCAGTCCACAACTCCGTTTTACCTATAAGCTTATCCTGGATTTGCGACTAACCCCAAACGGCATTTCCACCTTGGGATACACACTAGCATCCAAGATGTATTGTCATGGGCTAACTGTGCAGCTTTTCAAATCCTAAGTAATATTGGATTTTTCGTTAATACCCTAACTTTTTATTATTTCATGTTACTAAAATAAAATTAATTGTTTAAACATAAACACGTTTTCATGGACAACAATAATTACATTATAAATAATCCAATAATAAGCAGAGCAGAAATTCAACAAAAACTATTTACTTTTGAGATTTATAAAACTACAAAAATAAATAACTTGACAGTAAAGTTAACTTTAATTAACAATACTGAAAATTATGGATCACTAAAATTTTTTGTAGAAATGAATAAAATTTTGTGTTTTGTTTTAGAGAAATTAGTTATTGAAAAAAAGAAATTCTTCTGGAATTTAGAACACCAAGTTAAAATAGATCATAAAATATTTATAATTGAAATGAAAAAATTAACTTTTTTTACTATAAATCAAGTGAAGATAATAAGTCATGTATTGCGTATAGAAAACTTTGTATGTGATAGCTTGAAATTATTAAAAAATAACTTTTAGGAATTTAATAATTTATTCGTAAAGAAATTTTATTTTTTTGTAATTAGTAAGTTAATAAATTGGGGATAATTTACGAAATAAAATGATCTTACTATTTTAATAATAAATCTGACGACGTTTTTATCATTAAATTCATGTTTTCATTCATGCTCTTGCATGATTATAATTTCGTATGAGTATAAATCCGTATAAATATACCCAGCCATACAAACTCACAAGCACTCTTGTAAGTATATGCATGATCGATTCAGTGACCTAAAAAACGGTTGGGCATGACCAGTCTTGACCAAGCATGAATCGTGTACGACCATATAAAGTCATACGTAATCATGCAAACTCATATATGATCATATAAAGTACGAAAAAATAATTGTGAATGATCAAGCTTGATCAAGTCTGATTATGCATACTCATACAAAGCTATACCCGGTCAAGTAGACTGGAGCCCGATCATTCTGGCCGCTCGAAAATAGATATGCATGGTCATGTATGATCAAGAATGATCATGGATGTCCATTCAGAGCCATACGCAGTCGTGCATGATGGTCTTGACTGGGTTAAATATTATTAGGCATAACCAGGCTTGACCAAGCATGAATCGTGCATAATCAGGCTTGATCAAACAAAAACAATAAATGCTCATGCAAGAACAAGCTTTATTATGCAGGCCCGTGCACGATCTTTCAATTTCTATTGTGCATAGTCGTGCGCTATCAAGTATGACTCATGCAAGTTTCTGCATGATGGTATATTACCATTCTTGATTGAAATATATGGTTGAGTAGGACTTGCACGCCCTTGCATGATTCATGCACGCCCATACCTGATTCATCCACGATCATACATGATTCATATATGATCATGCCTGATTCATGCTCGATCATGCACGGTCTTGCATGTTGATTTTTTCCCAGGTAGTTAACTGTTAATTTCCTAGCATTTAATGGGTCCAAGACCGCATAAAAACTGATAAACTTGTATTGGTTCCTATACGGTCTTTACTGTTATTAGGGTTGCCGTCTGCTTCTTTACAGCTACATACGAAGAAATTTGATCATATTTAGTTAAATAATATGGGTTTTCCGTAAATTGATATTAGTTTATAGATAGATATATACAACACTGGTAATTTACGGTATTCGAAAGAATCACAGTAAAATATGGTATTTTATCGCAATTCGAGGTATTTATCGGCTAAGTATGGTATTTTGAAGTAAATTACGGGAAACTGCGGTATTTTACGGTAAAGGTAAAGTAATTGACGGTAAATTTGCAGGAACCCTGTGGTATTATACGGTAAATGAGCAGGATTTTTCAGTAAAAGTGTGGTATTTCACCGCAAAAGTGAAGTATTTCACTCTGTTTAGGTATGAAAGTCACAAGTTGCGGTATATGATTAGGGTTTCTATAAATTGTCGAGTCTTTACCGCGAATTGTCGTCTTTTATCGTGAATTGCCGTAATCTACATTAATCTGCCATATACTACCATAAAATGCAACAAATTCGCAGTGAAATACGGTATTTTTCATAATTTGAATCCGCTAGGGAAGATTATAAATAGAAATGCTCGATTATGTATATCTGATGAATTTTATTTCAATTTCTGTATAAAATGAAATTCATCAACTTCTGAATTACTTATCTTAGACGGAGTTCTGGCACCCTCTAGGAGGAGCCAGACTGAGTACGTGCCGTCCTCTTCGTGGGTTCTGAGACTAGTACTCCAACCGTCAGCAGTACGCATTTATTTTCCACTATGAAACATATGGCAATTCTGTGGTTACAGGAAGCCAATAGGTACCGCTGCGTAGCTGATACCAACCCTCCAAACTGTCTTAACAATCTACGGTATACAAGCCCGTACAAAACGTTATCACTAGCATATAGTGATAATCATTTGTTGGTGTACTGAGGGCAATCTTTATAATTGCTGTCTTAGATCCAAGTAAGAATAAGTGGAGGAAGCCCTTATAGGTTTGGGAAATAGTTGCGACCCACCACTAATCCACTATGCAACCTGAAGACCAATACAGGGAATTGGTACAACGGGGGGGGGGGCTTTCCAAGCCCACTGTGACCAGAGTCTCTTCATTTCCTGAGATGGTAGCAGTATTTGGCCCAAGAGAGGTAGGACTCGTGATGGCTGAGGTTAGATACCTCGCGCAAGAGGATTTTTGATTATGCCTCCGATTAATGTCCACCTAAGTCATCTCTAGATTTATTTTTCAGCTAAGGGCGTCGTCTGGGTTGAAATGTCCAAAAAGGCGCGGAAACGGCCTCCCATAAAACGAAAATGGACTTCAACCCTTTACATTAATTAATTAATTGTGTATTATTTCTGTAGATTGTAACAGTTTGGGTTGATTAATGCCATGAATTGTTCATATTTATAGCAGAATAAGGAAACGAATGAAAATCCAGTTATATCAAAAGCTAAGCAGCATTGACGTGGGACGTTTGATAGGTACCCCCTTAGTAAAACAGCAGTTTACTGAAAAATAGTGTTTTTTTTTTCTCATGAAAATGTCACTAATATCCGTATTCATAAAGACAATAAATCCCAGTTAAATTATTTAGTTATTAATTTATTGAAATTTTAAATGTAATATTTAACATGACTAGATTAGTTCATGCATGATTATATACACTAATCACAAAAATTAAGGGACACTAACGGAATCCGAAATTTTTAATTGATTTCCAACATGCTATAACTGGTAGAAAATGGTCGTACAGTAAGAACAAAAAAAACCTTTGATTCCTCAAATTCCTTTGTCTTATTGTTTTATTGAGTCTATGAATACCGACATGGTCTGGGTTCGATTCCCAGTTCGGGCTATCTATATTTTTCTCAATTTATCTATAAATTGTCTTATTGAGAAGGTTTGCGTGTTTTAGGTTTCCACTATATTTAAATTTTAGACACCATTTAAATATAGTGGAAACCTAAAAAACATGCAAACTTTCTCAATAAGACAATTTATAGATAAATTGAGAAAAATATAGATAGCTCGAACTGGGAATCAAACCCAGACCATGTTGGTACCGCGCCGAGTGCTCTACCAGTTGAGCTATCTGGCATTATACTATATTCCGTTCAATTTGATCTATAACTTATTGAGCCACACCGTCCATCGTACGGTATTACACCATTTAAATATAGTGGAAACCTAAAAAACATGCAAACCTTCTCAATATTGAACAACATCAAATAACCGATGACGAGTGGCGTCAATTACCGTCGTTTGAGCTTCCGGCAGATATTGATGTAAATAATCCGGTCGATATTTTTTGGGCAAAGCAATTGGAATGTGAAGAAAGAGACCACGCAATGGCCTTCAAAAACGTGTCAAAATTTGTGCTCGAAGTAATTTCATTTGTACATTCGAATGCTGACAGTGAACACATATTCATCCAAATCATTTTCGGGTAATTTTTCAACGAATGCTATTTTTGAACTCTACTCATCCGATTATGATGGGTTGTGACAAAATTCCTTGAAAAATCGACCATGAAGACAAATACAGTACCTAGATTTGGAAAAAAATCTACCTAAAAAAAAGTAAAAATTTACATATTTAAGAATATTTGGGAAACTTGGTATAACTGTGGATATAATGGATGAATGAAGAATATCCTCAAAATTGTAATACTTATGAGAATTTTTTTTGACAATCACGAAGCATTGTGAACATGATAAAGAAAAAAAAATTCAAAAAAAAAAACAATTCCAACTAGATTTTACATATAGATCCAATGGATGAAAGCATTACTGAGATAGATTAATTATGTTTTTTATTGAAGGAAAAATCCCGGTGACTGCTGGGCTCAGACTTAAGTCCTCTTAATTCTATAAGTCCTTGCTGCTATCCACTGCAGTAACGCACGGATGAGATCACGTATAAATGAATAGCATAATTATCAACACATAGAGTTTTAAACTTTCATGATAAAACTTATATAATTTCATTAGATTATAAGAAATGATATAATTTTGGAGAATGTAATAATTTCATAATAAAAGTCTATAACATATGATAAATAACGATGTACAAAATCATATATTGCAGAAGAAGTACTGATTTTATGAAGTTTATGAATTTTATGTGGTAAAGTTTCAGAAAATTATATGAAATATAACAGAACTTTATACTATTTTATAACTCATGAAATTTTATAAAATTTTGTAGAAAGTTTTTGATAGGTACATTTGATACGTTAAACCGTCTACTATTTTATAGTATTTTTCGATCAGTAATATCGAAAAAATACAATAAAAATCACTGTTTTTTTTACACTTTTCTCGGATATTTTACATATTAACAAGTCCTGATGTGAGTAATATTGAAATAATTATATATTTTCGGAGCTTGATGAGTTCTTGAAGTAATTGAGTTATTATTTCAATTATTTTCTCGAGATTAGCACAAAATGATGATGATGAGTACTAGAAATACGTGTTTGGATTGTATGTTGTGAAAAATAATAGTGTTGGTTTCTTTGCCATGAGGCAGGAAAAATTTAATGCGCATGCGTTGCATTTCGCATGCTCGAATTTAAATACTGAGGCTAGTAGGCCCCAGTAAGTGTTGCCGCTAATTGTTGTAACTATAACTACGATTGGACTGAGTCCCATGAGACTCAGTACCATTCTAGCATGGCTTTGATCCCTATGCTACAAAATAATAGTCATCAGTAGCAGAATGACTATGAAACATAGTTAGAATAGTATTAATCTCCGAGTATTTGAGGAATTTAAAATAATTATTGAAGATCGCTTTTCGACATTTTAACTGACATTAATAGAAATGATCAAGATAGAGGGTTACATGAGCTCTCAATAAAACCAAAGCGTCAATAAATAAAACATCCTGAAAAAATTTCAGAAACAGTGATTTTTAACTTCCCGCTAAGAAAACCCGTGAAAAATGAATCATACATGGCCATATACGGCCATGCATGAAGCATATATGGCCATACATGAAGAATGTATGGCCATACATTTTTAATACAGCCATGCATGGCCATATGTAGTCATACAAAACCATGTATGATCATACATGGCCTTGTATGGTTCATATATGGCCATGTATGACTGTATTAAAAAAGCTGGTAGGTCCATGAATGGTCATATATGCTCCATGTATGGCCAGGTATGATTCATTTTTCACCGGAATGCACGCTTCGAATGCTCGTCCTGTGATAAATGAATCATACGTGGGCATACACACTTCTTCAATACAGCCATGTATGATTAATTTTTCGACTATTACAATTACTTATAAACAGGATGTTGCAGTGTTAAAAAAATAAGAAATTTTTTTGATATCACTAACAGCATATTGATGATTATATTGTGCTTTTTCGAAAGTGATTATATTCTTTGAACGTTACGTAGCACAACTAAACTTTGTTGTAACTGTCGGTCGCATAGCCCAGTCGTCAAAGCGTCAGTCTCTCGTACGGAAGGTCCCGGGTTCGAATCCTACTAAGCGGGTGTGGTTATTAATAAGTCTAGCGTTTTTTCTCTGAATTAAAAATTTCCATTTCGATTAGGAATTCAATTAATCGCATATCTGATAATCTCTGCGTCGCCAAAATAATAAAAAAAAAAAAAATAAAAAATTTTTTCTTTAATTGAGTTAAAATTTCTATACAATGTCATGTATGGCCGTATCAAGCCATGTATGGCCATATATGGCCATGTCTGGCCAATTTTCATACATGGTCATGCATGGAGCATTCATGTATGATTCATTTTTCACGGGGATTGTAAATTTTAAAAAATTCGGGAAGATAATGTTTTTACCCCGATTTTCGAAAATCTAGTATTCTAAATATGTGAATGTTTCGAGGACCTAGAAAGCTATTTTGACTATTTCCAGGATGATGTCTGATTATCTGTAAGTATGTGTGTGTGTGTGTGTGTGTGTGTGTGTGTGTGTGTGTGTGTGTGTGTGTGTGTGTGTGTGTGTGTGTGTGTGTGTGTGTGTGGATGCTAACTCTTCACATCTTTGTGAACGGAGAAAACCGTTTTTTATCAATTATCTTTGAAGTGACTTATCCGATCAATTCCAAAATTTAGGCAGCTCTAAAACTTAATCAATCGCGTCGATTGCCACATTAAATTTCGAAATCAGTTAATTAGTTCAAAAGATATAGATGTCTAACAATTAAAAAAATAACAATTTACCTCGTTTTTCCTGAATAACTCAGAATATAACTAACCAAATAGCCTAAAAACCATACCAGCTCGAAATCTTTATGTTTTTCCTCGATCACTACATAATGTTATGCAATACGTTTTTTAGTTTAAATGATTATCAACAAAACAAATGAAGAAACATCGTTTTTAAAATTTTCCTCGGATACTTTATATATTAACGCTCTGATTCTTAAATCTTCAAGCTTAAACATATAACGTGAATTATTTGAGCTTGAAAAGCTCATCAAAACCAATTGTACTCAAGAGTATTTTCGAGCTCGAAAACCGTGAGAAGTTGTTAGGCTGGCCAACCGTTGCCCAGATTTTTTTTTATATTTTCGTCGATAATATCATTTCAAAAATACTGAGAAAAATTCGTAAACGTGAATTAAATCCGGAGTGAACACTTATTATTTCGTTTGCTTGCCGTCACTATTATACCAATAAGATAATTGTTGACAGCTTACACATCTAAATACACATTATTTTACTTTCTGATGTTTGATTATACAGTGGTTACATAATAAAAGAAATCATCGTGATATTTGTGTAGTTAATGCATCCATTGTTTTTTTCTAAATTACATTCACTGTGTACAATTAGACCTTGGACTAAAGATCATCCACGGAGAAAAAAGTATGGTGACCAGTACGATATAGTATGCTACCTGTCACGATACTCGTTTGGTTATTTGGAGGTTTGTGCAAGTAATAATACGTATAGTGCTGACAACAATTCTGATCGTAAATCGGGCTAGAATGAATCTCTATGGTAGCTATACAAATCGCTCCTTTTACAATACACAAATCATTAACCAAAAGATCGTTCCAATCACAATATTTTTTTCTCTGGTTCCGCATTATCAGAAATTTTTAATTCTTGTCGCCGTGAGAGGATGGATATTAATTTAAATATAGTGTTTTCAAATTTAATATCTACTATAATAATAATAAAGAAAAACGATACATTTCGAAAAGGTCTGTACTATTTATTTTCTTCCATTCAATTTCTATTTTTTGCCAACTTTAATCCAGAAATAAGTTGAGACGTTAAAAATGCTCATTCTCTTTCTTAGGACAGAACACGTCTAGTTTCTGCTCACTGAATTCATTTCTGACTTCACTCCGATCTTGTCAGAATTGCATTTGTAAATTGCAAGCCTCATCAGAATAGTCATATGTCATTCCAACCAACCAAGTTGACAGATTAATTTGTCCAAGCGTCATTAACAAGTAGTTATGAAAAGTGAAATGTATAGCTTCGGATAACATTCGATTTCAGATTGGGTGTGACACCAGTCTTTATTTTCAGCTTAGGCAAACAGCCTCACCTTTATCCAAAATCATCTTATTTTATCCCTCGTCATATCATATGCTATTTTATAACGCTGTTTATGACGTTCAAACTCGCCGTAAAATGTAATTGTCATTTCTTAAAACTTTTTGCTCTTTGTGCATAAATCATAAAATTCAGTTTTCAGTTAGCAAGTGCAACAGGTTTATGATAATTATTTTGAAATATATATATTGCGAACAAATAAAAAATGAAAGTGATAAATGTGCTGTTTCTAACAGAAATGAAAACTATATACCAGATAAATAGTATATCATGAAGCAAGCTCCGAAAACGATGTGTATATGCTATGAAGAAATAAAATATATGCAAAAATTGTAAAAAGTGTAAAAAACTCGCCATAAATCGACATAACCCTTTAGATATAAAGTAAGTTGAGTGATGTATCCGAAATGTTTGCGGGCTTCTAGCCAGTAAAGCAAAAGCTTTGCAAAAGAGGGATGCAACATTAGATCTCTTCCGGTCGACCCATCCTGTGGTGAGCTACTCTTGCACCACTGCGGCTGGTGGCTTTCACCATTTATCTTTTTCGCTGACTTGGCTTGACCCCGTCTTGTCGCTACGATTTATAATCGAGATCTTGTTTGAATATAAAAACTGAAAAATATACTAAAATGTATGCTATGGACACACTGCATACTGAAAAAATATAATAAAGGAAAGCTATAAAAAAGAAAGTATAGAAGGTATACTGTTTATATAAACGAATCAATACAGCACGATGTAATATGAGAGACTATTATTTTATAACTTTACAGTTTACAAGTAGAGATTGCAAAATATTAATAATTTTTTTTGCTTTTTAATGAAATTTCCCTATTTCTGATAAATTAGTTTCATTTAGTCTTCTGCATACAAAATTTGACACATTCGTTATTTAAAACAAAAATGTATTAATAAGAATCTACCCATGTTTTTTTTTCTTATTTTAATACTTCTTGCAGTTTTTTTTCTAATCATTACTCTGCCTAAATCTGTAGATTATTTAGGATATTGCCTAAATATATAAATAGAGAGAATGTTCTTGATTCAATAATTAGGTTATTATACACTAATGGAAAAAATTAAAGGATCAAAAAAAAATTCTAAATTTTTGGGTGATTTTCAACAGGCCGTAACTTCGAGAGAAATGGTCGTACAAGGAAAAAAAAAAAGGAAATTGTAGCTCCAAGTGTCTACTTTTTGGATTAGAACTTCAAAATTTTTTTGCGTCAGCGGTTTTTGAGTAATCTTAGAAAAACCAGCGACAAAAAAATTTTCAAATTTTTTTTACTTTTTTTTTTTGGTCTACGGGCGTGGGAAATTTTTTTTTTGCTTAACCACTATAAGGATCGGATACCTTCATTATTCAGCTTTAATTTCATTTTTTATAGATCTTGATACGTCCATTTGTCGCCGAGATATCGGTCTTCAAATGAAAAAGGATCCTTTTGTCTGTGATTATCGATATCTCAGCAACCAATGATCGCACAGAAAGTTAATGGTGGGTTTCGAAAACTTAAATAAATTCCCTTGAACGATTAGTCATTTTTTTTTCGTAAAAAAATTTTTCCTGTCGTCACATTAATTTGAAAATGCAACAAAAAAAAGGCTTTTGGTGGTTTTTTGGAAAATCAAGCGCTGGATCGAAAATATTGTGGAAATCAATAATGTTGAGTGTGCATTTTACAGTTCAATATGCCCACAAAAACACCACAAAGAGCCAGATTGATCCAACCAGCCGTTTTTTTGTTTCATTCGATCAACTTTTAAAAAAAATTAAAGGATCACTTTTTTTGCTCTGAAAAGCTCATAATCTTTAACAAAATGAAAAAACAAATTTCTCCGAGCTTCTTCCACATTCTCATACCGAACAGTGTTTAAATTTCCTGAAAATAAAAAAATTTAAAAAAAAACAAAAATTTTTTCAAAAAAAAATTTTTTTTGAAAATTTTTTTTTTTTAACAACTTTAAGAAATTTAAGAGACCAACGCCCAATCATTTCAAACACGTTTTCTTCGCTGCATTCCGTGGTCTCTTAAATTTCTTAAAGTTGTTAAAAAAAAAAAATTTTCAAAAAAAATTTTTTTTTGAAAAAATTTTTGTTTTTTTTTAAATTTTTTTATTTTCAGGAAATTTAAACACTGTTTGGTATGAGAATGTGGAAGAAGCTCGGAGAAATTTGTTTTTTCATTTTGTTAAAGATTATGAGCTTTTCAGAGCAAAAAAAGTGATCCTTTAATTTTTTTTTAAATTTGATCGAATGAAACAAAAAAACGGCTGGTTGGATCAATCTGGCTCTTTGTGGTGTTTTTGTGGGCATATTGAACTGTAAAAGGCACACTCAACATTATTGATTTCCACAATATTTTCGATCCAGCGCTTGATTTTCCAAAAAACCACCAAAAGCCTTTTTTTTGTTGCATTTTCAAATTAATGTGACGACAGGAAAAATTTTTTTTTACGAAAAAAAAATGACTAATCGTTCAAGGGAATTTATTTAAGTTTTTGAAACCCACCATTAACTTTCTGTGCGATCATTGGTTGCTGAGATATCGATAATCACAGACAAAAGGATCCTTTTTCATTTGAAGACCGATATCTCGGCGACAAATGGACGTATCAAGATCTATAAAAATTGAAATTAAAGCTGAATAATGAAGGTATCCGATCCTTATAGTGGTTAAGCAAAAAAAAATTTTCCCACGCCCGTAGACCAAAAAAAAAAAGTAAAAAAAATTTAAAAATTTTTTTGTCGCTGGTTTTTCTAAGATTACTCAAAAACCGCTGACGCAAAAAAATTTTTAAGTTCTAATCCAAAAAGTAGACACTTGGAGCTACAATTTCCTTTTTTTTCTTTCCTTGTACGACCATTTCTCTCGAAGTTACGGCCTGTTGAAAATCACCCAAAAATTTAGAATTTTTTTTTGATCCTTTAATTTTTTCCATTATGTAGAAATCGAATACACGTACTAAATGAAATTAATTTCTTCCCTTCATAAAAGTTTCATGGTATTTAAAAAATAAAATTGAAAAAAACTTTGTTTTTAATAACTTGAAAACTACGTGATCAATTTATGTGTTTCACATTTAATATGTTAAATTCACTTTTTAAAAATATGTCCTTTTCATTATAATTTTTTTCTATTATTTTACAAATTATTCTCATTTAGCATAATCAATTTTTTTATAGAATTAACAAAAAATTCTTAAACAAAATTTAACATATTATTTTGGTGAAATTATTGCACTGCGAAAAATGTGCGGATCGGTTTCAAATTCAGATGAAAATGGATAAGCTCAGAAAAGTTTTAAATTCTGTATTTTTCTGCACAAAAATATTCATTTATCTAATATTATAATTTTAAATTATGTCGATAAATAAATTTTTCAAAGTCCTAAATGTAAATTTTCATTCGTTAAGGATTTTGAGGTCTGTAATAATTTAAAATCGATAAATTATTCGCATTTAGACTTCATAGTTCTTACTAAGGATTTCGAGTACTAAAGAGTTACTTTCAGGGCGGCAAATAAAACATGAATGAAATTACGGCTTTTGAGGACTGATCAAAATCGGAATTGTTACTGAACCTAAAAATTAATGTTGCTTCAAATGCTATATCAAAGATTAAATTAGCTCATCTGTTGAAACAAAAATTATGATGTATTTATATACACCGTACGTACATATTATCTCATAACTACTCAAAAATGTATAGCACTCAAGCTTAATCCGAGCTAAAGTCTCAACTGGAAGTTTACCAATATTGAATCCTAAGCTGAACTGATGAATTATAATTTACACTTTGAAAATGTTTAAATACAAGATCTCCGGGGATTTAGATAAGGCTTATTTGTTACGTAAAATATATAAATATGAAAGAAAATTCGCCAATTATTCAATGTGCCTATTATAAAAATATGGTTTAATAGCTTAGCTGAACGGTTGATTAATAATTCATCTTAATCAATGTCAGAAAACATAAATCAGACGTCATAAACTGTCATAATTTCATTTGAAAACTTCATTATAATGGAAACGATGATAAATGAGTAATGCAATTTAGATTGAAAATGATTTTAATTAAAAAAATTATCAAAAATTTTTGGTAACATTCAGATATTAATTTTAAAAAATATAATAAAAAAATCGGTCTATCGGTTGAACCTGCGCGCCGGCCCTAAAACACCTTGAGCTCGAAAAAATTGTTATAAATACAATTTAAAGCTCTTCGAGCTCGAAAATACTTTTGTATACCATTGTTTTCGAAAAAAGCTGTTTTTAGCATTTCTTGTTCCCACGATATCTCTCGAACTAACCAATAGAGATGGCTAAGGTGGCAATTGATGCGTTTCATGAAGTTCTAGAGTTGATTAGATTTTAAAGTCGATCGTTCGACTCGTTTCTGAGAAATCAATAAAAAATAAAAAAAAAAAAAACGAGTGAGCCTCACAGACATAAAGTCACAATAGAAGTGAAACTTTGTTAATAATTAAGTCGGTCTAAATAAATAAATAAATTAATATAAATATAAATATATATGCAATATTAGCCATTAGATCTTGTCAGATAGTATAGCATCGGGAAAGAAGAAATCTCTGAAAATAAAACTATGTATAACTAGTTTTCTACTAAATGTAAAAATTTACAAAACAATAAATTGTAAGAAGAAGAGTCAATATTTCAAAATATATTTATGTTAATTAAATGTAAAATTATAAATATGAATTATAAATGACAAAATAAAAAAAAAAGCCCCAATTAAAAAAATCTCTAGATTTGTAAACCATTAAAAAAAAACATGGTCAATATGTACAAATTTGTAAATAATTTTTGTGCATATTTGAAAATATTTATAATTAAAAAGAACTACATTAAAAAGTTGATAAAAAGTAATTACTATAAATGAAAATATACCTCCATGTAAATTACTGTATAAAATTTAATTTCAATGAATAAAAACGTAAATGATTTTAAAAAACTGTAATTATAATAGAATAAAATCATTTTACTATATTTAAAATATTGTTTTTAATTAAATAAATAAATAAATGAAAGTATGTAATTGTAAAGAGGACAAAAAAAAAATTATTACGAAAAAAAAAAATCTAAAAACAAACATTTGGATAACTAAACATGTATATAAAAAAATTATGTAAAATGAACATCTCTATAAATAAAATGCCTATAAAAAATTAACTGTTTGTAAGCAGCAGCAATCCTTATAGCCCAAGGTCGTGGTTGCGGGCACTTGAGACTCAGGGCTCTGACGTCAGTGTGACGTCAATCACACCTCCATAGATCGACTACCCCCATCAACTACAAGTCGTGGGACTAGAGGACAATGAGGAGACAGGCAGTTCTAACGCAAACCCCGATACCCTCGTCACGTAGTGAACCATCTTGTACACCCCTCATCCGTATCATCATTATATTTGTATCATTCATTATATATATATATATCCACTGCCACTTTGCGCAGTATATTGTAATAGCATATTAAATAAATAAAGTACCTAGCTAAGTGAACTAAAATTTAAATCGCGTTTACATATCAGAAGTGGGATAAGTAATCCGTGCGCGAGTTATTAGTGGTGACGCATATCCTGGGTGAAGTCCTTCGCACTACACTCCACCGCCGGGAGAAAGGCAACGGAGCTTGTCCCGGGAGACGACGCCGTCTCGGTCAGTAGACAGAGAGCGACGGCGGCGATCGATCTCACGACGATCCTTGCCGAGAGGACCAGCACCTCATCACAATCGGCACGACTATGGGGAGCGCAGCTATCGTCGTGACCCATATAGACACGACAGCGAGGACAGAAGAGCCGAATTCGGTGGTCGCGGAACATCGTCACGTAGTACATCGGTCTCTGATTTACAAGAGGCGATTATTAAGATTGCGGAGGCTATGCAAGTGCCAGCCGATCGACCGAGATCGCACAGCGTCGCTGATGGACGACGCATCCAGGTGTGGATCCAAAAGGTCGAGGAACTCCGAACGATCAACGGATGAGATGATGTCATCACCGCCAACCTGGCGATGGACAAACTAATAGGCACAGCACACCAGTGGTACGAGAGACTAGACTCTGTCGCATTTTCATGGGAAGAATGGAAGATAAAACTCATTGAGGCATTCACGGTGCATCGGAGGATGCCAGATAGAATGCGAGCGATGCTGGACCGTAAGAAGAGGTCAGACGAGTCGATGATGCATTATTTCTTCGCTAAATCATCCCTTGTAGCGGGGTGTGGCCTTAAAGGATTGGATGCGGCTGACTGTATCGCTGACGGGATCACCGATCACTCGCTGAGCCTCACGATCGCGAGAAGTCGCTTCCTAACACCGGAAGAGCTCCGAGTGTTCCTGAATACCATCGAGGAGACGGTGAAACCGACAGCGTGACACCAGGAGAGAGAAACATAACATCGAGGCATGCCCGGCACCAACGGAGCATGCCCCAGCCTCGCTGGCCTCACCCTGATACCATCAAGCGTAGTCAGGGGAGCAAGAAGCTTGCGGAGGAGAAGAAGACTGCAGACAAATCAACAGCACAAGTTAGGTGCTTCCGTTGTGGCGAGTTAGGCCACGTAGCGAGCCGGTGCGTAAAATCTAAGAAAGAAGGCGATGGAGAGAAGAAGATCTTAGCCATTGGATCTGAGCCACGAGCCGGTGACTTGAGGTTCATAGATATCACTGTCAACGGGAAAGTCCTGAAAGCGTATGTTGACGCCGGGAGCCAGTGTGTCACCCTGAGAAAGGGAGATACGGATAGCTTGCAGTCAGAGATTAAACCGACGGACGAAGTACCACGAGGCTTTGGTGAAGGCATTGTCCATCCGTACGGGATTGCCAAGGCGAAACTACAAGTAGACCTCGCCGAAGGAGAGGTCAACGTGCACATCGTACCAGACGATCTACAGACTATCCCGGTTATTATGGGACAGCCATTCCTTGATTTACCAGGAGTCAGAACGGCACCAGGAGATGGCGAGCTGAGAGTATTTCACAAGGCGGCAGTTTCACTAACAGGGTTAGATACGCTGTCACCTGTTAAGGTGTCATTATGGGCCACGGAAACGACAGTCATCCCGCCGCAGCAATCAGCAGACATCAAGGTAAAATTAAATGACAGCTATATTAATGATTTGTATACAGAGCTTAGTGCACGCGGGCAAGAAGGCCGAGAACATTGTATTCCCCGGTGTATGATAGAGACAAACTCGTCAATATTGCCGGTCATAAATCTTTCTGATAGTCCACTCGTAATAAATAAAGATAAAATTGTCGCCAGAGCTGAACAGGCCTGAGAGGAGACAATAGACGAGCATGAAGTTCGAAAAATTTGTGCAATGACGAAAATAGAGAAAGATAGAATACCGAAGGATCAATTCCAGGTAGAAGGTCGACTACCTGAGGTTGAAAGGGATGGTCTTTTTCAATTGCTAGACGAATATAGAGATTGCTTTGCGTTTAACATAAGCGAGTTAGAGCAAACGAATGCCGCAGAAATAAAAATAGAATTGACGGGAGATAAAGTTGTGACTTACAGGCCGTATAGATTGTCATATGCAGGGCGGGAACAAGTACGAGAGATAGTCAATAAATTCAAGGAAAACAGTATTATTCGCGAATCCAATTCACCGTTCTCAAGTCCTATGTTGTTAGTCCGTAAAAAGAACGGCGAGGTACGTATGTGTGTTGATTATCGCGCGTTAAATGCAATTACAAAAAAAAATCACAAGCCGCTACCGTTAATAGAAGATCAACTGAACGAATTACAAGGGGATTCGCGATTCACGAAATTGGATATATTCTCAAGGTACTACCAGGTACGAGTAGCGGCAAAATCGATCGAGAAAACCGCGTTTGTAACACCAGATGGATAGTATGAGTTGCTCCGCATGCCCTTTAGGCTGGCAAATGCACCCTCAGTGTTTCAAAGACTTGTAAATCAAATAATATCACCTCTTAAAGGGAAAATTCATGTCCTTGCGTACATGGATGACATTTTTATACCATCAACAAATGTGCAAACCGGTCTTGAAGCATTGAGATGCGTGTTGGAACAAATACGGCATGCTGGGCTAACTTCAAAACTAGGTAAATGTACGTTCTTACAAAAAACGGTCGACTATCTGGGGTACGAAATAAACGCTGACGGGATTAGGCCGGGTGGTCATAAAATCGAAGCTGTCGCACAGATGCCAGTACCCGAAGATGTGCATCGAGTTCGAAGATTTATTGGTCTTGCCAGTTACTTTAGAAAATTCATACAGAATTTTGCTGTAATTGCCAGACCCCTACCTCTGCTCACAAAGAAAAGTGAAAGTTGGCGTTGGGGCGATGAACAGAGGGACGCGTTTGAAAGACTGAAAGAAAAACTTGTAAGCAGACCCGTGCTAGCATTATATAAACATGGAGCGGAAACCGAGTTACACACAGACGCTAGCAAGATCGGTGTAGGTGGAATATTATTTCAAAAACAGGACAATGGAATGTTGAGACCCGTCGCTTATTACAGTAGGCAAATAACGAAGGAAGAACAACGGTATTATTCCTACGAACTCGAAACACTGGCAGTAGTGAGTAGCTTACAACGTTATCGCGTCTATCGTTACGGGATGCGTTTTAAAATTATCAGCGATTGTAGCGCGTTGAGAACAACTTTTGTCAAGCGTGATCTTCTCCCTCGCGTCGCGAGATGGTAGCTTCAATTGCAGGAGTACGATTGTGCAATCGAATATCGAGAAAGTATAAAGATGCCCCACGTTGACGCGCTGAGACGGAGTCCGGTCACATCGGAGCAAGATGCCGCGAGGATTGAGGACATCGGGTTATTGCGTATAGAAACGGGCGATTGGCTGCTGTATGCACAGTTACATGATCGACGGTTAAAATACGTGAGGGAGGTTCTGAATGCTGGACCTAAAGGCGCCGAGGATAAGCAAGTCCACAGTGAGTTTAAACTTAAAGACAATCGAGTATTTCGGAAGGTAGACAAAGGATTAAGATGGGTGGTACCGCAAGTGGCAAGGCGATAGATCGTTAATTTATGCCACGATGATATTGGACATGTGGGACTTGACAAAACGTTAGAGAAATTGCGCAGTGATTACTGGTTTCCGTCAATGAAACGTTATGTCAGGCGATACATTAGTTCATGTTTAAATTGCTTATACAACAAAGAACCGGCCGGAAAAAGGCCAGGTCACTCACATCCTATAGAAAAGGTCGCCGAAGCTATGCGTACCGTACATATTGACCATTTGGGATCCATCGTACCGAGTACCTGTAAAAATACTCAAATACTTGCAATGGTCGATTCATTTACGAAATACGTGTTTGCAAGTGCGGTGAAGAACACACAGACTTCACCAGTTATAAAATTTTTAAACGACCCCGCGGACACGAGAGTTGGTTTTCCCCGACGCATAATTAGCGACCGTGGCACTGCGTTCACGAGCAAGGCATTCGAAGAGTTTTGTAAAGAAAAAAATATACAGCATGTTAAAACTGCTGGAAAGACACCCAGGGCTAACGGGCAGGTAGAAAGATATAATCGAACAATATTAGGTATGCTGTCTGCGAGCGTTAAGGAAGAACCTCGATGGGATCGTAAATTACCCAGGGTAATCTGGGGATTAAATAACACCGTAAATATGGCAACGGGGAAACTACCTTCGCAATTATTGTTCGGGTTTCGACCGCGACATTCGACTGAATCACAAGTGTTAAATGAGTTGGGTGAGAGTGATTGCACTTATAACCGTACGAAAGATATTGAGTAGGCACATCGGGTTATCGAGCAGACTCAGCAACAGCAGGCTGCTCGGTACAATCGGAAACGAGCTTCGCCTCGAGTGTTCAGTTGTGGTGACACAGTAATGGCTAGACGCGTTGTAAGCTCAAATGATGGGCTGAGTAAAAAATTATTGCCGAAGTACACTGGGCCATATCAGGTCACCAAGGTCCTCGATAAGGACCGTTATATGATTTTAGCATGTTGCACGAAATTAAGGCAGTTGGACTGCACTCGCAGCTGTCTATTTGCATGTTGTGTGTTACTAGAAACACAAATTACTAATATTAATTTCTACTGTTATAGAAAAACGTCGAGTGACTCAGAGTATGGCCTCTGCGTGCTCTCCTCCGGGTGCTGACGTCTCGAAAACGTGACGAATGTCAGGAAGGCCGACTATAAGCAGCAACAATCCTCATAGCCCAAGCTCGTGGTTGCGGGCACTTGGGACTCAGGGCTCTGACGTCCGTGTGACGTCAATCACACCCCCATAGATTAAATACCCCCACCAACTACAAGTCGTAAGACTAGAGGACAACGAGGAGACAGGCAGTTCCGGCACAACCCCCGATACCCTCGTCACGTAGTGACCCATTATATTTGTATCATTCGTTATATATATATATATATATATCCACTGACACTTTGCGCAGTATATTGTAGTAGCATATTAAATAAATAAAGTACCCAGTTAAGTGAACTAAAATATAAATCGCGTTTACATGTTTTTGAACATCTCTATAAGATATGATATCTATAATCAAATTTGATTTGATATTATATTTTATAGAGATGTTCAAAAACAATTAATTTTTTATAGATATTCTATTTATCGAGATATTAATTTTTACTTAATTTTTTTCTATACATGTTTAGTTATGCGAATGTTTCTTTTTAGAATTCGTTTTTTTATAGTAACTTTTTCTAGTTCTCTTTAAAATTAAATACTTTCATTTATTCATTTATTCAATTAAAGACAATATTTTAAATATATTTAAACGATTCTATACCTTTATAATTATAGTTGTTTTTAATTTTTAATGTTTTTATTTATTGCAATTAAATTGTATACTTATTTTATATTTATAGAAATTATATTATTCAAAACTTATTCAAAACTTACGAAATTTTATTGTTTAAGACTGTCCTAGATATTTTTGGTTATGAAAATGTTATATTTTAATGAAATGACAATAATTGAGTTATAAAAAAATACAAAAACCAATTCAAAATACTAGTTACATATTATCAGTTAACATTCAAAATTCTTGAGCGCCGTTTAAATATTTGAATTTTGAGCTGAAATTTTCAGCATAGTCATGATTTTACAAATATAAACTATTGCTGCCATGAGGAAGAAAAAATTTTGAAATAAAAATTCATATTTCGATCATTTTTGATATTTTAAAAATTCGTGAGCGACCTCTTAAAAATTTTTTATCGAGCTGATTTTTGGAGAGGCTTCTTAAAACATCGTTAACCAACAAATTTTAATAAGAGACTCGAAAACAGAAATAGTCGGTTTTTTTGCGCCACCCTAATATATATATGAATAACATGGTTAAATTACGACGCATGCGCACTACACTCGTCCATTCTACTTGACTCTTCTCAACTCCCCCCACTCTTTAAAATATATAAGGCTTGCTATGCAAGCAATTCCCCATCTCGCCTTTTCTTAACTTTCACTCAATGGTTCTCCTCTGGCACTACCTCCCCCTTTCCGCCTCAAATCTTTCAATTTTAGCCTCCGTAAAGAAGTTTCACTTCAAAAAGTTTTCTTTTCGCAATTCGCAAATATTTTTGAGTTCACTTGATCAAATGATCTGAAATTTTCAGGAAAGTTGATAGCCAACAAACTCTTTCGACTGCCGCAACAACCATTCAAATCGGTTTATAAGTTCGAAAGTTATAGACCGATCACACACACACATACATACAGACACTCGGACATCATTCTGAAAATAGTCAGGATAGCTTCCTAAGACCTCAAAACGTCGACATCTGATGAAAATTCGATTTTTGAAAATCGTGGTGAAAACAATAACTTCCCAAAATTTTGAAAACCATCGATTTTCTTAGCGGGAAGTTAAAAAAAAATCTTTTTTTGTCGAAAGAAAAAAAATTAATAATATAAGAAAGAAGTTAATCTTTTGATTTTATTCATTATAGAAAACTTTTATAATTAGTCTACTAATCAATGCGGAAAAATTTATTAATGGCTTGAAATAATAAAAAAGTTTTATCTATAGAAACTTATGAGTGAAAGTAAAAAAAACTTTCTTTAGTCCATTTAATATAGGCTTTTGTAATGAAAAATAATATCTCTCCAAAACTTAAAATAAGCTATAAATTATTATTTTACACCAATCTTAAAGCATTGGGTTGACATTTATGATCATATAGTTTGGAAGATTTTCATTTTTTTTACGCTATTGTTCTCAATTATTGATAAATTTAATTTTATATCTATAATATCTAGTGTATTTTTTATTACTCATATTCTATTCTTGTTGATAAATATAAAAACTATGCCTGTTATGTCCAGATTTAATCAATTAAAATAATTAATTATTGGAAATGGTCGCGTGGGCCTCAAGTGGGAGGCACCGGGCAAACAGGGTGATTTTCCTAGAGGATTAGCTCTAGGTTTTATTTTTATTGTGAGAACTCGAACGACAAACCCCGCAGGGGCCTCTCTGTAGTTTCGATGCAGAATTTGGATGCAATACGTTAGCGAAATTGATAATTTCACCTACCTTTCGTTGTTCGCTGCTTACTTGCAAGTTGGTCTTTAAGATCTCTGGACTGCAACTCTCGTGAACGGCTTCTGTTGGTCTCTGGTTGAAAGATGATTTGGTCCAGGAAAAAGGGATGTGGTTCTTAATATTAAAAATAATCTAATATGCCGATTTCCCCAATAATAGATGTTTATTGAAATATTTTCCTATGGGCTCGCCGTACTCAGTTCACAAGATGTTAAATTTTTCTTAACACTAAAGTTCTTTCTTTAAACTTAAATCTCTTGGATTTACACTTAACTATTACTTAAACTTATGGTTTTACACTTTGGATTTATTGAGTCTATAGCTCATATGAGTTCGGTCTGAATCTCTGACTCCAGCAATTCACTCGGACGAGAATCGCTATTGACACACTTAACAATTATTATAAAAATCACTTCCCATGAAGTGATTTTTGGAATAGGAAAAGATATTTTCGAAAAGACAATTTTGAAGAGAAATTTTACGGTAACAAGCAACTTGCCACGCCTCCTCGAGTGCAATATCAAGACGATCTTCCCGTGGGATTTTATAGTATACTTGACTGTTTAGATTTTATGAATGAAAATGAACTAATCGGTCTAAGAGAAATAGAAAATAGAAAAAGGGGTTGCCTAAACGTAACACGGTTTAGAACTCACGCGAGCCAGCAAGGAAGATACATTAACTTCTCAAGCGTCATAGGCTGCCGCACCTTGGTGTTCGTTGTTTTTATCACCTCAGTTCGCGGTGCTAGAGGGAATTATTTAGAATATATAATTGGGTGAGTCTAAAATACAGTCAAGTGTAATTCCCTGATTGGAAGAAACGTTGACGACGTGCAACGAGGTGTTGGCCGAAGTTGCTATCCCTAAAATTGTTAACGCTGCACTTTACAGCGAGCGTGGCAAAGAGGCCCTTTTAATATATACGGCAAGCCGGATATAACAGTCTCATTCTTAAATTGAGTAATTGAAAGTACTATTTTTTTTCTGTCCTCATTTTATACCCATTCAAAAATCTCATTTTATATGGTTATAGTATTAGAAATAATAATCCCTTGAAATTTTCACTATCAATTTTAATTTTTAAAGCTGGTCATTCGAGTTTAAAGTTCCCCCTTCAAATACGTGGGAATGTAGTTTTTTATTGAATGTATAAATATGATTTATAATAATTTATTCAGTTACGTTTTATTGCGATCTCTTATCGTTATGTTTATTTCATGCATACCTGAATATCGGAATGTCTTTTGCACGACGAAAATGAAAAAAATTTATGTAATTTCACTGCTCAAGAAGTAGTTCCGGAAGTTAGAGGTGGCCTCATTTTTCCGGCTGACATACCACCATCTATAGGTGAAACATTTTAGAAATCTGGTCATCCAGTAGATTTTTTCTTTCCAATTTTTTTTCGTTGCACGAAAAACGTTCCGATCTCCAGGTAAATTATTTTTATAGTAACAAAGTTCCCATCAAAAATGTCTATGTACCGAAAGCTATCCCTCTTTTGAAACTTAGAAGTGCAGAAATGTAAAATAAGCACGATATAGAGGCCTTGGTGAGTGTACTGATGTCTTGGACTCTATTATTGACGACGATAGGCGGTTGTTTTTGTACCCTTAGTTGATTGTTCTCATGGTCGTTGTAGTCTTCTGTGATTTCAGAGTCAGTGGACTGATGGAGATTGGTATGTTTGCATTTTTTACATGTAACTTTTTTCCAATTATTATAATTATTGTCACCACCGGAATTATCAGGTTGGCCGATGGCCATGTGATCGTTCTCATCTATTGACTGGCAGTTATCAGCGTAACCATCATCGGTACTTTCTGACTGTTCTCTTTAGTCTGAAGTTCCTCTGCTTTAAGCCCTCGGACGGGCCTTCCCTCTCTATCAACTGGAACCTGTTTATTGGATGGTGATGCACATCGGATTCTTTTTTGCTCTCGCTCGTAATTTTTTTCCCACTTACTTACTGAACTATACCTAAATTGGGCAATGTATATGTCGCGTAAATTTTAAGAGGCACTCAGACTCAAAGCAACGAGTCGATAAAATTTTCCTTCACATATGACACTTACATTATTTTTAATGCCAAAATATAACCTATATCAATAAAGTTTAATCATATCGACATCTACAGATGTCAAGCTTAATTATAATCTACTTCTTTTAAATTAAACAATAAGACGTTGCTTAAAATTTATAAAAATATTTATTTTGTTTATTTACTAGCCGCGTTCAGTCTCTGGACCAACTAGCCTATATAGTATCAAAGTGTATTGAATAAAATATAACATTTTTGTTCATTGACACCGAAGTTTAGACTTAACTGATATGTACTATGTGAATAGAAGTTCTCGACAGCTCAAGATCCACTTCAAACTCAAGAGGAATTCTTAGAGCTCTTGAGGGTCACTGTAGGATGTAAACACAAAAAAAAAAAATCGAGAATCCAGAGACAAATTTATTTAATTTTATGTGACCTACATCGATACTTTAATATACTAGTCCCTCTATCAACTAAACTACTAAAAACATAAACACATGAATTACCGATTTAATATTTTTTAAATATCAACGATTGAGGTAATCACTTCCCGACTGAAATTGAAACTTATATGCTGGATAGCCTGTAGCTAGCAAATTTGAGTGATATCACTGTCTAATAGAATTAGCCAGCCATAACTTCACTATGTCACGCTATCTTAGCCAATGGCTGACTAATCGGAACAAGCTAGTGGATAGATTCGAACATCTCCAATAGCTAGGTTAAAATAATGAAGTAGTGAGTATGCAGTTATAAATAGTTAATCACTGACTAAAAAATGGGCAACGGTTGTCCTTGCAGGCCAGCCCTAAAACTTCCCACTGTTTTTGAGCTCAGAGAGCTCGCGCAATTTCGATGAGCATTTTATCTGCCTATCTTAACAGACGTAATTTTCAGTTAATTGATAGTAATTCGCCGAGTGGATGCAAATTCTATCGGGCTTCTAATTTTGTATACCCTGCGTGGCTACCAGCCCAGGAAAAAAAATCTCATGTCTGACCATATATGATTAGATATGATCATATATGATTGGATGTGATCATATATGACTAGATATGGTCATATATCATATACATATAGGTTTGACAAAAATTGTTTAAACTAAAAAAATAATGTTTTAATTTTATTGTTCATTAACATTCACTAAAATTTATTTATTTATAGTAATTGTTCACTCACTATTAATTTTTCTATTGACGAAAAAGTATCCGGTATTTTTCTGGGATTCGAACCTGGATCCTTCTGCGTATCAGTTGAAGCTTGTACCACTCTGCCAAACCATGGACTTAATAGTTGGCGTGATGCAATAGGTTTATATATTGATCTTAGAAATCTCAACGGTAATTAAGTTTATATTGATATTGTACACAGTATTTGAGAAGTTCTAATGCGGAATCAGAAGTTTTTTATCTTCAACAAATTAAAAAAATAAAATTTAAACTTAAGTTTAACTTAAAAGTTTAACTTAAAAGCTAAACTTAAAATTTAAACTTAAGTTTTGTCATATATGTCCATACCAGACCATATCTGATTTTCTATGCGTTAGACATCGTGTAAAGAATTTTTATGTCTCTTTATACCTGCACTGAGAGAAATCTCAGTAGTTGCCATAACTAAAAAGCGACAACTATTTTAATTTAGTTGGTGTAATGAATTCAAATAGTTATTGAAACTATTTATTACTCAGATGACTTTATTAAAATAGTTGAAATAACTAAAATTATTTTGTTATTTATTTTTAGGTATCGTTACAATTACAGTTTAGTAGTCACAATAAATAAAATACAAACTAGTTGAATCAAATATCATTTGGTACTCAATCTAACTAAAAAAAATCGTAGCAGCAACTATATATTTTTAACTATTTCGAAATAGTTGATTCAACAATTTGTTTTAAGTTGTATCCGTATATCACTATATTTTTGCTGTTGATGTAACAATTTTCAGATAGTAGTGGTTAAACATTTTACATGGTTGTATCCAACTTTTTTTATTTAGTTGGTGTAACTAATTTAAGTAGTTATGATAATTATTTATTATTCAGATGCCTTAAAAAAAATAGTTGAAGTAACTTAAATTATTCTGTTATTTATTTTTAGTTATCTGAAAAATGAGCGGATAAAACAGTTGGATCTGGCTTAGACGAGGTTATTTAAACAATTAAATATTACACCAATTTTATCAATAAATAAATTATAGGATTTATTTACACTTATTTACAACTTAAATTGTTAGATCTTAAATTCTATAGCGAATGCAACGATAATTAAATGAAAGCGAATGCAACGTAAAATACACGTATAAAAATTAACACGTGGTAAAGCGCTGTTAAATTCACGAAAACTAATTTACAATTAATTACACGTGAATCACAGTTTATTTATTTTCAATAAATAGCAGCCTTGATATACTGACTAAATATTGAGGATAATTCAGCAGAGCGGTTTAATTTTATTTAACACAAGTAAAATAACAGAAGCGATTTCAAGCACGAGGTTACTGATAGCAAAGACACGTTGTAGAATGAGTAAAAGATAGTAGCGTCGTTGACTCGTCGAGAAGCTTGGTGTCGACGTGGCAGCCTTGCTGCATATAACGAATTTTCCCATTGGCTTAAAAGCGCGGTCCTGACTTAGAAATTGTATATGCCGGGCCCAAATAGCGAGTGACCCAGCACGATTCTGACCTTCAGTCAGCAGCGAATTCGGCAACTACCGAACCAAGCGGAAGTGCACGAAGCTTGATTTAAATTAGTCAAGCTCGTGACTGAACATTATCGCTACGATTAAAGTTTAGTAGTCACAACAAATTCGAACTAGTTGAATCAAATATTATTTGGTACTCAATCTAATTAAAAAAATCGTAGCAGCAACTATATATTTTCAACTATTTCGAAATAGTTGACTTAACGATTTTTGTTAAGTTATATCTGTATATCACTATATTTTTGCTGTTGATGTAACAATTTTAAATAGTAGTGGTAAAACATTTTACATAGTTCTATCCAAGTATTTTTATTTAGTTGGTGTAACTAATTTAAATAGTTATGATAATTACTTATTGGTCAGATGCCTTAAAAAAAATAGTTGAAGTAACTAAAACTAGTTTATTATGTATTTTTAGTTATCGCTACAATAAAAGTTTAGTGGTTACAACAAATACTAGCTAGTTAAATCAAATATTATTTGGTACTTAATCAAACTAAAATCGGGACTCAGAAAAAATTTCGGGGTTAAGATAATACATTATTTCGATATAATCTATATATAAATCGTTAAATTTGCGTTCGACAAGTATTATTAAGTACTTGTACGCTTGGCTTATAAGTTAAGTAAGGTCTATGGCTACTCATCGGCCGTGTGGCGTAGCGGTATATCGTCGGTTTTGCGTGCGTAGGTTTGAATCCTTCTTAGGGCGACTGCAAAATAATTATTTAAGAAGCATAGGAAGGTTGTTAAACTTATAAGTTTAAGTGCGTGTGTCAGATAAATTTGACAAAAATAAACATAAGCTACCTCCCATCACAAAAAAAAAAAAAAAAAAAAATCATATAAAACGAAATAAACTTAAAAGCCTCGAAAAAAAAAAAATAATAAATAACCTATCAAATCATTAAAACTAACATTTTAAACGAAAAATATTTTTTTTTCCTTAAAATCCACTAAATTTCCATGGAGTCAACAGCTAAGTTTTTTTTGTTAGATCAAATATAATTTCATCATACAGATAAATAAAAATTAGTTGTTCTCATAACTAAATATGGTTAGCCGTACTATCCTACTGTAGTTACTGTAGCTAAATGTTATTTGTGTAAGTAATTATAAAATAATGTTAATATTCACTATTATTTTATAGTTTTAACAAGTTTAAAAATTTCGTTATGTTTAGTAAAAAATCTTAGTGGATTTAACGATTAGGGTTTAGTTCTTTGAATGACTTCTTTGAATTAAATATAACTATTTTTAGTCAGTTACATTAACAATTAAATCGTTGAGTTATCTACAAAATAGTTACTACAACTAAATTTAATTGTTATATTAACTAAAATTGATTTGCTATCGTAACTAAGAAAAAATATTTGTATCCGTATAACACTATTTTTTTGTAGTTGCAGTTACTGATTTTTACTCTCAGTGTAGATAGGGTAGGATACCCTTGAGCATTCACTTTCGTGATGCCACCAAATCTCTCCAATGCTTTCACCATAAGTGGGACGTTCGAGAGATCTGGGGTCTTATGGTTGATTTTTCGTTAAAGATCTCAATTTTGCGATGTCAAACACAAAATGATTTTAATTTTTGCATAGCAAACGTCACGAGAGATTTAAATAAGTTTTAACTCAGATCAGAGCGTTATTATATAAAATATCCGAAAAAAAGTATTAACAACGGTGCTTGTTGTTGATAATATGATTTAAACTAAAGAACGAATTACATCACATTATTTGGTAATTGAAATAAACCATAAAGATAAATAGTTGGAATGATTTAGAACACATTTTAGTACATTATATTATGATTTATCCAGAAAAATAACATGAATAATTTTGATTTAGATTTATTTTTTTAAAGAGTCCATCATCGAAGTAACCGTGATCTCCAGTTGGACAGTGATAATAGTTGAACCTGGATCTATGAGATGATAAGTATCGCATGTTATTCATTGGGCTGCTAGAGTTCGGAGACGACTGCTATTTGATGATCCATATATTTTTATACAGCGCTGTCTACATTTATTCGAGGTTAGGTTGATTATAAATCGGATCAGGCAAAAAAAAAAGTGATAAACATCTTGTAAATCGCATTTTTATGTTTAAAACGAAAAAAAAAAAAAATTTGGAAAATCCAAAAGTGCACGACTCATAATGCTCATTTATTATGAAATAATACAATAATAATAAAAAAATGGCGGGAAGCACGAATAAATTTAAAATATATACAATTTTCTGTAATTAAAATTTGTTGTTGTTTTTTTCGTTTTCTAATTATATTAGTAATTTTTTATAACTATAAAAGAATTTTCTCAAAATATCTCGATTAGTAACTAAAAAAAAATATATGTAAATAAAAACAAATAAAAGAAAAGAATTGAATTGAAATAATTCAGGCTTACCAATTAGCAATAACACAAAAAAAAACAGCTGTACTAGGACGGTAATGCGCAAGCGCCCCTGGTGGAATAAATGTACGCATAATGTATATATATATATATATATATATATATATATATATATATATATATATATATATATATATGTATAATTATACAGCCTTTTTATTCTTTTATTAATTGTTATTAAACGACACTGAGTTACCTAGCCATTTTCAATAGGGGATCTACAAATCTTTCAAAGAATTAAAAAAAAAAAAATTTGATTCTATTACTGGATTTTTTTGCAAGTTATCGTGTATACGGGATTCATACTTGACGGACAGGAAATTTTTTCAACTTATTTTAATGTTTTTTCGGTTTTTCTTGAACTAAATAAATTTTTGAAAAGTATTGAATTAATCTTTATTAAATTATCTTCAAAATGGTGTGCAACATATCTTAATTCCGTGAATCAACAAAGGTATAATAATTGAAATAGTTGCCGAAGTGAGGTGAAAAAAATTTTTCGATCGTAAAGCACTCTCTGATGCTTTGCATCATGAGTCGTGCAAAATGAAAATAAAGCATTATCATATATTTGAATATTTTTTGTTGAAAGTTTATTTAAAGCTGATAAAAATGATGTACGATTTTATACAATTATCTATATTTTTCATAAAGTTATGAGTGTTGAAATATTTTTTATCTGAAATTTTCAAAAATTCAAAACTTTTTCAAAAAGTGATATGAAAATTTAAAAAAAATAATGAATGAGTTTTTTTAAGAAGACTATTACATTTAAAGAAATTGGCTGAGTAAATAATGTTCGGGTGCACAACCTCGTTACTTTGGCGTGGAATGCCATATATATATATTTTTTTTTTTAATTGAAAAATAGTAGCTTGCCATTAGAAAGAGACGAATTATCTATGTCATTGTATAAACTACCGCTAGAACAAAAAATATTATCTGGTTAAAAGCTAATAACAAGTCAGTAAATTCTTTTTATATCGCACCGTCCGTAAATAATAAATAGGAGCCAATTATGAGTTTACAGTAAGTCATCTTTGAATTGAAAATTGCACTATCTATAAATAATTATTTTGAGCCAGCTGTGAGGCAATGATGAGTCAGCATTTTATTTCTATATAGCACCATCTGTAAATAAAAAATAATCACCAGCTATCAGCTTGTAGTGAGTCATCTTTCGATTTAAAAAACAGCGCCATCTATAAATAATTATTCCGAATCAACTATGATGTTATAAAGATTCAGGTTTTCATTCTCGTACAGCTCCATCTGTAAATGATTAATACTGTCTACTTACAAGATATCGGTGAGCTAAAAATATTCTTGAAAAATAAAAAATAACCAACGATGAGCTCGTTGTTTAGTTAAATCTGCGAGCTAGTAATGCTGAGCTAGTGACTGGCTCTAAACTCATCTTGATTAATCAGGATTCTTCTCGGGAATTTTGATAACTCAACACATAATTTTAAGCTATGGTTATGGAAAATTATACAAGTTATTTTTCAACGTCAAAGTCAGGTTGTTCAACATGACAAAATACGCTTAACATATCATGCGTGATATTCATGATGTTAATTTTGTGATGCAAGCGTAAACGAGGATAATCAGGAAGGTAATTATTTCAGTGACACAGAAGCTTCCACTGCTTTCAGTCATTTGTTCTTGCAGTACACCTTCACTATCTCTTTTGAAGAGCTTGGGAGTTCTTGTGCTTCCTATACTCTGTAGTAGTACGATAGTAAGAAAACAAGAGAGGACTGGGATATCCATTAAATGGGGATGAAGGAGAGAAACGCAGACAAGAGCTTCCTCTTACTCTTTAGTAGTTTTAGACTTGATGGACTCTGTTATCTCCTCAGAAATAATTACTTGTTATATTTTAAAGCAACCTAACCACTAATGATATTTTTTATTTGAAAAATCGTCTTGAAAATTTTAATTAACAATCATAATAAATTTTTACTATTGTATCATTTAAATTATCTTTTTGATTATTTTTTATTTTCAAAATATATCTCTCCCTCTGAATTTTTAATGAAAATTGTGCGTAAGCTTTATAAAGTTTTTTAAAATTGTACGGTCTCAGGGTTAAAATCATGAGCTCTGCAAAGTTTTAGACCGCTATATGAATTAGTTTATAAAAAAAAAAAAAAATATAAATAAAAACTGAAATTATAAAACAAGTTTTTTCTGTGATTGATAAATGCTCATAATTAATTACTAAAAATTAATCAAATAACTGTTTTTTAAAAAAAATTTACTGAAACTATAAGTCGAAATTACATGTATTGATTGTAAGCCTCATGATAATAATCATATGCTATCCCAACTATCTATGTTGACAGTTTAATTTGTACATGCGCAATTGGTCTTAAATTATCTCATTTCGACTGGTTCTAGTCATTTAAACTAACTTTCAATGCAAGTGATTATGGAAAGTGAAATGTGTGGCCTGCAATATAAAACATGATTTCGGAGATCGTGTGGCGCCAGTCTACGTATTTAACTTGAGTAAACAACCTCACGCTTTCGGAAAATCATCTAATTTATGCCCTGCCATACGACGTACTATTTACCACTCGCGAAAAGTTTTAGGATAACCATTTTCCCCACTTTTTTCTACATAAATCAGTAAGCCGTAATAATTAACAATTTTGAATGAAAAAGAAAATGAAGATTAAATAATAAAATAATTTTAGTTGCAATAGCAGCTTAGAGAAAATGAAATTATTAAATTCTTATTTAAGCTATATTCAAAGAGAATTTTGAATAGTTGAACAAATAAGTTGATGATAACTTTAGCAGTGTACTTTTATCTACATTTACGAAAAGATTGAGGATAGTCGAAGTACTTTTTTGTAATTTTGTGCATTGTTTAAAGCTGATTGCTTTGTCTCATCACTTTATGTAGGTAAAGTCTAATAACACCTATGTACTTTATCTGTTAAAGACTTAACTTATTCTAAATAAAAGTTTGTATGGATGTATGCATGTATCGTAAAATATAAACATTCATATAAGAATATATTTTTCTAAAAATATATACTTTCAAATTAGATACAAACATACATGTATAAATGAAATTGAAGTGACAAGTTTATATACATTTATAGAATACAATGCGTCATTTTACAAAAAGAAATGTTTTATAAGATAATTTTGTTTCTCAATTTTTCTTATAACTAAAGAATGTGACTAAAAGAGAAAAAATTATTATAAAAATATGTAAACTCCATTAGTTCATAGAGAAGTTTTAAATTCAGAAATAGAAATCGCAATTTAAACTTTTGCGCTGTACTGAGAAAGCGAAACTGTGTTTTAACAATGATCGATAGATGCTGTAAAAAGTTTTCAAAGTTTCATAAAATACCCACAAGCTATACAAAGTAAAAGGTGTTCGTTTATAATTGTTAAATAGTTAAATACAGTACTTATGTAAATTAAAGTGATGCGATGATTAAATAGTTCACAAATAAAAAGTTTTTCGAATGTATATAGGTCATTCCACCAAATAAAATTATTTTTACGGGATGACCCTCGTTGATTTGGTTCAAGCTTTGTAAAGGTGTTATATATACATGTATACATATATACATATAAGTATACTATGAGGACAAATATATCAGCTAGACTGCAGAACAGTTGACCTAAAAATCAATGGAAGAAATGTAAAATTAAAATTTTCAAAAACTCAGAAAATCATAACTTTAAAACGGCTGCATATTAAGGGCTCAAATTTTTCAGAGAATTTTTGTTTGAATGTATTGAACACCTCCACGAAGTTTGAACCAAATCGTCGTGGGTCAACTCGGGAAAATGACGTTATTTGGTGGAACGACCCATATATACTTTTTATGGCATAATCGAATGTAAGCGATGAATCATTCGAATGGAGCCTATGATTGACTGTCTGAGCCGGGAACAAGAGCTGACAAACAAATTCTGAATTCATATTTTACTCCAAACCCCATCATACATTTTTTATAATAACTGCATCAAAAATTAAATTTTAAATTTCAATTGAATAATTCAATTTAAGGCCAATGATATTGTGAATGATTCGGATATGCATGAAATAGCAGAATGATAAGAATATAATGCCTTTGATGAGTATTTTAATCAATTTTTTATTAAATTGAGGTTTTTGATTGCAATTGAGATTTATTAACATAAATGCACTGAAGTATAAGGGGCATTCCACGCCAAATCGGACGGTTTTAGAAATTTGAATTTTTAATTTCCGTTAGTTTTTGATATTTTTTAGTACTTATCAAAAACTCATCCTCCTAAATTTTGAGATTTTTTTGATCATTGGTTCAAAAGATATGAAATTTTCAAAAAACCACTCTTTCCATGGTTTTTTGTGCACCCGTGAAAAATGAATCATACATGGCCATGCATGAATGCTCCATGCATGGCCATGTATGACCATGTATGGCGATGTATGACCATGTATGACTATACATAGCTTGATACGGCCATACATGACTTGATATGACTAGGTATAGAAATTGTAACTAAATAAAATTTTTTTTTTTTTTTTAATTATTTTGGCGACGCAGAGATTATCAGATATGCGAATAATTGAATTCTTAATCGAATTGGAAATTTTTAATTCAGAGAAAAAACGCTAGACTTATTAATAATAACACAACCCGCTTCAGTAGGATTCGAACCCGGGACCTTCCGTACGAGAGACCGACGCTTTGTTGACCAAGCTGTGCGACCGACAGTTACAACGAAGTTTACTTGTGCTACGTAAGATTGAAAGGATATAATCACTTTCGAAAAAGCAAAATATAATCATCAATATGCTGTGATATCAAAAAAATAGTGATATCAAAAAAATTTCCTATTTTTGTTGACAACAATATCCTGTTTATAAGTAATTGTAATAGTCAGCTCAAATTTTTTATATCCGTGAAAAATGAATCATATATGGCCATGCATGGCCATATATGAATCATACAAGGCCATGTATGGTCATGCATGGTCATGTATAGTTATATATGTCAGTGATTAGTTGGACATATATGGCCATGCATGGCCATATTATTTTTTAAAAATCGAACTATTGTATCTGTCCTCAAAATCATATTTATCATGGAATTTTGCCATAACCTATCGTAATTAGTTGAGTAGGTTTTAAAAATACTACTTGTTAAGAAATTTATGTATACCCGGGAAAAAATGATCAGACCTGATCATGCCTGTTCATGTATAATCAGGCCTGAAATCAGACCTGATCATGCCTGTTCATGTCTGTTCATGGCTGTTTATGTCTGAAGCGTTAAATACGCTCAGGCCTGATCATGCCTGTTCATGGCTGGTCATGGCTAATCATGTCTGTTCATGTCTGAAGCGTTAAATACACTCAAGCCTGATCATGCCTGTTCATGGCTGGTCATGGCTGTTCATGTCTGTTCATGTCTATTCACGTCTGAAGCGTTAAATACGCTCAGGCCTGATCATGCCTGTTCATGTCTGTTCATAGCTGTTCATGTCTGTTCATGCCTGTTCATGCCTGTTCATAGATATAAAATTTTGTTGACCAAGAATCTATCACACATAAGATTTTTATTATTTAAAGTTCAAACAAAACTTATTTTTCAACTAAATCTTTTAGCTCAGTGGGTAGCGTGTGAAACTTTCGAGCGCAAGGTCCACGGTTCGAATTCTGCACACGCCCGAATTTTTTATTTTTTTTTTTACTTTTATAGTAATAATTATGTTTAATATAATATAGTTATACATAATTATATATAATTATATAGGGCCATTTTTTATATATAATTTTTTTCCCCGGGTGGGCATGAACAGACATGAACATACCTGATCAGACCTGAACATGCCTGATCAGGCCTGGTCAGGCATAGTCATTTTTCATGTCTAATCAGGCCTGAAAACTCATGCCTGTTCATGTCTGATCAGGTCTGATCATTTTTTCCCGGGTATATAATAATATTATATATATATATATATATATATATATATATATATATATATATATATATATATATATATATATATATATATCGTTGTCATCACGATAACGCTTCCACTTCTTATCGGATCCAAATGAAATTTTCTGGATTTGTTCTATATGCGATTATCTTGATCAAGATCAAAGATGAGCTAAATCGGTCAATTAGTTTAGTCGTTCTAGCTGTTTGATATCTTCACGATTTTTAAAAAAAATCAGTTTTCATTCACTGCTAAAGTTCATATAACTTTGAAACTAAAACTTATACACAATCTCTGTGAAAAGTATCTTAAAGCTTGTTTAATAAGCTATAATTTTTGTCTTCAAGTTTAACGTTTTAATTATGATTTCCAATTATTTGAAACCCTCGACAATTGGAACTAAATCAAGAAAAAAACTAAGCATGGTTTCAATAACTGATAATTTTACTGCTTTCATGAGCACTCTAAATTTTAAGAGCGTCTTTAGAAAAATTTACCTTCCATTATGGCGGCCGGGTGGCTTTTTTTTTTTTAGGTAGATTTCTTTAGAAATCGGCCTATTGCAATGGGTCTCATGATCGAATTATCAAAGAATTTTGCCACTATATATCTTATTTTACCTAGTAGGGTCAAAAAATACCATCCACTTAAAAATTTATGCATGAATGTATATATGAATGTGTATATGTATATATATACACTAGTCCCAGAAATTAAAGGATAGAAAAAAAATTCGAAATTTTTGGGTGATTTTCAACATGCTGTAACTCGGTAAAAAATGATCGTAGAGTAAAAATAAAAAAAGCAAATTGTAGCCTTAAGTTTCTAGTTTTCATATCCGGACCTCAAATATTTTTATCATGCTCGGTTCCGGAGTAATCTTAAGAAAACTGACAAAAAAAAAATTTTCAAAATTTTGGCTCGTCTTTCAACAAGTCTATGGGCTTTAATAAATTTTTTTCGATAATCTGACCTTATGACTCTTTTAGAAAATTTTATGCCCTTCAATTTGGCGTGCTCAAAAAGTCTCTACGTCAAGTTGGCGCCGAGTTATCATTGATCAAAGCAAAAAAGTCCATTTTGGCTTTGATAATCAATAACTCCGAACGTATTGGTCGTACAGAGAATGGAAGTAGGGTTTTGAAAACTGGAAAACATTCTCTATAAGACAAAATTAGTTGCCTTTGATAAAAAAATTTTTTTTGAAGCGATAATGTTTATTAAAAAATAGGTCTAAATTCGCATATTTAAGGATATTCGGAAATCTTGCTATAACTTGGGATATAATGGATGAACAAAGGATATCGTCGTTTTTTTTTTAACCTCAAAGTGTCCTGAAAAAACCCTGAAAATTTCAAAGCGCTGCGATTTTTCTTTCTTAGTGTCCCGTAGCTTTAAATTTATCGATTTTGCCAAAAATCTCCATAATTGGGAGTTTCTCGGTTTTTTGTCATTTTTTCGATTTCCAAATGTTTTTGTCACTCGAAATCTTGATTTCTTCGATCAAAAAGATTGACCATCGAACAAAATCGAAAAAAAAAAAAAATTTTAAAAAAAATTTTTTTTTTTTCAAAATTTTTTTTTTTCAAAAATTTTTTTTTCCAAAATTCTTTTTTTTCGTTGTATTCGCAATGATTTATCATTGTCAAAAAAAATTCCTCCATTTTTTTTTACCGCCCGCATTAGCATTTCCGAAAGCGTACCACGTGGAGATTGCACGGTCGAATTTACGCTTCTCACACACATACCGACAGTAAAAAAAAATTGAGGAATTTTTTTTGGCAATGATAAATCATTGCGAATACAACGAAAAAAAAAAATTTTGGAAAAAAAAAATTTTTGAAAAAAAAAAATTTTGAAAAAAAAAAAATTTTTTTTTAAATTTTTTTTTTTTTTCGATTTTGTTCGATGGTCAATCTTTTTGATCGAAGAAATCAAGATTTCGAGTGACAAAAACATTTGGAAATCGAAAAAATGACAAAAAACCGAGAAACTCCCAATTATGGAGATTTTTGGCAAAATCGATAAATTTAAAGCTACGGGACACTAAGAAAGAAAAATCGCAGCGCTTTGAAATTTTCAGGGTTTTTTCAGGACACTTTGAGGTTAAAAAAAAAACGACGATATCCTTTGTTCATCCATTATATCCCAAGTTATAGCAAGATTTCCGAATATCCTTAAATATGCGAATTTAGACCTATTTTTTAATAAACATTATCGCTTCAAAAAAAATTTTTTTATCAAAAACAACTAATTTTGTCTTATAGAGAATGTTTTCCAGTTTTCAAAACCTTACTTCCATTCTCTGTACGATCAATACGTTCGGAGTTATTGATTATCAAAGCCAAAATGGACTTTTTTGCTTTGATCAATGATAACTCGGCGCCAACTTGACGTAGAGACTTTTTGAGCCCATCAAATTGACGGGCATAAAATTTCCTAAAAGAGTCATAAGGTTAGATTATCGAAAAAAATTTAATAAAGCCCATAGACTTGTTGAAAGACGAGCCAAAATTTTGAAAATTTTTTTTTCGTCAGTTTTTTTAAGATTACTCCGGAACCGAGCATGACAAAAATATTTGAGGTCCGGATATGAAAACTAGAAACTTGAGGCTACAATTTGATGTTTTTATTTTTACTCTACGATCATTTTTCACCGAGTTACAGCATGTCGAAAATCACCCAAAAATTTCGAATTTTTTTTCTATCCTTTAATTTTTGGGACTAGTGTATATATATATATATAACGCGCCTTGTCATCACGATAGCGCCCACAATTCTTAACGGATCTTAATGAAATTTTACACACTTATTTATTGGACGATTATCTTGATCAAGTTCGAAGATGAGCCCAATCGGTCGATTAATTTGGAAGTTGTGGGTGTTTGAAATTTTTTCAGATTTTCATAAAAATATATTCTCTGGCTTTATCTTAAAATAACTTTTAAACCGAAAATGATAACTCAATTCTGTAAAAAGTATCTCAAAATTCAAACGATTAGCTTTTCTTTCCACTGTAATACTTGATTTTATGAAACATATTTTCTAACAATTTGATGACATAAAAATTTTACAAAAAATAAAAAAAGCTTAATTTTGCAGCTTAGTATTCTAATAACTTTTAATTGGTAGGGCATAATTCATTTTCCGGAAATTCATATTTAAGCTTTTAAAATGAGTATTAATTACACTATTGTAGCTTTATTGTATTTAAATAAGAAATCTACCTTTCCATTCCGGGTAAGGCCGGATGGCTCTTTTTTGTTTTAAGCATTGATTTTTATTCATTTGCTTTTATTTATTTGAAAAAACCAATAGCAAATAATTTCAGCTTATAGAAAATTTGGTCTAAATTCTTCTCTCTATTCTATCAGAATGAAGACTATTTGTAATTGGTAGTAAAGATATTATAATAAAATGATAATTAAGATCAATAAGTGACTAAGGCAGCCCTTCGATACGCGTGTCGCTCGGGCGATCATCGAAGTTAAGTAGCAGGATTACTACTTAGCTGGGTGACCGTTTAGTCAAGCGTCGCGTTCGAATGGAGATCTCTGACCGATAGGTGCGGGATGAAGATCCAGTGACCGGTAAAATGGGAATTTTATCGATCACTGGAACTTCACTGAAACCGAAACTGTACTGGCTAGGTTTTCTCTGGGGTTTCCCAGCGCTACTACTCCTCCATTGCGCAAGGAAGGTACAGTACAAGCACAAGTCGGGCCACAGCCGCACAAAGAACCGGGTACTAGAAAAATAAACTGAGTAAACATTGTATACCATGTGATAGGCAATGATTGCCTACAAACATGGTCGATTAGCAATTAAATAAAAAAAAATAAATAAAATGATAAGTAAGATCAATTGTTTTTTTTTTTACTCGCTTACAGTAGTATACTTAAAACTATTGTAATAGAGTATAATCAGAGTTTTCTTCATAAAGTAATTAGAGAGAATAGGGATTTGTAAACTGTAATTAAACGGTATATTCATGGGAATATGTTCACATATCCGCCATAATTTACAGGATTTCCAAGTTTCCTCTCGGTAAGTTATTAAAATCACCCTCCTAGAGCGTTTATAGTATGCTATTATATTTATTTTTACCATTAATGCTACACGTGTTATTTTATTAAATATCATAATAGAGGATTTATATATTTTATAAATATTACCGAACTTCCATGATGTATAAAATAAATAGAAAATGTGGATACATATCATTTCAACCATCTTACATCTTGAATTTTCTTATCCTGTACTATCTCGTTAACTCAATTCTGACAGCATGGGAACAACTTTCAATATATATATAAGCATTAAGGCACAACTGTTAGGGACCCTTCCGGATTTCAGCGCTTATACCAGCACTAGTGTCACTTGAGGTGTGATTATAAGCATTTACAAAACTTTATATACTTTCTCTTTTCTTAGTTAGCTGTTGAAAACAAAAATGGTCATTTGATATCCGAAATGGAAGTAGATTTCTGATTATTTGTTTGTTTATTTTAAAGTTTCAACTAGAGAAAATATTGTTTTCATTACATTTTATAAAATTTCATGAAATTCTGTCATATTTAATATAATTTAAAAAATTTTATGACATCAAATTTGAAGAATTCTATAAAACTTTATAAAGTGACATGAACTTTCATGAAAAAATTTTTTTTTTTCATAAAACTTGGTAAAATATCATAAAAACGTATAAAATTTTGTTAAATATAAACTCAATCACAAGATATTGATTTTCTAAGATTTTATGAAATTTTATGAACTTTTCATCACGTTTCATAAACTTGTATAAAATTATATGAAACTAGTTAAATTCTTGCTACACAAAATACATTAAATCTTATGAAATTTTGTAAAATTCATCAAATTTGTATAGAAAATCAGAAGCTTGAATCGAGTACTGAAGAAAATTAATTTATAGAAGTATATAGAATATCGTAAAAATTTATAAAATTTAGATTCAGCCCTAACGACAGTAATTTTTTTTATTGTATGAAGGTTTGTAAAATTGTACTAAGTTCTGTATAATTTTATATAATTTCCTGAATAGTTATGGAATAGTAAAAAGTTCTTTCATATTTTATATAATTTTATAAAACTGCATTGCAGAATATATAGATTATAAAATTACATGAAGTTTTAAGAAATTTTTAAAATTATTCGTTCTTCTGCGATCTGTAATTTTGTATAATGTTATGTAAGTTATATATTTTATTATGAAATTATCAGTTTTTCCAAAATTATATGAAAGTTTTTGAAGTCTTATAAAATTGTATACAATTTATCATAAAAGTTTGAAATTTCATATCATGATAAATAGATCTTTTATTCAGATGCGATCACACCCGCAAGCCAGTGCAGTGGATACCAGCAAGAACTTAGAATCAAAAAGATTCAGGTTCGAGACAAGTACACGGAGAGAAAATTATGGTAACCGTTCCTAGTACGTTTATGAAATATCATCCCATACCGTTATGGTAATGATTACTTGGGATTATAGGATATAGACCTATACTTTCTGAAAAAAGTTCCCATAAGTATAGGAACAATTCCTATCATTATGGTAACAATTCCCATATCGCATGTGAAAGAATCATGGTAATGATTACCATACTCATAATCCTATAACCACATTGTAACGGTTCCTAAGTGTATATGGAAATAAGCCCTATATCATGGTAATTATTTCCATAATATTGTGGTAATCGTAACCATAATATTATGGTAATGGTTAATATAATATTATGGTGATGGTTACCATAATATTATGGTAACAATTAACATAATGTATAGGAATTATTACCATAATATTATGGTAATGGTTACCATAATATTTAGAAATTATAATAATTTTTTTTTTTTTTTTGGAATAAGCATTATTTTTTGTGTATATTTAATTTTTTGGTTAAACTATATTGCAATAAAATATTATTTAATAAATAACTTTATAATAATTTACATTAAAAAATTTTAAGTATAAAAAAAAAGCGCTTATTACAAAAGAAAATTTATTATAATTTCTAAATATTATGGTAACCATCACCATAATATTATAGTAATCGTTACCATAATATTATGGTAACGATTACCATAATTCCATAGGAACTATTCCAATACCATATAGGAATTATACCTATAATTATCGGAATGATTACCATCATATTTATGGGTGCTGTTTCTATAATCGACATTTCAAAAAAAACGGTTATCATGCATTAAAGGAACCATTCCTATAATATATTGTAACTGTTACCATAATTTTCTCTCAGTGTAGTCACCGGGAATTGTATGTTAATAAAAAACATAACTTATCCGTCGAAGTAATACCTTCACCCATAAGATCAGTATATCGGATTTAGATGAAATTTTTAACTTTCTGCTAAGATAGTCGAAGATTCAAAAAAAATTCGGAAGTTATTGTTTTCACTCCAATCTTCGAAAATCGGGTTTTCATCAGAAATTGACGTTTTGAGGGCCGAGGAAGCTATTCTATTTTTGAAATGATGTCCGAATGTCTGTATGATTGTGCATCTATGTGTGTATGTGTGGATGTAAATCTCTCATACCTTTTTAATAAATGAACTAATCTAGACGGTTCCTGTCATATTCAAAAGATTTCAAAAATTCTAAAAACATTCAAAAATGTCTTAACAATAGTATTTTTGAGCTAAAGTAGTTCTTGAGTACAAATTCTAGCTAGTATGTCATGAGTGATGTTGAACTGAAGCCATTCTGCCTCTAAAAACTCCAGCTTAGTGTCTACGTGAGCTAAACTGGAATGGGTAGACTGCGCGAGTGCATGAGCGGCCTGCAATAAGTCATGAATGATTTGAGCACAAGCTAATTGGTTTACTACTTCATGATGGAACGTTGGTTAATTGTTAAGTACCATAGAAGATGGTAATTTATTCCTGGAACCCAGAGGGTCTCTACTTTTGCCCTTCTTATTCAGTTTGGCTATATTGATACTAGAGTGACTGAGATTTCTGCGTCAGGAGGGAATTTGCACTTTGAGTTTTAAGTGAGTTGATTTTGTTGACTTCACTGCAGTTTAAGTATTTTGAGCTTGAGTTGAAGTTGGATCAACGACAGTGGGTGTGATTCCCGTATCACAATTTGACTGCTGCGTAATGACGTCAGCAGCTGTTTTCGTGGCATTAGCCATCTTGTCTTTTTTGGTGTCGTTTTGATCCACCATTTTGAGTTGGATGTCATGCACTAACTGATTGATTAGATATATTTTTCACTTTAATTAACCCAATCCAGCTCGAAGGACCATAGAATTTTGAAATAATTACAATTATAAATAATGAGGATTCCCGGGACAAGGAGAATTGAAAAATGTTCAATTATAAAAATATAAATAACGTCTTTATTTCATATATCACAAATAATTTGCAATTAAGTAGTTGATTTAATAATACCAATAATTATTGAGTCTATTTTCATGATTAAAATAGTTATTGATTGTTTATTTTTTGAGTTCCCTGAGTCTAAGTAATTAAATTGAGATGAGTGAAATTACAGGTACATCTATATATAGGTATAACCTGTTGATTACCGCGTGATTGTGAAACACTGGCACTGAGTTTTATGATTTATTAAAAATTCACACAGAATTTAATGATTATTTAGATGAAATAGAGAGTAATTAGATCACTGAAGCTAATTGTAGTATTATTTAAGTGAGTAAACTAAATTACAAATAATAATTAATTAATTATAACACTTGAACACGTGTTGTCACTTAAGTGTATAATTATAGAATGATGAATAATAACAATAATGGCAGAACAATGCCGCTGATCGATGTTGATGTCAATAGATTTGAATTTTTGGATTGACTTAGATGGTCAAGATGGCCATCTGGTGTAACCGAATTTTATGATTGGTAGAAAAATAGAATATATTTATAATGAGACCGGGAAAAGCTGTCCCAAGTGGCAGCACTAATAATGAGTAATAATTGAAATCTTAGCCATTACTTAACACTTACAAATATAACGTTTTATCCGGTTGAGAATGTCGAAGACTCATTTTTACTATTCTCTTTGTTAATTCATACACTTTTTAACTTCCCGCTTAGAAAATCGATGATTTTCGAAAATTTCGGGAAGTTATTGTTTTCACCCCGATTTTCGAAAATCGAGTTTTCATCAGATGTCGACGTTTTGAGGTCCTAGGAAGCTATTCTGACTATTTTTAGAATGATGTCCGAGTGTCTGTATGTATGTATGTGTGTGTGTGTGTGTGTGTGTGTGTGTGTGTGTGTGTGTGTGTGTGTGTGTGTGTGTGTGTGTGTGTGTGTGTATGTAAACTCTTTATAACTTTTTAACTAAGAAACCGATTTGGATGGTTAAGGCGGCAATCGAAAGAGCTTTTTAGCCATCAACTTTTCTGAAAATTTCAGATCATTTGACCAAGTAGACTCGAAGATATTGGTCAATTACGAAAAAAAAAAATTTTTTTTTTTTAGTTTTTTATTGATTTCTCAGAAACAACTTATACGATCAACTTCAAAATCTAATCAGCTCTAGAACTCAATAAAACGCGTCGATTGCCACCTCAAACATCAAAATCGCATAATTCGTTCGAGAGTTATCGTTGGAGAAAGAAATAGGAAAAAACAATTTTTTGCGAATATATTTGAAACGACTCAACCAAAAAATCTAAAAATCTAGTGAGCTTTAGAATCTATTAAAACACGTCGATTGCCACCTCAAACTTGAAAATCGGATAATTTGTTTGAGAGTTATTGCGAGAGAAAGAAATGCTAAAAACTATTTTTTTCGAAATTAATGGCATGCAAAAGTATTTTTGAGCTCGAAGAGCTCGAAAATGTATTTACTACGATGTTTTCGAGCTCTTTGAGCTCGAAAACAGCGGGAAGTTTTGGGGCTGGCCCGCAGGGTCAACTGATGCCCAGATTTTTTAATCACATCTGCGCGGTTAGCAAATAATCTAACAGCTCCAACCGATTATTTTAACTTTAAACTCTTATAACTCATGTTTTCTCCGAATATTGTGAACGAATTTAATGAGATCAATCGTTTTAATTTTTATCTTAATTTTTTTTTTTTTTTTTTAGATTCACTCACCGGACTCAATATTATTAATTAGCTATTTATTTATTACTGATTTCTCTTTTTAGTTTCAAGTTCCTATTCTAGTACAAGAGAATTACTTGTAAAGATACGGAAGGTTAATAGTCCTACCAGCTTTGCTTCTCTGATGTTATTCAATCCACTGTGTCCAAGATTCGGGGTAGCGATCACGTAACTCAAGTAATTTCGAATGTATTTTATAAGGAAACTTTTTTGAGAGAGATTTTAAAGAATGATTTTTTAATATTACAAACAAAGAATAAAAATAAAATTCTTTTGGCATAGACGCGTCGTTACAAATGATTAAGTTTACAACAAAACAATACGGGTTGACGAGCTGCAAAAATTATTCAAATCTAACGTTAATTAAACGAAGCTAGTACACACACCCTTCTATCGCGGAGAGAGGCTCTGCAGCAGAACCCCGAGGAGCTTGGAAACTTATATAAAGCGTCACTTCGCTCCTTACCTGAGTATCTGGTGACGCAAATACTCATCTCCACAAAATACTTTTCCTAGTGTTTGCGTAATCTTCACCGTCATGAGTGTCTCACTGGCAAACGATAATTTTCGCGGAAATTCACTTAACTTTACGATCTTAAAACAAAAATATCAACGCAATGAGGTAATCTTATGTAAGTAGGGGTGTGATAATAATAATGTTCACTGACTCGTGCTAACAAAAATAATTTTAAAAGGAGTGGATTTAACAGTAAATTAATTAATGTAACAGGACCGAAGTCCACTTTAGTTTTACCACAGGCCGTTTTTGCGTTTGTTTGGGCATGCACGCGTTGCGAGGTCATCCCTATCTTCCGACTCAGACGACACTTTTAGCCGAAAAATCCTCATTCAGCGTGGTATTTAACTACAGCAATCAGGTTTCCTACCTCATTTAGGCCAAACACTACTGCCATCTGAGGAAATAGAGAGACTCTGGCCACAGTGGGCTCAGAAAGGCCCTCTTTGGTACCAAACTCACAGCGCTGTTCAACATCGTTGCTTAAGCAAGTGGTGGGATGCAACTGCTCCCTATAACCAATGTAAAAGACTTCCTCTACATTTAACAGTAAATACCTGTTAATAATCGTCTTCTTGATCACCTACCACCACACATGAATTACTACAATGGATGAGCGAATTGAAAAAACTTACTTTTTGCCGGATTATAAGCACTCCGTAGGTTATCGCATTTAGGGACGCTAGCTATTAACATGGGTTACTTAGTGGATGCCGCGATACTACCGAGACCTTCTCTCTCTCTCTATCTCTCCCTCTCGCTCTTTTGCGCTTGTTCTGCTGACCTTGTATTTTTGCGAAAAACAAAGTTTTTAAGCAAATTTTTATTTCCATCACAGTCTTTTGTCCGGAATCGATCCATTGGAAAAAATTTGGAGGAATCCCTACAAACAGCCAAGCTGATTGAACCGTCTTCAAAATAATTAAAGCCGGTTAGCAAGTCAAACGTGACGGCAAAGTCAAAAAACCTGAAAGCCACCCCTCAGCAGGTCCCTCGAGTGCGAGGAACGAACGGGGGCGGGGGATAGGAGTGAGCAGGTACAGGATGTCAGCGAGCTACAGCTAAGGGACCAACCAGAAGAAACCATACAGCCGAAAAATAACGACAACTAAGGACCAAAGGCGATACAAGAAGTAACTAGTGCGGTCAGTTTACCAGCAGGTAGATTAAAAAATTTTGTATCGGTCTGGAAAAGCATATGTCACGACCAAGTAGTAATTGATCGGATCAAAGGGTACAAGATACCGTTTGATCAAAAAATTACTCAACCTGTCCCTCCTGAACATCCATGTTGGTCCACGACCGAATAGCAGCTAATCATTGAACAAATCAACAAAATTTTAGAAAAAGGAGCTATTAGGAATTGTAAAGGTTCATCTGGTCAATTCTTATCGAAAATGTTCCTCATTCCGAAATCAGATGGGTCACACCGTCTGATTTAAAATTTGAAAAAGCTCAATGAGTTTATCTCAACGGAGCACTTCAAGCTAGAGAATATAAAAAGGGTCAGAGATTTAATTAAAAAATCCTGTTTCATGCCAGCACTAGACCTAAAGGATGCATACTATCTAGTCTCAATCGATGCTGAGCATAGGAAATATTTGAGATTCAGGTTTAACGGAGAACTATACGAGTTCACGTGTCTACCTTTTGGACTCAGTATACTGCTGGGTTACATTTCAGTGAGATATCTAGATGACATCTGGCTTAAGGGGGAATCGGAACCCGATTGCTTAGATAATCTAAACCTAACTAGTGAGCTTCTAGAAGCTTTGGGGTTCATAATCAATGAAGAGAATGGCCAGCTGAGGCCTTCAATACAAGAAACTAGATTGCTGTAAGATTCGTGATTTTGCATCCTTCATTGGGACCTTAGGCTCATGTTTTCCGGCCATGAGATATGGATGGGTCTTAATGAAAGACCTCGAACGCGAAAAGACTCGAGCGTTGGAGCAAAACGGGGGCAATTATAAAGCACGCATGAAGATACCAGGTTTCTTACAGGAAGACCTATTTTGGTGGGAAAGTAACATAGATGTAGCATATAACCCTATGAGAATGCCAGAATTTTGCCTAGAAATATTCACAGACGCGTCACTTACAGACTGAGCTTATTGTGATGGTCAGAGCACGTATGGGTTTTGGAGTAAGACAGACCAAGAGTCTAGAAGATTTAAACCTGAAACAGAATATGAGCTTAGTGAAGTGGCCTTCAAGAAGATATGTGAGAGGTTTGGGACCCCAGAGGTAGATTTATTTGCTAGTAGAGTAAATTCTAAATGCCGAAGATATATTTCATGGAAAAAAAGATCCAGGGACCATGACAGCGGACGCGTTTACGGTTAAATGGAGTTCGTGGTTCTTCTATGCATTTCCGCCGTTTACACTGATTCAGAAAATTCTGAGAAAAGTATCTCATGAGGGCGCACGGGGAATCTTGGTTGTACCAAACTGGCCTTCTCAGACCTGGTACCCCCAATGCATGAAAATGTTTCAAAATGAACCAATTATTTTTAAACCTAATAAAAATCTTTTGTATGCATCTGACAGGAGTCTGCATCCGCTGTGGTGACAGCTTTTCCTGGTGGCAGGAGCCTTGTCAAACAGGCGTACGCAAAAAGAGAAATGCCAGCGGAGGCATTGAACGTGGCAATGGCATCCTTGAGTGAAACATCCATGCGTCAGTATGAAGTAGGCCTGAAAAAATAGTGAGAATTTTGCCAGACAACACAGACAAAGAAGTTTAAAGCTCAGATCCCAGATTTCTTGAGGTTTTTATCCAGTGAATACGAAAAAGGCGCCTCATATGGCTCTATTAATTCTATGTGGTCGGCAGTAGCGTTGCTGTGAGGTCCAGAGGTTGGTCAAGATCCAAATGTAAAACGATTTTGCAGAGGGGTATCCAGGTAAAGACCGGCACAACCCAAGTACGACGTGACATGGGACCCTACGATCGTCCTAAAACATCTAGGTGTTTGGTTTCCTGATGAAAAACTGTCTTTAGAAAAACTATTTCTGAAGACGGTAACGTTGATGGCACTGACGACGGGACATAGGATGCAGACCCTGGCTTCAATTAATGTTAGAAACACAAGAGAATGGGAGGATCACTTGGAAATAAAAGTCCCAGCACAGCTAAAAACGTCTGAGCATAATAAGAAACAGCCACCTCTGGTACTGCCACTTTTCACGAAAGATGTCTCTATTTATGCAATTAGTGCCATTAAGGAATACATAACAAAAACCAAAGAGCTAAGAGGGAACGAGAATAAACTGTTCATACCATGGGAGAAGCCGTACAAGGTAATGACGTCTCAGACGCTCAGTCGCTGGATTAGGTCTGTCCTGAAAGATAATGGATTTGTTACAGACATCTTCACGGCCTACACTACTCGCCACGTGGTGACTTCATCAGCAAAAAGGTGCGGAGTCAGCATAGATCTCATTAGAAGCACGGCGGGGTGGACTGCAGAGTCCAAAACTTTTGCAAAGTTTTATGATCGCGAAATCACTCAAGACAAAAAACAGTTTGCCCAAGCGGTTCTAAACAAATAACTACAATAAAGCAGTTGTATAAAGTTTAATAAATAAATAATAAAATAAATAATAAGTAATAAATAAATAAATAATCAATGATAAAATGTTGCACATTTTTAATTCTCTGATATCCTATAACTCGAGCTGCCGTATAAGCTATAAACATTTACCAAGTGATCTGAGAAGGAGGCGCGTAATACAATTTAACGATTAAACGAACTTACCTATGTGAACTTCTATCGTAATTATATGAAGCGCCTCCTCCGAAAGATCACTCCCACTCTGATCCGAACTATCTTGATAAGGATAGTAAGTCCCAAATATTATACGGCAGCACTTTGAAACTAATGAGAACTAGGACCGAAGCGCTGTAGATATGGATCAAGGGGCGTAGTTAAAAAAGTTTGATTTAAAAGTGTGGTAATATTTGCACGGAGTAGTGGTACTACCGAGTGATCTGAGGAGGAGACGCTTCATACAATTACGAAAGAACTTCACATAGGTAAGTTCGTTTAATCGTTAAATAAAACCAAGCAAAACTATCGACGATTCGGGATTTTAAGACTCGAGTGCAAGAAGCTCAGTAGGATTTGTTGCAAAAGTTATGTTGACAACGTGGAGAACCTGATACGTTCCGATAAAAATAAATTCTGGAAATTCATGAAGAACAAGAGACGCAGCAATACTGATATACCATCTTCAATATCATGGAACAATATTACAGCGGAGCCAAGTATGGATATTAGCAATCTATTCGTTATGTATTTTAAAAATACATACAGCTGGAAGCACAAATATTGATAATAGTTATAATAATAACAACAATTATCAAGCCAATCTAGATGTACATAATGTCAATCTGCATGAATTCCAAGCTGCCTTTAACCGAGTATAAAAGTATCTGTTATCTCTGAATCATAAAAAAGGAGCTGGTCCTGATAAGTTACCGAATGTGTTCCTGAAAAACTGCGTAGTAGGCCTCTGCGAGCCACTTACATACTTATTGAGCAAATCATTACTTGAAGGTGTTTTACCTGTTGCCTGAAAAACATTATACGTCACTCCTATTCATCAACATGATCAAAGGTCGGATGTCTCTAACTACAGACCAGTCTGCATTCAATTGGCTCTTGCAAAACACTTTGAAAAGGTAGTGTTGTCTCAATTGACTACCTCTTTTAAGGATGTCATAACTACAAAACAGCATGGGTTCACAGGTGGAAGGTCTACTACTACCAACTTATTCTCCTATGCTGACTACATACTTAATGCATTTAATAATGGGAACCAAGTACACGCAATATACATACATTTCCGTAAAGCCTTTGATAAGGTCAACCACGATGTACTGGTACCAAAATTGAGCAGCTATGGAGTCTCCGGCAATGTGCTAAGTTGGCTCCAATCTTACCTCTCTGGTAGACGACTGCAAGTGCGAGTGCACGGTCACATATCAAATGAATATTACGTCACTTCAGGAGTTCCCCAGGGATCTCATCTCGGCCCTATCTTGTTCAATATATTACTGTAAGCTAACGATCTCAAGATCTACAGGACAATAACTAGTGTGCGAGTCTCTCATATATTACAAAACGACATCAGTGAACTTTTTGACATCCCGCTAAGAAAATTGAAAATTTTCAAAAATTCAGGAAGTTATTGGTTTCGTTCCGATTTTCGAAAATCGAATTTCTACCAGATTTTGACGTTTTGAGGTTCTAGAAAGCTATTCTGACTAATTTCAAGATGATGTCCGAGTATATGTATGTATGTATGTATGTATGTACGTAAGTATGTATGTAAATATCTGTAACTTTTGAACGGATGAACCGATTTTGATCGTCAAGGTGTCATTCGACGTGGCTTGTCGATATCTAAAAGCTTAAAGAAATTGAGCTTGATCGGTCGGGCTCGTTCAGAGATATTCCGAAAATAAGCATTTTTCAATAACTTGTAATGTGCTCGATGGATTGATTCCAAGATCGAATGGGCTCTAAATCTTCATAAACCGCATCGAATGCCACCTCAACCATTAATATTGGTTCATTCGTTCAAGAGAAACCGTTATCGAAAGAATTGAAAACAAATTTTTTTTAGTATTTTTGAAATTTCTAAAAACAACTTGATAAATCAATTTCAAAATCTGATCAGCTAGACTGATTTTTTTTTTCTTTTGGTGCCAGAGAAATAAGCTAGACCAGAATATCAAAAAATATGCCGTGATGTCGTTTTCGTGCTCTCCAACTAAGGACCCCATTAACTATTATCTAAGGAACGAAGTTATCCATGAAGTCCAAACCAGTAAGGAGTTCAGCAATGCTCAATTCCGGATTTGTCTCTTCTCAGCTCTAATACTGCCCATTTTAGAATATGGAACAGTAATAAGGTTTCCATTTGCAGATACCTTAATCAACAGGGTTGAAAAGGTTCAACACGTTCTGTATATCCTTACTATTTTCCAATCCTAGGATGAGTGTAGGATCTACAACAGAGGGTGTACGAAAAAAATATGGGATTAATAGGCTTATTGATCGACGGTAGGCTGGATATCTGATCTTTTTTTATAAAATCTTCAACGATCTCATTGCTACACTAGGCATCTACAATACCTTCAAGTTTGTTCCCAACAATCGAAAACTCAGGCATAACTAGTTTTCAAAAATCACCAACTCAAGTTGAAATCATTTAATAAATGGACCAAGCAACAGAATATCCAACTTAGTGAACTCCCTGCATGACTCAGTGAACTTTTTTGGTGCTCCTACCAGGCTTTCCGCTCCAATCTCGAAAAACACATCTTGCAATATTATTAATGAAACTGTTAGTTTTTATCAGGCATCACTAAGTGAGAATTTATTTGTGTGCAATTTTCAAGCTAGAATTTTCAGATTTTAAAAAATTATAATTTATAATTTACAATTTAAGGAATATCCAAATTGATGTATAATGCCGATTGGCATTTAAAAAAATAAATAAATAAAAATAATGAAAATACGCATATATTCTTGGTTCCAAAAATTTTTAAATCGTTTCTTCGCGAAAATATCGGTTATAAAAGTTTTCGATTGTCGTATGTCTGCTATATTCACACTTGGTATGAACACAGAAAATTCTTGTAGGATCACAGTGATTCGACAATAAAAATGAAAAATTCGACCTAAATTAGTAAAATTTGTCGAGAATACTAAAATCAGCACAAGCAAAAATTTAAAAAATTTGAAAATGTCGAGTTACTATAAAATACAATAATTCTCACTGTATTGTGTAAATAACTGGTAATCATAATTAAAATCGTAAACAGCAAGCATTGATGATTAAGTTATTGGAGTAAATACACCAATTAACATATAGATAATGTTATGCAGACATATGATCGCAGAATAGAGAGACACGGTCTTCTCACGTTGTGACGTTTACACACATGTATACATATGTTTAAAGGTGTACTTGGTGCAAAACACTACTCGAAGAGCTTGAACACATATTGGTAATGATATTTTCGAGCTCAAGGAGCACTGTAATATTCATTTTATTCAAAAATAAATAGAAGGATAAATGTGGTAATAAATATAGTTTTTGGGTTGTATTTTGTATTTTATTTTTTTTTTTTAACTTCCCGCTAAGAAAATCGACGATTTTCAAAAAATTCGGGAAGTTATTGTTTTCACCCAAATTTGCGAAAATCAAAATTTCATCAGATGTCGACATTTTAAGGTCCTAGAAAGCTATTCTGACTGTTTTCAGAATTATGTCCAAGTGTCCGTATGTATGTGTGTGTGTGTGTGTGTGTACGTGTGTGTGTGAATGTGAACGCTCTATATTTTTTTTACTAATGAATCGATTTAGATGGTTAAAATGGCAATCGAAATAGTTTGTTGGTCATCAACTTTTCTGAAAATTTTAGATCATTTGATTAAGTAGACTCGAAAATATTTGCGAATTATTTTTTTTTTAGTTTTTTTTTTTTTTCTCTGAAACGGCTCAAACAATCGACTTCAAAATCTAATCAGCTCTAGAACTTGATAGAACGCGTCAATCGCCGCCACAACCATCTCAATCGGTTAATGCGTTCGAGAGATATCGTTAAGGAAAGAAATGGTAAAAAACGGTTTTTTTTTAAATATCTTCGAAACCGATGGACTGATCGATTTCAAGTTTCATTCAGCTTTAGAATTCAAAAAAACGCGCAGATTGCTCCCTCGAGCGTTAAAATCGGTTAATTAGTTCAAAAGATATCGGCACTGAAAAGTTAAAAAAATAACAAATTTCTTTTTTTTCGGATAACTAAAAATATAATGTACTAAACTGTGTCTGAAATCGTACCAACTCGTCTTTTTTATAGTATTTTTTTCGATCATCGTATAATGTCATCTCACTTGTTTTTAAAACGAAAGCATACAAAAGTATTTTCGAGCTCGAAGATGTATTCACAACAATATTTTCGAACTTTAAGAGCTCTAAAATAGCAGGAAGTTTTGGGGCTGGCTCCAAGTTACTTCCAGTTCATTTTAATTTTAATCATCATTTATTGTCATTACTATTTTATAAAATTAATTAATTTTTCTGTTAATATGAATTTTAATATTTTTTTATTAATTTTTTCGTTAAATATCCCGCCTTTTTGTTTAGATGTCGTTTTTTTTTTTTTAATCCTACTGCCACGTTAGTACTGCTGCCAGTAGTTGATGGAGAGAAAAAATGGAAAAAAGTCATAACAACAAAAAAAATAGAAACGGCAGCTAGATTTTTCATAAAAATAAGTTTTTCGGTCTTTTATTGATTAAAATTAAACCCTCATTAGAAAGTACGATTGGAGATAATTAAAAACGCTAAAAAATTCAATCATTATTAATCGTCTTTAATACTCATGATAGTCATGATTTTTCGCACTTAGTCGTCTCTAAACGTCAAAAGACTATTTATTATTTTACTATTACAGACGATTCACGATGATTAAAAATTTCTAATATTCATGAATCGTTTCTAATCGTCATGCGGGACCAGAAATAGTAATATTATTTTCGATTAAAAACGATTCATGACGTTTGGAAATTTTTAATCGTCATATGAATCGTCTTTAATCGTAAAATAATATTAAAATATCTGGTCCCGTATGAACGTTAAAAATGATTCATGACGATTTAAAATGATTATAGTATATTGTGCAACTAGTGCGGTAAGTTGTCGATTGCCCACGAGAGCAAAAATGAGCGCACGAACGAAGTGAGTGCGCTCATTTGCTCGTGTGGGTAATCGGCAATACCGCACGAATTGAACACAGTTTTTTTTTATCATGAATGCGATATAAGTGCTATCTTGGCGCACGCTCTTTTGTTCGCTAAATAGCTGTTTGCCCATTCAACTGTTTCCACAACATTTGTGTGCGTTATACGATTATCTGCGTGCAACAAGTTTACTTATTATGCATTATTCATTAAATAAAAAAGCACCTGTAATGGGTTCCATCGAAGTAACTTCTTTGGAAACGTGGTCGTTGATCACTTGAACTCTTGAGTTTTGAGATAATTTAGTTTTGAGTTCTGGTGCCCAAAATTATAGAAATAATCATATTTTTAATGAGCTTGATGATTGCTGATTTTATTTTGATTATTATTTCAATTTATTACTCGAACATGAGCACAAAATTATACGATTAAATAAAACACGTGTTTTTACTTGAATATATGTTGCAAAAGATAATGGCGGCCGTCTTCTTGACACGAGGCAGGAAAAGGTAGATGCGCATGCGCCGCACTGCGCATGACCAAGTTTAAATTTTATAGCCACGAGGCCCTAGTAGGTGCTGCCTCTATCAGCCAGAAATGCATCTATATTTGAATTTAAATATAGTGCGATTACTCAACAATGCTAAATTTTTAATTCCAATCATCTAGAATGATTAATAATAATTAATTCTAGTTAGCACGTAGGATTGTAACAATTATCATAAATATGGTAAATATTACAATCTAGGTGATTTATACAATCATCTAGATAATAGTTACTACTGATTTCTTACCATAACTAGATAGTAACTCCTATTATTTGATTTTCTGAGTGTACATTATTGACGCATTGGGGGCTTCGGACTAAATCAATTTTTTTTTTTACTTAACCTCATTATGAATGAACTGAATACTATATTGAAAAATGTTTCATAAAAAAATTTATTCAAACTGGTACAGATTTTTAATAAATTTGGTGTATCATAAAGAAGATAGAGAGGATTCAAAGTCAGCGAAAGGGCCGACAGCGGAAGAGTGATAGTAAAGCACACACTTTTCGCGACTGAGGAGTGCAAAAAAACAAAAGTAAAAATCAAAAAAGGTTGAATTTTTTATGGATCTGAAGTGAAGAAAAAACAACTACATATTTTTGTGTACTTTTTAACTTACTTTGAGTAAATTATTCCTCGATCCAATTTTTTTTTCAATTAAAATAAATTAAACAGAAAAATAAGTAAATAATACAAAATACCTTAAAACGAATTTAATAAATTATTGTGATTTACAGAAATGATATAATATTACCATCTTATATTATTCGTCTATTACATGACTTTCTATAATGATAAAATATTCTTCTCAAATCAAACTTACTCAGCGAGTCTTACAAAACATACAGTTTATGTCATAGGTGCGATAGGAGGGACACTTGTCAAGGAGGGACACTTGTTTGAATCGCTTCTGTTTATACTCCATTCAAATGAGAACTTAGGCTGTACGACATACTATTTTATTGAAATCCTTTTTAATAACAGTCCGCAGAAAAAACTTAAAAAATATCAGGTTCATTTATAAGAGCGTGCCCTTGACGGTAGTATATTTTTCAAAGCCTGAAAGTGCAATATAAAATTAGTAGAAATTATTTCCAGTGCGTGTATTAAATGTCCTTAAAAGAGTAAAAATGAAGCACACTCAATTTTTTCGTGTTTAAAGCGTGCGCAAAATTATATGCAAAATTATATAACTTTATCGGTCAGCGTTGGAAAATTATATCGTTGAAAAGCTTTTTTAAATTGGAAAGTTATATGATTTTTTTTTTTTTAATATTTCATTCAAAATGAATTGCAGAAAAGAAAAATTGTAAGAATTATTTTTATAATATTTATAGAAGTTATATAGAATGTTAATGCATTACGCGATAGAATTATATTCAAAACCAAATGTATTCATTTATTTACTTAAAAAAATACCTGAAGAAGTTGCTTGGTAATATTCAATTATTACACTTTTTCTTTTTTTTTTTTTCACACAATTATAACTATAACTTTATACATCGTCTTCATTAAAACTCATTTATATCAACCGACCGCCCAGAAAATGCAAAAGCTTTTTATGCTGACGTATTTCATTTTCGTATATAAAGGTAAAGATGTATAGAAATACTTCATATTTAATTTCAGTATACACGTACAAGTATGTACAATAGTAATTCTTTATTTTCATTCATTTACTGCGACGCTTTTAATTATTTTTTAAGCATCAAAATTGCACTAAAGAAAAATTCAATGCCTATTTTTTATGGTAATTTTATGCCTTATCTTCTTTAGGTTAAAATTAATTTTGATGACACTTTTCATAGGAGTTAACATCTTTTCATTTATTTTATAATTAAGTCTAACGTCATTTCCATTCATTTTGGAAAAAAATTTCAATTTTATCAAAATAAAAATAAAAATTAACTTTTTGTATGTCAGAGAAATTATTTTATCAATCACTAAAAGTTATCTAAAAAAAATAAAAATTTCAAAAAATCTTAAGTTCGGAATTACTTGAAACGTTCTCTACCGATCAAGCTTAATTTCTCTCAGCACCTAGGAATTAATAATTCGCTTCGAATGCCTTCTTCAAGTTCTAAATCGGTTCATCTGTTCAAAAGTTATAGGTTCGCTTAAAAATAGTCAGAATCGCTTCTTAGGATCTTAAAACGTCGAGATCTAATTAAAAATCGGTTTTCGAAAATCGGACCAAACCAATAACTTATCTTTTTTTTATTAGAATTTTCATTTGCACCATTTTCAAAAAAGTTATGAGCGAAAAACTTAAAAAAGAATGATTTTTTAACGGCCCAAATAGCAAAATGACGTCTTGATGAGTTCTGAATGAGTTTTTATTTATGATTTGGACGTCTCATCAATATCATGAAGAAGTCTTTAAGAATTTCTCAAGATGTCGAATGAGCCACCTAGCGAACTCAGTAAGACGTCTTTTAAAATAGTTCTTTTTTCTGACTTCGTAAATAAGCCTTCAATATGAATTTACTATGACTTCTCTAAGGAGCTCTTAAATTTGACTTCATAAAGAAGTTAAGAAAAGAATACATTTAGGCGTCAAAAAACTAACGTCTTATTGATGGAGTCTTCAAGAACTATTAATTAAGACACCATCATCTTAAAAATGACACTTTTAAAAAGTCAATATGACTTCTTGAGGACTCTTTAAAAAAGGCGTCGTAAAGCAGTCATTCCAACTTGAATGCTGTCTGAGGGGTCCTCGAAAAATCACAAAATTTCCCCCAAATGACATGGAGTGCTCCAATATATCATTGTGCTTGAAGTTATAGTATTATATAAAAAACATTTTACCTTTAATCAATCTGTTGTTTATCTTAATCCCTATAATATAAAAGACATGAAAACTATGTGAAGCCAAACTAGTCGTAAAGTGACCAATTTAATATAGTGAAAACCTAAAACATGCAAACCTTCTCAATAAGACAATTTATAGATAAATTGAGAAAAATATAGATAGCCCGAACTGGGAATCGAACTCAGACCATGTCGGTGTCGCGCCGAGTGCTCTACCAGTTGAGCTATCCGGCACTATACTATATTCCGTTCAATTTGATCTATAACTTATTGAGCCACACCGTCCATCGTACGGTATTACACCAATTTAATATAGTGGAAACCTAAAACATGCAAACCTTCTCAATAAGACAATTTATAGATAAATTGAGAAAAATATAGATAGCCCGAACTGGGAATCGAAGGACTCGAAACAGCCTTAAAGTATACACTATTGACACAGGAATATATATTAAAATGAATATATATGAAAAACGAGAGTCGTACGCGAAATATGTACGCTAGTTCGCATATAAAAATAGAAATTCGCATATTCAATTATTTTTTCTGATGGAATGCTTGCTATGATAGAAAACACTAAAATATAATCATTATGTTTAATTCTAAGGGAATGCTTATATTTAGCTTTATATATTATCACAATATTAGCCCACTTATTTATTAAATAGTTGTAATAATTTAGTTACCAGTTTATTTCTTAATTTTTATGTAATAAAATATGACGATGAAATATAATTTAATTATCATTTCTCAAAAGGTATAAAACAAATTATAGTTGTTATGCATTTTTATATAAAACATTATTGTAAACTAATTAATTAACCTCCGATTAAATGCATAAAAGTTCGTTGTGAAGTAGGTTTAAAAATAAATTAAATTGATACGAAAATAAAAGTACACTGCTCTTTTATTTCTGTGAAAAATCAGAACACGTATTTCAGGTATTAAAAAAAAAAAATCATTATAATAATAATTGAATAGAAATGCGAAAAAAATTAAATGACTCATTTAAATAATTGGAAAAGTTTGTGGTACATATGAGGCAATTCTAGCATAAAAGTATTGTTTTTAATAGTATAATACATTTTTTTATTAATCATTTTATCAATTTAATTAAAAATATTATTAACTTAGAGTCATGTAAATAATTGTCTACTGTACATATAAAATATATAAGAAATTAAATATCGACAAATCAGATACGTGTAAAATATGAGGAATTTAATTAGTGAATTTCCAGCAGCCGTGAGAATCAATAGGGTCACAAAACTTTTCCAATAGATAGTAAGGTGAGCCACAATGAAGCTTAATTCAGTTGAAAACGATTATGAAACTCCAAGACTGATCACATTGAACTAAACCGTTGTGCAAGTATTATATAAACTATAAAGAATTTGAGTCTAATGCAGTTTATGCGGTAAATTACACTTTTGAAAACGGTAACGTAGTAATAGCGCTGCACGAATATTGGATTGTGTATATTTAATAATGTTTGAACACTGCGAATGGAGAATAATTTTACATCGTTAATAATTTGCTGGAGTAAACAACGTAACAATTAATGTTGCTGAAGTGACTCACGTTTGACTACTTTATTTACATCATGAAACATAAATTAACTCTGGAGAAATGTAACAAATATATTGTAATGAGTGAACAATAACTCAATAGAAAATATCGGTTTCAACTGACGCATCAAATTTCCACGGAAAAACACGCAGCTCAAAATTAATTAATAATTACGGTCGTGAATTAAAAAATATTTTCGGAAACTCTCATGGTATAAAGCTAATTCGTTTTGGGGCTGGCACGCGGGATCAACCGGTTTCCAGATTTTTTTTCTCGCGATCTCATATTTTTTTTTTTTCAATAATTACCGGCTGTAGAATTTTATGATACTCCATAAAATTCAATAAATTTTTACCCGGTTATTTTCGGTATACAATTGTATAAGATTTCATTCAGGAAATTTCATAAAATCTCATCAAGGAAATTTCATAAGATTTCATGAATTTTTATAAAATTTTATAGAAATGTATTTTCACGGGAAGATAAGATAGAATTCAAATGATAGTCTTTTTGACATCTTTTATATACTTTCAGATCAAAAACTTCCGAATATTCCAAAAGTGTAGAAAAAATTCTTAAGCAAAAAAAATTACATTCCAAATGAAAATTTACTATTATCAGTGGAGAATTCCATTTCTTTCTTGATTCTTACTATCGGTTTTGTAAATTTTATGATTTATGAAAATTGGAATGTAGATAAATAATAATTGAATAGAGAATCATAAAAATCAATAACTGTTTTAGAACGACCATCCTTTACATCAAAATATTCTTTAAAAACCAATAAACGCCATTTAAGGGAACTTCTAAGTTTTCTACCCTCATCTACATATATATTCGCTCTTCTGGTTCATCTAAACTCCGAAAGAGGCCCATGGGTCAGTGTTCCAGACATCATAGGTGGCAGTTCAGATAAGGTCGTGTGTATGACCCCTTTCAGGAATTCACGGGTATATATCGTAATTATAAAAATAATGATGACTTCGAATGAAAAATGGTTATGAAAATTCTATTGAGATTATAATAGTACGATATAAATTTTGGCTATTACACTTTACTATAATTGCTACAAGTTTTATAAACATAACCAGAATCCAAGAAAGTTATAATCTCAAATGTAATTTTACTGAGACAATTCTGATTTTTAAATGTCAGTAAGACACATTACTACACTGAAGATGAAATTACTACTTGACATTGTAATTTTTAGTTCGGGGTATATAGTGCCATTGACATTGTATCCCGCCAATATACTTGCTATAAAATCAGAATTTCTAATCGTCATTATGTCTGAGCTGTCAACGTACTTGGTCAGAGTTTGAACACGGAAAAAAATAAACGGTAGTCGCTACCGATTATTTTTTGGTAAAGGCTACCGATTATTTTGATAACAGTTACTGAAATAATCGGTAGCCGTTACCGATTATTTCGGTAGCTATTACCGATTTTCTTGGCATCAGTTACGTACACACACACATACTTAAACACACACGTACTTGCACACACACTCGTACAAAGCTGCATACACGCACACACACCCGTACACGTGCGAACTTATTTGCACACGCGCGCGCACACACGCACTCGCACTCGCACGCATGCACATATGCGGGCGTGCACACGCGCACTCGACACATGCACAAACGCACGGACACACAGACGTGCACTCGAGCATACTCACCTACGTGCATGCGCACGCACACGCACACTCGTACACACATCCCGTGAAACATCATCAGAAATAGTTTCTTGATATCCACTGAAATTCGTCAGTAAAACCGTAATAATCGATTTATTCCGGTATCCGTTACCGATCGAAATCGGTAGCAGCTACTGATTTGTAATCGGTAGCTGTTACCGAAAATTAATCGGTAGCTGCTACCGATTATTTTTTTCCATGAAGGAAAAGTGAGGACCGGGTTCAATCCTAACGTCAGGCAAATAATTTCATTTTCAGGATTCAATTATATTTGATTCTCAGTCCATATACAGATGTATGTATGAGTGTCTGAGTCTATACGTACGTGCGTATCGCAAAAGCGATTCATCATTCAATCTATAGATGTGTATGTGTGCATGTGAGTCTTGTTCGTCAGACATACATAATAACTATTGTTTTAAGAGTAAGAAAAAAACTACTATCTGGACTATAAAAATTACTCGCCAGAATACACCTTTCGCAAAGCGCGTTTCCTAATATTTACTAAGTTGAATAGTAAACATTATAGGGACATTATAATTTTTATTTCGTCACTAGTAAATTTTATCTTGAATGCAGTTATTTTTATAATCAATATAAATCGTCGGTCTTAATAATATTATGAAATCTTAATTTTTATTATCGTTTAACGATTACTTTCTCGGATTGGAATTTTTGTTCCAAGCTTCGTAAAAAGTCTTTTATTTTTTTCTCCGTGTAGTTTGTATTCAGGCATATATAAAAACATCGTAAGTGCTGCATTTTTATATAAATAATAACTAAGTGCTATCAATGTTTGGTGATCGACAATTAATGATTAAACAAAAAAAAAAAAGTTCTTAGTAAAACCATATTCCAAACGTTTTATTATCTTTAACTGAACAATAAAATTTTTATATCACCATTGCTTAATAGTAAATGAAGCTGGGTTATTAAAACAGATTTTCTCAACTGTAAATTTATATTGCTAGCGTTTTAACACTTATTTTATTTCTCTTACTTTTGTTAACTTCACAGCCGCATGATAATGTCAAGAGACATGAACTACATAAATGAAGACTTCGAAGCTTTCATTATTTTTTATTTTTCACCGACATATATTTTGTTCGTCTCAATCTCAGTCTAAAATGAATGATTAAATAGTGAGATGAGTACATGAATAAGTATATGTGTACACAATGATGATTTGCTCGAAAATTAGCGATTTAGTTGCCAAAAATCGTATGAGAATCAGGTCAATTTACTGGTGAGATGAACTAGATAGGTTATGTGACAAAGTGTGTTGTTTGTATGAATGTAACTTGAAGTATTAATATCATACGTCAGGTTCACTCGTGTGCGAGTTGCGGTATGTAAAAGTTGTTCTCGATTTAAATGAGAACGCGTCTCCGGAGAATTGCGACGCTTTAAAAACGATAATGAGTTTTTAAATATGCGGCGCTTGCTCTCATTTCTCACTCTTAACTATCAGAAAAACTTTATCATTTTTTGACAAAACATGTGAATGATAAAGAAAATATTAAATACAGAGATACTGTGTCACATACAGTTTTATTTCTTACGAATCACATATTCTGTTCAGAATCCCAAATATTTTTTAATAAATTATTTCTGCGTAGATTACTTATTCTACTAATGATCATCGTACTAATTTCCGAGATTTTTTACATAGTTTTGACAATTAATGTGCTTAACATATTTATTTTAAATTAAATTAAATATTTAATCAGATCATAAAGTCAAGTGATACTGTAACTTGGAGTTGTTAAAAAATAATATTAATATAGTCTGATAAATAGAGAATTAATTTATCTTCTCTTTTTCTTTTTGATATGTACACTGAGAGAAAAGTGCATGTTTGTGGTAACTATAAAGGGAGGAGTATAAAAAAATAGTAATCTTAACTTATATTCATAGTGTCTTGTACTATATCATAGTGCCTGAACTTATTTGAAAGTAGTAGTATTAGCTGAGCACTACTAATATTTTTTGTTTTTTTATAATAACTTTGTAATATTATTTCTCAGATTTTATACTCCAGCAATAATAATAACAATACTTTTTTAGTTTATCCCAACAAATAAAGAATGTACCAGTGACTATTTTAGATTGTTTACCATCTATTAGTTCCTGTAACTATTTTAATAGTCAGCGCAACTACTCTAACAATGTAGTCACCGTACTTTACTGGGCATAAATAATATCTCCAAATACTAATAGGTAGATCGATTGAACTGTGATACATTATTTTAATGAACATTAAAATGATGATTAAGGTAGTTAGATCGTGCAATCAAAAATTCAAGAAATCTTCCTAACTTTGAATCTAAGTACTTAAATGTATAATACAAACGCTGTTAAAATTTAGAGACGATTCACCGTGTCTAAAAAAAGATATTAGCAATTAAATTTTATGGTTTTGTACATGTAGGATGAGAGAAGCGTGGGAACATGAATAACTTTTTAGTATTTTTCCTTGACGGACTTTTACCGTTTTAACGAAAAATTAATATAATGAAAAAAATATATTTTTGCAACTCATGGTAAGAAAGCACGTCTCTGATTGGTTAAAAATGACACTACAAAGAATAAATATCGCGGAGAATGTCCACATTGTTCGTGAAAAATATGACAAACGTTCACTTTTTACATATATATAGATATACTATTTATTAGTCATTAAACGATACACCAGAAAACCCAATCAACAGCCGACTCGAGTTAAGACAACGGAAAGTCCCAGACTATAGAAAATCATCTTACTGTATTTAATTATAATGTACAATTCACTATATCAACTTTGACTTGAAATTCTAGTTATTTTTTGCTGAATATCAATATTTTGAAAACAATAAAAATAATCTTAAATTATTATAAAAATCAATTAAATCATGTTTAATTGTTACTATTATTATTTAACAATCTTTTGCATCAGAAATAATAGAGGAATTAATTTTATATTAATAAGATTGAATATTATTTTAGGTTAATTAAAAAATTAAATTTAATGTAGTGTCCTTTTTTACCAATCAGAGACATTCTTTCTTACCATTCGATGCAAAAACTATTGTAACGGATTGAGTGAGAAGGGCTTTCGACACTCGTGTGTTGGCAACACTCGCCTAACGGCTCGTGAACCAATCACACTCGTTGTCGAAAGCACCTTCCACTCAATGCGTTAATATACTATTAGAGCATTTAAAATAAAAATTAGAATTATTTACCGCGTAGTTTGTATAAAAAATTGAAATAAATTACACATTTCGAGGATTAGTTTTAGTGGAGGGGATCGGAGAAACAGTCACGAGCGAATGAAGTCGCACCGTTGTAACGGGTAGAGAGCACGAAAATACAAAACGGCAAAATTTATATTATAAAATACCGGGAATAATATTAGTGGATAAATAATTATATGTTTCATTAATAGTTATTAATAAAATGCAACGATTTATTGTTGCACTTGTAGACTATTGTGGATTTTCATCTTATTTAGTACTTTTTTCTTGATGAATTTTCCCTCATAACGTAATTGGTCTCCCACTCAGATTTTGTATTTAAATAACTACCAATATAATTTCACCGAATGTTTACATTGAGATCATGTGTATAAACTATGAGTGAGTCTCAGCTGTACAAGGCGAATAAGAGAATAAACATGCGACGTTGTCAGATTTTCAATAAGACTAATTTATCATAGTGTGAGCGTATTTGTGCTCCGCAGGTACGCGATACATTTTTGGTAACCCAAAACTGTTGGACTGGACTGTAGGGAAAGAACTACCTCAATAAAACCATTATTAAATAATTCACCTCATTTATTAACGATTATTAAAAGTTTGAGGACAAACGTGCAGTTAAAAACTTTAAGATAAAATTATTATATTGCAATATACAGGATTAAGCGATTATACTTTTTACTGTAGACGCTATTGTGACCATAAGCCAGGTTATATCACATATACCCGGGAAAAAATGATCAGACCTGATTATGCCTGTTCATATATGATCAGGCCTAAAATTAGACATGATGAGGCCTGATTATACCTGCCCATGCCTGTTCATGTCTGATCTAGTCTGATGTATGGGATTAAATTTAAAATCTTAATTGTAATTAAATATAACTTACTTATTTATAATTATATATATGTAACGTAGTTATAATTATATATATTACTTATATATAATTTCATATAACTATAGTTCAATAATTAATAAATTAGATATAAAATTTAGTTGTCTAAAAATCTATCATGTATAAGTGAAAAATGTAGAGAATACGCAAAAGGATTCTGGTGTAGGTGTGGTTAATTCAATAACTAAAAATTAACTCAAATTACAAATTATCAATTAGAAGTTTTATTAACAATATGTACACTTGAAAACCTGTGAGAAAAATACTTAAGAGCGAATGCAACTAGATATATACGCGATAGCGAACGCAACGAATGTAAGTTCGCGTATATTATATTCGACACGAGGTCGAGAGCGGGTAACACGCGGAAATTAATATGTAATTAATTTAACACGAAAGACAACCGATTTATTCTCAATGAATAGCAGCCTTAGTATACTGTCTAATTATTGAGAATAATAAAGCGTAAAGGTAGCGTAGGTATATTACAAGAGTAATTTACTGAACGAAGCGGTTAGTTGGATAGCTGTATTTGTACTGAACAATTCGATATGAAGATGATGGCTTGAGCCGGCGTCTTCTTCTTCGTTGCCGCTCGATGGTGACGTGGCAGCCTTGCAGTAAGAGACGAATTTTCCCATTGGCTTAAAAGCGCGCCAACAGGAAGCAGTTGATAGCGAGCACTCTCATTGGCTGACCAACATAAAACGAATTATGTGATTGGCCAGCTTGTAGCGGGTTTTCATGGCGTCTCGATACGGCTATGAGTTATAAATTGTATGTACCGGGCCCAAATAGCGAGTGACCCGGCACTATTCTGACTTGCAGTCAGTAGCGAGTTCGGCAATTCCCGCGCGTAGCGAAAGTACACGAAGCTTGACTAAAATGATCAAGCTCGTGACTGAACAATAAGATATAAAATTTCGTTGACCAAGAATCTATCACGTGTAAGATTTTTATTACTTGAAATTCATACAAAACTTAAAATCAAGCTCTTAGGTAAACGGGTAGCGGGTTAAACTTATGAGCGCAAGACCCACGGTTCGAATCCTACACACGCCCAAATTTTTATTTTTTATTTTTATTTTTCTAGAAATAATTATATACAATTGTATCTGATCAGATCTGAACATGCCTAGCCAGAAATGGTCATTTTTCATGTCAGAGCAGGCCTGAAGACTCATGTCTGTTCATGTTTGATCAGGTCTGATCATTTTTTCCCGGGAAAAAATCTAGTAATAAAAAAAGTGGGGATCAAGTATGAGGATTGTGGATGCCAAACTACCTTAAATTTGTGCGAATAATTAATTTCTAGTTAATCATAACAAATGAGTAATTATATTACATGCCAGTACATAATAAATTGATTTAATTATTTTAAAGCACTCTTGTACTAAACAATAATTTGATGATTAAATTAACAGAGTTACTCTTGCAAACATTCGCTAATAATTAACTGAGCTTGGGCGTCTATAGAGTTATATTAAATATTCATTGTGTGAAATACATAGTTATATTTGCATTTTATTAAATGCTATTATAAAATTTTTATTTTAGACAATGTATAATTTATGTTTTATATGTAGTTTATATTGATTATTTTTAACAATTCTAATTGTTTACTTTGCTCTTATTAAGAAAAATGATTTAATCCATGCTAAGAGTATATCTATATATTAATCGGTTCAAATTATTTTATATCATTTCAAATTGTTTCGAATCATTTTAAATCATTTTTCTCTATCAGGGTGTCTTGGATTTATGTATCGAAAATTGAATTTCTATATTTCATATAATGGAAAATTTTGAATAAGCTATTCTTTACGATCTATGTCGTAGAGTTATTTGTGTGAGTGTGTGTAGTACAAAAAAATTAATCAATTACTTAAATATACTTACGTATAATTTGATTTCAGCGATGCAATTAACTGGCTAGGTAATTATAAACGAAGGAAGTTAATGGAATGGGGTTGGCTTTGACTAAAGAAAGATTGTGAAAGTGGAAATAAAGCTAAAAAATTATACCTTTGGTTAATTATTTTACTATTGAACAAAGTGTGAGCTCTGGGTATACATATTAAAGAAGTTTCCGAGACAATAGAAAAAGAATCTGAAAAAAAAACTTTTTTTTCACCGAGCTTTATGTATTGTTTTATAGTACTTGGTATATACGGTACATACATATATACACTGCAGTCAACAGCATGGCAACGATAATAAAACACGGAAATAACCTCCTGGCAATGGGGTCTACTCTTGAGAATAGAATTTACTGGTTGAAAGTGAGTTTCCACTGACGGAAATAAGGGTGTGTCGAATTTTTTTTTTTTTATTTAAACTTTAAAAAATCTTTTAAGCCCTAGCAAATTCAGTTATACCGAAAAAATATCTGAAAGATACCTGATAGTTAACTATAATTTCTGTATGTTTTCTATATATTTCTAGTAGAATACGCAAATTATACTCATCCATACTAAAAATTTAGGTATGTTTTTGAACCATTTATATTGAAGATATACTAATATAAATAAAATTCTGTAAATCGGTTGATCCTGCAGGCCAGCCGCAAAACCTGAAAGAGCTTAAAAACTTAATTTTCAATATTTTTAATTTGACAATACCTTTTATTACATTGATGATTTCAAACTTGAAAATGGTACGTCTTATATCGAACTTGAAAAATTCTAAACATCAAAAATATTTAGTATACAAACGTTTTTAAAATGTTCATTCACAATTACGTCCAAAAAGTCAAAGTAATCAGGGAGAGATCAATGAGAGTGATTAAAATAAGGATTGTAATGAATTTCGAATAAAATCAGAGCATTAATACTAGTATCCTAGAAAAATCTTAAAAAATGTGTTTTGTCAATTTTTTTGTTGGTAATATTGTTGTAAATACAGAACGAATCGCATCAAATATGGTGATCGAGAAAGACCATAAAGACGTAGGGTTGGTATAATTTTGAACTCATTTGAGTATATTATATTATGATTTATCCAGAAAAATCATTTTTTTCTTAATTTATAGTCATATATTCTGAGCCTAATTAATGACAATTTAAAAACCTAGAAAATAGTAACTGCATCAAAAAAAAATATTTTAGCCATAAGTGGCTAGGGAATCCATGTTTTACGTAAAGTCTGAACAGTTTACGTTAGGTGGTTCGACAATTAAAACTGCACTAATTATCATCTAAATAAAAAAATGTAGCTAAAAATATATGGATGGCCCTGATTAAGCAAAACGATTCACTTTATGATGAATGTATATCTATACGGTATTAAAATTGAATCGTTTTAAATCATTTTGAATCGTTTTTCATTTCCCGCTAAGAAAATTGCAAATTTCCAAAAATTCGGGAAGTTATTGGTTCCAGTCTGATTTTCGAAAATCGAATCTCTAAGAGATCTTGACGTTTTAAGGTCCTAGAAAGATATTCTGATTAATTTCAAGATGATGTCCAAGTAGATGTATGTACGTATGTATGTAAATATCTATAACTTTTGAACGGATGAACCGATTTCGATCGGCAAGGTGTCATTCGACGTGGCTTGTCAATATCTAAAAGCTGAACAAAACTGAGCTTGATCCGTAAGTCTTGTTCAGAGATATTCCAAAAATAAACTTTTTTCAAAAGTGTTGTTTTTGGATAGCTTGTAATGTGCTCGATGGATTGATAAAATCAACTGGGCTCTGAAGCTTCATAAGCCGCGTCGAATGCTATTTCAACCATCAAAACCGATTTATTCATTCAAGAAAAACCGTTGTCGGAAGAATTAAAAAAAAAAAAAATTTTTTAGTATTTTGGAAATTTCTCAAAAACAACTGGATAAATCAATTTTAAAATCTGATCAGTTGTAGAATTTAATAAAACGCGTCGATTGCCACCTTAAATGTCTCAATCGGTTTATTCGTTCGAGAGATATCGTTTGAGAAAAAATGGTAAAAAACGTTTTTTTTTTCGAAAACAAACGTATTTTCAAGCTCGAAGAGCCGAAAATGGCGGGAAGCTTTGGGGCTGGCCCGCAGGGTCAACTGAAAGACCAATTTTTTTTTTTTTTTAATCAGGGAAATCAATATTTAATTAATATTTATTTTACTACATTTATAAAACATATTAAAATGAGTTTTGTTGTTGAGATTTGAGGTTCAAGAACTAGGCTCAATTTTAAAGTTATGATAGAGTTGTTGGCTTCAAAATTCTAACTTACTGCGAGGTTACCTGTTTAATTTTATCTATAAAATGTAAAAAATCGCAATATTCATAGTTTTCATAAAGTTTTTTCTACTATTTTTCATAATACGATGATAAAATAACATTTAAAACTCATTTTTATAAATAAAACATCATAATTAGATCTTGAAAGTACATTCTTAGAGTTATAAAATTATTGTAAAAATAAGGTCAATTTCGATAGTATTTAAATTGTTATGACTCATTTAATTGAATAATATTTTTATTATGACAAAATTAATTTTTTTATTATTTTTTTATTCAAGAGTTTAAAAAAAAGCCAACGAGCTACGATGAAAAATATTGAGTACAAGCGCTAGTCAAAGTGACTTTAATTATTTTTATTTTAAATATTGAAAAACTATGTATTTGTTTTAATGAATATTTTATTTATTTATCTCAATAATAATTTTAGTTTATCCAAACTTAGTAAGTACTTCATAACCTAATCATGGTTTATAGAATTCGAGGGTCAGAAACTGTGACCTGAAAAATTCTGAGCATCAGAAACTGGGTCTCTGAATGTCAATTTTTAAAACGTCAGTTTAAATTATTAATTTAATTCAAATAATAATTTTTCTCACCTCCGGGCGGAAAGCGCCAACTTTCGTCCCGCAGTGCAAAACGAAGTTGCCGCTTTCCGCCTCCGTCGAGGAGAAAAATAGTATACACTCCTCGGGAAGTAAATAAGAAAGCCTCAGATCACATGTTTGTTGACCTCGGCTTCGCCTCGGCCAACAATTACATGCGATCTGAGACATTTCTTACTTTCCTTCCCTAGGTGTGTAATATACTATTTTGCCCTCTGGCCGGAAAGTGGCAACTTTCGGGCCGCTGCCCTGAACGAAGTTGCCACTTTCCGGCCGGAGAGCAGAAAAATTGTGTACGTATCTTGACCAGTAAAAAAGATAGCCTCAGACTACATGTTATTTTACTACCCTAGGTATGTAATATACAATTTCGCGCATAACTTTATTTGACAAATTCTAATCCAGTCTATAAAATTATTATTTTTATCATTAAATTAAATCCTGTATTAATTATTATAGTATAACCTCAACCGGCACTCTAAAGAGATCAGAAACTGGGGGTTCCACGACATTTGGACGTGCGGACAAAATATCCCGTGGACAATTGATCCCCTGACAGTTGATCTTGTAGATATAAATGCGTTTATAGGGTGATGTGGCACATGAAGAGTGAATAAATCAACCGTGTACACATAGATGTCGATAATATACCTAGGTGTAGCCGTTAACTTACCATCTTGTAATAGGTTAAATAAAAATTAAATATTTAATAATTAATTTCATTTAAAACCGTACAGTAGACGGTGGTGTTATAGGTTCAACCCATTTCTAATTTTTAGTAACTTCAGTGTTAGATATGAGGCAGGATGTGTTGGAGTTGCCTCACTGACGATTCCACCAACACATCCGGGATGAAACCTAATATTGATCGGTGTCTATTAAACTTTAAGTTTGATAAAGATCATAAGTTGGTGATTTGGCGCGGCAAATTACACATTTTAACCCACGGTATCTATTAATTGACCAGTTATTAGGTAGATAATTGAATGTACAGGAGTCGGTTAACAACTAAAAATAACGGTTGATGTGTCATCATTTTGCATATACGTACAACATCAATTCTTGTTTTAGAGTTTTAACTTTGAACAAGATTATTGGGAAAATATCGGTGATTGGAAGATTTTGTCATAGGACCTATCGTGCGTGGGCGTTTTATCACAGGGGTCCAATGTCGGAGAACCAAAACTGGACCCTTAACTTAAATTATTATTTTTTAAACCTTTCGTCGTCAATATCTTTTGAACCGATCAATCGATTTTGAGGTTCAATATGGCAATTGGTGCATTTTATTGAGTTCTAGAGTTGATTTGACAATTTGTTTAAAAATTACTTATTTTTACGCCTACCATTTCAATCACTAATAATTTTATTAATTAATAAAATCACTGTTTAGCTGTAGTGATATAGTAAGTAAAAATATTCACAAGGTAAATATTTTTAATACCGAGAAATTTTTTTAACGGAAGTAAAGAATATTTACACCGGCGGCATCGTTATTTTGCACCGCTTCCGGTGTTGAAATTTAACACGGAAAATTTTAACACCTACACCACCTGGACTTAACCTATTCTTTTTTACAGTGTACTATACTCGAAATGAACCCAAAAAAAAGTTTTAAGTATCGGTATAAACGAACTTACTAGGGTTACACTGTAAAAAATCACCGGGGTAAGTCCAAGCGGTGTAGGTGTTAAAATCAGTGGTGTTAAATTTCAACACCGAAAGCGGTGTAAAAATAACGCCGCTGCCGGTGCAAATATTCTAAACCGGTGTTAAAACTAATTCTCCGGTGTTAAAGTGACGCCACCGCCGGTGTAAATATTCTAGACCGGTGTTAAAATGACACCGCCGCAGGTGTAGATATTCTTTACCGATGTTAAAATATTTTACTTTGTGAATATTTTTACTTACTCGATCACTATACTTGTTAATAGATCATATTTTTTATTAATTTTCATTAAAAAGCTAGCATTTTTTGTGTTTTATAATCTTTAAAGTTGATTCTCCAAGCAGACGCAGTTTACCCCGCTTCTACACCGGTTGCCCTGCTTTTACACCGATATTACTCCGCTTTTACACCAGTTTTACTCCGTTTTTACACCGGTTACCCCACTTTAACACCGGTGAATTACTCCTCCTACACCGGTGTAATCTCATTTTTACACCGGGCGGAGTTAAAATGAGTCCATTTTTAACACCGCTCTTTTTACAGTGTATTAATAAGGATAAAATCCATCAAATTCTTCATTACGGACCGAAAATAGAGATTCCAAATCTAAAATTGAATTATTGACAAATGCATTAAACATATATAATTCATATTCAGCGCAATGCATTGAAAATACGTTACTAAAAATACAAATGTCTAACTTTAGAATCCAGTGAGAGCCAAATTCCCAAGAGCTATTATTATAGGTATTTTGACACTCGATGATGGATTATACATCTAATGCCATTCTTATTTCATCAACATACATTGTATATAAAAAATTATCATTTAATTTTGTTTTTTTCTTTTTTTTTCTTTTAGATAAATTTAGAATGAATTAAACATTAATTACACATCCAGGCATAAACACAAATAATTATGATTACTTAAAAGTCTAGAAGTTCAGTGGCCTTTTGTAAAGTGCACTATAAAAATATACACTAATCGCTACATATTATAAGAATTTGTCCTAATAAAGAATTTATTCTCAATTCTGTTGAAAGCCACATTAATTTTGGACTGTAGCTTATATAAAAACAAATACTCTGTACCAGATACAATATTAATGATAAAAAAGGCCATTCGACAGCCGAAATAGAAGTAGATTTCTCGTGATATATTTATTATTGAACTACTAAAAGTTTTAACAATAGTAAGCACCATTGAAAATTGATAATATAATGTTTAAATCACAATAGTTTCAATAAATTATTAACTTGAACGGTACGTATACTGAGTTCCATTCAGATAAAGTCACAGTAGTGTGATTTGGAACTTTTATTATCAGTTAGAAGATTCAATCAACGAAATTAATCTTCAACGTATCATTCGAAAGATAGTGAAAGTTAAAGCCGTAAATAGTATGTTTCATAGTTAGGATACTAAGATAGTCTTTATGTGGCGAGGGCAGTGTTTTCAGCGTGAGTCGTAGTATCGTGTACTGAAATTATTGAGTTCGCCATGTTAAGACTATCTGAGTGTCCTATTATGCATCATATTTTATTCAGCGATTGCCTGATTTACGCGATTAATGGCAATCTGCGAAGCGCAGTCTGTAGCTGTTTAGCGACACGATGCACCCACGAAATTACAACGAACCATCGACTCTAAAATTCAGAATTCATAATTAATCGTTTTAAAATTCACTCATACGTTTTAATTATTAATTTAAATATTCATTAAAAGAAAAAATACCAGAACCAGCACGCAGAACAGCACTCTACATATGATGAATTAAAGTAAGCATATTTAGTGTACTAGCTAGTTGAACAACATACATTTTGACAAAAAAATTTAAGTCGCTCAGCGAGTTCTTCTGATGCTTAATAGATGAAGCTCAGTTAAAAATCTTGAAACATGCTGTTAAATCTCACTCTTATACACAATAAATCTTACTCATTACACTTTTTGCAACGTCGGTGGAAAATAAGGAAATCTACTATGACTTTACTGAATGTCTTTGCACTTGTCGATAAACAGACGTTTAGAGATTGCAACGCAGATGTCAAAAAGCACGCAAATCAGGTTCGCAGTAAAAAATAGTTTTTCACAATTCTTTCAAAAATTTCCGATCAGTCAACATTTTGAAGCCTTAGGAAGTTATTCTGACTATTTTCAGAATGATGACCGCGTGTATGGGTGGGTGTGTGAATGTATGTAAAATATTCATAACTTTTTAATTCATCATTCGATTTTGATGGTTTTGGTTGAAATTGAAAGAGTTTGCTAACCATCAAATTTCCTGGAAATTTTACATCAATCGATCAAATAGACTCGGAGAAAAATAAAATAAACAAAATATTTTTTTAAGTATCTTCAAAATTTCTAAAAGACGACTCGATTGACTCCAAAATCTAAACAGCTCTAAAACTTAATGAAACGCATCGAACACTGTAACAGCCATCATCTTTGAATAATTCGTTTAAGTGATATCGTTTTCAAAATAATTTTAAAAGAGTTTTTTTCTAATAAATTCAAATTCGCTGAACCGAGTGATTCAAAATATTTTGTATCATCAAAGACTAGAGAACTGCGTCAAATTCTGCCTTAAACTTCAAAATCGGTTTAGTAGTTTGTAAGATATCGGCAATGAGAAATCCAAAAAATAACAATTTACTTTATTTTTTCCGGATATGATATAATTGAATTCATAATTCTTTCCAAAATTGAAACCACATTTTTGTTTGCATAGCTTTTTATGATTGCTACATAAATTATAGCATTGCGTTCGTTAGTTTAAATGATTTCAAAATTTTTGAAAATTCACTGATTCTAACATTTTTCACATATTTCATATATTGACGGTTTGGATTGATTGAGCTCATTTAACTCTTCGTCTTGATCATTCCTCATAATTGCTATCACAAAATATTGAATTTATAATGCATAGCCGTGACTAAAACGTTGGAAAATGATCCTTAGTATTTATTTTCAATTACCTAATTCAAAAGCTTATAAATGCATCGACAATAATGTTTTCGAGCTCAAGGAGTTTGAAAAGAGCGAAAAGTTTCAGGGCTGCAAAAAAAAAAAAAAAAGTATGCTTCATTCACATCCGTTAGGGATTAAAGTGGCTATCGTGTCCACCAGCCAGATTATATTTCGTGTATATATATTAGGGTAGCGGCTGAGGCAGCCGTTCGGCACGCGTGTGGCTCGGGCGATCACCGAAGTTAAGTAGCATCGAGCATGGTCGCTACTTGGCTGAGTGACCGTTTAGCCACGCGTCGGGTTCGAACGGAGGTCTCTGATCGCTAGGCGCGGGATGAAGATCCAGTGATCGGTAAAATGGGAATTTGATCACTGAAGCTTCTCCCAAACCGAACTGTACTGGCTAGGTTTTCTCTGTGGTTTCCCTAGCCACTGCACCTCCATTGCACAAGGAAGGTTGCAGGGCATCACCGTAATGATGCAGTACAGTATAAACACAAGTCGGGCCATAGCCGCGCAACGGAAGGCAGAGGAGAAGTAAAGCAGTTTGCGATATAAAGGCAAAAAGTGTACAAGGTCGTAATTGCGACTATACACTAGAAATCAACTAAAATTATATATTAGGGTGACCAAAAAAAACCAACTATTTTTTTTTTCGAGACTCATGAAAATTTGTTGGCTAACGATGTTTTGGGAAGCCTCTTCAAAAATCATGATGCTCGATAAAAAATTTTCAAGAGGTCGCTCACGCATTTTGAAAATATCAAAAATGATCAAAATTTGAATTTTTCATTCAAAACTTTTTTTTTCTCGTGGCAGCAATAGTTCATATTTGTGAAATCATGACTACGCTGAATATTTAAGTCCAAAATTCAAATATTTAAACCTCGCTCAAGAATTTTGAATGTTTCCGAGTGCTGTCTTTTGAACGTTTTCGAGTGACCCTTGAATATTAATAATAAAGCTTCTCGATTTTTTCACTATCAATTTGCATCACAGTGAATAAAATATAACTCGAGAGATAGAATAGTATATTACATGCCTAGGGAAGTAAAGTAAGAAATGTCTCAGATCACATGTAATTGTTGGCCGAGGCAAAGCCTACATGTGATCTGAGGCTTTCTTATTTACTTCCCGAGGTGTGGATACTATTTTTCTCCTCGACGGAGGCGGAAAGCGGCATCTTTGTTTTGCACAGCGGGACGAAAGTTGACACTTTCCTCCCGGAGGTGAGAAAATAATAAGATATTTACGTACGTTTTTATTTCTTAATTCGATTTTTAGGTTTTTTCGCTTATTCAAAACTTACCAATTTTAATTTTGGATGTTTTCAAAATTCGGAGTGACCTTTTGAATATTTTTTATCGAGCTGATTTTTGGAGAGGCTTCTTAAATGTCTTATTCGTAAGCCAACGAATTTTCATAAGAGACTCGAAAACAAAAATAGTCGGTTTTTTGGGCCACCCTAATATATATATATGTATATATATATATATATCTTTTGTTATGGACAGAAAGAAATATAATCCTTGTAAGCATACTAAACCATTAAAAAAGTTCTAAGTACGAACATTCAACAGAGCATAGCTAGTATGGGACGAATAAGACATTTATTTTGATTCCTGAAATAGGTTAAGATATTTCTGTTGCCAATCGAAACGGCTTTCAAGGGCTTGACTTCTCTCGTACTGTTTTCAACCAGCGTATGATTAAATAATATTATTGTCAAAAGAACTTATTATTGGACCTAAAGTTTTTTTTCTGGTAAAATATAAATATCGATGATAAATTTATAAAATATACTAGAATTATTCTGTAATTTTTGAAATTCGGAATATCCCGAAACTTCGCGGTGTGTTCGAGTTCTTTGAGGAATAGTTACCATCGCGTAAGCAAAAGTAACTCAGCAACTTTTTAATTATACGCTTTAGTATAATTCCTATATTTTTCAACGAAAAAAAAATAAACATATTTAATTTTTTATTTACTTTTATAAAAGTACGTACTCTAAACTCCAACTCTCAATTGATCGGAGAGCTGCCATTTTTAGTAGATTTTATAAAAATCTAACTGTTGTATTTGTCCTCATGACGCAACTTTTCAAAAATTTTAACATTTTCTATCTATTTTAGTCAAGTAGGTTCCAAAAATACTATTGGTGAAAAAGTTTATATATGTATTTATATACATATATATATATATATATATATATATATATATATATATATATATATATATATATATATATATATATATATATATATACGATATAACGCGCGGTTCTCCCACGATAGCGTCCGCAATTCTGTACCGATCTTAATGAAATTTTTGTTTGCATATTCCTTAGCTAAAAAGCTCGGTTCAGTTCGAAGATGAGCTCAATCGGCCAAAAAGTTTAAAAGTTAGAGTCGTTTAAAGATTTTTTAATTTTTCAAAAAATTCAACTTTTCTTGATTTATCTTTAAATAACTTTTGATCCTAAAGAGATAATCTATTTTTGGTGATTTAATCTTTATGTTCATTCGATTTCCTTCAATTTAGGCTATGTTGCTTACTCTTTTGATAATTTTTTCTAGTACTTTGATGAATTTCAAAATTTTCAGAAAAATAGAAAAAACAATTTTTTTTTAATTTCTCATTTAATAACTTTCAAGTAATTCATAATAGTTGAATTTTGTTAATATTTTTATGTAGTTTATCTAATGAGCTTTATATTTCAGTACTATTTTTTTATATTCAACAAAAATTACCTATTTATTTATTGAAATTTAGCTGTAGCATTCGTTCTTCCACTTTTCAATAAATTTATGAAACTGTTCCAATTCTGATTACTGCCGTGTAACACTCTTAAAATCTCAACATTAAAGTATGCATAAAGTGTTTTTTGAAAATTGAAAAGCATAAATATAATTGATCTTATAAGCTTCAGATGAACCTTTAAACGCTACGTCTACCTTACAGATTTAAATATATAAATAAATAATGAAAAATCTACTCCCATTTCGGCTGCCGAATGGCCTTTTTTTGATTTTTGTTCGACATCTACGCTATAATTTAACGCACAAATAAAGTTCGAATTTTCAAATAATCTCTAATCTTAAAAATTATGTTTTTCGAAATTATTTATTTGAAATTTTAAATATTTTTGCATGTGTTAATAATTAATTTTTCCAACAGTCAATAGGGTGAAGGACTTCATAAATTAAGAAAGAAATGATCACATCAAGCTGCATAACTGCAGCTGTTGCCAGCTTTTGCCAACGGCTTGGGCAGCCTACTTCACTTTCGTCTGATAAAGTTTTGTTTTATCTCTTGCCATACAATGTACTATTTCAGTTTGATGAAACTATAAAATCAATGACTTGTATTGACATAATTATTGAATTTGTTGAAAAAAAAAAATATGCACATCGTGGAAATTACTTATTTTGTGGAAAAAAGTCTCAGCTTTCAGAAAAAAATATCAAATTAGATGTATCAAGCGCCACACCAGTCATAAAAATTGTTTTTTCTACTTTAATCGAATTTTAAAGGGTCTTTTGTAACTTGAAATAAAAAATCGATATTATTATTGGAAAGCTGAGAATTTTTTCCACAAAAAATTGTTATGTGCTTATTTTTTAAAAAAATTTTTCTGCTTCCAAAAAATTTATTAATAATTTTTGAAGTATCCAAAAAATCCTAACTTTGAAACAGCGTCATATTGAGAGCTCAAATTTTTAAAGAATTTTTTTTTAATATATAGAATGGCTCCACGAATTTTGAACCGAATCAACGAGGGTCGCCCTGTAAAAATAACTTTATTCGGTAGAATGACCCATATATATCATATTTATGTAAAATATTTACATTGAAATAATAAAATGTAAAGTAAATTATAAATTTAACACTTCAGCAGCTCGATACACTAAACTATTGATAAAAAACTGGTTGTTGTAGAATAATTTTCAGTTTTTGTCCATAATGACAATTATTCTCATCGGAGATCATAATACTTGCCATATAATTTGAAATGATTATGATCGCGAGATAGCAACTACTGCCACCACAATATTGTGGAAAATATCATCAAGTGATTGTATTATATGTCATGTGATATAATAATAGATATAATTTTTCTTATATACTAATTTAGCAACCGGGATGATTACTATTACCGTCGAGTGTTTTAATTATTAACATATTTTATTGTCAACATAATAATTATAAGAATACCCAGATAGCAAAATGGCGTCTTGATGGATTCTGAATGAGTTCCTATTTATGATTTGGACGTGTCATCAACATCTTAAAGAAGTCTTTGAGAAGTCTCAACATGTCGAATGAGCCACCTAGCGAGCTCAGTAAGATGTCTTTAAAAAGAGTTCTCAAAGAGTTTTTTTTCTGACTTAGCGAATAAGAGTTCAATATGAATTTACTCTGATGTCTTTAAGGAGCTCCTAATGTTGAATTCATAAAGAAGTTAAAAAAAAAATACATTTAGACATTACAAAACTGACGTCTTATTTATGGAGTCTTCAAGAACTCTTAATTAAGAGTCCATAAAAATGATACCTTTAAGAAGTTATTATCAGACTTCTTGAGGACGCCTTCAAACAGACGTCGTAAAGCAGTCATTCCGACTTGAATGCTGTCTGAGTAGTAGATATCGTGAAAAAAATATTGATTTTAACACTATGAGATAATAATCATTGGCAACGAATTATGGTATAAAATTCTTAGCATTTCTGGGGAAAAATATATATATATATATATATATATATATATATATATATATATATATATATATATATATATATATATATATATATATAAGATAATATATTCGTAAATTGTCATGTAGCAAAATGAATAATAATATATAATGAAATTCATTTCTATTTCGGCTACCAAATGACCTCTTTGAATGTTGAAATTTTGTTTTGTAATTTAAAAGTTTTAAGTTTTCAAATATTAAGTTCATTACTGCTCATATTTTACTGTCAGAACTAAATTTTATGATTCACATGATAAACGACGACACTTTATATAATTCACGAACACATTTACATCCGACATAAAAATTACATTCTATAGTATAATTCATTATTTATTATGATTTTTTTTTTTTTTTTTTTTTTTTTAATAACAATCATCATTATCGAATGACAATTTCGATATTAACCCTTCAGAACATACGCCTCCCGTACCACAGCCATTGCTATCGTGATGAGAGAAAATCTCACGCCTAATGCGCAAACGCCAAGAGCGAAATTTAAAAAATATTCAAATAATTTTAGGTTATATATCAAGTAAAATACAACATAAAATATTATTTGCTTGAATACTAAAAATTAAATAATAATTCTTTATAAATTATTTTTTATAAATAATCATTTAGAAATTATTACATTTTTTATTTTGATTAAAATACTGGTATACAGGTACACTTATTGTAAACAACTTTTAGAATACTGTTTATTTGTAGATCTATATACATTTAAAATGGCGGCTAGATACCACGGGGACAGCCGAAATGAAACGAAGTAATACGAACAGCAATTTTTTTTGTGCTTGACTTAACTCGCGCGATGAGAGAAACTCTCACAGTTAATGAAAAAATAATTTTTTTTCTTTATTTTTCAAGTTTAAAAAATTTTGTTTTTTTAGTATCATTTAGAACATTAAATTTTGGTAAGCTAAAAAAAATTTCAGGGGGTCATTCCATTTCAATTTAGAAAGAAAAAAAAGTTTTAAAGAAAGTGTGAGAGAATCTCTCTACACGATGGTTCTGAAGGGTTAAGGAATTATTTAATATTAATCCATACTTCTATATAATCTGTCAGCTTGGTCTGAACATTTAGCTTAATTATCAAATTTTGTCTCAAATATTCGTTTTAGGACGCCCTGATCTCAATTATGTAAATTTTGCAATTTTTCTTTGTCTGTCTGCCTATCTCTCTGCATATCTGACTGTCTGTCTGTGAGTATGTTCTCTTATAACTTAAAAACAGCTTGACCGATTATAGTAAAAAAGCATAGGTATCTAAAAAGCATGAGATTGTGCAAATGGTGGGCTGTCTATCATATGTATAAATGATATTGTATCGATGAAAAAAATTGATTTCATAAATCACTATTTTTATTTATTTTTTCGAATAAACATTTTAATAAAATACTCCCGATTTTCTCATAATAAAATTATAGATTTGAACTTATACGTCGCGCGCAGCTGCATGCTGCGTCTTTCTTTATTGCACTAAATAGTATGCTGAATGTTTCTCCATCACACATCTATGCTTGCTCCGTTTTTGAAATTTTAAAGCCTGACAATAATAATTCATGAACGGTTTTTTGGAGGCAATATTATTGTTGCGTTCTGAAGTGATCAGAAAAGTTTTATGTAAAGTCTTACTATAACAAATGAATTTGGGCATTTCTTGCTAGTATTTCGTTATTAGTAAACTCGGTTTTTCTTATCTCGCGAGCACTTACAATGAAAGATTATTTCATTCGGTTATACGGGTACAACCGCATGAGGCGATCGTCTGTTGTTTCTAGAATGTGAATAAATTAAATTATTACGGCAACCAGATTCCTCAGGTGCGTTCTTTTACCCGCAGCGAGCCATCATATAACTATCCTATGTTTACCGAGACTTACTCACATCCGGTCTTTATAAAATTCAAACCCATTATATACTATTCTTTTCTTTCTACAATGCTTTGTTCTAATAGATAACAGCTACCCCGCGTTTCGATGGCGAGATATATAAATTATAATATTACCAGGGTACCGATTCTCCGAATTAAAGAAAGACGTTATCCTGCAAAAAGCAGCTGTGTAAACTCCAAATATAGAACCGAGATTATAATAAAGAAGCTCTTGTAAATTATGATGTCTAGAGTAGTCCCTGTTATTCTCTGACTCCGCTATCCGAAGCTTGCCAGCTCTGGCAGCCGTGAGTCTTTGCCTTCATAGAGATAAGAAATCAACCAGGAGCTTATCGACAGTCCCTTACCCCCCTGGCCTAGTTACCTGTTGTACTCCTGGAAACTAACTTATACATTTCCCCTATCCCACTTAGGATAAAGAAATATCTCACCTATTACTTCCACCTACGTTACCCTATCTGTTAATGCTTAATCATCCTGCCTTTTCCGAATTTCTAGCAAGTATTCATTTTGGGCCCACCTACTTCTCTCTTCCTTAAACTAAAGCCAACTTCGCTCCTCTTGAAACTAAGCCAAGTTCGGTCAATTATACTAAACTCTAGCTTCGATATTTCTTCTTCATTAACGAAAATCGTCGGGAAACTTATTGTGCCGTACAATTTTTACCTAAAATTTGACAATCATTAATAATCTTCCATTCGAGCGCAACCGTAAATTAATCAGAAGTGAAGGTGATGAGTGAAATTGCCAAGAGAACCAGTTAGCATCCGCAGCAACGTAACCCACCTCTAATCTACTCGCCCCCAAGCAGCAGCAGCAGCAGCAGCGAAAATCGGGAAATGTCCGAATGTCTTGTCCAGCCAACACCGATCATCGTGATCATCGTCAACTTGTATAACTTCAGAATAATTGTCAAATAAATCAGCAGAAGAAGTAAGTCTTGACATTTTTTAATGCTAATTTTCAGAACATACACACTCCTCTTATTCATATTCGTGCTCGGCACCAAATAACGTGATCCCCGTTATCCGAATATAGGACTTCAGTGTCTTGACTCAAAATTAAGGGACTGAGACATACGCTTTGTCTGTCTGGACTTAACACTATATACTACCGCGTCAGAAATAAAATAATTTTTATTTTAATATATATTTCCATTAGAAATATATCGGTGTGACTACTTGTACCGTTTTACCTGTTTATACCTGCTTGTCCGGCAATCGCGAACAGAAAAAGGCAGGCAAGACATCGTTTGCACTCGGAAAAAAGAAAAATGGAATAGTTACAGAATAAAATGTAAAAACCAGCCCGTCATATTAGAAATTACAAAAGTTAAAATGTATACTGTAATTTTTAAATTTTATCCTGTAAAAAATTAGTTGCAGATTAAGCAGTAATATTTACAGTTTGGAAATGTAAATCGTTCACAATAAAATGTAAAATAATTATTATCTTTTGCTTACATAAAGTTTGTTTCTTTTAAAATCATTTAATCCTCTTTAAAACTGTAAAAATTACAGTTTAGCCGTTGTATAAAAATTAAAGTATCAAATAAAAAAATTTGTTGAGTGGTTCGAGAAGATTTACAGTATGGGCATTCAATTATGAACCTTAATGTAGAAAATGGAACTATTACATCTCACACTGTAATTTTTGAAATTTCTTTGTCAAGTATCACCAATGCCTTAGCAATCACGAACTTTTACTATTTAAAATGTAAAAATAAAACGAAAATTCAGTAAATATTTTTGAAATAGTATATATGAGTGCACGTTACATTTAGCCAAGAACCATGCCTTAATATTAGAGGTTATAGTAATGAGTCTTCTGTTTCTTAGGTGTCCCATGTGAAGTTATTATTCTACGTGGTGTCGTCTAGTACAGTGCAAAGTTTTCCAATATTGCGAATTTAATAGTTGTATGATTATTTTTGGTAAGTACCCGATGAAAAAAGATTTTATACAACTGTATAAAATTATATACTAATTAGATAGAAAAAATGGTCCTATCCATTTGTATACAATCTTACATAATTATATTTTATTTGTATATAATTTTTATCTAATCATATAATGTTTTTGTACAGATTATATATAATGATATACGATTCTATATAATTGTATACAAATATATACATTTGTATATAATTTTATTATTGTTTTTTGCATTTTTATATAGATCTATATACGATCGTGTACAATTGTATATAACTATATAAGAATTTCATATAATTATGCATTACCTCTATCCAATTGTATATAATTCATATATAACTGTATACAAATATATAAAACCTTTTTCATGATACCAGCATCGAAACTTGAAGTTTCAGTGTCTTTACAGCCCGTCGAAACAAGCTAATTTCAAGCCGATGCTGCAAACAACTGCTAGCGAATTCGTAATTCACAAATCCCTTCACAGCGGGCAGAAACATGCGTGTTTCTTCCCTTGGGAAGAAACACAATTGTTTCTGCCCTGTGCTATATATATTTAATGTTTATTTGCAGCCCTATTACTCTCATTTGTTTACTTGTCACTTCAGCTTACTCATTTCATTTTTTAAGTGACAGTTTTAATTAACCAAATAAAATTACTAAAAAATGAGTGAAAATAATATTTTTGTACTATTTACTATTTAATAAGTGACTGTAAATCACATATTGCTCATTCTCTAACAGTTCTCCGCATCATCGGCTTGAAATTAACTTGTTTCTTACTGGCTGCTGACACTGAATCTTCAAGTTCCGATACAGGTAATCATGAAAAATATAGTGTGTGACTCAGGATAAAACACGATTTCAGACTGCGGGTGATGTCAGCCCTCGCCTGCGGCTCGGGCAGCCAACCTCACCCTAGTCTGAAATCGTCTTGTTTCATCCCTTGTCACACAATATACTATTTTCATTGGGTAATTAAATTGTTTATACAATTCGCTTGTTTATTAATAATTTTATTTTTGTTTTCTTATTTTATATTGATTTTAATTGTTGTCAATTCAAAAAGAAATTTGAAAGTGTGGTAATAATTTTTTTTTTTTTATTTTTGGTTACCATAGGTTATTCTCATCTATTTTCTCAATTGAAATTAATTATCAAGGGTGATGATGAATCATGTCACTATTCAAACTTGATTATTGAAAAAAATAAACGCAAATATTACTAACAGAAAATGTAAAATTTACAGTTTATAGTGGCAATATCGTTATTTTGAGAAACAAGTTTTAAAAATTTTAACGTAAAACTTTATGAGAAAAACTGTAAGTTTTGAAGCATATCGAATGATACTTTGATAATTTTTAACAAATATTACAGTGTGAGAAAGTAAACTTAATACATTTTCAAACTGTAATATTTCATACTTAAAATGTAAAACTTACTGCGCAGGGCCAAACTGTAACTTTTACAGTTTCGTTTATGAAGCGCTGCGTTACTATTTGAAAATGTAATAAATGCTCGTTCGAACAGCAATTATTCCTGTTTTCTTTTTTCCGTGCATATTCTGTGTGCTATGTAACTTTGATTTCTCGTAAGTTCATTCGATAAACAAGAGAGTGAAACAAAAATTTTAATTATAATTTCTTTAATTTAAAATAGCCTTCACCATATTTCAGTAGACAATACAATCGCGATTAGTTTTTTTTATGGATAACATTTGATAAAACATACGTTTTATCTGGTTAACAGATCAGTGAAGGTCGATCTCTCTTCGGATCTTGCACTATTATGATTTATCCGGGAAAAATAACATAAAATGCTCTTTTTCGAACTCATCAACCAATTTTGATATTCAATGTGGCAATCGACGCATTTTATTGAATTTTAAAGCTAATTAAAATTAAAAAGTGATCATTTCAGCCATTTCGAAAATGTTTAGAAAACCCCGTTTTTTAGCATTCCTTTCTCCCATGATATCTCTTAAATGAATAAACTGATTGAGATGGTTGAGGTGGCAATCAACGCATTTTTCAAGGTTTAGAGCTAATTGAATTTCGAAATTAATTAATCAAGTCATTTTTTAAAACTCCAGAAAGATTGAAGAAAAATATTTTTTTTTTTTTCGTATTTCTTCTATATCTAAGTCTAATTGATCAATTGATCTGAAATTTTCAGAAAAGTTGACGGCCTATAAGTTCTTTCGATTGCCTTAACAACCGATTTGATCGGTTAATGTTAGAAGGTTATAGCAAGCTTACTCTCTTAAAATGAATCAGTGAAAAGTAGTCCAATCAGTGAATATTCACTGCACGAATAGTCTCAAGGATATCACTAATTCAATCAGTACACTTGGGACTGATTTGCAGTGAATATTCACTGATTTGCATAACTTTTCACTAATTCATTTTAACAGAGTACACTCATACATATCTACATTTACATACAGATACTCAAACGTTGTTCTGAAAATGGTCAGAATAGCTTTCTAGGACCTCAAAACGTCAACATTTGATGAAAACTCGATTTTCGAAAATCGGAGTAAAAACAATGACTTACTGAATATTTGAAAATTTTCAATTTTTCTAGCGGGGAGTTAAAAAATAAAGTTTTCTCAATTCTTCGTAACGTGTATATTATTGTGACTCTATTAAAAATCAAACCGAAATCTTTAATCTCGGCATGTCATTAGGAAAGCTTGAATAATGAATTTTTTTTTTACTACGTATTGATCAATAGCTGTAGACTTTGTTCGAAAAAAACTTTTATACACGTCCTACATATTTGGTAACAAATAGAAATGTTCGAATGAAAATAGAATGTGAAATTCATGCTTTTTTTTTTTTAACATCCACGAAAAACTACGACTTTAAGTCTCTTGCGTATGACCGTGATACTCGAGAGGATTTATTCAATGGTCCACATGCAGAATTGGCTACCATACAGAAAAGGCCATCCAGAACAATAAATCTTGTGGAACACAAAGGTCCTGGAAGGTAACCGTTTATTAATCGTCACCATTTTATCCTCACTTTATGCTATTGAAAAAATTTAGCAAACCATAAGAAATATTTCATAATTCTATTGCCAAAATCTTCTTCGAATTTTTAACTAGAAACTTCAATTTTCGAATTTATAATTTATACATAGGAAAAAAATATTCATCTTTCAAACATGGAAATAAATTTGTAAAAATTTAATTTAAAATAAATTTTAATTTTTGTAAATCACACATTTATGTTCACATCATTTTACCTAATTTGAGGATCGGAAATGCGAACCGGATTTCCAGATTTTAAATTTCTAACTACGTTTTTAGGTACCCAGGTAGAAATCGCCAAGGCTGACTATAAGCCGAGCCTTGGCCCTATTCTCACTTGCCAAGTCTTGGCAGCTGACCATTGGCCTAGGTCTAGGCCGAGGCTTGGTCCAATGGTTTGATTAAATTAAACCAAGCCTCGGGTAGTGACCATTGGCCTGAGCCTTGGCCAGGGCCAGTCCCTGTTTTGATTTTTCTTAAATCGAGCCTTGGCCGCTGACCATTAGCTCAAAAATCGGCTGAAGTTTGGCCCAATAGTCTCACAACGTTAATCTGAACCAAGGAAGCACTATTGGCCCAAGCCTTAACCAAGGCTGGGCCCGATAGTTTAATTTTTGTCAAGCCCAGCCTTGGCATCTGATCATTGGCCAATACCTCAGCTTAGGTTAAATTCTTATTTAAGATTAAAATTAGCAACTTTGTATGTATCAGTGGAAGAAAGAAATGATAAAAAACGGTTTTTTTTCGATTATCTTCGAAGTGACTCATCCGATCAATTCTAAAATCTAATCAGCTCTAGAACTTTATAAAACGCTTCGATTGCTGCCTCAACTATAGAAATCGGTTAATTTCTTTGAGAGATATCGTAAGAGAAAGAAATGCTAAAAAAACTATTTTTTTTTAAACAATGGCATACAAAAGTATTTTCGAGCTAGAAGAACTCAAAAATGTATTCACAACAGAGTTTTCGAGCTCAAGAAGCTCGAAAACAGCGGGAAGTTTTGGGGCTGGCCCACAGGGTCAACTGATAGACAGATTTTTTAATTACATTTATTAATTTAAATAACAATATTTTAGATCGAGCATTGAGTCAGCCTCAGATTTTTTGCTCTTCGAAGTTTGGTCGAGGTTTGATATTTTGTTTCCTAAGGCTTGAAACATGGACATCATCCAAGGCTTGACCAAGGATGGGAACTCTGGCATGACAACTGACCAAAGCCTGGTCCGAGCCTTGTTCAATCGTCCCTTCCTACCAAGGATTGAATATTGTCTTTTAATTAATAACTAATAACTCTCACTGTCAATGTTTATAACTTATACATATGCAGCGAGCATAATAATATAATTTTAAAATACAAACTGATGAAGTGATATACCTCCTTTTCACAATTATCAAATGGAATTATACGAACACGTTGATTTGACCGAGTCACCCATATGATTTAAAATCACACAAACAGACTAAAAATATATTGTATTGTCTCGTGAATATCTTTCCATAGTATGGTGCGTACACGTACTTATTATATCTATATTAGGGTGTTTCAAAAAAATTGGAATTTTTTTTTTCGGAAACAGGTTCAAAAGTTTCATTCAGATATAAAATACGCCTGTTAAAATTCGATTTTTTAATATTAATATTAAGAGGTTCCACATTGCACTTTTTATTTACCATAAGAATAACATGGAAACAATTTTTTTTGCGTCTTCTGATTTTTATAACTAGCTAGTGATGCGTCGTAAGAAAAATCTGCTGACCAATAGCTGTAGAGTGTTAAATGCTCTACAAAAAATATCACTTATCATTTTTTGATAAATTCCTCGGTTTAAAAGTTATTTGAGCTTGAAGTCAAATTGAAAATCTTATAGTCAATTTGAAGATCTTTTTACTTTTTTGGCGAAACTGTCAGACTTATCATAAAATGTCATGAGATCTTTTGTATGGATAATTTTATTTCTCGGAAATTATCTTTCATAAAGTTTTTCAAGCTTCTTAAGCTCGAAAACAGCCGGGTTTCCAGGCTGGCCCACAGGGTTATCCGGTTTCTAGATTTTTTTTTTTTATTATAGACTTTTGAACTAATAGTTTTTTTGAAAAGTACTCGTCTAATTATGAAAGGCGATGACTAAATGTTACAAAAAATCTACCATGAGGACAAATGAAATAGCCAGATTTCTATGAATTCTACAAAAAAATTGTAAACAAATTAAAAATCCTATGATGTGTAAATTTATCATGAATCAATGTCATTTTAGTGTCGCCTTAAAAAAAAAAAAAAAAAAAAAAAAACTTTCATCATATTAAACACGTGAAATCGAATTTTATAATCGAATATTAGAGTACAAAAGCTTCTCTTTACTGTGTTGTATTTTTAAAATATTACAAACCAAACTTTGGTCCGCCCCTTGACATCAAGCCAAGACATTAAGTAAAACATTAACTATCTGAGTATACTTTTTTTTTGAAAATGACACGACCAACTAAAATAATTCTCTAGAATATTTATTTATCTCGCAGTAACTTAAAATTTTTAGATTAGTTTCACCATAAAATTATCTCCATACACTAGCAAAATATGAAAAATTTTAAATTTTGCTGCTTTGAACGCTTCGCTACACAAAAATTAAACTAAAAATATGTTTGTAAGTTCAAGAAATTGAAAATAGTCTATAATCATCATTTTTTAAAGTTCTGCTAACGATTATGCTTGATAAATGCGATGTTTTTGACAGAAATCAATAGAAATGATCAAAATAAAGAGTTACATGAACTTCGATTGAAACCAGCAAGTAAATGGACACAACATATGAAAAAAATGTCCAAAATAGTGATTTTTCAAAACTTTGTTGAGGATATTATTTAAACTAACAAACCAATTGCAATAAATTATGAAGTGATCATCAAAGACAATAAAGCAAGAGGCCGTTACAAGTTTCGGACCATAGGATGAATTAGATTATGCGTTTTCCAAAAAAAAAAAAAATAAAGTGAATTGTTATTTTTTAAATTTTTCGTCGCCGATATCTTTTAAACTAATCAACGATTTTTAATGTTTAAAGTGGCATTGGACGCAGTTTTTCAGTCTATGACGCTAAAACGTGTTTTGAATGAATCGATTTTGCAACTTTTAGGCTTATGAGAAAAAAAAAAAACTTTCTGAAATTCTTTAGACCACAAAAACAATTTACTTGTTTCAAAAATATTCAAGCAAAACGAAACGAAAGGATTTTTGTTCACCATTCCATTAATAGTATTTCTCGAACGGATCACCTAATTGAGACGTTATTGGTGGCAATCGAAAGCTATTATTATATCAAGTTGAAGGGCTGATTAGATTTGATAATTGATCGATTCAACAGTTTTCGACATATTAAAGAAAAAATACGTTTTCTTTGTATTTCTTAAATATCTTAGGATCTATTTGATTGTAAGATTCCATATTTGGATGAAATCTTAGTTCAAATGAGCTCTGTCGAATGCCGCAGGAACCATCTGGATCAGTTGATTTATTAAAAAGATATGAGTAGTTTACATCCACATCGTCACACACACACACACAAACTATCTACACAGACACATACACATCTCTCTGAAAATGTCAGAATAGCAGCCTAGGACCTTCAAACTTCGACATTTGATGAAAACTCGATTTTAGAAAATTGGGGTGAAAACAATAACTTCCCGAATTTTTCAAAATTTGCAATTTTCTTAGGGGGAAATTAAGGGAAAAATGATAAATACATAAAAATAATTATATACATCCGATATTAAATATCAATAAATAGAAAGTAATAACAATTATTAAAAAAAGTTTTACGCACGGAAAAAAAATTCCTGTGGCTGCAATAGGAGGCAGCTATGTTGCAGCAACAGGAAAAAATCCTGTTGTAGCAACAGGATTAATACTGTTGTTGCGCCTTAATAGTAAAATATAATTACACAGTAAAAAATTTTGCGTCATAGCGTCAAAAAACTCAGTCTTAAAATTTTTGTGTTAAATCTTCAGAGTTTTATATGTACATTTAACATTTATTCTGTTAAATCAACACAGAAAAGTGTTAAATATTTAAAAAAAAATTTTTAACACTAAGTTTTTTGACGCAATGACGCAAAATTTTTTACTATGTAACTATATTTTACTATTAAGTCGCAACAACAGTATTTATTTTATTTTATTTATTTATTTGGATCCTGGAGTTAACTCCTTGGGACCATATTTTTTTTACATACATTACATAGTTTTTAGCTATTTTAATACATTCTATATTTTATAGAAAACACAGTATTAACAGACATTAATCATAGCACATACACATTATTTTATTATTCCATCTCCTCATCTAGTCTACTCGACTCTTGATTTAATAAATATAAGGTACATTTTCCTTTAAATTCACTAAGAGTACACAGGGAAGTTATCTCAAAAGGCAGTGAATTCCAAAAATTACAACCAGTTACAAGAAATGATCGCTGATATGTCACAGTTCTAGCAAATGGCACTTTAATAGTATCTTTTTTCCGTATCGCGCCGCGAAGCAATATTTGGCCTAAGATCAAGTTGATCACCAAACAACCCCGGCCGCATGAGACACAATGCTTTATAAGATTCACAAGCTATCAACAGGAGCCTACGATTATGAACCGTAAGCCACCCAAGCCGCCTCCGATGTTGTGATATATGTTAATAGTATTAATCCTGTTGCTACAACAGGATTTTTTCCTGTTGCTGCAACATGCCTGTCTACTGTTGCAGCTATAGGAATTTTTTTTCCATGCGGTGAACCAAAATTGATAAGCCCAAATAATAACATTGCAACTCAAAATTAAAAGAATTTGTCGATCGTAAAGCACAGTTTGATACTTCGCATCATGAGTCATGCAATATTATAAGAAAATTCGATGGAATTTTATCGATGAAAATCGATTAATATAAAGATAATTAAACCTCTGTTCATATTTCATATATAATATAATAAAGCTAAAGTAGAGCGTTGCATCGATATTCTGTACACATTACTCTTCATGTTATTATACATAAAATCTAAATATAGAGGTCAGTCACAGCTTAAGTAATACAACGTGGAACTTACCAAGTACGAGAAGCAGAAGAACTTGTTGCGGGAGCCGGGCCACCATTGTGGATACCTCTCGCACATTTATGTATTTAAATCGAGTACGTCTGCCGTCTCTCGATTTCCCTATCACTATCACAAATGTCCGAGGCAAACACATTCATTTGACGTTGAACCCGATTAGATTATACTTGTACACCTCAAATACCCCTAACACACCAATCTCCTGCACTTGTCAATTTATGATATTGTTTTATGCTTTTTACTAAAATGTTTATACTAATTTACATTTAATAAACAGTGTACCTAAATGAATATACATATGTATTAATGTACATTCGATGAATAAAAACGTAAGTTAGAGAAAAATGAAATTATTCAACTTTTATGAAAGAGAACAGTCCTACCGACAGAAAAAACTCAAAAAGTAATAAAAAAACTTTTTCGGATTAGTATATTTTTTAATTGTTGTCTGGTACAGCGATCACTGAAAAGATGGTTATGAAAATAAGTTTTCATTAAGAATAAAGACCCATACACGTACTATATGAAAGAAAATCAATTTTTTCTTTCAGAAATACACACGCCCTTTGAATATGTATGATCACGTGCGATCAAGCTTTCAAAACATTTTTCATGCATTTATTGAAGCTGCGGGTGTCTGATGAGTTTACGAAACATTGACAGGTGAAGGGTTGTTAAAAAAAACTGAATGATTTTTTCAATAAAAAAATTTTTTTTTATGATTCTATTAACGGAGTATTTGAATAACAACCATCGGATTTAATTTTAATGAATTGAATCGACCTTATTTTTATATTTTTGATTTCTCTTCTTAATATAAATGAGATAGATATTATTTGAATATTCTTATCAAGTGACCCGATATATATTTCACTTGAGTCGATTTGGCTTCATGCCGAAATTTTTCATGATTTATTTTTATCACTTTAGTTCATCGGTCACAATTGTTTCTTCAGCAAAGTTTGTCACTTGCTCACTATTTTAATGTGAAATTTTCAAAATATTTCCAGCATTATTATGATGAATTAAATAAAATATTTTGTTTTATTATATTTTGACTATCAACTATCACTATCACTTTTTATTTAATCATTACTATTTTTAACATGCTAAAAATTATTTTTCACTTTGTTTGATTTCTTTTTAAATGTATATTAACAAAATACTAAAATTATTGAAATTTTGTGAATAAACCCAAGCACGTGTTATTAAATTTTATTTAAAAGTTATTACAAGAGCACACATAAGAACGTACGATATGACACACGCGGAGTCCGACCGCCGACTGATGAACTGAGCGTCGAATGTACAGACTGTAGACTTAGTAGTACAACTGCGTTGGTAATCAGACCAACCACCAGGCGTTTAGTTAACACTATAGCTTTTATGTATATTAGACTGATTAAAAAAATCGACAATTTTTTTTTTTTTTTTTTTCAAAAATTATACGGAAATTATTGTTTGATGACGAAAAAAAAAAAAAAAATGTTAAAGCTTGAGTCAAAGTAAATTCATAGTAAATTTTAGTATAGTTTCGACTTTTCCGTCAAAAATATCAGACTTAACGTGAAATGCTACATGACCTTTTTTGTCAATCATTTTACTTCCTACAAATTATTTATCATGAAATTGCTGGAATTTCTGGAAATTTTAAAATTACTAAAATTTAAAATTAATAATTTAACCAGCCAGATTACGATTTCTAGGAACAAATTGACATTTCAATGCAAATAATTAACGAGCTGTCAGGCATTTTAATAGCTTTATGAAAATTCAGATGTGGAAAAGTCGAATAATACTAATATTTACTAGAAAAATTTAATTGATCGGAAAATAATAAGAAATCTTTTTTGTAGAGCGTTCTATTGATTTTTCCGAAACACTGGTTCACTGATAAGTGATGCGATTCCACTGAACAAAAAATTTTCCCATCTTATTTAAATAGGAAATCGAAAATTGTGATGAGGTAGTTATTAATATTAATACTGAGAACATAGATTTTAAGTTTTTTTTTTTTTTTTTCGTTATCTCGAACAATATTTCCCGCACAATTTTTGAAAAAGAAAAATAGTCAATTTTTCTTAATCAGTCTAATATAGCAGGTATACGACTCAGCCATAAGCGCCCCTACCAAAAATAAAACTCTAACCAATTGAAGTCAGCCGAATCATGCCGACCTAGAAAATTCTCGCTTCAATAAAAAAATCTACCATCTCAAAATCTCTACCAATGAAAATATCTACCATGATATAATCACTACCAGAAAAAAAAACACTACTAAGTTGCATTTATAAATAAACTCTAACCGTTTGAAATCCCTACCATCAACTTTAGAATGTATATTTTACAGACAATAAATTTATTTTTAATTAATTGGGAATCATTTGGGAAGATTTAGGAATATAATTTTATTATTCAGCACTAATTAATTAATGGGTAAATATTTAATATTGTTTGAGTCTTTAGTGTGCATGTTAGAAAATATAATTAACTCGACTTTTTTGTTAGCTGATAGTAAACTATTTGGGAAGAAAGTTATGAATTGTTATAGTTTAAAAATCCTAAATACTAATAGCTCATTAATTTATTAGTCCTAATTAATCGAGTCATATGCCTAAATTCTGCCGAATGATTCCCAATTAATTAGAGATAAACTTACTGTCTGTAAATTATACATTATAAAGTTGAAGGTAGAGATTTCCAACGGTAGAGTTTTATCCATAAATGCAACTTGGTGGTTTTATTTTCTGGTAGTAATTATATTATGGTAGATATTTTCATTAGTAGAGATTTTGAGATGGTAGATTTTTTTATTGGAGCGTGAATTTTCTAGATCGGCACGATTCGGCTGACTTCAATTGGGTAGAGTTTTATTTTTGGTAGAGTCACTTATGGCCAAGTCGTATACCTGCCGTCTAATATATATATTTGTAAATTGATGTTTTCTATTAAAATTCTGTTTGGTTGTATAGTAGAGATGTGCGAATTATTCGATCTTACGAATTATTCGTATCAAATGTTTCGAATTTCCGAAATATTTCTACGCTTGAAAATTATTAAAAGTATCTGAATCCATCACAAATTACTGAAAAAATATTTTATCATTTATCACATGTGAGTAAAGATTTAATGCAAGAAATCAAGTCTCAATATTCGCATTAAATTTGAATAATGTAAAAAATTTTGAATATTTCAAAAGCTGCAAGTAATTCAAAAACTGATAAATAGTTCGAATTTTTTTAAATTATACAAAAATTCGAACTATTTTATAATAATTTCGAATTGAATAGCAATATTTGATTCAAATATCCATCTATTATATATCTAAATTTTGAGTAATATAGACATTCTAATGTGATTATTTCATTCACTATTTATAAAAAAGTAAATGTAATTAAATATTATCCCATAAATGTAAGAATGATTCTGTCAACTTTTAATTGGTTTTATAATTGGAAAAATGTATTTGACGTGGCTACGAATTGAAATTATTGAAAAAATATAAAAAAAGTTACACAGTAAAAAGAAATATGTATAAAAACATTTTTTACACAATTATATAGAAATTCGATCAGTGAAATTAGTTTTCTAGGTACAGCAATTACAGCTCTGAAATACAAATGAAATGCATATTGATTGTTAGTGTAGTAGAATTTAAAATTAATTAATATTTTCAATTTTTTTACTTTTTCATTACTATTTAAATTAAATTGTTTAATTATTATTTTTACCAGTATTGTCTGATTATAAGCAATTCCAGACACTCGACATTTCTATTTAAATTACATATACGCACATAACAATGTTCCGGTACCAAACAAAGTAGAGTTAAAAAATTGTTTTTGTAAACAGAAAGAAAATTCTACTAAAATTTACGATATTAACATCGTAATCATGTACTATACCTCCATTAGCAACGATTTTCAAATCTCTGATGTCAAAACTTTTTACTATTTAAGATAGTTCACTCGCGACATTCGTAGCCAAAAGTATAGCGTAATCGTAACTACCAAAAGTTAGAGATACTCAATGCGAGAATATTTTATTTTTGTGAGAGACTGTATCCAATACATTTTAGTTTTAAATATACAGATACACACTTATACAATCACGCTGATGGGTATAATAAATGTGACAACGCTGCAAACATTTATATTGAATAGTCTATAGATTAAATGTATAGGTAGCAATTTTTATATAGGGTGAGTTTAATATACATGTAGTTTGTTATTATTGACAATCACAAATTTTGGACAGAATTAATTTTTGTGCATATTTTCATGATTTTTTTTTAAACTTACAAGAAAATCGCAATTAAAAAGAAAAAAATTGTTCGTGTGTGCTACTTTCAATATCATAATTTGTAAAAATTCTAAAACTATTAGAAAAGCTCGGCTGACCAATTTCAAAACACAGTAACTGACAAAAATAAAATTTTTAAAAATATTTATAGAATCATGTTCACAAAACTCCATTGGAACTAAAAATACTAAAAAATCGATTTTGAAAAATTTTTCAGTTACTGTGTTTTGGAATTGGGCAGCCGAGCTATCATTAATATAAGTTAATATCAAAAAATAATTTTTTTGTTTGTTTTAAATCATTGAATAAATGTTTAACATTCATAAAAAATAATTCGGAAAATTTCCCAAAAATTTTTTGACCTCCAATACTTTCAAGTTCAAAAATTAACCTAACTAAATGACATTTGAATTTTCGAGAGTTAAATATGACGATTGCAACGTTGCCGAGATGTGATTACTGTACCCCACCACACGTCAAGTATTTTAAAATTATTTATAGTTTAAAAATCAGTGTTTTTTAAACAAATCGGTCAAGAAATTCAAAGTTTTTTTCAAAAATTTTCTAATTTTTTCATTTAACAGTGGAGAAGTTTTTAAAAAAAATAGCAAGAACCGTTTCCAAGATATTCAGGAAACTACATGTTTTTCTTATACTTGGTAGATCTCCAGCATATTAATTATGCACTTTTTGATTGTTAATATCTCGTCTTACAATCGGTGAAAAAATTTCGTTTTTTTTTTTCATTAAATATTAGACATTTTTGTTAATCCTATGTTTTAATTTCATTGCATTCCTAAGAAAAGTCGTTTTGCGAGTGAACTACCTTAACATCATAATTTTAAAAAATACTTTTTAGATTCAAAATTATCTCAACAATTACATTGTTAACATCGTAAAAAGAATAAAATAAAAAATACAATTCAAAAACTATATTTATTCCTATATTTATCTTTTTATTTATTTTTGAATGAAATAAATACTACAGTGCTTAAATTTTTTTTCGTCTAATTACTATAAATCCGATATATTTGCGGCTTTTTAGCCCTACGCATGATACATGGGGCTAAATGGACCAGCTGAAAATTCTGAAAAATGATTATTTTAAATTCTTATGGTCAAATTGAAATAAAATTAATATAGTTCCGCATTTTTAGCCCTACCCATAACACCTAGAGCAAAATGGGCCAGCCGAAAATTCAGGAAAAATGATTCTTTCATATATTTAGCATCAAATTAAAAAAAATCAAATATAGTAATCCATTTTTCGGCTGATTTTCTATAGCTGGGGCAGATTTGGCTACTAAAAAGATTCGAAAATAATATTTTATTTTTTAATTGATAAAATTTTTTAAATAATGCAAAATAATCTGTAACCTAAAAAATAAAAAAAAAAAACGTTTTTCGGGTTCAAAATAATGACAAATAAAAAATATAGAATTCTTTTTTTTTTTATTAAATAACAATTAGTAATTAAGCTAATCGAGGGAGGACGATTTATTACACCTAAAAAAATTTTTTGAGTATTATACAACCAAAAATAGTTGTCAAAAGGAGAAAATACATCCTTCATAATGAAAACAATTTAAAAAAAAAAAAAAAAAAATTTATCATTTTTTGGAGAGGGGCCTCTCTGTCCCACAAAAAAAAATTTTTTTTCTGTCTCCGTATCCACCATTAATGTGGAATGTAAATTTTCTTTATGTATGTTACATATAAAAAATCTAATTTTATCAAATTTGATCAACTTTCAGAAATTTTTTTCTACAACTTTTTTGAAGGGTATCCCATTTTGACCGCCAGAAATAAAAATTTTATTTTTTCACGGCAGCTAAAAAGTTTACCTATTTACCTTCAATGTCATTAAAAACAAATAGATTTAACGTATTTTAGTCCTCGAAAACTTAGTGTTTCCTTAAGTACCCCCTTTTACCCCCCGCCCTTTCCCTACATAAAATCATATCGACTATAACAAGGAAAATAACATCTCTTAATGAATTTATAAATTTTTATTGTATTTTCTGTAAGCCTAAATAAAAATTTTTCGTAACCCGGGAAAAAAAGTTCTTATATGATCATATATAAATCATATAAAAGTGACTCATATAAAATCATATAAAGTTTTATAATAAAATTGGTCCTATAAAAACTTATATGACTTTATAATATTTTATATAATCATATAAAGTCTTATATAATCATATAACGATATGTATAACCGGAAAAAAATGATTTTGTCTAATTACACATATAATAACCTATATATGATTAGATCTAAAAATTGGCAGGATCTGATGACACGTAATTATATATAATCATGCATGAACAAATTTAAAAAAAAAAAAAATATAGTACTGGTTAACTGCTAATTTGCTAAGGGGTCACCGATCCAATTCATGTACTACCACAATGCTGTTCAACCTTGAAGATCGCGCGTCCGTGGTCTGCTTCGCTAGTCTGCTTTACACTTAATAGTATTCACAATCCATAGCATATTACTTAAATCAAATACTCAAATTGATACTTCCTACATAAATAATGTACCAAATATGATCAAACTTCATCACATTTGTGTTTTTTATAAAATTATAAGTTGTTTTAAGATAAACTGCTCATACAGACATAGAAATTTATATATATAAATCATGAAACTATACAAACTTTTATATAATCATATATGATTTTATATCACCTTATTAAACTCTCTTGTAATTATGCAAATTTATTTATAACTTTGTATAAAATCACATAAATTTTTATGAATTATCTGAATTCTTATAAGAATTTTATAAGATCATATGAGTTTTTATATAATCATGTATAACTTTATGGATGTTATAAATTCTGATTTGGTAATGTTATAAACTCATATATAACTTTTTAAAAAATCACATCAACTTGTTATGTCCAAAAAGTAGCTTGTACTGTGATATTTGGACAAATTATTATTATTTTTATTTTCGGCCCTAGTCTTTCGACCAATAGACCGGGATCACACTGAGTTATTATCTGGAAGGTTTGTTTGAAATGAAGATGTTGAATATACAAATTAAACTACTATATATTATACAATTTACAATTTTGATGATGTGAATACAATGAAATTAATATTTAAAACATTAGATGGTTAGTCAGCCGACTCTAATTTACAATAAAATGGTTGTGATAAAATTCGTTTTGAATACTAGAGAGGACTATAGAATTTTGAATACAATAATTTCTTTTATAATATTTCCGTGCATTGGAAATGTTTCTATATGTTTTGGCATACATAAACTTAAAGATTACAGTACCTGAAGTTGTGAAGACTGGAGTATACTTTTGGTTTACACTGAGTTTACTTTATTATTCGCGGTTACAATTTGTTTCGTTATTATTAAACACTAACAATATAAATAATAGAATAAAGTGTGAGAACACTTGTACCATTAAATCAAAATATGAAGTGTGAGAACACTTGTACTTGAATTTTCTCATCCTTACTGATCCAGGACTGAGAACTGTGACTTAACAGAGAAATTGAGACACTGCCGTAAAAACTGCGAGATTGAGAGTGATTGATGTGTGTCAACACTTTTTATAATTTTCGTCAGGTCCTAATTGGTGTATTGTTTGGGGGAAAACTGTGTCCAATCGGAACACAGTTCCTTGGGTCCTTTCCCTTTCCCTAGGATTTTCCGCTAGGGAAGTGGTAAAGGGCACACCCCGATGCAGGCCTATGTGTGTACGTATCCACACATACACCCACATGCACAATATTTTATGTATAATAATATTTTAATTTATTTATTATAATAGAAATTTATATCTTATTTTATAAATTTTCCTTTTGATAAATTTACTTTTATTTATTTGTATGAATTTTACTTATTTAATTTTTATAAATTTACTTCTTTATTTATGTAAAATTCTATATTTATTCGCATGAATCTTTTCTTATGTAAATTCTATTAATTGCTTTATTTATTTATGTAAAATTTCATATCTATTTTATAGTCTTTACTTCTTTAAAATTTTGTAATTTATTTAATCATTTATATAAAATTTTGTATTTATTCCTAAAATTTTATGTATTTGAATTTTATTAATTAATTTAAAAGTTTTATATTTATTCTTACTATTTTTATCTATTTGAGTTTAATTAATTAATTTAATTATTTATACGAACTTTCATCAGATTTTTTGTTGGTTAAAAATTATTTTGAATAGTAAAATTTTTTTTTTTTTTTTTTTTTTGTATTAAATTCCCTTAATGACTATTTCGTCACTTAAAAACAATTTTGTCTATTTGTTCTATGATCCCGAGATGTCTCGTTGAAAGTGCACTCAAAAATGTAAGGGCTTATAAGATTAGGTACTTTCGTTTATTTTATTTATTTAAAAATGAGTCACTGTTAAAATTTCATTTTTTTCCTTTTTAAATATTTCAAATACGTCTCCGTTGATAATTTTTTATTGCTTTCTAAAAAGAATAACCTTGGGCCTTTTCGCTATGGTGACCTGAGGGGTCATTAAAAATGCATTTGATTGTTTGCTCTAGTACTTTTTTACGTGCGTCAGAGCAAACAAGTTCACTAATCTTAAAATATTTTTACAACTAAAATGTCTTATCGCTCTAGAGTTATTAAAGAAAAATAAAATTTGGTCGCCACGTAATTTTAATAATAAAAAAAAAATAAAATTTAATATAAAAGGTTCAGCGTCTAAGCTGGACGTAACAAACTTTTATAAAATTATATAAATTCTTACAAGAATTTTACAAGATCATATGAGCTCTTATATGATCATATATGATTATATTTAAGCACATGAAACTTTTTTTTGTAATGTTATAAATTAATATATAATTTTATATAAAATCACATTAATTTTTATAAAATCCTTGTAAGAGTATATGAATCCTTATAAGAATTTTATAAGATTATGTAAGCTTCCATATAATCATATATGATTTTTATATATTTCTTACAGATAATATGTAAATCATATATAAACATATATGTTTGTATATGATTATATAAGAACTTTTTCCCGGGCTTATATAAAATTACATTAATTTTTATAAAATCCTCATAAGACTATATAAATTCTTATAAGATTTTTATAAGATTATATAAATCCTTATATTGTAACAGGGATTTTTGAAATAAAATTTATTATTTTATTTGAATTTATTATTCGACTGCGCTCTCGGCCCACGCATTGCCGTTGCCCCCACGCCGTTAAATAAATCAATACTGGGACTGTTATTTATTGGTTAAAATTTTGGCCGTGTGACAAACGGGTACCATGAGGGGCCCCGAGTCCCGCCTGTTATAGGTTGAAAATAAAATTTTATAAAGAAATATACGGTACTGACGTCGTCCGAGAGTGGGGACTTCACTGCTTCGTAACTACTCAGAGTCGCAACTTGCGACACTCACTGCCTGGAGCTGCTGGCGATCAGTCACCTTAAGATCAGCCATACATTACACAAGTATTTATAAGAGTGGGTCTTTACAACACGTTGCTGCTTATGGTGAGTCGAAAGACCCCATCTTTATATCAACTTATTGGACATCCTCGTCTTGGTGCGTCTTTATTTGACCCCGAATAAATCAATTTTATAATATCGTCTTTGAAGCTGTGGCTGCAGTTGAAGCCAGTTTTTGAATTAATTATAACGCTGAGTCTAATGACCGCGTATATATGAATTCAACATTTTCTGATTGCTGGGATATCATTAAACTCAGGAAGGCAAGATCTGCGTCACAAGCTAAGCAGTACGACGACGAGTCAAGCACAACAGCAGAACGTTTGGTGGACATGTAATGGCGAAGGCGAGTCACCCACGTATAAATTTAAAATTTTGGTAATAAATAACGGTTCGATTCTATTGTTAAAAGGGAGATTTATATTTATATAAAAAATTTTATTGGAAAGTTTTGAGTATCGGGAAAATTTGATAATTAAGTTATTGAGGGTAAAATATAAATTTTAAAAGAAATAGTGAATTTTACGGCGTGGGTTCGAGAGCATTCGGTCGCCATCTTGTGCAAGTTCTTGGTGTATTTTTGCTGGTAAAGTAATATTAATTAATTGGTACCGTTGAGTCTAGCGACCACATGCTAATTAATTAATCATTTTTATATTATTAAATTTGTTTAGAAACAATAGCAGGTATTTTTCTAGAGATACTGAGTCTCACAGACCGTTCTCTAGAAAGTGCTGGAATTTAGCTTGGTAGCGTCTTACTAAAGTATCGTGACCTTGGTGCTGAGTTTCACAGACCGCACTACTGGAAACTTTGTTTAGGAAAATTTTTATACTAATATTATTAAAATAAAATCAGGTTTGCAATAAATGGACCAAGAACTATTCGGTGCAATAAATAAATAACTGATAAGTGTGAGTGTGTGAGATTTTCCTCGCCAGCAAAGATTTAATTAATATTAAGGAAATAATAAATGTTGTTAAAATTAAAGGCATTTTATATTAAAGTAAAAACTAAGTCAAATTTAAAAATACGTAAATATTGTCGGGAAATTGAAATTTTATTATTGTTAAAACATTTAATATTAAATTTGAAAGCATATCTGTTGCCACATAAATATTATAAATAAACTTTGGATATTTTATTAAATTATATTTACTGAAATAATTATTCTCAATTGACTAATGACGCTGAGTCTCACCGACCGCTCATTAAGTGATTGAATTTATTTGTATTGGAAACCTAACTCTGCAGCTGTGTGGTCCAGCCACGATAAGGAAATTTTCGAACTCGTCCTTGAGATTTTCATTTCTCTGCTTTGTTTTGCCTTGCACACGATACTGAGAGATCGTGCAATTTACTCTCAGTGGCGCCCTTAGAACTTTTGAGTTCAAAAGGTGTCCAAATTGTGACCTCGTAAGCCTCGTCGTCAAGACCACGGAAGTCGAGGGGTACCCGGTTATATTTGGCGCCCAACGTAATAATTTCCTTATCATGCAGAGTTAAATTTGTTAAATTTAAAAAGTAGAGTCATAAATAAGAAATAATTAAAAATTAAAGTTGGTAAATTCAAAAGAAAAATTAAATTTTGTAATAATTCCTTTATTATACAAAAATTTGCTGGTGAGTGAGTGAGGAAAGTTAGGATAGAAAAATAACGCGGGAAAAATAGCGTCGGATATACGTGAAGGCAGTCGAGTCAATATTTTTAGCTTAGTTAGTACGGTACTGATTGCTTGGGTAGCAACAGTAGACATTGAAAAAAAATAAAACAAGCAAGCAAAATAATCAAATTTACTAAAAGACGAAATATTTTAAAATTGAGACAAAGAGGATTAAAATCTATAAATAGAATTAAACACAGAAATAAATAAGGTATTAAAGATATAAACATAAAATTGATAAAGAATTAGAAGATTGAGGAAAAGAAAAACATATTAAAAATAAAATTATTTCTTATAGTAAATTATTGAACACGCATCTTGTGTGTAATTAAATTATAATTTTGTTCTTATTTTTTACAAATTACTAGTAGTTAACGTCGGCTAAGTCAAAATGAACTCGGATAAGGGTGTTATTACTTGTCTTGAAAATCAGAGTGATAAATTTTTAGAGTCAGATTTACCACATGTAACACGGAATGGAGATAAAATTCAATATTTACCTCCGGACAACATACTGATTACTCAGACTTCGACAGAAACTACACCATCATTATCTTTCACAACAGTACCGGGAGAAATACCTCCACCACCGTTGAATATTCGTGATCCTTTAATTCTTACTAATGGTCAAAATCAGTTTTTGTTTGATACAAGAGTTGACAACGCTTTTATTCCTGGCTTCGCTCCAGTGTTGGCTCAAGTTGACGCAAAAATTGATAATTTGACTTCACAAATTCGTACTCAATGTGAGATAAGTAATATTCAGATTGACGCGATTAATCGACTTACGGAAGCAGTAAATCAATTAACTTTACGCGAACAGACTAGCACCAAACTTACGCAGTTTGATTATTACCCGGGAGAGCGGTCAAGTAAAAATTTTGAAGGTGTCAGAGCTGTCGACCCTGCGGGTCTCAGTCTTGGCGGGGAGACAGTGCATCATGCACTGAGAAATACAACAGTAGTTAATTTTCCACCAACTGATTTTTCAGTACCCCTCCTAATGCATATCAATTAGACTCTCGCGAAAATGTAGGTAATAATTGTTATTCGGGGACATATGGGAATGATCGCAGATGGAAAGATATCTTAGATCATCTTAAAATCTGGCCATTACGTTTCCCATCACAGAATTTTTCAGCAGATGAGTTCATTTTAACTACTGAAGCTCACGCAGCTCGGGAAGGCTGGACTGATAATGAATTGTTACGAGTTATGGGTTATTTATTACAAGGTAGAGTCGCGCGGTGGTTCAATGAAAATTTTTCACGATGGAATTTCTATATACAATTTAGAACTGAATTTATTAGATCTTTTGGCTGAAATAAGAAGGACCAACAGGGAAATTATACACGATGTTCGGCACTCCAAAGTCACCCACCTCCACGTGCCCATATGACACCATTTTTTCAATTAAATAATTATAATTCTCCGTTACCAAATACCCCTCGGAACGGTAAACCTTGTTATAATTGCGGTACGTTTGGTCATACTTTCGATAATTGCTCTAATCCGAGACGTGACGTTTGTAATTTGTGTCATACTGCGGGACATACACGACAGACTTGTAATCGCGAACAACAACTGTCTAAGCAACGAGCTCATCCAGCTCTTACGATAGAAAAATAAGAATAAATTTAGAAAATGAACGATTAAGGCCGGATCATGTATCTCCACTGATTCTGAGCCGAATTCGTGATAATTTGGAGAGTAAAATTTATAATTATAGAAAATTAATTTTATTACTGGAAAGGTTACAGACGAGATGGGTGTGGATAAGAATACTAAATCTCGGATAAATAACTCAAATTTTAACAAAATTAGGTAACAATACAATAAGTAGATATTTTAATAATAAAGTAAATGATAATTTAATAATTGGAAATGAGTCTAAAGGCAAAATTAAATAAAAATAGGAATTTTGAGAAAATTTTACGGATCCTAGGAATTCAAATTTTTTGCTGTTATAAATTAATTAAAAGGTTTGGAAAATGATATAATTTTTAGGGTATATAAGGTAGTAAATTAATTGAAAGTATTAAAAATAAATGTGGTCAAAAGAATATGTTCTTAAGACTTATATTAAAACAAAAATTTAACTTATTAATTGTTTATTAGAATCTTAATTAATATGGAATTCGTCTTGAAGGTCAGTTAGAATTTGCACAAAATGATAAAGTTCGAAAATTTAAGCCTGAATTTTTTTAAAAGAGCATTAAATATAATAAATAATAATACAATTTATGGATAGGATATAAATAATTTAATCTTTCAAAGTAATTCTAATTTAAATAAAAATACGGGTCCAAATATTAATCAAACTAAATTAAAGAAGGAAGGTAAGGTTTATAGGTTCGGTAAAATTAAATAAAGTATTTGATTTGACCGCGGTAACAACAAAAACTTAAAAATACGGAAATATTATTGCTGGCGTTTGGACTGCTATGCGGGATGTCAAGGTTGATTCTAACCCGAATCAGGCTGATCGGAATACCGATCGTGGAATTAGGCTTGGTAATCTTGTAGGCAGATTTCAGATGGTCAGTTGGGAAAAATTGGGAAAACTACCCTTTTCAAGTCAATATGAGGAAATGGTAAAATTAAATAAATTAAAAAATGAAAAAAAAAATATTAAGGAAAAATAATAATAATTTAATAGATTTAGTTGGTAATGACTTCAGTCATCCCATCAGATCAAAAGGTTGGTTATAAGGAATAAGAAAAAATCCCGGGATTTCAAAAATAAGAGTAATAATGGCGCGAATATGTCAAACAACAAATTCGTGACTATATAAACTCAGTGGGTGGAAAAATATAATATTTAAATTTGGAAAATTTTGGTGGTTGAGAGTCTATAGAACTCTCAGATTACAAAAATATATAATACTCCTAGTGAGTTACGTGTTATGAGTCCGAAAGACCTGCACGAGCAAATAGACTTGAAAAATTTAAGGGTAAAGTTCATAAAAAGTGGTTATATGTGTGAGATGTCCAGGGGACGCACACGTGTGGAAAAAAAAAAAAATACATAAATAAATAAAATAAAATAATGTAGATGGTTTTGATAGTAAAATAAATAAAATTTAAAAAATGAATAATTTAGTTAAAGGGCCCGTATGAAAAGTTACTAAAGACACTTATTTAAATTAGAGTTGGATTGATTTTAATAATTGGAATTGACCTCTTAAATTTTATGATAAAAGTTGACGCAGTATGCTCGTTGGGAACTTTTAGGTTGACAAAGGGTCCGCGAGTGCCGTAGGCAAATCAGAGGCCCTCAAGCCTACTGACTATAGTGATTTTAATACAATAGACATAGATAATTTCGCTCTTTTATTAAGTCTCTAAGGTAACGGCAAAATTTTGGATAACCATTAATGATAATCGGCATTAACAGTTTCTTCTTATATAATTTGCTTTATTTGATAAACTCAAAATATTTCTGAATGAAAGATCCGGTTTCCAAATTCGCGATCGATTAGGATTACATCAGTACGTATGTAAGGTAAAATTTATCATCACCTCACTCACTCTAATATAGCTTGGAGTAAATTTAATCATTGCTGCTTAATGTTGCTAAAGGGCTAACTGGTTCGATTGAGACAATTTATTAATTAAGATATATTCATTTTCGTTACGAGGTGTGGGCAACGGATATGTTCGTGGTACGAGCGCGAGTCTGGCGGGGGGGAGTGTAACAGGGATTTTTGAAATAAAATTTATTATTTTATTTGAATTTATTATTCGACTGCGCTCTCGGCCCACGCATTGCCGTTGCCCCCACGCCGTTAAATAAATCAATACTGGGACTGTTATTTATTGGTTAAAATTTTGGCCGTGTGACAAACGGGTACCATGAGGGGCCCCGAGTCCCGCCTGTTATAGGTTGAAAATAAAATTTTATAAAGAAATATACGGTACTGACGTCGTCCGAGAGTGGGGACTTCACTGCTTCGTAACTACTCAGAGTCGCAACTTGCGACACTCACTGCCTGGAGCTGCTGGCGATCAGTCACCTTAAGATCAGCCATACATTACACAAGTATTTATAAGAGTGGGTCTTTACAACACGTTGCTGCTTATGGTGAGTCGAAAGACCCCATCTTTATATCAACTTATTGGACATCCTCGTCTTGGTGCGTCTTTATTTGACCCCGAATAAATCAATTTTATAATATCGTCTTTGAAGCTGTGGCTGCAGTTGAAGCCAGTTTTTGAATTAATTATAACGCTGAGTCTAATGACCGCGTATATATGAATTCAACATTTTCTGATTGCTGGGATATCATTAAACTCAGGAAGGCAAGATCTGCGTCACAAGCTAAGCAGTACGACGACGAGTCAAGCACAACAGCAGAACGTTTGGTGGACATGTAATGGCGAAGGCGAGTCACCCACGTATAAATTTAAAATTTTGGTAATAAATAACGGTTCGATTCTATTGTTAAAAGGGAGATTTATATTTATATAAAAAATTTTATTGGAAAGTTTTGAGTATCGGGAAAATTTGATAATTAAGTTATTGAGGGTAAAATATAAATTTTAAAAGAAATAGTGAATTTTACGGCGTGGGTTCGAGAGCATTCGGTCGCCATCTTGTGCAAGTTCTTGGTGTATTTTTGCTGGTAGAAGTAATATTAATTAATTGGTACCGTTGAGTCTAGCGACCACATGCTAATTAATTAATCATTTTTATATTATTAAATTTGTTTAGAAACAATAGCAGGTATTTTTCTAGAGATACTGAGTCTCACAGACCGTTCTCTAGAAAGTGCTGGAATTTAGCTTGGTAGCGTCTTACTAAAGTATCGTGACCTTGGTGCTGAGTTTCACAGACCGCACTACTGGAAACTTTGTTTAGGAAAATTTTTATACTAATATTATTAAAATAAAATCAGGTTTGCAATAAATGGACCAAGAACTATTCGGTGCAATAAATAAATAACTGATAAGTGTGAGTGTGTGAGATTTTCCTCGCCAGCAAAGATTTAATTAATATTAAGGAAATAATAAATGTTGTTAAAATTAAAGGCATTTTATATTAAAGTAAAAACTAAGTCAAATTTAAAAATACGTAAATATTGTCGGGAAATTGAAATTTTATTATTGTTAAAACATTTAATATTAAATTTGAAAGCATATCTGTTGCCACATAAATATTATAAATAAACTTTGGATATTTTATTAAATTATATTTACTGAAATAATTATTCTCAATTGACTAATGACGCTGAGTCTCACCGACCGCTCATTAAGTGATTGAATTTATTTGTATTGGAAACCTAACTCTGCAGCTGTGTGGTCCAGCCACGATAAGGAAATTTTCGAACTCGTCCTTGAGATTTTCATTTCTCTGCTTTGTTTTGCCTTGCACACGATACTGAGAGATCGTGCAATTTACTCTCAGTGGCGCCCTTAGAACTTTTGAGTTCAAAAGGTGTCCAAATTGTGACCTCGTAAGCCTCGTCGTCAAGACCACGGAAGTCGAGGGGTACCCGGTTATAATATAATCATATATGATTTTATATAAGCATATCAAATTTGATCTAGTAATGTAATAAAGTTATATACATCTTTATATAAAATCATATCAATTTTTATAAAGTCCTTATAAGAGTATATGAATTCTTATAAGAATTTTATAAGATCATATAAGCTTTTATGTAATCATATATGATTTTTATATATTTCTTATATTATCATATATAAATTATATATGAATATATATGTTTATATATGATCATATAAAAACTTTTTTTCCCGGGAATTAAATACATTGTTGAACAGTAAAGGAGAAATAAAATTATTCAGAGTTAATCACTATTGTTTTATATTGTTGTCAAGTTAATTTAAATAAAAATAAAAGTGATGCTTGAATTAATAATATGAGGTAGTTTGTCATTATTTCGAGTACGACGCCTGCCAAATATTGATCGCAACTTGAAATTTTGTTGACATTTAATAAATATCATTTACTCTTAAAGTATATTAAAATTGTACACTGTATATGAAACCTCTGAATTGAAAAATAAAAACAAATTACGAATTAGCCGCAATATAACGTGAAAACTATAAAAAATATACAAATTTTTTAAAAATTTTTTCCAGTATATTGTAAAGATATATAGAACAATCAAAAAACGTCATTCGAGCTTTTTACATTGATATTCAATGAGTAGGTCAAGCCGAAAATCACATTCTTTTTTGTAACTGTAAAAAGTTTATTTGAAAGCAATCATTGAATTCCAATTGAGAATACATTTGGTTATATAAATCCAATCTGTTTAATACGTATGTCATGGTTTTAGCGATTTTCGTGAATCATAAATATTTTTTTTTATTCATAAAAAAAGTGATTTTATATGGATAAATATTTCTCCTATTCGACCGCTTTAATTTAAAAATACACTTTTTTTCTATTGATGTGTCAACAACCATGATCAACAATATTGTTTAGTCACGTCAAAAATGATAACTTCAACATTCATAAATGTGCTAAGAATATAAATAAGTAGACAGATCAATTGCTATAATTAACGGTGAAATCGAGGTTCCATATAATTATTCAAAACAATACATTTGAATTTTTCGTGTTTCACACGAATAATTATGTTTTACTATATATGTGCGAAAAATTTTACTTCAACCTCATTAAGTGAGAAAAAAGTATTACTTTTCTGTTATGAACAAAATAAAGAAAAAACACTAAAACGAGAACATTAGACGTAGCAATAGAAATCTGAATAACATTTGACTCTGTGGACCAACTCCATAAAGCTTACCTCTAGATTCGAACGCAGAGAGCTTGAAAAAGATGTTGTTCATGTATTTTGAGGTTTTCGAGCTTATTAAGTGGTATTTTTGTATACGGTTCGGCCTCGAAACTTCCCACTGTTTTTTGAGCACGAAAATGTGATTATGAATACTCTTTTAAACTCTTTGAGCCTCAAAAAAGTTACGTTTTGATTTGCACAATAATAATAGAAAAAATTAAACAAAATTTTAAAAAACAAGTAACTCTTGAACTATACTTTACGACTGTTATTAATGAAACATATCAATTCAAGTAGAAGTAAATGTAAGTAATAGCAATAAAGAGTAAAAGGAGTAATGACTTGGATCATGAAATCGAAATATGAAAAATATCCATAGAAAATTCCGAAAACGATGTTTTTTTTAATATTCTGTCGACGAAATTTCCACAATATCAAACCCTTACAATTCATTATGTATTCATTACAAGAGACTGTTAGAAAAAAATGTACTGTAATTTTTGGAACAATCAATCAATTACATTGTGTGCTGTCTATGAAAAGTAAGGTAAATTTTAATTTTTTAAAATCTAACGTAAATGATATCTCTTGAAAGAATGACTTGATTGATATGCTCTACTGTTTATTTAATTTTGACATTGATCGACAATTAATTCAGAGATATCCGAAAAAATAGAACGTTTTCTACTATTTCATTCTCCTAGGATATCTCTCTAACAAATGAATTAATTGAGAAAGCCCTTGTGAAAATTTACGTGTACTGTTCCATTATAAAGCTGACATGATTTTGGAAACGATTCATTACGTAAATTCTGAAAAATTAAAAAAAAGGAACTAAAAAAAAATTTTTTTTTTTTTTGTTTTTGTAATTTTTTCAGAGACTGTAAGATCGAATAATCTAAAATCCGTCGGAAAGTTAACGGCTGAGAGACTCTGTCGATTACTGCAAGAACCATTTAAAGTGCTTAATTAATCAGTAAGTCATAGAACGTTTACACACACATGTGAAAGTCGATTCCGAAATCTCTAGAATAACTTGTTGGACTTTACAACATCATAATCTCTTGAAATCTTGATTCTCGAAAATTGGACAAAAAGCAATAACTTTATTTTTCATCCACTGAAGATAAAATAAGTTATTCATGGACTCCGAATTGTTGTTCCAAGTACCAGTTGAGCTAAAACTGACATCAAACAGTACATTATGTGTACTGTTTGTCGTAAAATAAAGTTTAACTGCATTATTCGCATATTGAAAGTGATAATGATAATTTCTGAGATAGTTTCTTTATCATAAATTGATAAAATCATGAAATTACTTAATAAGCAGATATGAAAGAAATCAATCTCAAGATACCCTGTAAGCTGAGTTGGATGGTAAGTAAGCGTCAATCTACTGACGTTACATGTTACCAAGTCGAATGAAATAAGTTGAGAATGCATAAATTGACGTCAACTTGACGGTGATTTTTGTGTCAGCTCGGCGGCAAGCTGCGACAGTATATTGATGTCAACTTTCTGGATTGTAGTTAACAATAGTTACTTTGGGTGGAGTTGCCTTGGAGTTGTCATCAATTTAATCACACTTAGCTAATACCAACTTTTAAATGAGAAACTGTTGCCATGAAAGGATATATATATTCAGGTGGTCCTTATGAAAATCACATTTGAATTTTATTCGTTACGCCCCCAAAAACTCTTCCGAATAATTAAAAAAAAAATTCCTGTAAAGCTGTAGCTCTTAATTTTAAAATGAACCCAACCCTTAAGACAGCGAAAGTTTTACATAGAAAAACACATATATTTTTTAAAATTAAATTTTGAATATTTATATTTCTGATAACAATTGATGAAAAAATTTGAAACTTGCTAAAAACTTAGTGGCTTGTATGATGTTTAAAAGAGCGGAATCGAAAAATTTCAAGACAGCTATTTTCTTACTCTTAGACTCGATCAAACTTTTTCTTTTTTTTTTTCAATTTTTTGCTTTTTATCGATGATTAAATAAATATTTGATCATTTCTGGTATATATATTCGTTTTATCCATAATTTTGGAAACCAACAATTTAACTTAACCATTTTTTAGATGGCGGATTGAAGACTTTTTATATTAGATCAATTTATTTTCAAATGCTATTGAATTAAATATAAAATTACCGAAAGTTGAAGATTTTTTCACTGCGTGTCATGAAACCCAAGGCGAATCCAAGGGCATCAGACGCGTTCTTCAGGCTCTTCAACTCTCTGCCCGTGCAGTGTATACTATTTTTTTGTGCCCAGACGAAAGTACGTTGACAAATTAAACTTAAATAGATTATATAACTACGATTTAGCATGTATTGATGACTGCCCCAACATCTGCGGCACGGGCAAAGCGAGTACTGTTGGTCGAGGGACAGGCATTGAGACAATGTGAATTGTCTTCGTCGTCCTCAGCCTTGCGGTTCCCAATTTTCTCCGTTTCGTTGCCGTCTGAATTTAGTACGTCATAGTGCCAGGGTCACATGATTTAATTTTCACGTCGACGCATGTCCGTAAGGGTGACGTGGGGACAGAGTTTCGAGACGAGTCCCAGACCCTCAATTATCGGTCAATCACTTCGATCCTGGATCAATTAGCGTTTAGACGTACTTTTCTCTTATTATTATTGCGATAATTATTTCGTATTCATTAATTTACGATATTTTCTATTACTATTCTGGCTATTTTATTTATAATATTATTTTATTATTTCTTATTGAATATTATAAGTCGAGTTTAAATAAAATTATTGTTACTGTCCGTTACCGGCAATATACTTGCAATACTAAAGAATTGTTAAAAATAAATAATAAATTCAGTGTAATAATTGCGTTATCCCACGTGGAGGGTCATTGTATATCCAGGGTATTCCAGGACACTCTTGATATTGTATCTTGCGGAATCGTTTATTATTGTAAGTAACTGAACTTTATTATAATTGGAAATAAGACTTGTATTATTCTGATTAATTCCTTTCACTCTATCTTTCACTCATATTATTTATTTTCCTATTCTAATGGTAAGAATTATTAAATCGTCCATTAAGAATATTATTAATTAAGTAAGAACTGGTAAGTTTATTTTATTATTAGAAATCTATTGATAATTAATAGGCCGTGAGGTAAGTTGGTGAATTTTATATACGTTGCCGAGTTTGAATGAGTGCGGGTCTTTGCTTTGCAAGAACTCCAGCCCACTGCTCTGTCCAAGTAAAATAAAATTTGTTAGAGGCCAGCCTAAGCCATGGTTCAACCCGCGAATTCTGGTGGTTGCTGGTAAAAATCGCGAAGTAAAAAGCGATTTCTCTCAGCATCAAATATATCTAATATTAACATCTAATTTCTTTTAGTGCATTTTGTTTTTATCTCTCTCATTTCATCATCAGTGCTTAAATAGAAATTATTTATAATAATCTCCTGAAAAACACAATTATCATTTCTGACATTGAATTGCTGTTTATTGCTGAATTCGTTGATAGAGACTTCGATGTTTAGTTACTTGTTTGAGATCAAGCTTCTTCAACTTTACATCTTCTTATTGGTGAGTCATTCTCTGATCCTCTTGAAAGAATCGAAACCGGAAGTAATTCCGTAAAATGTGTAGATTGCGTAGATTGATTAGCACATATAAGTATGTTTTTATTTTTTCCTGCAGTAGAAAAAGGCATTGCGGATTTTGGTACTTCTAATGGAACCGATTTTCCAGTCGTGGCTAGAATTTTATTATCTATAAAAGAGTTATCTGAAAAATCACTTTTGACGTCGGCCCGGTTAGAGTATTCAGTCTCATTGTATTTACTTGTAGATTGTAGAAAAACCACTTCAGACTCAGACACAGCTGCCTGGGTTACATTTTCAAAAATTTTCTGTCTGTTCTTCATTGAATTTTCGACATTACCTGTAAAGTCGTATACTGTTGATGAATAAAGTATTAATAAATAAAAATTATTTGAGTGTGAATACATTTTTCCCAGCGAAACAAGTTCAAACACATTTAAATTTTATATATGATAGGAAATATAGATTTTTTTAATAAATATAAATTACCATGTGCTATTCCTGTCGATTTCAACCCTCCTAATTGCTTGAATATGCTAGCATTAACTCCTGAGTTTGATAAAAGTGTAGCCAAAATTGTATGAAAATAATGCCCAGTATATTGCTCTGGATTTTCTTATTTCAAATAGGTAGCTATAGATCTAGATATTGATCAAATATTATTTCTACCAATAGCTGGACGTTAGCATTTACCAGTTATGACAGAGTGTTTAGCTTGCCAAGTCTGGTCGCACCTAGTATTATAGACGAATATTAGGGCGCCACTGGAAGATGGACTCGGCCTTCCAGAACCGGATGTTGTATGATTTTATTTTAATTAATTAAATTAATTAAATTTAATTTCTCAGAGTCGTTTGTAATATTTTGTGAGAGAGGTGAGGAATGGGAAAATGACTGAAATAATGCTAATTAAAATTTTATTAATTTCAAGCACCTTGCTTTATTTAATTAACTAATAATAATTTTCTTATGACACTAATACTCATGACAAACTAATAATCTTATGACAAACTAAATTCCTCGTCCCCTGGACGGTATTACTTATGACAAACTAATTCGTTCCCTGAACGTTTTTACACACTCACACCCACAATTATTAACCTCGTCCCCTGGACGGAAAACCTTAAAATAGTCCCCTGGACGTTAACCTTAACCTTTAACCTCGTCCCCTGGACGGTAAACCTTAATACTATAACCTCGTCCCCTGGACGGTAAACCTTAATATTAATTTAAAAACATCCCCTGGATGTGTATTTACTTATAACTAAGATGTCCCCTGGACATATCACAGACACAGTTAAATTTTACTTGAAACTACTTGACTCGACTTTGTACTCAATTTTATTCTATACTCAATGATATCATTAATTTTTACTTAATACTCGACTTTAATTCCTCTGTTGAAGATATAGTAACAAAGTTATAGTAATATTCACACATACACACACACACACACACACGCCAACACGCAGATCTACTGCGCATGCAGCTACACCGCATTGTTGTACACACGAGTGATCTATCTAGTTAGTAATATCGTTGAGTAGAGACACAATATTACTTTCAAGCAAATTCGCTGTAATTGATTACAAATAAAATCACACGCCATTTATATTAATTCTTTCTCTCATATTATTTATACCAACTCGATTCCTGCCTAACTCCCACAGGTTATGGGCCCAGTGGCGAGTAGTAAGTGAGTGATATAAAAATAATAAAGAAGTGAAAAGTTTGAGAATTAAGTATAAAAATTCCGTGAACACGTGGTAGTAAAATAGCTAACCAAACATGGCGGACGGAGCGTCGCGTATCGAGTTACTAGACAAACGTAACTATGATGTCTGGCGACTGAGGATGAAGTCCATCCTGGTGAAACATGACCGATGGGGTTATATAAGCGGCGAAATACCGTTTCCGACGGGAAGCAACACCACGGAGAGAGAAATTGCGAAGTGGAAAAACGGTGACGAGAAGGCCAAAGCGGACATAATCTTGTCGATTGGCAACAGTGAATTGAAGACGATCACTAAGTGTAACACGTCAAAAGAAATATGGGAAAAATTGCAGTCAATCCACGCGTCGAAAGGACCAGTGAGAAAAATTGAGTGGCTGACAGAAATTACCTCGTTCAAAATCGACGAGGAAGATGATTTTCGGGAGCGACTGGACAGCTTCACAAACGCTGTCGAGCAGTTAGAAGGTATGGACATCAAAATTCCTAGTGATATGCTCGTAGTGCTAATCTTGAAGAGTCTACCACCAAGCTTTGAGAATTTTCGATGCGCAATTAGATCCAACGACGAATTACCGACCACAGAGGCGCTGATTGGGAAAATACTGGATGAAAACCGAAGTAGGAAATCCGTACAATCGCCAGAGGACAACAACGTATTATATGCAGGCAATCGGTATGGAAGAAAACCGCCACAGGGAAAATTTAAGTCAAAAGTCAGCAAACCGTGTTTCATATGCGGAAAAATTGGTCATTGGGCAGCGAAATGCCCCGAGCGACGACAAAATTCTGCGAGGAGCGTCGAATCGTCGGCAGAGACCCACTATGTGGTGGATCAACCTGAGGAGGCCCACAACGTGACTTCCAGATCGAGGTGGTGCTTGGACAGCGGATGCACCACGCACATGTGTGCCAGCGACGAATTCCTGACCGATATCCAGGAGTGTGAGACTACGTTGAACATGGCGAATGCAGCATCGACGAAGGCAAGAGCAAAAGGACTTGCTCACATCAAGGCGAAGACAGACACAGGTAATATTGATCTAAATCTTCGTAATACCTTACTTGTTAAAGATCTAAGGACTAATTTAATTTCCGTATCGAAAATCACTCGGAACGACCGAGAGATTTTATTCAGGAAGGACGATGCCATCGTCAGGGACCTGAATGGGGAAGTGAAGTTAATCGCTGACCGCATAGGAGACCTGTATTACCTACGGGAGCAGACGGAACAAGTCAAGGCAGCGGAACGGGCGTCGGAAAAAGCCAGTACGTCGGATTTAGACCTATGGCACGCAAGGTTAGGACACTTGCACATGGATGCCGTAGTTGACCTGTCAAAAGGTCAAGCGTCGGGGATAAAACCTTTGAAAAAGGACACGACGTCATGCGACGTGTGTCATCGTGGAAAATTGACGGCAAAGCCGTTTTATCCAAGAGCCGAGAAAAGCCAGCAAATGCTCGAAATTGTACATAGTGACCTATGTCAACCTTCAAGGACGAAGTCTGATGGAGGAAACCGGTACTTCGTGACATTCATAGATGATTACAGCGGCTGGTGTGAGCTGTACCTGTTGAAGAGCAAGGACGGAGTATTCGAGGCATTTAAGACGTATAAAAATTACGTAGAGAAGCAAACAGGGCTCAAAATTAAGGCATTGCAGTCTGATAATGGTCGAGAGTACTGCAATAAACTATTCGACGAGTACCTGAGGCACGAGGGGATTAAGAGACGACTATCAGCGCCTTACACGCCGCAACAAAATGGGGTCGCAGAGCGCATGAATCGTACGATCGTCGACATGGCTAGGTGCCTACTGATCCAAGCAGGATTTCCGACGATGTACTGGGGAGCAGCTATCACAACGGCCAACTACCTGAGGAACCGTTGTCCAAGTAGAAGCCACGGAGGATCTACACCATTCGAGTTATGGTTCGGTAGAAAGCCAGGACTAAAGCATCTGCGAGTATTTGGCGCAAAGGTATTCGTACTTCGAAAGGAAACAGGACGTCAAAAGCTCGATGAAAGATCAATTGAAGGAAGATTGGTTGGCTATTGCGAAACCGCAAAGGCCTACAGAGTACGACGAAACGACGATGGCAAGGTAGTCATCACCAGAGATGTACAAATCATAGAAGAAAACGTGATGAGATCACGAAGTGCTGTACAACTGGACGTTGAATATACACACCCTCAGGAAGAGGACCCAGAGCCAGGGAGAGCAATGAGAGACAGGAGGTCATGCGGGGAAATTATAAGAGAACCTTCACCAGTTCGAGCACGAGGAAGACCCAAGAAACAAAAATCTGGGAAGCCTGGACGACCTCGTAAAATCTACAGATACGTAAGTGCGTCGAGTATCACTTCAAGTCGAGCATCAAGTCGTGAAAATTTATCACAAGAAGAAGCGGAAGTACCAGAACCAGACGACAAGGAAGCATCAAACGATGTATTCAGTCCGAGCGCCGAAGATGAGGTTCAAAGAACAAAAAGACCGCTGGAAACGTCATTGTTCCAGGAAGACAAACGTCCTCGAAATAACAAAAGCTCAAGTGGTTCAGAGAAGTCACCCGGAAAAATTGAAGGTAATACCGACGAGGGAGAGGAGTTCATGGACGCAAAGTTTATCGAAGAACTAGCGTTAATGGCTGACGTTGAGCTCGAAGAAGCGATCCGAGGAACGGATTCGACAGAATGGAAGCGTGCACTAGCAGCAGAAGTACGCTCTCATCTGGAGCATGGAACATGGGACCTGGTAAAATGTCCAGAAAATGAAAAAATTATTGGATCCAAGGTAATCTTGAAGAATAAATTAAACTCTGACGGGAAAATAGAGCGCAGAAAAGCTCGAATAGTAGCTAGGGGTTTTTCGCAGAGACCAGGTTTCGATTTTGACGAAACCTTTGCCCCAGTGGCAAGACTGGAATTAATCAGGCTGCTTACAGCATTATCGACAAAGATGAATGCCAAGCTCCACCAAATGGACGTGGAAACGGCGTACCTACACGCCAAGGTCGACGAAGAATTGTATATGGAGGTTCCTGGTGGCTTAAAAGAAGCACTAGTGGAAATTACGCGTAGCGAGAGAAGAGACTCCGAAGTCCAAATAAAAGCATCGAGAATGCTGGAGGAGATCGCCAAGGGTGAACGAGTTTGCAAGCTACGGAAGTCCATATATGGATTAAAACAGTCGGGCAAGAAATGGTACGACAAGTTGAGTGGAATTCTGAAAAACCTAGGTCTAAAACCGACGGTATCAGACCCATGTTTGTTCGCATACAGGACGGCAAGTGAAATATTACTCGTAGCAATTTACGTCGATGATTTGTTGATCACATCGAACAACCCTAAGTGGATTGAAGAACTGAAAAAAGGGCTGGCAAATGAAATCCGAATAAAAGACTTAGGGGAAGCCAAATATTGCTTAGGCATAGAGTTCAGGCAAGAAAACGGCGAAATAAATCTATGCCAACGTCGATACGTCGAGGAATTGTTGGAGAAATTTGGGATGAAGAATTGTACTCCACAACAGGCACCAGCGAGTCCAACATCGATGTTGAAAGCCTCAACTGACCCGAATAAATCGACGAAAAACCCAAAGTATAGGGAGCTAGTAGGATCTCTGATGTACTTGGCGGTGGCGACGAGGCCGGATATCGCGCATACAGTAAGTGTGTTGAGCCAATTCAACGAACGCCCAACAGAAGAGCACTGGGGCGCAGCAAAACGGGTACTCAGATACTTAAAGGGGACACCCGGACTGGGACTCACCTACAGGAATACGCCTGAGAAAATCGTCGGATACAGTGATGCTGACTGGGGAAACGACGAATTAGATTCAAAGTCGTACACTGGGTACGTTTTTGTATTTGGAGGAGCCGCAATTAGCTGGAAGTCCAGGAAACAGCGAACAGTGGCCCTTTCGACGACGGAGGCCGAATACAAAGCGCTTACAGAAGCTACGAAGGAATCGATGTACATTCGGGGACTTATCGGCGAGATAGGCATTGGAAAACATTCCGAAGGCCTCATTTATTGCGATAATCAGGGTGCAATACACACATCGAAGGCGACGGGATTCCTAGATCGAACAAAGCATGTTCGAATCCAATTTAACTTCGTCAAGGAAGCTGTTAAAAATCAGGAGATACAGCTAGTACACATATCCACTGAGGAGATGACCGCAGACATCTTGACGAAAGCATTGCCACGAGATAGACACGCCAAACTCACAAAAGCCATGGGAATGAGTGAGACAGATTGAGTCGTGTACGTGTTCATATTAAGGGAGAGTGTTGAAGATATAGTAACAAAGTTATAGTAATATTCACACATACACACACACACACACACACACGCCAACACGCAGATCTACTGCGCATGCAGCTACACCGCATTGTTGTACACACGAGTGATCTATCTAGTTAGTAATATCGTTGAGTAGAGACACAATATTACTTTCAAGCAAATTCGCTGTAATTGATTACAAATAAAATCACACGCCATTTATATTAATTCTTTCTCTCATATTATTTATACCAACTCGATTCCTGCCTAACTCCCACATCCTCAATATAAAATTTCCACTAATAATTTTAATTCTTATTACTTTCCACTGATTTATTTATTTAATTCACTTTATTTTAATTAATTAATTAATTTTGGTTTTAATTGTAATTATTAATTAATTAATTTACCAATAACTTTTATTAACATTTACTTCCAAAATTACATATTTTTAATTCGTTCAATCATTTCTGATAATTAGACTTCAGTATTCAACTCAATTGACTGACAAAATAATCCGTGCTTGTTTTACTTGACAACAATTCTACCGTAATTTTCCTAGCGTCTTTTGATTTTAGATTTATTAATTTATACTTATTTTAAAATTACTTTAAAATTATTTTAAGACTAACTTTACGACTAGAATTACGTTAAAATTGACTAGAATATTCGGCCCGGGAAATGGCGTCACGAGGCCTGAATTTGCGATTTTAAAGACACGGATAATTTACTCGAGGCGGCCGACAGGCCTGGAATACTTTTATAATTAATACTGAATTTAATTTGATTTTAACTATGAACAATTTACGCGGAAATTTATTTTACTCCAGCCGAGAGCCCTCGAATAGAATAAATTTAGAGTAACAACAAAATGACGATTGCGCGGCAAAAGATTTGATGGAAAGTTCGAGACGCGTGGTTGAACCGGCCGACAGGCCTTGAACTATTAATATAATTTAACGGAGCCAACGGGAAGATGTTAAGTAATTCATTTATAATTAATTCAGCCCTCTAATAATTAGGAGAGGCCTTAATAAATTATAATTTTACTTTTAGGAAAATTCCAGCCTTCAACCAAGGAGTAGTGTGACTCTCCGATCTCTCTCTCTCTCTCTTGCTCTCTCTGCTCTCTTCTGCTTTACTCGCTCTCTCCGCTCTCCACAATCTCTTTTACAACAACTCTTTTTATAATGACTGATAACATGACAATGACCAGTACGCATTAGACAATGTAATTAATTATTAATTAAAGTAATTATCGGCCCTGAGGCCTTACAATCAATTTAAAAGTTAAATTAAATAATTAGTCATCGCCTCGTTCCACGTGAAGCGGACGTAGGCTTAGATATTTACCTGGTTGTTGTTTGCGTCCGGTCAGTTCCGCCGTCTGGGCAACTCTCCTGTTTTTCACGTTCCGCAGTCCATTATATTCTTTCACTCCCGTTCACTAGTCCGGAAACCTATTCCCACTATCTTAGACTAGGAAATGACGAACGGGCCGTAGTGATCCATGCGACACCCGGTGACTAGTCGCAACACTAACTCGCAACTTACGAGGTCGTTGGCCGGTTATCAGCGGGAAACGAAATTCAAATTCAAATTATTTTATTCTCTATGTTAATTATTTTACCCTGTTACACATTATAATATTGAATAGAAATTCTTACAGGGGAATAATTAGCAGGCTTGAATAATACATATATCTTGACTCTCTGATAGAAGGAGGCCCAATGATAAATTGACGAGAAACATCGTTTTTTGTTTCATTAATCGAAACAAGGTATCTGTCCCCAAGATCTTCTATGTTCTTCACGTCTAGCAGCTCCACAAATACCAAAAACCAGGAAGGTCTTGAAATATTATAAAAAGAAGAATATAAATTAATTGAATAATGAATAAAGGTGTTTATAAATACTTACTTCTGAAGCTAAATACTGATAATCTGGCGCATCATTTATAAATTTTATGACCTTATCCCTCGTGAACACGGAAGTTTTTTTTTGGTTTGTAACCTTTGGCATTATTTTTGATTATGCTTTCCACATCATAAAATCTGCCAATGTCGACATTATCCTTTGCTTTCAATGTTTTTCTTAGCATTGACCAAACACTCCACATAGTAGGAGGACTTATCCTGGCACTTAAACCTTTGAAATAAACAACAAAATTATTTTTTCAAACGTTGACAGGGCATTTATATTTTTTCCTCTCCATCTTTCATAAGCTTCATAAATTTGTATTTATCTGTCAGTAGATTTATTTGGTAAGGTATCTAATTCTACGATCAATTGTGCATCGGCATCAAAATTTCTGAGAACCTCATTCTCGTCTGTCGTTTTATCAGTTGATAATATTTCGTCCATTATTATTGGTTTTTATTAATCTTTAGTAAAAATTACTTTCTCAAAAACACAGACGGATAAAATTTCAAATTTCAACTAATAACATATGCGCCAGTGCGCATAAAAAAGCTCTTTATTCCCGCTATTACTTTTTTTCGGCCGCTGTTATAGGTGGCGCGCTAATAATCCCAGCACGGCACAAATGTTAGACTTTCTGCCGTGAACTCAATGGTAAACGTACGTACCTTCAACCGGGGTATAAAGAAAATGTTTTTTTATAACTCCTACGTTTAAAGTTCGATATTCGAGCGTCGTGTGGCTCGAGGAAGACAGATTTTTCTTTTGATCACTCGACGAAACTATAGAACGATATCGAAAAATTCACTGATTCAATTTTCCTGCATGATTTTACTGTGATGAAAAGTAATTTGCTATAGGAACTATATATAAGTCACAAAGTGACCGTCGTTTACTTCAGACGGAAAAAGATAGAGAAAATCGGTTCTCTGTATACTCGTATCATCTTGTTCATTTACCTATGCACATGTTACTCGAAAATAAAGTAAATTAAAAATATTGCTTCGTATTGATTAATATTTTAAAAAATTGAAGTTATTTAAGTTTTAATTAGATGTGATTCGATGCATTTGTAAATTACGGTTAGGTCCTAAAGAGAGAAATAAACAAAAACCGTCCCGAGTAAAAACAGAATTTGGCCGCACCACCGCCGCAGCACCACTGCACGGCATTTTAATCGCCGAAGCACCGCCGCACCATGACTGTGATCATTTGAATTTTTTTATGGTCGCCGAAGCACCGCCGCACCATAGCCGCGACTGTTCAAGTAACAGTGGGTTTGCTGCACCACCGCCACACTTAATCTATGATATATATTTAAATTTACATCGCCGCATCACCGCTGCACTACAGTTGTGACATATCATTGTCATAGCCATATATACACACAGAGAAGAAAGTTATCTTGGGTCAAGAAGATATTTTTGAAGACAAACGTTTTCGGGAACCAAGTCAAGATTTTCTTGAGCCAAGAGAATTTGTCTTGGTCGGAGAGGATTTCTACTTTATTTGAGAAAGTTTAGGTCTCCAAAAACATTTTCTTGTATCAAAAATATTTACCTTCAGTCGAGAATTTTTTTTTTCTGTGCACACACCCACATATATATTTGTACGTTCTTTTACGTCCAATATTTATTAATTTAAATGTTTATCCATTAGTTGTATCAATTTATCCACTGTTTTTTGTCAGTGTGCAGCGGTGCTTCAGCTGTGGTGCGGTGGTATAAAATTCAAAAATTCGAAACGTTCGGCTATGCTTCGGCTGTGGTGCGACGGTGAGAAACTATAAAAATACAAACGTTCGGCTATGCTTCGGCTGTGGTGTGGCGGTGCTTGGAGTTTTTTTTCGAAGCGTGCGGCGGAATTTTCCGCCAAATGGCGGTGGTGCAGCAGTGGTGCGGCGATATGGTGCGGGCACCGTGCAGCGGTCGTTCGGCGATCGACTTAAAATAATTTTTTTGTCAAAAAATTAGAATTTCATTTTTACTCGAGGTATGATGACAATATCATGCTGAATAAATTACTAAATCGTGATTTTTATCGATTTTTTTTGTCGACTATTTGCTGTTCGACCCTCAATTCTGACTTCAGATTTGTCTTCAACAGGAAAAAATAACGCTAGCAAATCAGAGTCTGAAACCCAGGACACACCACTTTTTTTGTGGATCTGTGTTATCAGTAATAATTTGCTTGGCTGAAGCTCTGGAGTTGTTTACTTCTATTTGCGTAGAGTTTAATAGCGTTGGAGATGTTCGGTAGACCATTTTGTCCAGAAACTATCAATAAGTTGTCTAATTAGTTGCCATCGGCATAGTTGAGATGTTTAAATATCGTCTGGAAATCGTTTAGATAAAATATTTAGCGGACCTCCTATAAGAAAATGCCCTAGAGTAAGAACATATAAATCATCAGAATCTTCAATAGGAGGACGTAAAAGTCACGAGTTTAATACGGCTTTGATTCGACTTAGGAGTGTATACACTTCTTCATAGGTACAATGATGATCTCCGATGATTCAATAAAGATGACGTTTCATAGACTTGGCCCTAGCTCCCCAATTTTTTGCTATCATTGTAGTTAATTCACTAAGTTACTTGGTTGAGGAGAAAAAAAGAGACTAAAGCTTAGAATCGGCCCCTTTAAAATTAATCTCACAATCACTATGGAGTGTTGCACAAATGCTTCTTTTGGGGGCGAATCGTTTATAGGCAGCGACGAAAGTATCTGTTGAGTAAACGATCACAAGTTTCAGATGAATCGCTGACGTACATGAACATATAAAGAGAGTGATGTATGCCTTGTATTCTCAGGTTCCTGAGCTGTCTTTTATCTTTGATTTGGCTTGAATAATTAGAGAGTCTCACAGCTCAGAAAGTAGAAAACCTATCAAAGAATGGACAAGCGGATAATAGCTCGTGGAGAACCCGAAAGAAAATAAGTGAAGGAAGCCCTTTACATAGGTTATGGAGAGAAGTTGCATTCCACTACTTATCCTAAGCAACCGCGTTGACCAGCACTGGGAGACTGGTACTACGAGAGGCCACTTTTCAAGCCCACTGCAGCCAGAGTCTCTTTATTTCCTGAGATGATAGTGTTTAGCTCACAAGAGATAGGATTCGTGGTGGCTGTGGTTAGATACCACGCGCAATGAGGATTTTTGATTATACCTTCGGTTAATGCTTACTTTATTCGTTATTTAATTATATTTTTCGACTAAGAGTGCCATTTGGGTTGGAAGATGAGAATGACCTCACAGCGCGTGTGTGTCCAAAACGACGTGAAACCCGTTACCATCATTATTGACAACTGATGGTCCGATATTTTTTTTAAAACATCGATGATCTGATGGTAAGAAATTGAAACAATCGATAGTCTGATGTCGGTATTTTCGCCGAAATCACCCATCCCTACCTCCTGTCCTGCTATTAGGAACGCTGATACCGCCAACCTAGTAGTTTAGCTGTGCACTGTTACCGGCCGTTCAGGTAATCCTTAAGCCTCATCCTGAGTTTATGCCAAAGATCAAAAGAGATGGAAAAAAGTCCAACTACGCAGAATTATCCGAAAATCCACGAGGATCTCTAACGTTCAATTCACCAACGTTCCTGTCTAGCGATCATTGCCGAGGAAGTCCTCTTCTATCTGGTGACGTTGGTCACTCAAAGTCGGGTTAATGAGTTACTAAGTTCAGGTATCGCGTTGTTCGAGTTAAGTGAAGTTCGTGAGCCGTCAAGCTCCAGTGCTGCTAACGTCTTAGGGGCGTCCCACACCAACCCTGCAGGGAAACAACCACTATCGTGGAAAACGCCGTTCATTAACATCGTCGTAAGCCGACCCCTTCCACCTTCTGGCACTCTCGATTTCTACGATCCTGGGTACGAATATCATTCAGAGGCCCATTTCAAGGCCTGTAGCCAAGCTATCTGAAAAGTATCGATTTGTATTTCAAAATGAAATTATTAGTATTCATTTTTTTTTGCTAACTTCAATTGGAGTTTTAATTATGATAATTATAACTCATCATAGGGTTTTGGAAAGCTTGAGAAATCAGCTTTATAGACCGATGTATAAATTCAAAAAATATTCAGTAGCTTATGAGTAATTAAATTTCTAATGAAAAAAAAGTTTTTACATGATTATTACATGAGAAGTTCAAATTAAACTAACGACCTCTTAGAGTTGAGCTAGAGCCCGTGTTCCGGGAAGATTTTTTTCTCTGTGAACATTAACGTTTCAAAGAATAAGAACAAAAAACCATTTTTTTTAATCACCCTATTTAATATATATATATGCATAAGGGTAACCCAAAAAACCCGACTATTCTTTTTTTCGAGTCTCTTATGAAAATATGTTGGCTTACGATGTTTTAAGAAGTCTTTTCAAAAATCAGTTCGATACTGTAACAATCGGTACACCTGAGTTACTACTCAACTAAACCGTGAGTTCAGAAATTTTTCTCTTATTTTTATATTTCATAAGAATTAACATGGAGAATTCGGAGCACACTCACCAAAAATACAATAATACATGAGTACCCGTACGTACGCATATGTGCGTGAGTTTTTGTACATATGTGTGTGTTATATATGTGTACGTTGTCCATATATGGGTATCTATGACGCATTTTGGGTTTGCTCTGAATTTCCACAGAAAAGTATGCGAGTATGAACGGTTAAGTTACAGGAAGGAGAGACGTAGATAAGAGCAAGCAACTAGAAAATGGTACGTCTTTCTTTCTCTATGTACAGCTGCACCACCACGGCCGGTCCCCTATACAGAATTCACCGACTCAATGTCTTCCACATGTCCCACGAAAATATTTCTCTGAGTCTTCTGCGGCCGCGATTTTCTCGTCATCATAAAAGTCATCGTAAAGGCCTCAATAAATTTGTCAAAACATTTCCTTGTTCTAGTTCGACTAAAATTTTTACGACTTGTCTATTTAAACCATCTGTTACCAATAGGTCTCACGTCTCCCGCGGATCCTTACTATTTCTTTTCTAACGTAGAAATCTTTCTCTAATTTTACTTTATTTTTAATTTTTAATTGCATTTCTCAGAAGTGTCTAAAATATCGGTAGTAAATGTCACCATATATTTTGTAGAAACATTGTTTTTACAGAATCTCATGGTCTCTCGCGGATTTCTACATTTCCCTTTTCCACCATCGAAAGCTCTTCTATTTTAAAATTTTAATTACATTTCTCGGAATCACCTAAAATATTGGTAACAAATGTCATCACAGAAACGCAGTCTCCAAAAAATTGCATGGTCCTCCACAGAATCTCTCCGTTCCTTTTCCTATCACTGAAGATTTTTCATCTCAATTTTGTATTATTATTAAAATTATACTTTTCTAGAGTATGTAATATATCGACCATAAATGTCATTATACATTTTATACTTTATTCTTAAGCAGTCCACCGTGGACTCATTTTTCTATTTACATCCTGTTTACTACAAAAATCCCAAGAACTCCCGTAATAAAAATATCATTCTCAGCTGTCCAAAAGAAATCAAACCCTACTGTATTATTGTCCTCTTTGTCTTTAACCCATTCTCTGTATCATGCAAGAGACATCTTCGGCCCCAGTTTTCTTTCAAACCATTTCATATATAAACCCCGGAAAAATAATCGAAATCAGTCATTACTTCAGCTACTAAACCTTTGCCGGATCTATCTACGAGTAAGACTCACTGAGTCGATTTCAAAATTCGTTCTCGTGACGCGCACGCCTGGGCAACCGGGGGTCCTAGATCGATAATCGCAACTCGATTCTTTTACTTAAAATATAAATCACGAGACTTAAATTTTATTCTTAAAACCTTCCTAGTGAGGTCCTACGCCTAGGCATCTGGACTTCTAGGTTGGATACCTAGACTAAAATCATTCAAGTTCGCATCAGATTTAACTAAACTCTTTCACGTGACTTCCACAGCCTAGGCAGCCAGAGTCCTTGTTCGGGAATAGTTAATCCTTCTTATAAAAATCATTTAAAGTATATATATACATATATATATATATATATATATATTATAACGGGGTTTTCACCACCGGGGATCTACCGGAGTGAAGTCCGTGTACACTTACTATTTGGCAACCTTGTTCAAAATTTGAAATGTTGGGCGCCAGGTGATTTTGGAATCACCAAATAAACAATTATCCTAACGTCGACTCAGGGTGGTGGATCGGGGAAAGATCAGGCACTTAAGATTACGATAAATAATTGGTCAGAATTAACACAAAATATATTCGTATATTCAACAACATAAATTGATCGGTTTCATTAAAGATTATCGGCTATAAAGAAAATAAGAAGTGCCGTTGTCGGCTTGACTCTATATAAACAAAAGTAAAAAAAAACGTAGTTGATCGAAAAGTTAGTTACTTGCTCAAAAAACAATAGTCGGTTGTCGAAATAAAATAAATGTATTTTATGTTACACGCACACATACACTGTACCGAATACTTGACTAGTAACGTCAGAGTATTGTACACGGCAAGACTCTAATGCCGTGGCGAATGAGACACAGATAATCCGTAATTCTCAGAATTGCTCGAGTGAAATAAAATAAAATATAAAACAATATTTTATATTTCGGTAACGCGTTAATTTCACTATCACACAAATAGTGCGTGTACTTAATTATTAACTCAATTATTATCTACCGAACACGCGTTTCACTTGTTCAATACAGAATATCGGTCGGTCGTACACTTAATCAGTTGGCCGATGCTTCGGCTTGTTCACAGAAATAAGCGAAATTTTGCTCACGCAATAATCAGTCGTTGTTCACTTCGAATTGTTCGGGACGGCATATATCGAATTGTTCAAAAATATCGGAATCAAAATTGTTCTTTTAGTCGAGACGAATTGTTCAAATACAAAAACGCGGCCGTTCAGTACGACGTCTATTCCGGTTCTCTCCTAAAATCCATGCAGTCGATCTATTGCTCGGTTGAAGTCGAAATTCTCGATTCTAGATGTCACTAGACTTTGCTCATCCGGTAACTATTGACGATTTCAAATAAATTCAACCCACGAGTCGATGTTGAATTTTTCATCATGTTACAATATATATATATATATATATATATATATATATATATATATATATATATATATATATATATATATATATATATATATATATATATATATATATCATCATAAATTGACTAAAAAGCAAAGCCGGCCTATCAGTTCAGCGTGCATAGCATTCTTGTGAAAAGATTCAATCAGTGAATCTCGATAAATATTATAAAACATTGTAAACTCCTGTGTACACAGATTCAAATTGGTGAATCTGAAGTGAGTGTGTAGGCAGGTATATCAACCCATTGGGGTAAGTTCATTATTATAATATTCTGTAAAATTTAATCTGTCAATATACTACACATGTTTTTGTATACAGTTCTCTTTTCATTTACTGTCCTTTCTCTGGCATTCAAGTGCTGGTAATTTAAGTCATAGTAACTTTAAAAAAAGTCAGAGAAAGAACACAGCCTTCTCGAGGGCCCATATTCATCGACCCAATAACCCTCTCGCTTAGAAAAATCCCTGACCTACTCTAACGCCACGCAGGTCATTGAACGGGACGGTCTATAGTACATCCGCTCGGTACGAATAGACAAATAAGTTGTAGAACTACATGAGATTATAACATTCTTATATTAGCCGCTTGACTGCAAATCTTTGGTTGGATGACAGAATAAAAATAATTTCATACATTTGTCTTAATTATTAATAATCGGTGCTCAAATTCCTATATTCTCACACTAACCACGTGAGGTTCAATCGAACTCCTTGGCTGAGTTATAGAACAGGGAAAATTGGCATTCCGATATTAAATAATAAATTTAAAATTACCCTTTCGCCCGTCACCTTCACTCACTTCGATCGTGACAACAAAAAATTTTTAAGAGGTCGCTCACGAATTTTGAAAATATCAAAAATTATTGAAATTCGGATTTTTTACTTCTAAATTTTTTCTTTCTCGTGGCAGCAATAGTTTATATTTGCAAAATCATGTCTATGCTGAAAATTTCAGCCCAAAATTTAAATGCACAAACGGCGCTCAAAAATTTTAAATATTAACTGATAATATGTAACTAATACTTTGAATTAGATTTTGTATTTTTTTATAACTTAATTATTGTCATTTCATTAAAATATAACTTTTGCATAACCAAAAATATACAGGACAGTCTTAAACAATAAAATTTGGTAAGTTTTGAATAAGCAAAAAAACCTAAAAATTGAATTAAAAAATAAAAAAGTATGTAAATAACTTCTTATTTCTATTTCTCAGGCTATATTTTCATTCATTGTGATGCAAATTGATGGTGAAAAAATCGAGAAGCTTTATTATAAATATTCAAGAGTCGCTCGAAAACGTTCAAACGACAGCACTCGGAAATATTCAATATTCTTGAGCGAGGTTTAAATATTTGAATTTTGGGCTTAAATTTTTTGCGTCTTCATGATTTCGCCACCTGGGGACGTGCCCGGTTGGCTCTCAACCATGTTGCCCGCTCTCCTCTACGGAGGTTAGGCAACCCGGGTTATATCCAAAGTTATAGCAAGATTTCCGAATATCCTTAAAAATGCGAATTTTGACCTGTTTTTAAATAAACATTATCGTTTAAGAAATACATTTTTTTTATCGAAAGCCACTTATTTTGACTTATAGAGAATGTTTTTCAGTTTTCAAAACCCTACTTCTATTTTCTGTACGACCAATACGTCCGGAGTTATTGATTATCAAAGCCAAAATGAACTTTTTTGCTTTGGTCAATGATAACTCGGTGCCAAATCGTCGAAGAGACTTTTTGAGGCGGCCAAATTAAAGGGCATAAAATTTTTTTAAAGAGTCATAAGATTCGATTATCCAAAAAAATTGATTGAAGCTCATAGACTTGTTGAAAGACGAGTAAAAATTTTGAAAATTATTGAAGTGAAACTTCTTTACGGGGGCTAAAATTGAACAATTTGAGGCGGAAAAGGGGAGGTAGCGCAAGAGGAGAAACATTGAGTGAAAGTTTAGAATAGGCGAGAAGGGGAATTGCTTGTATAGCAAGCCATACATATTTGAAAGAATGGGGGGAGGTGAGAATAGTCGAGTAGAATGGACGAGTGTAGTGCGCATGCGTATATTCATATATAAATATATATATATATATATATATATATATATATATATATATATATATATATATATATGTATATCTCTATATATATATATATATATATATATATATATATATATATAATATTGGCCATTAGATCTTGTCGGTTAGTATAGCTTCGGGAAAAAAAAATCTCTCAAAATCAAAATATGTATTACTAGTTTTCTACTAAATTTAAAAATATATGTATATTAATTGAATGTAAAATTATACATATGTATTGTAAAATAAGTCACTAAAAAAAAATATGGTCAGTATTTAAAAATTTGTAAAGAATTTATGTGTGTATTAGAAAATATTTATAATTAAAATGAACTAAATTAAAAAGTTAATAAACAGTAATTTCGGAGAGGGCACTACGGACGAGCTAAGATACACCTCGTGCTCTGAATTTGTAGTTTTCTTTTTATTATTTTTCAAAGTTCTTTTTCAAAAAAATACAGACATACCGTTATAATTGTGTTTTATTGCCCTGGGAACCTGGCAAGAAATAAATAACTATGGTTCTACCAACACATCACCAGTGTAGTGAGCCTAAAATACCAGCGCGCCACGTGGGCGCAATGTGAGGTTAGGTTGACATGTCATCTCCAGCGGCCACAGCCTCGATCAGAAACAAACCCTCAGCTTGTCTAACCTCTCATAAGCCATCTGCTAAAGGTAAACTCAACTCTTAGCCAACTACCAACTTCAAAAAGATAGGAAGACCATCAATTGAACAACTAAGACTCAGAGAACGGTCAAACTCTCTGGGGGCTATCGACGAGCTATTAATTGGAATTAAAAGAGGGAGAGAATTCCAAGACACCCCTGCAGACAATCAAAATCCAACAAAACGCCATAATCCGTCGTCAATTATACTGTCCAAAGAATCTAACTCTGACTCCAAGATGGAGCAAGACGGAAATCAACCTTCAGCATTACCAGACTTCTCAACCATCCCCGGCCACGACTCTTTTAGGTGGTTAGCTGAACAATTTTTATCTTTGGTAAAAGCAAATCAAACGCAGTTATCACAAATAAAAGAAACCATCAGCCAAACGTCACAATCAGTCCAGGACCATCTACAATCTTTAGACAAAAAGTTCACCGAGTTATCCAACGAAGTTAAGGAGGTAAAAGCCGAACATAAGGAACTTATGCAGTGATTGGAAGCCGTAGAATCGGGTAAGTGTGGTTCCAATAACCTTAACCTTGAAAACACACTGAACCCAATCGTTTCCCGACTTGAAGCAGCAGAAAAAGCGATAGAATTCAGTTCCAGTAACTGCACAAATGTTGAAATATTGTCCCAGATCAACAGACTCTCCAGATCAGTTGATAACCAAGAAAGCAGAGTTCGTAGAAATAACATAGTCATAAGAGGATTTGTTACCTCTACACCTAACCCCCAAAATGAAATTAGCGAATTCCTAGAGTCAAGATTTGGGGTTCCAAAAAATACTTGCCTATCAATTAACCCTTTTCCGGTTGACCTTGAATCCCCACTCTAATTCTTGCTGAGGCGGACTGACAGAAGGTGGGCGCTGAGCACGTGGGCCAGTACCGTATATACCGTACACATTTTGACTGTCAAAATATTACCGAACAAAAAATGAAAGAATAATTAATGATTATAGTGATATATTTTATTGAACTACATAATATTATTTAGTATTAACAGTATTATTATTATTATTATTATTATTATTATTATTATTATTATTATTATTATTATTATTATTATTATTATTATTATTATTATTATTATTATTATTATTATTATTATTATTATTATTATTATTATTATTATTATTATTATTATTATTATTATTATTATTATTATTATTATTATTATTATTATTATTATTATTATTATTATTATTATTATTATTATTATTATTATTATTATTATTATTATTATTATTATTATTATTATTATTATTATTATTATTATTATTATTATTATTATTATTATTATTATTATTATTATTATTATTATTATTATTATTATTATTATTATTATTATTATTATTATTATTATTATTATTATTATTATTATTATTATTATTATTATTATTATTATTATTATTATTATTATTATTATTATTATTATTATTATTATTATTATTATTATTATTATTATTATTATTATTATTATTATTATTATTATTATTATTATTATTATTATTATTATTATTATTATTATTATTATTATTATTATTATTATTATTATTATTATTATTATTATTATTATTATTATTATTATTATTATTATTATTATTATTATTATTATTATTATTATTATTATTATTATTATTATTATTATTATTATTATTATTATTATTATTATTATTATTATTATTATTATTATTATTATTATTATTATTATTATTATTATTATTATTATTATTATTATTATTATTATTATTATTATTATTATTATTATTATTATTATTATTATTATTATTATTATTATTATTATTATTATTATTATTATTATTATTATTATTATTATTATTATTATTATTATTATTATTATTATTATTATTATTATTATTATTATTATTATTATTATTATTATTATTATTATTATTATTATTATTATTATTATTATTATTATTATTATTATTATTATTATTATTATTATTATTATTATTATTATTATTATTATTATTATTATTATTATTATTATTATTATTATTATTATTATTATTATTATTATTATTATTATTATTATTATTATTATTATTATTATTATTATTATTATTATTATTATTATTATTATTATTATTATTATTATTATTATTATTATTATTATTATTATTATTATTATTATTATTATTATTATTATTATTATTATTATTATTATTATTATTATTATTATTATTATTATTATTATTATTATTATTATTATTATTATTATTATTATTATTATTATTATTATTATTATTATTATTATTATTATTATTATTATTATTATTATTATTATTATTATTATTATTATTATTATTATTATTATTATTATTATTATTATTATTATTATTATTATTATTATTATTATAATCCTCATCATTATTAATACTTTTGGCTTTGTGATATTCCTCAAAACACCCTAATTTACATAAAGCTACTTCACAGCTTTCGCATTGCCAGGTAGTTCTTATATTATTATTATTGCACGTGCGTCGACCTGCTTTTTACACATTACACAAAGCTTCTGACTAGAACTTACTAATTTATGTTGACGTTTTCGCTGCTCATTCGATGTTGAAGTTGAAGAATTTCCAGTAGCTTCAAAAATTAATTGCTTGACTAAATTTTTTCTAAATTGTAACTGATCATAACCATGAGCATCTTTTGCCGGCGAGTTTGTTAATTTATATATAATAAAAGCGTTAATAATACATGAGTTTATAATAAAAAAAAAACACAAACTTCCATTACTTCTTCCACGAACGGCCAACGTTGTAATATGATCTATATTGATCATGGAGATCTACTCCCCCCATCCCTTTAATGTATTGGCTAATAGAAGCCGGGCGTTTTATTTTTTCTCTATTATTTCGTTTTCCAACTCGCTCAATTTTATCTTCTTGAAAGGGATTAGAATTTGTTGATAGCAATAGAACATCACGCTTATCATGCCAAACAGTAGCTATTATTTTTCCAGCTTGGAGCACTTTTGACTCTCCTTGCTTTAATTTTAAACTATTCGGCTTTTTAAAAGCAACAGGCCAATTCTGCCTGTTTGCCCTCACAGTTCCACATGCATAAATTTTTTTCTCTAGTAGTATTGATAGAAGACGAACGGACGTAAAAAAATTATCGAAATATAACTGATGATATTTACCAGCGAAAGGTTCAGACATTTTTAATACAACCTGTTCACCCAGTAAAAGATCTTTTTGAGTCTCATACTTTTTTCCAAGATAGATATCGCATCTTAATAAGTAACCATTTTCACTATCAGCAATAGCCTACGCTTTGATGCCCCATTTAGTCGGTTTTCGCGGCATATATTGTTTAAAATGTAATCGTCCTTTATACCCGATCATTGCTTCATCCACAGCTAGATTCTGTCCAGGTTGATAAAATACAGTGAATTTGTTTAATATATCTAAAATAGTTCTTATTTTATAAAGAGCATCAGAGCTGGTTGATTTATTATTCTCATCATTAAGATGGAAGTATTGGTTTAGCATTTTAAATCGAGCAAAAGTCATACTGCTTCGTATTAGTGGACAAGTTACAAAATCACCTTGAAAATACATTGAAGTATCAGGTAATTTTACGATGCCCATATAGATATTTATAGCTAGATAAATTTGTATTTCTTTTGATGTCGTTTCTTGCCAATGATTATCAAAGCCGTGAAGCCGTTGACAGTACTTTGCATATTTATTAGTTTCAGTAGCTAAAATACTAATAAATTCGTCATCAATAAATAATTTAAAATATAGCAGTTCATCACCACCAGGAAGTATATTATGATTTGGTCTTCTACAGCCAATAAAATTTTCTGTAGGATAATGAACTAAAGCTTCTGTCCACTCAACTGTTGTTTTATTTTTATCTGTATTTTCTTCATCACTGGTATCATTATAAATATTATCACATTCATCAATTGAACTGTCACTAGAACTGTCACTGGAGTCCAAAATTGAATTTTTAGCATTTCCTTGTTGACTTTTTTTAACAGGACATTCGACAGTAATTTCATTTTTGGTTTGTTGATTAACGCGTGAGTTTAAATTTTTTGTACTAGAAGTTTTTCCAGCTTTCTTACTTTTTGATTGTCTAGTATTGTGAAAGATTTTTTGAGAATGTTCATCGGTGGTATCAGTTACTTCAACACTTGTATCGTCACAAATATTACTGCATTTATTAATTACACTGTTAGAGTCCGGAATCAAATTTTTAACATTTCCTTGTTGACTTTTTTTAGCTGGACATTTAACAGCTCTTTTACTTTTGGTTTGCTGCTTAACTAGGTTTAAATTCGATTGACAGCTAGCTTTGTCAACTTTTTGATTATTTAATTGTCTAGTATTGTGAAAAGTCTCCAGAGGATCTTCATTGATGGTATCAGTTTCTTTGACACTTCTATTGTCATAAATATTACGACTTCGTAAAGTTTTATTCATTTTTCTTTGACGGTCTGACATTTCATAAAATTGAAGTTCTCAAAACTACAAACATTGATACGTTAATTAAATTATATTTTAAAAGAAAAATGTAAATTTTATACTTACTTTTGTTACATTGTGGCTTATTTATTATTCAGACAGAATATTTTTTTAATTAACCAGGTTGACGTCATTAGGGTGTCAATAGACCCCAGGTGCGTCAGCTGTTGACCTTCTTATATTTTATTCAAAAAAAAAAAAGTTTAATGACTTACCATGGTGGAGATTATGGGCCCCATAAGTCGGCCCAAATAATCCCTTTCTTACGTAGTTTCTTCTCTTCCGCCGGTGCGTACTCGTCCCTGCCGGTGGCCTTGAAATAGGCCTCGGAATAATACCCGTAACGAGGGTCGTGGAATGGGATGCTTCCGCTGGGTGGATGGACGGATGGAACGTCCACTGGAATCAACCGCCAACCTTCGTTGATGCAGGTCCAGAAGGCCGGGTTCTCCCTGGATGGTTCCTGTGAACAAGACGAGCCTGAAAGGCCCGGGTCCTCCTTAAGGACGAGTGATTCCAGCTGATGAACAATTCCGCAAGAGCTCGACGGGTCACTAACTTCACTAGACGCGATACCAGAACTTGGTAACTCGTAAACCGGTTTTGGAACGACCAACGTTACCGGATCGAGGAGGACTTCCTCGGCAACGATCTCTAGGCGGGAACGTTGGTGAACTGAACGACCGAGATCCTCGTGGATCGTTCGAATGATCCGGCGGAACTGGGCCTTTTTGCCTGACCTTCGGCTTCTCGGCATTAATTTTGGGATGCGGAATGGAAGTGCTTAGGCTGCCGGTATCAGCGCCCAAACCAGGTGAGAGTATTAGGCTGCCGGTAGCAGTGCCCAATAGAAGGTATGAGGTTATTAGGCTGCCGGTGACAGCGCCCAAAGTTTATAATAAGGAGTGCGTATTTGGTAAAGTACGGATATATATTTTTGCCTTAAAGTCCGAGTGACAGGATCAAGCCAGCAGGTTTATGTAGAGTTCTTAGCTCTACTAGATCTTGTGATCGACTGACTTGATTCTGTCGCTCCTTGGTATTATACATTATCAAAAGTGTTAACGTTGCATCTCAGGTTTCCTATGAGAGAATCGTCGTGGCCCGGGTCTCATGCATCGTCATCTGTTTAGACTATCCGCGAGCCACGGCGACTCTCTTATCGCAAGAGATTTCCGTTACATTGTTGGTGATGAATAAAATAATATCGCCAACAAAGTAACGATTTATTAATTTATTATTTATTTATAATTCTAAGAAGTGTCGAACCGTTTATTCGCCCACCGTGGCGAATAAATAATTCGAGACTTCAAAAAAAAAAATTTCCAAAATTTTTATTTAAATTTAATTAGAGCCAGAACGTAACACTTTGAATAATTAAAAAATAAAATATATTTATGTTTGTAAATATAACCTCTCAAGGGAGCAAAACTTTCTTGTTACGGCACTATCACAGACGGTAAAGCGGGAACGAAAAAGATAGAGTAGGGGCCAGAATGGCGCAATACATTCTCATTACTTACTAATACATACACACACGGCTTTACGATTGGCGCTATCCCCACTCAGCTCACACCTAGACTCACCGATACTCTGAGCCGGGAAAGGGTTAAAAACATCGGTAGCAGCCGATACGTTGTGCACTTCGACGAACAACAACCCAAAGCTAAAATTATGAAGAATAAAAAGGCGCTGCTGGCTGATACTAACATCTTCATAGATAATGATCTAACTCCACTAGAAAGCCAAGAAGCCTTCGAACTAAGGAGAAAAGTTAAAGAAGAACGTGCAAAAGGTAACCACCCAAGGGTCCGCTCAAACAAAATCTTCCTGAACGACAAATGCATTACCTGGAACAGACTTACAAAAAAATGGACCGAAAAATCTCTGAATCTAACGCAACCAGCATCTATCTAAGAAACCATCTTTAACCTTCCAAAAAACTCGTTAAAAAACGCTGCCCCACCTACAATACTGCTATATACTGGAACTGTCGTGGTATAGAAAATTGTAACAACCTACCGATTTCCAATGATACCTTCTTTATTGGGCTCACAGAAACATGGCTTACCTCACCTTTAACTTCCCCGCCAAGCTGGGCCCGAGGTTTTAGATGTATCTGGTCCAATGCAACAAAATCTCACAACAAAGGAAGGGGCAGCGGAGACCTACTGGCTCTGGTCAAAGACGAACTTGAATCGGGCATAATCGAAATAAATAATCATTGGATCATCATTAAAATCAAACTACCGCAGCGCTGTGTCGTTTTGGGCTTACTCTACTTTAAACCAGACCTGAACCTCGGGGACATCCTCGACCGTTTTCAGTTAGCACTAAGTAAATGCGAAGATTCCAACGGGGACGCCCCCATTATTCTAGGTGGTGATTTTAATGCTCGTTTGGGTGACCTGAATGGCGATTTACCACCTAAACTAACCAATGTCACATACCTGCAACCAACCAGATCTCCCCAGGACCCCCTTGTCACCCCCAAAGGAATCTCTCTACTAAACTTTATGTCCAATAATGGTCTCATCCTTCTCAACGGCAGGACGAATAAGGACAGTGAAGGTAAAACAACATATTGTGGCCAGAGCGGTGTAAGTGTGGTGGACCTAATTTGGAGCAACTATGAAGCAGCCAAAACAGTTTATTCACTCGAAGTGGAGGATGAGTCCTACGGCTCGGATCACTTCCCTGTCCGAACTAAGTTCTTCTTATCCATGGCTATTTCAAATGCCACGGGTAATAGAAGCAAGTCTACCTGCGTTAAATTAATATGGAAACCAGAGAACGCCTCTCAGTACACTGAAACTTTACGCCATTCTTATCGTTTACATCTCCTCAACACCGATACCACGGTGGAAATACTTGCTGCTAATCTCTATCTGGCCATACACGAAGCAGCCGAGCTAGCGGAAATGAAACTAATCACATCCTGTGAACCCAACAGAAGGATGTCCAGGAAACCTTGGGATGACAGCGAACTCAAAGCTCTCAGATCGTCCTTATCCAAACGCCAGAGGATCTGCCGTAAAACGGGCTTTACATCAAGGAACCTTGCTGAACTGCATGATCTCAAAACTCAACTCCGTAAAGCTAAAAAACAAAAAATTAGGAACTACCTCCAAAATATCAGATACACTATAGCCCAAACCTCCAAACCTAAAGACTTCTGGATGCTGGTGAGAAGACTAAGAAGACCTCCAAGGAACCCAAACCCAATACCGCTCAGCACATGGGAAGAATTTTACTCTACGGTCTATCCTCCAAGAACAATTGATGATACTGTATATACTGATGTCCGGCACCCCGGCTTGGACAAGGACTTCTCGTATCATGAAATTCGCAAAGCTATCGCGAAAAGCAAGAAAAATAAGTCACCGGGATCAGATGCAATCTTAAATGAACATCTTTAGTACCTACCACCTTCCTGGATCAGTTACATAAAAGAACTGCTAAACAAGTTATGAAACACCGAACAAGTCCCTCACAACTGGCCCTCAGCACTAGTTGCTCTGATCTTTAAAAAAGGAGTGCAGACTGACCCTGCCAACTATAGAGGTATAGCTCTACTTAACAACCTATTCAAACTCCTCACGAGTCTGCTCCATAAAAGAGTCGACACCTGGATGGAAGCCTGCAGTATTGTCCCTGAAGAGCAAGCCGGCTTCAGGAAGGGCCGAAGCTGTCTAGACCAGATATTTACCCTCATAACAGCACTCTAAATGAAAATTAGGCTCAACGGCAATGCGGTATACTGCATATACATAGACTTCCGCCGAGCTTTCGACTCGGTACCACATCACCTACTGTGGCGGAAACTCTTCAAGATTGGAGTCAGTGGTAGGTTGATACGAATTGGTCGAGAGGCCTACGAGCAGGCAAACATCAAATTACGGATAGATGGAAGTCTTTCCAGAGTCTTTGAAGCTACGGAGGGTGTTCTGCAGGGGGACAAACTAAGCCCGACACTATTCATATTATATATCTCTGATATAATATCCTTCCTCCAGCAAAAAGGTATAAAAGGCTTAAGCATTGGCCCGAGGACCCTGCTAGCACTACTGTTCGCGGACGATGCAGTCATTTTCTCTACATCTCTCATAGAAACCACAAAAATCCTAGCCGCATTTGAAGAGTATTTTGAGGAGAACAAACTCACGGTACACACAGGTAAAACTGAAGTCATGGTTTGCCGCTCTTCCGGCAGGATCAGAAGCAGGGAGAAAAACGCGTTTTACTACAAGGGACAACCCATTAAAACCACCTCGAAATACAATTACCTGGGGACTATGATAGATAGTGCAACCAAGGGCAGCCTGGCAGCAGAGGCAGCGTTACGCAAAGCCAAAATTGCGACAGGCACAGCGTGCTCCATCCTAAGTAAAGCAAAATCAGACACTTGGGCACCTAAAACCAAACTATTTTACAGCCTCGTCGCCCCAACTGTACTCCATGGGATTGAAGCATGGGGGTTAAATCACCTCGATACTGTCAATAAGGCTCAAGATGATTTCTTCAGAAAAATCCTGCTACTTCCCAGGAACACACCTGGATATATGATCAGGCTTGAAACTGGTATCACACAACTCTCCGTGATGGCTATCAGTCAAATGTGGAATTGGGTAATAAGAATTGTTAAGATGGGTGAAAATCGTTGGCCTAAAATCTGCCTCATCTATTTAATAAACATGGCAAACAACCCAACTTGTAAGACCCAGTTCAACTGGGTCGCTAAATTCAAAAACATTCTAAAAGAAGTACCGGTACCGGATATGTTCTCCAACCTGGACCCGATATTCTGGGAAAAGCACCAACCCATATTTCTGGACGCAATCCATAAGGGAGCTAAACGACTCGACTACGAAAAATATCTCCGATCATCTTCACTTCAATCGCAGCTGCTCTGGAGCCAAAGTTTAAGCACACCAAGATACCTAAAAATCCGATGTCCGCTAAACCTTTCCCAGCTGGTCACTCAACTTCGACTCGCTAATAAATATGTCTGCTGAATCACATGTTTTGGGTATAGACTTTACCTCTCTCCCAGTTTGCCATGCAAATCATGCGGAGACAGTCTTGAAACAGTCGAGCACATCATAACAAGTTGCCCAATTCTGGAGGACCTAAAAGCCCGCCACTTCAAAAGTGTTATCGAAACTTATCCTCTCAACCTCCACCTGTTTAAGATCCTAAACATCTTCTCCAAGAATGAAATGGAAAACTTGGCCCGGTTTCTGGTAGCTGTCATCAATCGACGTACCCTTCACCCCGGAAAATGATTTATTCTGCAACCTCTACTTGATCACACACATGTATTATTATACCTATAACATATTACTTGCCTAGCATGCGCACCTCATCCATGTTATATGAGAGTTTTTATTAAACACAATGTATATACCTCTCGTAAAACGTGTATAAATAAATAAATAAATAAAAAAAAAATAAATAAACAGTAATTTCTATAAATAAAGATAAACCTCCATATAAATTACTGTATAAAATTTGATTGCAATAAATAAAACATAAAAAATTAAAAATAACTAATTATAAAAATATGAAATCATTTCAATATATTTAAAATATTTTCTTTAATTGAATGAATAAATAAACGAAAGTATGTAATTTTGAAAAGAACTAAAAAAATTTCTATAAAAATACAAATTCTGAAACCAAACATTCGCATAACTAAACATGTGTATAAGAAAATTAAGTAAAAATGAACATCTCGATGAATAAAATATCTATAAAAAATTAATTGTTTTTGAAAATCTCTATAAAATATAATAATAAATCAAATTTAATTATAGATATTATTATATTATATAGAGATATTCAAAAACAGTTAATATTTTATAGATATTTCATTTATAGAGGTGTTCATTTTACATAATTTTATTTTATACATGTTTAGTTATGCAAATGTTTGTTTTTTAGATTTTTTTTTCTTGCAAAGTAATTTTTTTTTTGTTCTCTTTAAAATTACATACTATCATTTGTTCAATTAAAGAAAATATTTCAAATATATTTAAATGATTTTATACTTTTATAATTACAGTTTTTTAAAATTATTTATGTTTCTATTTGTTGTAATAATAATTAATTAAATACATGCCAGGACTGGTTGGTGGTTGGGATGTTGGAAAAATACGCATATTAAAAAATATAACAATATTTTTATTTGTCACAGCACATAATATCACTGGGTTACAAAATTAAATCGTTGATTTAATTTATTAATACTGTTGAGTTTTCTGAGCTCATGATTACGTAATTAAATGAATGCAGAGAGTAAAATTAATCTCGAGTAAATAATTGAAATAATTGATTTGAGTGTAATTGAACACTGAGTTGATCGCAAAATTGTCATGAGAATAAGTAACATGAAATTCAGAGGTTACCGAGCGAAGTTTAATTATTGAACACTAGAATTACTAATTTTAATAACACAAATTATATAAATAATTGAGTTCATTGTTTAATAATGTTGTTGAACACTGAAGTTAATTTAATTAATGAGTTTATAATAAATTGCACTGCATTGCATTTATTTTATGAACACGTGGTAGCATGATTGCAGAGGCTACCGAGCGAGAATTTACTTTTATATTATTAAAAATATTGAGCATGTTGATAATTAATTAATAATAAATTGAGTCTTTTATTTTTATGAACACTGGATATAATTATTGATGGAATAAATAAGCACCTGTAATGTTTTCCGTTGGAATAACCTCTTGAAAAACGTGGTCGTTGATCACTTGAATGCTTGAGTTTTTTATCAATTTATTGAAGAGCTCTGGTGCCCACGATTACAAAAATAATTATATTTTTGATGAGCTTAATGATCACTTAATTGATTTTAATTAATAGTTTTGATTAATTACTCGAGATGAGCGCAAAATGAAACGATGAATTCTAACACGTGTTACTTGTTGAACGTACGTATGCGAAAGATAATGGCGGCCGTCTTCTCGACACGAGGCAGGAAAAATTAAAAGCGCATGCGCCGAGCTGCGCATGATCAAGTTCAAATTTATGGACGAGGCTCCAGTAGGTGCTGCCTCTTTTTGTCGGAAGTGAAACTATATTTAAATTTAAATATAGTTTCGATTACGCAACATTCCGCCCGCCATCAGCAACAGAGTTGATGATTGATGAGTTCTTGAGTACGTGATCTTTCGTTGAGCATGTCAATGAACCAGATGAGTTAGTTGTCGTCATCTTCTTGAGGTTCTGGTTCAACTGGTAGGAGTGCGAGCTTCGTAATTGGACGAGTGAGTGTAGAGTTCACTGTTTTGAGTGTAGCAACCCTGGTCAATCCATCCTTGCCAGGGTGGAGTGCAATTACACGAGCGAGAGGCCACCTGGCTGGTGGAAACCTTTCGTCGGTGAGTAATACAAGCGACCCAACTTGAATTTGATGAGTTGGACGTTGCCACTTGGTGATTGCCAGTTGTCTTTGTAGATAACTTGTTGACCAATGATTCCAGAACTGTTGAACCCGTTGTTGTATAAATTGCCATCTTGACAATCGAGTACTGGTTGTATCGATGAGTGCTGGTTCAGGAATCATATTGAGTGCTCGTCCAATTAGAAAATGACCAGGAGTGAGTGCGTCAATATCATCTGGATCTTCTGTGATAGGCTCCAATGGTCTTGAGTTCAAGATAGCTTCAATTTGCGTAAGAAGAGTCGTAAATTCTTCAAACGTGAATGAAAATTCTCCCACTGTGCGAGTAAGATGATGTTTGAGTGATTTGACGGCAGCTTCCCACTTTCCGACCATGTGTGGAGCTGCTGGTGGATTAAAGTGCCAAGTAATACTGTTCACAGTGATGTGATCCAGTATTTTCCTTGATTCTTGAGTTCCTTGAGTGAACAGACGGTTGAGATCGTTTTCAGCGCCTTTGAACGTTGTTCCACAGTCGCTGTAGAGTGCTGTGCAGATGCCTCGTCGGCTGATAAATCTGCGGAGTGCTGCGATGAACCCACTAGAGCTGTAGTCGCTGACTACCTCTAGATGTACTGCTGATGTAGAGAGACAGACAAAAACACAAATCCAGCCTTTGTATGTTTTTGCTCCTCTGCGTCTCCAATTTTTGAGTGTGATTGGACCAGCGTAGTCAACTCCGGTATGTGTGAATGCCGATGATGGAGTGACTCTTGAAACTGGTAGCTGACCCATGAGTTGTTGAGCTCTATCAGCACGATGTCGTGCACATTTTACACACTTGAGTATAACTGAGCGTACTGGTTGTCTACCACCAATGATCCAGTACTTTTGTCTGATGAATGCAAGAGTAAGTTGAGTACCACCATGCATGGTACGCTGATGAGCATCAGAGATTATGAGTGTAGTGAGTGCCGCATTCCGTGGTAGAATAGCAGGATGCTTACTTTGGTCTTGATTTGGAGCATTTTCCAATCGTCCACCTACTCGAATGATGCCGTCGGTGTCAATGAATGCAACCAATCGAGCAAATGGATGACCATTAGGCCATGGTGCGTGTTTGGAGTACATGTTGATCTCAGTTGAGAAATGAATGCGTTGAGCTTCTTTGATACAGAAGTTGAGTGCGGAAATTACTTCGTCAGAAGTAATGGGAGTATTGAGTGATGAGTTTGGTGATTTCTTGATCATGTCACGGAGTCTAAAGCAGATTGCAGTAGCTCGTAACATGCGAAGTAGAGATATTGGCCGTTCCATGATAGGCCACCTTGATCTCTGTGATGAATTTGATGAGAATAGGGCCAATCCAGGCCGTTCTTCTGCTTGAGCTCCTGTATCATCGATTGATGGACATTTAGGCCAGGACGATGAACTCTTGAGCAACCATGGTGGGCCAGTCCACCACAGTTGATGATCACGAAGTTGATTAGGCGTCAACCCTCGTGTTGCGCAGTCTGCTGGATTTTGTGTGCCCGGAATAAAATTCCAGTGGCCATCTGGAAGTAGATCTTGAATTTGTGACACCCTATTCCGAACAAACTCCTTCCAGCGAGACGGATGAGATTTGATCCACGTGAGTGTGATTGTTGAGTCCGTCCACAAATATGTTGGCGATTGAGTAAGTTTTAGAGTGCTCTGGCAGTGGTTTATGAGTTTAGCCAACATGTGAGCTGCAGTGAGTTCCAACCTTGGTATCGTTAATTGCTTTAACGGAGCTACCTTGGTTTTTGAGCAGAGCAGCGTAACTCTGACTCCATGAGCAGGTGTGTGGACTTTGATGAACACGGCAGCTGCCATTGCCAATTGCGAGGCATCCGAGAATCCATGAATCTCGGTGGTTGAGCACCTGGATGAGTGGATCCATCTTGGAATCTTGATTTCAGATATTTGTTTGAGTTCATTCTTGAAGTTTCTCCATTTATGCCGATGATTGGCCGCCAATGGAGTGTCCCAGCTGAGCTTTTCGAGCCAAAGCTCCTGCATGAATACCTTGGCTCGAATGATGAGTGGTGCTAGAAATCCAAGAGGATCAAAGATTTGAGCTATCTCTGATAAAATGATCCTTTTTGTGAATTTTTGAGTAGAGCATGGTGGTGAGTATGTGAAGTAAAACTGGTCTGAGTATGAGGACCAGTACATGCCCAAAATTTTGGTGCTGGAGTCTGGATCCTCGAATTTGTGATTCTCTATCGCTTCTACATGATTGAGTTGTCTTAATTCTGGATGATTGCTTGCCCATTTAGCAAGAGGGAACCCGCCCGCCTTGCAGAGTGCTTCAAGTTGGTCAGCAACTTGATGTAATGAGTTCAAGTCATCAGCTCCACCAAAGATATCATCAACATATCTTCCATGGACGAGTGGAATGATCGCTAGCGGAAATTGATGTCCTTCGTCTTCAACCAGTTGAAGTAGAGCACGAACAGCCAAATATGGAGCTGGTCTAGTCCCGTAGGTGACCGTGGTGAGTTTGTATGGAGTAATTTGGCCTTGTTCGTTAAACCAGAGTATTTGTTGAAGGTTTTGATCACGTTCGTCAACCAAAATCTGTCTAAACATCTTCGTGATATCTGTTATGAAGATGAGCTTATGAGTGCGAACTCCTATGAGTACGTCGAAGATGTCTAGTTGAAGCTTTGGACCGGTGTGAAGCACATCGTTGAGTGAAAGACCTGAGCTGGTGGTTTTGGAACCATTGAAGACTACTCGCAGCTTAGTTGTAGTGCTGCTCTCCCGTAGTACTCCATGATGAGGAAGATAGTAGGCTGGTTCACCTGATGTTGATTGAGTTGATTCCACCATGTGGTTGAGTTCTTTATATTCCCTCAGAAAATCAAGATAGAGTGCTTTCAAACGATCGTCATGGTTTAGACGACGTTTGAGATGAATAAGACTGCGGTATGCTGCTGAGTACGAATTTCCCAGTTGTTGAGGTGACGATTTGACTGGCAGTCGGACTATGTACCGTCCTGAACTGTCTCGTCGATGAGTTTTTTGAAAATGCGCTTCACACGCCTCTTCATCTGGATTGAGTTCCTTGATTTTGCTGACTGGAATTTCTTCTTGAGTCCAGAAACGTGATAGCAGGTCTTGAAGTTGTTGAGTAGACTGCTCTACAGCAGCATGATAAGTCATAGATGGTCGATGAGTGTGTTGAGTGACTGGACCGAGTAATATCCACCCGAAGATGGTATCTTGAGCTATTGGCAGGCCTTCAGACCTTTTGATGAGTGCATCTTTGATGATAAGATCATAATGATCGGCACCAATGATAATATCAATTGGTCCTGGTCTCATGAATGCTGGATCTGCCAATTGTAGTTGTTTATATTGGTCCCAGTTGAGTTGATTGAGTGCAACAGATGGTAATTGAGTAGTAAGACCACCTAATATATGAGCACTGACGATGACTGAGTCGTTTGAATGCCTAGATGAAAGCTTGAGTGCGACTTGACCTTTCGTTCTACCAGCATTGGATACACCAATACCAATAATCTGTATAGAAGAATGAGAGCGTTTTAGTTTGAGTGAATTCACCAAGGAATCTGAAACAAACGATAATTCAGAACCTGGGTCCAGCAAAAGTCGTACTGGATGAGTACTTAACTTGGTGATCAAGTCTACTAGGCAAGTTGCGAGTAAGATTGCTGGGCGATGAGTGCAAGTAGTATGAGTGCCAGACGTGTTGAGTGCGATTGAGTTTCGTTGAGCGTCGCTCGAGTCGTCATGTGGAAGCAGACGATTTTATTGAGTGCGTTTATCGTTTGAGGTAGATGTTTTCTGAGTGCTTTTGAGCCCCGGGTGTATCATGGTGTGGTGTTTGTGCTGACACACCTTGCACAAAAATGTGGAATTGCAAGCATCAGGCATATGATGCCCCAAACAATTCTCACAGAGCCGTTTTTCGACAACGACTTGAGTGCGTTGAGCATTGGTGAGTCCCAAGAATTTTGTGCACCGCACAATGAAATGATCTCCCTTACACAAATCACACGGATATTGTGCAGGAGGAAATACCTTCTTGGGAGGTTTAGTGAGTGCAGCAGATGATTGCGTAGCTGGAGGTTGAGTGCCAGATGATGAATTGGAACCAGCTGTAGCAGCGTATGAAGCTGTTTTACCAGATGAGCGCGATTTGGAAGCAGAAGCCTGTTCCACTCGTTCTTGAGCACGAGCACGACTAACCAAGAATTCATTGAGTGTGGAGAGTTTAGGATATTCAGTTGACGCACCCATTTTATTCTCCCAGAGCTCCCTGTTGTGTGAGTCCAGCTTGGATATGATCAATTGCGTCAGCAATGGATTCATATCCGAGTTCAGTTGAACACCGAGTGCCTTGAGTGCGTTGATTACCTCTGAAACTGTGTTCAGGAGATAATTGAGCTGCTCAGATGAGCGTGATGTGAGTGCGTGCATGTTCAGGATCTTATCCAATTGAGCACCAATGAGTAGGCGAGGATTGTTGTATCTCTCGGTGAGCTGATTCCATGCGGGTACAAATTGATCATCGCACGTTTGTACGCTGGCAAGGCTGAGTGCGGCTGGTCCTTGTAGACAGCTCTTCAAGTACTGAAGACGCTGATCTGGAGCGAGTTCCTGAGCATTAATCACCATGGAGGTGAATGAGTCCCTGAATTCAGGCCAGTTCTCGTATTTCCCATCGAACTTGGGAATTGCGAGTGCTGGTAGATGAGTTTGAGCCCTAGTTGAGTGCACTACAGCTGGAGCAGCAGCTGGAGCTGGAATTGAGTTGATGAGTGCGATGAGCTTGCCCTTTGCGCCAATGTATGAGCGGTATACCAAATCGTATACCCCGTCCTTGACGTATGAGCTCTCCAGAAACTCCTTAGTGCAGTTGTCACATAGTGAGTCATGAGTGAGGTTGAACTGGTGCCATTCACCCTCGAGTAGCTCAAGCCGAGACTTGAGTTGAGCTAAGCCGTCGGAAACGGTGAGTGTGGCAGCCAGAGCTTCCCAGTCTGAGAAGGCTCTGAGCCGTGAGTGCTGACTGATCACCTTCATCTCGAGTGCTGGAGAAATCGTCGATTTCTTTGGAGTGCGTCTGGTTTTGAGCTTAGGAGGGTCAGTATTGCCATTGTTTCCAGCGTCGGTGATACTGGAGTCACCGAGTGCTGTTTTGTCGTCGACAATGATCGCTGGAAGCAGATGTGGATCTGGGTTGTTGCCTTCCCGACCCGATGAGTGCTGAGTGTCCTTGGGAGTATCCTCCTTCTCCTCATTATCTCCCATATTGAGCCCCGTGACCTGTAATGTTTTTATATGAATGCAGCTGCCCACTGATGATGCTTCAGACACAACCGACCAACCATCCGGCTCGAAGGACCATAAAATGTTGTAATAATAATTAATTAAATACATGCCAGGACTGGTTGGTGGTTGGGATGTTGGAAAAATACGCATATTAAAAAATATAACAATATTTTTATTTGTCACAGCACATAATATCACTGGGTTACAAAATTAAATCGTTGATTTAATTTATTAATACTGTTGAGTTTTCTGAGCTCATGATTACGTAATTAAATGAATGCAGAGAGTAAAATTAATCTCGAGTAAATAATTGAAATAATTGATTTGAGTGTAATTGAACACTGAGTTGATCGCAAAATTGTCATGAGAATAAGTAACATGAAATTCAGAGGTTACCGAGCGAAGTTTAATTATTGAACACTAGAATTACTAATTTTAATAACACAAATTATATAAATAATTGAGTTCATTGTTTAATAATGTTGTTGAACACTGAAGTTAATTTAATTAATGAGTTTATAATAAATTGCACTGCATTGCATTTATTTTATGAACACGTGGTAGCATGATTGCAGAGGCTACCGAGCGAGAATTTACTTTTATATTATTAAAAATATTGAGCATGTTGATAATTAATTAATAATAAATTGAGTCTTTTATTTTTATGAACACTGGATATAATTATTGATGGAATAAATAAGCACCTGTAATGTTTTCCGTTGGAATAACCTCTTGAAAAACGTGGTCGTTGATCACTTGAATGCTTGAGTTTTTTATCAATTTATTGAAGAGCTCTGGTGCCCACGATTACAAAAATAATTATATTTTTGATGAGCTTAATGATCACTTAATTGATTTTAATTAATAGTTTTGATTAATTACTCGAGATGAGCGCAAAATGAAACGATGAATTTTAACACGTGTTACTTGTTGAACGTACGTATGCGAAAGATAATGGCGGCCGTCTTCTCGATACGAGGCAGGAAAAATTAAAAGCGCATGCGCCGAGCTGCGCATGATCAAGTTCAAATTTATGGACGAGGATCCAGTAGGTGCTGCCTCTTTTTGTCGGAAGTGAAACTATATTTAAATTTAAATATAGTTTCGATTACGCAACACTATTCATTGAAATTAAATTTCATACAGTAATTTATATAGAGGTATATCTTTATTTATAGTAATTACTTTTCATCAACTTTTTAATTTACTTCTTTTTAATTATAAATATTTTCAAAAATACATAAAAATTATTTACAAATTTTTAAATAGTGACCATGTTTTTTTTTAGTGGTTTACAAATCTAGAGATTTTTTTTATTGGGACTTTTTTTTATTCCGTCATTTTACAATTCATATTTATAATTTTACATTTAATTAACATAAATATATTTTGAAATATTGAATTTTCTTATTACAATTTATTGTTTTCTAAATTTTTATACTTAGTAGAAAACTAGTTATGCATTAATTTTATTTTCAGAGATTTTTTTTCCCGATGCTATACTATCTGACAAGACCTAATAGCCAATATTATATATACATTATATTTATATTTATATTAATTTATTTATTCACTTAGACTGACTTAATTATCAAAAACGTTTCACTTCTATTGTGCTCTTATGTCTGTGAGGTTCACTCGTTTTTTTTTATGGGTTTTCTTATGATTACTTCAGAAATGTGCATGATAAAAAAATTTGAGGCCCAGACCTGAAAACTAGAAACTTGAAGCTGCAATTTGCATTTTTTTTTTCTACGACCGTTTTTCACCGAGTATAGTATATATAATTTTTTATCGTGGAAACCTAAAACATGCATACCTTCTTAATAAGACAATTTATATATATGTAAAATTGCGAGAATGCACAAAAGGATTTTGGTGTAGGTGTGGTTAATTCAATAACTAAAAATTAACACAAGAATTACGGACTATCAATTAGATGTTTTATTAACAATATGTACACTGAAAACCCGTGAGAAAAATACTTAATAGGGAATGCAACTAGATATATACGCGATAGCGAATTATATTCGACATGTGGTCGATAGCAGTTAAACATGCGGAAATTAATTTTTAATTAATTAAACGCGAATGACAACCGATTTATTCTCAATAAATAGCAGCCTCAGTATATTGCCTGATTACTGAGAATAATAAAGTGGAGGTTAGCGGAGTTATATTACAAGAGTAATTTATATTAAACGAAGCGGTCAGACGGATAGGTTTTTCTGTGCTGAACAATCCACGATGTAGATCGAAGTGATGAAATGGCGGCTCCTTCCTTTGTTGCCGCTCGGTGGTGACGTAGACAGCATGGCTGTCCCAGCGAATTTTCCCATTGGCTTAAAAGCGCGCCAACAGGATGTAGTTAGGTGCCAATTTTCCTGATTGGTCGGCTGGTAGCGGGGCTCTCATGCCGACTTGACACGGCCATGAGCTAGAAATTGTATGTAACGGGCCTAAATAGCGAATAACCCAGCACTATTCTGACCTTGAAGTCAGTAGCGAGTTCGGCAGCTCTCGGACGTAGCGAAAGTACACGAAGCTTTTCAAAATGATTAAGTTTGTGACTGAACAAAATAAATTGAGAAAAATATAGATCGCCCGAACTGGAAATAATTATATAGAACTATGTATCATCAAATTCCTATGCAATGTATTAAATAAATTGTGAATTTTTGTGTAGTAGAGACTATACTTTTTATTCAAATAATTTTTTTTTTCAAAGTCTAAGTTTAATTTTTAAGAAAAATTATTCGTGGAAACATTGATAATAAATATTTTTGTCATTATGTAATATAAGATGTACTATATTACCATCAAAAAAGGTACTTAACACTCTGTAAAATAATGAAGGAGTACCCGGGCCAGAATAGTCTCAAGTTTATAATTTAATAGTTCTGAAATAAGTTTCTTACCAGGGACACTACAAGCGTGATCTCGTGGCGAGTACCGAACAACTTCCGCTGCTGCTTATAGCACCGGTGACTTCCCTCTCCTACATTCATATATATTAGGGAGTCCCGAAAGTTACTTTATACTATAAGAAAAATCTTCACCAAATTTTAGCCAGATATCTTTAAAATTGAGCTATCACAAATCGGGGTCTTTTATCCCATTTAAAATACACGCGAAAATTTTTCATTTTGATTTTCCGTTATTAAGACTATAAAAAAAATTTTTTTTTTCAAATTCTGCCTGCTTTAATTTTGTAGTAAATTAAATTCTCTACCAAAAAATTGTGATACAATATGCACGTCAAACAGACTGGAAAAAAGTTACAGGGCTTGGAAGATCGACGAAAATTTAGATTCCTCGGTGTTAAATTATTTTTTGTTATTATCCATTTTTATTCTATCGAAACATATTTTTTGCAAATTTTCACAAGCACGGTCTTGTAGGAAATTTAATTTCCTACAAAAAGTATTTAAAATCATACATACGTCAAATGAATGAGAAAAAGTTACAGGGCTTTAAATGTCAAGGAAAAATCAAGTTTAAAATATATTAATTTTCTGAACTTAAAGTTGTAGAAAGTGTTTTTTGGCACACTCTAATTTTTGTAATATAAAATAATTCCAACTTTTAGTATTGATTACAAATACATTTTACAACTATCAGTTGTTTTGCACGACTCATGATGCGAAGCATCAGAGAGTGCTTTACGATCGAAAACTTTTTTCCGTTTCACTTCGGCGACTATTTCAATTATTATACCTCCGTTGATTCACGGAATTAAGATTTGTTGCACACGATTTTGAAGATAATTTGATAGAGATTAATTTCGTACTTATCAAAAATTTATTTAATTTAATGAAAACGGAAAAAATATCAAAATAGTTTAAAAAAATTTCCTGTCCGTCAAGTACGGATCCCATATACACGATAACTTGCGAAAAAATCCAGTAATTGTATCAAATTTTTTTTTTTTTAAATTCTTTGAACAATTTGTAGATCCCCTATTGAAAATCGCTAGGTAACTCAGTGACGTTTAATTACAATTAATAAAAGAATAATAAGGCTGTATAGCTATGCATATATATATATATATATATATATATATATATATATATATATATATATTAGGGTGGCGCAAAAAAACCGACTATTTTTTTTTTTTCGATCTCTCATGAAAATTTGTTAGTTTACGATGTTTTAAGAAGCCTCTCCAAAAATTAGCTCGATAAAAAATTTTCAAGAGGTCACTCACGAATTTTGAAAAAATTAAAAATGATTGAAATTCGAATTTTTAATATCTAAATTTTTTCTTTCTCGTGGCAGCAATAGTTTATATTTGTGAAATCATGACTACGCTGAAAATTTAAGCCCAAAATTTTGATATTTAAATGGCGCTCAAGAATTTTGAATATTAATTGATAATTCGTAACTAATAGTTTGAATTCGTTGTTGTATTTTTTTATGACTCAATTATTTTCATTTCAGGAAGATATAACTTTTGCATAACCAAAAATATACAGGACAGTCTTGAACAATAAAATTTGTTAAGTTTTGAATAAGTAAAAAAACCTACAAATTGAATTAAAAAATAAAAGAGTATGTAAATAACTTATTATTTCTATTTCTCGGGTTATATTTTTGTTCACTGTGATGCCAATTGATGGTGAAAAAATCGAGAAGCTTTATTATTAATATTTAAGGGTCGCTCAAAAACGCTCAAAAGACAGCACTCGAAAACATTCAAAATTCTTGAGCGAGGTTTAAAAATTTTAATTTTGGGCTTAAATTTTCAGCGTAGTCATGATTTCACAAATATAAACTATTGCTGTCATGAGAAAGAAAAAAATTTGAAATAAAAAAGTCGAATTTCGATCATTTTTGATATTTTCAAAATTCGTGAGCGACCTCTTGAAAATTTTTTATCGAGCTAATTTTTGGAGAGGTTACTTACAACATCGTAAACCAACAAATTTTCATGCGAGATCGAAAAAAAAAAAATAGTCGGTTTTTTTGCGCCACCCTAATATATATATATATATATATATATATATATATATATATATATATATATATATTGTGACGTTATTTTTTTTTATGAGGCTTAGATTGAAGTAACGTCACAATCACCAACTGATGTTTGAGTAAAGTCGAGTATACTGACTCAAGACATATAGCTTGGGCTACAGTAATTAAGTTATATAAGCAGGCTTTTATGAATCGGGAATAGGGGAATTAAGGGAAGAATCAAGGGCAGGAATTAAGTAGTGTGAGAGTAAATTTTCCATCGAGAGCTGGATGCTGAGTATGTGGACAAGTCAGAGTAATCGTGGAGTGGGGCTAAGTAGTTGCCACCCAGTTTCATCTGATGTCAGGATGCTTGCCTGACCCTATGAGACTTCCACGTGTAGTACAAAGGTCTAGCTGAAATGCTAGCGCTCCAGAGTACGGACTATGGATCGGGCATATGAGATCAGTTTTTGTTGTTATTATGACTGGCAGGACTCAGCAATAATTTAGTGACCATTACCGCTGTGGAAGCCACTATTTCTGGTCAATTTTGGAGTTCTGGGTTTTGTTGGTAGGCCTCAGTGGACAGTTTTGACCTGTGTGCTGCTGAGGGTAACCGTTGGTCACTTAGATTTGAGGAATTTGGTCTGCGATCTCGACTGAAGCCAAGTCCAGGAGAGTACACACACTGGGATATCCATACTCAGTAAAAAAATTAGGGAGTCCTTAAGACTGGAGAGAAAAGAAAGGAGTTTTTCTGGCCCCTTGATTCTTTCAGTAGGGAGTTGGAGTACGAGATAGGAGGGAGAGTAGAGACTCGAGATTCGACTCTGGTCGCTCGAAGCGAGCAGACGTGTCCAGTATTGGCGTTACAGTTCATGGCATTGCGGAAAGCTACAGATTAAGATTCTTGTTACAGAAGTATTATTTAAAACAGTGTAAGACGTTACTTGATATTTTCTTCATCAGTAATCAGGTATGAACTAATTATTATAATTATTAATAATTAATTGAGTTCGAGGCAGAGTCTTGAGATATCATACTACTGTTTAATTAAAGAGAATATTTAAGATCTGGGAGAATTATGAGAATATTGTTACAGTCTAGAGTCAAGTTCACAATTTGTTGTTAACATTATTTTATAAAAGTAATTATAAGAAAGACGTTTAGTTATTGGACGAATTGTCGTCTGATCAACGTCAATATGAGACCCATGTATGTTAGTTTTACCATTTGATCAAAGTAAATGTTCTAGAGTATCGGATCCATCATTATTGGTCTAGTTCACCGAATACTAATCGAGTATCGGCTGGCTCCAGTTACTTAATTAATTAATTTATTTGTTTGTAAAGTTTTGATATGCATCAGTTAGATGACAATTTACTTCTGTTAGGATCAGTTTTACTATTATTATTGGATTCAGTATTTTGTAATAGAGAAGAATTATTTGTACGAAGCTACGGTATTTTGGGTTATTGTTAAATCGAGATTTGAGATTATTTTTGTTGAATAAAAATTGCAAATCCACGGATAATCTACATGAATTTGGAATGATGTAACCCGGACCACTCCCTCTCTCCATAAACCTACACACTGAGCGACACCATGGCATACCGTAACTCTGTTTTTAGTTTTCCAGTCTCTGTTTATGGTTTTGCTTATAAGTTCTGAGCATTTTGTTAAGTTTGAGTTTTAGTTTTATTAAGTTTGCGTGGTTTCAAGATAATTCCACAGATCAAAAATTTATCTAATTTTCAAGATTCACTGGTTTGGTGATTCCAGTGATAAAAATTACCTGGCGCCCTATTCGTACTGAGACTGGAGGCTAAAGGCAGGGAACGAAGTTATAGCGCAAAAATGTATCGCCTATCTTATATAATTATTGTGTTATAATATATATATGTACATATATATATATATATATATATATATATATATATATATATATATATATATATATATATATATATATATATATATATATATATATATATATATATATATATATATATATATATATATATATGTAAAATTAACATGGATGGTGATATATCTATGCATTATACGTACATTTATTTCACCAGAGACATTTGCACATTAGCGTCCTAGTACAGCTGTTTTTTTTTTTGTGTTATTGCTAATTGGTAAGCCTGAATTTTTTAAATTCAATTTCTTTTTAACTTCCCGCTAAGAAAATTGCAAATTTTCAAAAATTCGGGAAGTTAATGGTTTCAGCCCGATTTGTGAAAATCGAAATTCCAACAGATATCGACTTTTTGAGGTCTTAGGAAGCTATTCTGACTAATTTCACGATGATGACTGAGTGTATGTATGTATGTACGAACGTACGTACGTACGTATGAAAATATTCTGTAACTTTAGAACGGATGAACCGATTTTGAACTTTAAGGTGTCATTCGACGCGGATTTTTATTTACTATTAACACTGAAAATTTGAGCTCAATAGGTCGGGTACGTTCGGAGATATTTCAAAAATAAAATTTTTTCAAAAATGTTTTTTTTGAATAACTTTCAATTCGCTGAATGGATTAATCCCAAAATCTAATCAGCTCTTGAACTTTGTAAGCTGCGTCGAATGCCGCCTCAAAAATCAAAATCGGTTTATTTGTTCGAGAGAAACCGTTAACGAAAGAATTCAAAAAAAATTTTTTTTTTGTATTTTGAAAATTTCTCAAAAACGACTCGATAAATCAATTTCAAAATTCGATTAGTTGTAGAACTTAATAAAACGCGTTGATTGCCACCTTAAACGTCCCAATCGGTTTATTCGTTCGAGAGATATCGTTGTAGAAAAAATGGTAAAAAACGTTATTTTTCGAAAATAAACGCATACAAAAGTATTTTCGAGCTCGAAGAGCTCGAAAATGTATCCACAACAATTTTTTGAGCTCAAGGAGCTCGAAATGGGCGGGAAGTTTTGGGGCTGGCCCGCAGGGTCAACCGACAGACCGATTTTTTTTACTTGTTTTTATTGATATATATTTTTATTTGTTAGTAATCGAGATATTTTGAGTAAATTCTTTTATAATTATACAAAATTATTAATATATTAAAAAAAAGCAACAAATTTTAACAATTTTGACAGAATATTGTCTGTATTTTAAATTTATTCGTGCTTCCCGCCATTTTTTTACTATTATTTTATTATTTCATAATAAATGAGCATTATGAGTCGTGCACTTGTGGATTTTCCAAATTTTTTAAAATTCAAGTTGTAGTAAAACTCATGTACCTCTTATATAAACTGGAGATTGCTTGTTAACTATATCTAACCATATAGACTTATCCAGAAAATTGACGAAAAAAAAAATTTTTATAAAGTTTGTAGTGATTTTTGGAAGACTGTATTTTTGTGAAAAATTATCGTATCGAGAAAATAAAAAAAAAGCAAATTAAGGAAAAAAAGTAAGGAAAAAAAAAAAACATAAAAATTTCCGAAAAATGAGATAAAACAAGAATTTCTTCACTTTTTTTTTGGTTTGCTCGGGTTTTTTTTTCTCTCAACCTCACATTTAATGAATAACTAACGCAAAAATGGAAAAAATCCGAAAAAAATTAATTTCTTCATGTTGGTATTGATTACACAAATTAAGGAACAAAACTTGTTCCTTTAAATATTTTGTAAAATTTTGAGCAATAGGCCCGGACAACGGTTCAATGGATCGATTTGAAAATTTCCAGGCTTTTTGGGGTCGTATTAAGCGATAAAATCACCTGGCAGCATTAAACATTCCATCAATATTTACAAAGTAGCGATGAGTTGACTAAAAAACCAAAAAATGACCATTTTTTGTGGGTTTTGCAAATTGATATTAAGGATAAAAAAATTTTTTTTTTTTTAATCGAGAATGGAGCTTGTAGAGAATTTATTCAAGTTTCTCAAACTGCCCTTTAAATTACTAGGTGACCATTAGTTGCTGAGATATCGATAATCAAAGACAAAAGGATCCTTTTTCATTTGAAGGCTGACATCTCAGCAGCAAATTGTCGCACAGAAAATCAAAGAAAAGCAAATTGTAGCTGAATAGATTTCCTAAACGAACTATGAATTGGTTTTTCCAAAAAAAATTTTCCCGGCCCCATAGACCTAAAAAACAAAACTAACAAATTTAGAAAAATTTTGTCTCGACTTGTTTCTTATGATTCCGCAGAAACCGTGGCTCAGAAAATTATTTGGCTGAAAGATCTTTAAGCTAGAGATTTTAAGCTTCAATTTACATTTTATATTTTTTCGATAAGATCATTTTTCACGAAAATGCAGCCTTCCAAAAATCACAAAAAAATTTATAAAAATTTTTTGTTCCTTCGATTTTTTGAATAAGTGTATAATTATGTTAGATTATATATAAGCATATGTGATTTTTTTCGTGACATTATATATAATTATATGCAATTATATATAATTGTATATAACTATATATAATTCTATATAAATCATATATAATTATATATAATTTTTTTTACCCGGGTAGTTTTTACGTAATGCGCGTTCAAAAAAAAGATCTGCCTTTTTATAGATATATATATATTAGGGTGGCCCAAAAAAACGGACTATTTTTTTTTTTTCGATCTCGCGTGAAAATTTGTTGGTTTACGATGTTTTAAGAAGCCTCTCCAAAAATCAGCTCGATAAAAAATTTTTAAAAGGTCGCTCACGAATTTTGAAAATATCAAAAATGATTGAAATTCGGATTTTTTACTTCTAAATTTTTCCTTTCTCGTGGCAGCATTAGTTTATATTTGTAAAATCATGACAATTCTGGAAATTTCAGCCCAAAATTTAAATATTTAAGCGGCGCTCAAGAATTTTGATTATTAACTGATAATATGTGATTAATACTTTGAATTAGTTTTTGTATTTTTTTATAACTCAATTATTGTCATTCCACTAAAATATAACTTTTGCATAACCAAAAATATACAGGACAGTCTTAAACAATAAAATTTGCTAAGTTTTGAATAAGCGAAAAAACTTAAAAATTGAATTAAAAAATAGAAAAGTATGTAAATAACTTATTATTTTTATTTCTCGGGTTATATTTTCATTTATTGTGATGCAAATTGATGATGAAAAAATCGAGAAGCTTTATTATCAATATTCAAGGGTCGCTCGAAAACATCCAAAAGACAGCACTCGGAAACATTCAAAATTCTTGAGCGAGGTTTAAATATTTAAATTTTTGGCTAAAATTTTCAGCGTAGTCATGATTTTACGAATATAAACTAATGCTGCCACGAGAAAAAAAAAATTTTGAAAAAAAAAATCCGAATTTCAATCATTTTTGAAATTTTCAAAATTCGTGAGTGACCTCTTGAAAATTTTTTATCGAGCTGATTTTTGGAGAGGCTTTTTAAAACATCATAAACCAACAAATTTTCATGCGAGATCGAAAAAAAAAAAATAGTCCGTTTTTTTGGGCCACCCTAATATATATATATATATATATATATATATATATATATATATATATATATATATATATATATATATATATATATATATATATATATATATATATATATATATATATATATATATATATATATATATATATATATTTTCTCATGTATTATTGACAGCTATGATATTAATAAACTTTTAATCCATTACTCTGATAGATTGTATTCAAATGGTTTCGAATGAGCGACAATAATTTTTTTTTTTAATCTTGCGATAGTAATTTTTTGAAAAATACTATATTTTTAATGATTTGTTGAAGTCAACTCTTTAACTCTCATGTAAATGAAGACGAAAGTAAAAGGTAACAAGCGGAGAAAGATTGCGCATGTTCCAGTCGTAATACAGCCGTGGTATGGATCACATATTTTTAACTTTTTTTTTTTGTACATTTGCGATTCTGGTTTTTACCTAATGACACTTTTTTTCATAACAAGCAATTTTGAAATTCAAATTAAGTTTCTTTAATTTACTGTGAACTTCATTACTTAGAAGTTATATTTCATGTGAGGTTATTTTAGTAAATAAGTAAATGGATTGTCTAATTAATATTTTCTGAAAAAATTTATGTTAAACGTATAGTTTGAAATTGAGCTGATAAAATTTTGTGCCAACATAATTTTATAAAGCAATAAATAATTATAGAGTGAACTCTTGTACTCTTTATACACGATAGTTACATAAAAGTGATAAAAAGCAAGAACTGTGAATTTATGATAAATTATGATCAGGTTGTGTTTACAATGGAAGTCACGTTGTAATGAATTCTGACTGAATTCAAAGAAAATTAATTTTAATGGAAAAATATAAATTGCGATTTGGAAACGGATGTACAAATGATTAAATTTCATGCAAGATTCGTGAGTACTATGGAGTCAATCCACGGATTATTTTTTATCTTTTGTATTATCTGTAATAAAAAAATGGAAATTCTGTTTTTATTGGAAATTCTGTTCTTCTTGTTTTAACGAGCAAAGCATATAAAAAAAAATCATCAAAAGAGGTTTTATTTTTCGGAAAGTAGTAACACTTTATTTGCATACGAACTGTTATAGACACATATACCAACTTATCAATACGTATTATTGAAAAATAAGTCAATATGAAATTATATTTATTAATTCGTCAAGATAAATGATAACAATTTTTAAAGTAATGATAAAGTACTATATGAAAAATATTTTTGATTATCAAGCATTTTTTATTTAATAATAGAGTTCTTTTTCATTTGAAAGTATACTTTAATTTCTACAATTTTCGTCATGAGAAATAAAACTCAATTAGTTTAGCTTCTTTAGAAATTAGTAACAACCGGGTATCAGGGAAAATTAATAATAAAAAAAGAAGATAAATGATCCAATTATGCTTAACTATATACAGAAGGTCACAAGTTCGAGACCTAGCTAATATTAGCAGCAGTGAGTGAGTCTCATAGTGTGACCTCACTAAGACCGAGAAAAATTGAGGCACTGGGTCGATATTGCTAGTAGCAGTTACGTTACTATACTATTTATAAATGCGCAGGTGTATTGCATGAGCGTTAATGATCAATCATTGAGATTCTTATCAGTATGTTAACCGACAAAAAATTTGTTGTATATAAAGTAAAAAACTCATACTATTTTTATATCACTGTATAATAATTTGTCGACCTGATAAAGATATGATGAGATACAATGAAATTGTTTTTTGCAACCATCCTAATATCTGTTGTTTTTTTGTGCAAATGAATTTAGTAATCTTACAGATTACTAAAGTCAAGTGTGAGAATTTATTTACTGAATTTGGAAAATGATTGGCTACAGTGCACAGCTCCAAAACCTTTTCCTATTTTCAAGTTCAAGTGGCCCAAAAATGTATAATGTACACGGAAAAAGATTTCCAGTTGCTGCAACAAGATTTTCCTGTAGCCACAACAGTAGGTAGTCATGTTGCAGCAACAGGAAAAAATCCTGTTGTAGCTACTAGAAAAAATCTTGTTGTAGCAACAGGATGAATACTGTTGTTGCAACTTCATAGTAAAATATAGTTACATAGTAAAAAATTTTGCGTCATTGCGTCAAAAAACTTAATTTCAAAAATTTTTGTGTTAAATATTTAATAGTTTTATGTGCACATTTAACATTTATTCTGTTAAATCAACACAAAAAAGTGTTAAATATTTGACACAAAAATTTTGGACATTAAGTTTTTTGACCCAATGACGCAAAATTTTTTACTGTGTAACTATATTTTACTATTAAGTCGCAACAACAGTATTAATCCTGTTGCTACAACAGGATTTTCCTGTAGCTACAACTGGATTTTTTTCTGTTGCTGCAACATGACTGCCTCGTGTTGTGGGTACAGGAGAATCCTGTTGCAGCAACAAGAAAAATTTTTTCCGTGTACCACTACCGTATTAGAATTCTATAATATATCTCGAAGTCACATGAGAAAGTTAAAATTAATGAATCACAAACAATTCTTATTATTATTTTTTTTTTCTTATAATTATTGACAATGAAACGAATGGATTGAGACAGTCATTAAAGAAGCATTTGAAATGGAGTATTAAGCAAGTTCAATTGGATCTGATCATGAGGTTTAGAAATATTTCGTGAAATTAGGAAAAACAATAATTTGTTAAAGTTTTGGTGAATGACCCGGGAAAATTTTTTATTTTCATTATTATCAATAAAAATATGTAAATGGTTCTCTACATAGAAAAAAAGGATATCTTGACGCAAGAAATTTTTTATTGCCGCAAGAATATTTTTTGCAATTTTGACTGAAAACGAAAATTTTCTTGGTTCAAGAACAAAATATTCTTAAATTTAGTCATCTTGGCATAAGATTTTTTTTTTATTCAACCGATATAATATATGTTTCTTGAAGTAAGAAATATTTTCTTGAAGTGAGAGAAATAAATATTTCGTCCCGATATGTAATCAATTGTCCGAAAAGTAAAATATTCTTTCTTGACGAATAATTTATTTTGAATCGAAATGATTTGTGACTCGAGTCAAGAATTAAAACTACTTGACTCAATGGTAAGAAATATCTTGGCTTAAGTATCTGTTATGTTGCGGCAAGTAAGCGTAGACGTTTAAACCAACAGCAACTGCGCTCACGGCTCAACGCAAAAATTCTCTTGGGAAAACTAACTATACTAACTATAAAAACTGTACTATACTAAAGTGGCGGTAAGGTAGACTCTACATTGTACAGTGTGCTTACTACATATGGGTAAAGTGAACGAACGTTCAGGAAATGGTCAGGTAGCATAACTGGTAAAGCTCTCGCGTGATGCCGAATCGGTCTGGGTTCGATTCCTGCCATGAGCAAAATGATTTATTTTTCTCAATTGGTTCATAAGCCATTTAATCGAGCGAGTTTGTTCCGTATCCTCTCTACTGTTGTATTGTGATGTTCTGAATATACGCATACACTTTCCCGCTTGAAAAGATTTAATATTTATATTAGGTTAAATTCACTCAAAACTATACGTCGATATATTTTTTTAAGTAGAGTTATTTATTTCTTGAATCGAGACTAGAATTTTTTTAAGTCAAGAAAAAAAATCATAAATGAGAGAATTTTATGTCTTCCGTTAAGTAAATACTTGCATGATTCAAAAAAATTTATTTTATTAAGCTAAGATTATAATTTATTTAAATCAAACTTAAAATTTTCTCATTCCAAGAGATCGTTGTCTTGAGTCGATAATGTAGTTTTCTCAAACTGAGAGTAAATGTTCTTCTGCCACGCAAAAAAAGTTCTTGGTTTGAGATGTTGATATATATTGTGACAATTTACTATACTCACCAACCAAGACAGATAAGTTTCTTGTTTTGATAGTTTTTTTTACTTGGTTTGAAGCAAAATAAATTTGACTTAAAATAAATATCCTTAAACCAAGATTATTTAACTTGAATTAAAATTTAATTATTCTTGATACAATATTCGTATGATATTAGTCGAAGGAAATGTTCTTGGATTAAAAAAAACCCAATTACTCAGTCCAAGAATAAAAAAATGAAAGCAAAAATTATCTTGGGCCAAGTCAACCTTTATTTCTGTGTATAACTGTATTTCATTTCTGCCCCAATATGATGATATGTACGTTTATATAATTATATTTAATTTTATAAGGTTTTACGCACAGTAAATATTCTTTTTCAAATCGACAAAATAACAACAAGAAACGATAAGTATTATGATGATTTGTTCGGCCACTTTAATCCACTAAGATATGAGTTTATGGCTCCGGTAATTATTTATATTAATGATGGTGTTGTAATAATAATTAATTAAATAAATGCCAGGACTGGTTGGTGGTTGGGATGTTTGACAAATACGCATATTAAAAAGGATAACAATATTTTTATTTGTCACAGCACATAATATCACTGGGTTACAAAATTCACTCGTTGATTTAATTTAATAATACTGTTAAATTGTCTGAGCTCATGATTACGTAATTAAATGAATGTAAATGATAAAATTGATCTCGAGTAAATAATTGAAATAATCAATTTGAGTGTAATTGAACACTAAGTTGATCACGAAAATGTAATGAGAATAAGTAACATGAATTCAGAGGTTACCGAGTGAAGTTAACTATTGAACACTCCATGATTATTTTTAATAGCACAAAACGCATAAGTAATTGAGTTCATTGTTTAATTCTATTATTAATCACTGAATTTAATTGCATTGAATGAGTTTATAATAAATTGCACTGAGTTTAATTGTTGTTATGAGCACTCGGTAGCATGATTGCAGAGGCTACCGAGCGAGAATTTTATTTTATATTATTAAAAATATTGAGCATGTTGATAAATAATTAATAAGAAAATGAGTCTTTTATATTTATGAACACTTGATATAATTATTTATGGAATAAATAAGCACCTGTGATGTTTTCCGTTGGAATAACCTCTTGAAAGAACGTGGTCGTTGATCTCTTGAATTCTTGAGTGTTTTGTTACTTTATTTATGAGCTCTGGTGCCCACAATTACAAAAATAATTATACGTTTGATGAGCTTGATGATTAATTAATTGATTTAAATTAATAGTTTTGATTAATTACTCGAGATGAGCGCAAAATAAAAGGATGAATTATAGCACGTGTTATCTGTTAAATTTACGTATGCGAAAGATAATGGCGGCCGTCTTCTCGACACGAAGCAGGAAAAATTAAAAGCGCATGCGCCCAGCTGCGCATGATCAAGTTCAAATTTATGGACGAGGCCCCAGTAGGTGCTGCCTCCTTTTGTCGGAAGCGAAACTATATTTAAATTTAAATATAGTTTGGATTACGCAACAGATGGGATGTCGATTGTATACATATTGTAATACTGAATTTTGTATGTATGAACTTTCTGATCATTAGTCTGTAAGAATATTTTATATTCTGCTCATCATTACATTCATTACACTATTTTATAGTAGCTAAATTATTTTACAAAATTTTACACGAATCACTTATCACGCGCTTGCGTGACGTGACAGTCATTCAGAAGTTGGCATTAGATAGAATTGAATGAAGAATAATTACATAAAATTATCCATAATGATGTATACTTTTTAGGAAGTATCTATATATATATATATATATATATATATATATATATATATATATATATATATATATATATATATATATATATATATATATATATATATATATATATATATATATATATATATATATATATATATATATATATATATATATATATATATATATATATATATATATCAATTTATGCAATTATATAGATCTATAGATAATGAGATATTAGAAATAGGGATCTAACTTTATTGTTAACGTTATTTCATTATATATTAGTATTAGTTATAAATGTTATTGTCAATGATAATTATAAGAATGACGGAAATATTCGGTACTTAAACCAAAAATAATCAGATATTAAATTTCAAAATTATGCAACGTTTTATCGACTTTACATCACTTTTCTCAGGCAAACCATAAATAAGCGATACAATCAATAAATTTTAAGTATACAATAATTTCAAAAATATAAAAGAGTCAAAAATTAAATATTTATTTTTAAGATTAACATTCTCGGTAACCACAGTCCATGAACTAAGCCAATATCTTTAATTTACAATTATTACGTTATCAGACCGTACATGCGTATAAAATATTAAATAATGTAAATTATGTTATCCAGAATAATATTTGATAAATATTGACGCAATTATTATTTTTTGAGAAATGTAATAAACTGTTAAATTCAACCCGCAGAATAATCTATTCAAAATTAACATCACAAAGAATATTGTAGGATTGAAATCTTCTTTATCAACACTTAGTCCAGTACCCAAAATAGTAACGAGTTATTATATAAATGTAACTTAAAAACTGTAATCTAAAAGTTGATTATTTGTCATTGATCTTATTCTTGTAGAACAATTTGACAATTTTGTTTAAGAGTCATGCGTGATAATAAATAATTAAAATGTTTGGTATGGGAAGTGAATTTATATTAACTTTATTACTTGGTAATATATTGGGTGATTGGAGTAAGTGTTGATAAGGTAAATTCCAATATTAAGGTATTCTTTGTGATGTTTATTTCGAATTGATCATTCTGCTCGTGGAATTTTGCAGTTCATTAGACTTCTTAAAAAAAAAAATAATTGTGTAAAGATTTATTTTATATCATTTTGTATTATATAATTTATATTTATTAAATACTTAATACCCACGTACAATATGGTATCAATTGTCCCTACACCACGTAACTACAATACCAAGATTTCTTTGTAAGAACTGACAATCATTTAGAGAATTTTCAAGTAAACAATATTTGCAAGCGTCAGCAAAAAAGCTCGAAAAAACAAGATACTATTATTTCAAGAGAATTGATGGAGATAGTAAATAGAAGTGGCCCAAGATTAAACCTTTAAGGTACCCTCGAAGTAGATACGTATAAAAGTGCCCCATAACCATTAAATAAAATAATATTGAGACGCTTCATAAGATATGATTTTAATAGATTAACCTCCCAGGCAATTTTAGCTCCACCAATTTCTCAATCAATAAAATAATATCAACTTTTCCAAAAGGTTTAAAAAAGTCTGTTTTGACGACATCAATTTATCTACCACTAGCGATAGAGTATTTCAAATATTGCATGTAGTGTAGCAGATGAGTAAACGTAGATCTTTTACAAAAATAAAAAACCATGTTGTATGGTTAAAATAATAGGACTAGAGGAAGGTAATAATAATAAGTCACAAATTACCACTTCAAATATCTAGGCAAATGTTGATGAAATTGATAGCAACCTTTAAATTTTTACTTCAGAGTTATTGCCAGACTTATGAACCTGACAGACTTTAGAAGTCTTCCAGATCTTGAGACTAATACCCACAACTATGCACCATGTTAATACTAGTTTGAATGGGAATGTAAAGTGCCTTGCGTAGTTCTTGACAACAATACAGTGGATACCGTCCACATCTGTTGACCACATACTCGGTAACTTATTAATGCATCTTAACACGTCGCTTCCTTCTGGCCATTGCAGACCACCTACCAAGTCACAGTCCGGTTTACAAGCAAATCTATCCGCCTAGTCACTCGTTGGAGTAAAAACAATACTAAAATAATCAGCAAATGCATTAGCTATCATTTGCGGATCAGAACACGCATTGTTACCGTCTGTAAAACTTAATGGGAATGAATTTTTTTTGTTTGAATCTGTAAAATTCCGAAAGCTCTTGGGATTCTTCATTAAATTATTTTCAGCCTCACGCTGAGAACTATTATAAGCCAACTTAATTCTAATTTTAAGTAAACTTCGAAGGCTTTTATATTGATTCATAACATGTAGTAGAAGTCTTTTACGGTATTGCTTTCTAATCTTCTCCGTAAGCTTACAGGCACTGATAATATCAGTAGAGAACCATGTTGAATAGGTTGTTGTATGATGTAAGCCTATCTTTACTTGCAGAATGGCCTTACCGAACGCCTGATCTAAAAGATAATAAAATCTATTATATTTAGCATTAGGCAGCATGTCATCATCTAATTCATTCTAGTCAATTTTATCTAGTTTTCTAATCAGCTTATGTTTATCATATTTATGAAATTGATCCACATCAACGGGTTTTTTTATAAGCCTTGTTGCCTTATTAGTGATTGATTTGACCGAAACATTTAGCACAGGGTTATGATGGTCTAGTTTAACAATCGAATAGCGACTGCATTCAACTAAGCAGGTTGCTGATGAGAATATTTAATTACGAATCCGCCCATGAGTATTTAGCATTGCATTATACTGTACCAGATTAATGTGTAGTAATGACGAAAAACTAACGATGACTTACTCTCTGGGAAGGACTTTATAATTTAGGCGTTGGATATTAACTACGGATAAAACGCTATTCAATGTAGCCAGCGTAAACTATCAAAACATAAGTTATGAATTACTAACCAGCTACTTTTAATTTAATAGAATTTGACTGACTGGAATTCGACAGTGAGAAATATCAGACAGAATCAAGATTTGTATGTGACTAGAATTTATATCAGTGTCATAACTCATACTCATATGTCCTCCGCATTAATATAAAAAAATCCGATCACATAATCGTGTAGGATTCAAAGATATTCAACGGAAGCCAATTACAAGCATAATACAGGTGAACTCAATGTACAATTTAACATAGTCATTAAGAAATTTTCATTTTTTATAAAATAATTCATTTTTTTCCTATATAATTTTGATATAAACCTATAATAAATATAAAATTTTTATTTAATATGTGTCTTAAATATGTAAGATATCCAGTATGATTTTTAGCTGACATTATTAAATGTTGGGTTTAGAATAAGTTATTCTCAACAGCTGATCATGTACATACTGATGGAAATATGAGTACCAGATACTTACTTAACTTTTATGGAAATATATCATTAATTTTCTGCGCACATAATTAAGCAAAGTTTTGTTGAAAATAGATAACGAAATGATAATAATATTTCAATTGGTACAAATGTTTTTCGTACGAAAAACTGCAAATTTTTTATTATTTGTGTCATATTCAAATAAGTTCACGATAATATATTTTGTTTATCGATTCTATTTATTCAGGTCGACTTAAAAACGATTAATATCTTGAAATAATCTTGATACAGTTAGAATTTTATTATTTAATATTTTGTGTACATTTTTTTAAAGGAAGTATCAATTTTCGATATAGTCCTGTCAGATTTACGATCACAGTTAAAATATCATGAGCACATCGTAGTTTTATAATTAGCTCGGGGTTGATTCGTAAGATTATTGAAAGAAAATGATGCTTTTATCCAACTGTTGTACTGGTGACAAACGAAAGATCTATCGTAAAAAACCTTTTTCAAGCTATGAATTCATTTAGTTTTTGCAGGAGATAAAACTAGAACAGATTCCGATGTTTTGAGGTCCTAGGAAGCCATTCTGATTATTTTCAAAAGCATGTCAGAGAGTGTATATATGTTCGTGCGTCCTTAAAGTGGAGTGAGAAATTAAGTTTTAGCGGTACAGTACATTTCGACTTATTAAAAAAACGAATTTTTTTCTTTGATGAATTCATTTCGAAACGTAATCAAATTTCAATCTCTATAAGCAGTGTTGAATGCTGCCTCAACCATAAAAATCCGATTAATTGTTTAAGACACCTTGTTGTCTACAAAATTTTAAAAAAGCACCCTCAGCGCTTTCGCGCTTGAGGTGTGCAATAGTTTTTTTCGCGAATAAACTCGAAAATCACAAAACCGATTGATTCTAATAACTTTTCCGTATTAACAGCTATGAGACTGCGTCAAATGCTGATTCAAACATCAAAATTGGTTAATTAGTTTAAAGGATACCGGCACTAAAAAATTAAAAAACTAACAACTAACTTCATTTTTTACGAACGATATATATCGTCATTCCTCGTCTGTTTCGAAACTCACACCGGCTCTTCGGTTTCATAGTGTTTATTGATCGATACATAAATAATTGCAATCATTAGTTTAAATAGTATCATCATCAAAACTTTTAAAATATCAATGTTTCTGACTTTTTTTTCTGGAAGTTTTATATATTAACACGCCAATTTAGTTAAGGCCACGTTTTATTGAGCTCGATGATTTTGAAAATACCAATATATTTGAAAGTATTGTTAAATTCAAATCTCTTGAACCTGTATCAACAATAATGTTGTTGAGCTGCACAGGTTTAACCATTTTTCAGATTTTTTAATTTTCATTTCACCGTGAATTCATCTTTCTTTCACTTCATATTCACTATGAGTTTACAGTATTCTCATTGCCTGAAAAAAGGAAAGAAAAAAAAAAGATCAAATCATTGCTGGGCTTGACCCTTGATCACTCAGGGTCAAGATTATGAGACAAGATTCAAGTAATAGACCTAAAGTACGGATATCACTTCCTGTATCCTGTCTTATCGGACTTATTTGTCACATGATTGTATTTAAAATTATTTTACCTGGTTCTAATACTGGTACTGTCACATCAGCGTTACGTTAAGCTATAATTACCGATTTGTGCCGCTTATAGTTTATTGACTTTTAAAAGTAAGAAGAGTGTCTGAGATTGTTCGTCGAAGATGATGTTTAATTTACTTTACAGCAGTCTACCTCTTTCATCTATGTGAGGAGCACCAGGTGGGTTGAAAATCCAATTGATATCATCGTTAGCGAGAAGTCATTACATCTCTTGAGATTATTTACTTGCTTGGTGGAACAGTTCTTCACGAATAGCATTAGCAACTTTGAAGTTGGTAATTCAATCACTACTAAAGGTCTTACAGGGTCCATGACGACTGATGAAACGTCAAAATGTCTTGAGAAATTCTCCTGTCAAGTAGTCTGGGACACCTTCTAGATTTATTAACTTTAACATAGCCCATTTAGTTATTCGCACCTCTTTCCTGAATAGTTTTCAATAGGATTGGATTAGTGCAAACTACTTCTATGTGTTTTAGCACTAGAGATTTTGTAATTTGAGAAACAGAAAGTGGAGCAATGAGTTTTTCAACTCGAACCCCACGTATTCGAGGCCACATCAAACACTTTTAAATAAACGAACTGATTGGAGCTTAGCCACCGACGATCTTAAAAGTCTGCCTGATATAAAAGGGAGTCAATTGAGTGCCAACATAAAGAGTTTTAGAATAAATATCTGCTATGATGAGATCTGAGAAGTGACATTCACATGGTAAAACAGCTGAATGTTTATTGCTCTCATTTAATTGAGAATACTGGTGACGGCCACTAACTCACAAGACACTAGTATGGTCAGCTTTCGCAGTTAGTCATGAGAAGACATGATTTTCATGAAAGACTTTGCCAGCTTGAATTGCTCTAATTTCTGATGAGAAATATGCTTGTACATTTGTACATTTTTAGAGCATTTTTGCAGCCTCTAAGTCAACTGGATTGATTGCTGAGATGGCTAGGCTTGAGTGAAGTACTTTCTTAAAATATGATATGATTTGCTGGCAAAGTGCTCTAATTCTGAAAAGTATTGCCAGGCTTTTATTAAATGATTTCACTTGAGATAAGACAATAAGATCCCACAGATCAGTTTGATATGTCTCTGAGAGGGATATACCCGCACGCAAGAAATACCCGTAAGCCATGGTGGACCTGGCCACTAAAATGCGTGCTCAATGAGTTGAGAAGCACTAAGACCATGAGATACACATTCCGCTGGGTTGAGTTATCTTGAGGTAAATCATCAATGAACATGTGGAAAAGCACCATGTTTTGCTGATAATCAATATCCTACGAACTCATTTTACCTCATTGAATTCTATTTTAGCCAGGCAAGAGTCACTGAGGAGTTGGTTCTGAAAACAACTGGATTGCCACTAAAATTCAGAATCCTTTGTATATGTTTGACGATATTTAGTACACGAGCAGCAGCTGTCAATTTTTTCCAACCAGAGCTGCTGCATTAGGGTTCCCAATGTGGTTACAACCAGTGAGATTAGTCTTAGCGGATCAAACAGCTGAGCTGCTTCTGATAGGATCGTTCTTTTGGTTATGGCCGACTTGAAAGAGATGTTGTCTTGACATGAGAAGATGTCTCCATGAGAATGATACGAGTTTTTTAATATCTTCGAGGTGAGATCTTCAAATGAAGGAACTGATAATACATCTTGAGATGACAAGCATGGTACTAAGAATTTCAGATGATTGCTTTTACACTTGTCAAGTAGCCAGCAAGCTCATAGGGACGTGTTATTTAATTGACTAGTGATATGGTTGAGTTGTTTTAGAATTTTGACGCAACCTGAAATGTCATCAACATAACTGCCTTTGATTATTGCTCCCACTGTCAATGGATGATTAGCGCTTTCATCAGAAACTAATTGCATAAGTACATGGAAAATTAAGTAAGGAGCTAATCGTGTGTCGTAACTTACTACAGTTTACCTATAGGCTCTGATCCGAGAAGCCTTATTCAGCCAGAAAATATTCTGAGGATCCCAATCATCTTCATGGACTTTGATCTGATGAAACATCTTAATTACCTCAGTGATAACGATGTATTTGTGTTGTTGGATATATGGCAAGCCATCAAAGTTGTCAGATTGAATCCTTGAGCCAGTACACATTATGTCGTTGGGCGAAACGTGATATAACTTCCTGGTGGATCCATTGAATACTGTTCGTAGCTTGGTGGGTGTACTCTGTTCACGCAAAACCCTGCGATGAGGAAGGTAGTACTTACAAGAACGCTCTAGAGCGTTCACCAGTATCGCAACCATGTGCAAGAGATTTATATTCTCGCAAAAAGCTGCTGTACCGTTCTCTGAGGAGTGTATCAGATGAGAGACGTTTAAGAAAACTCAAAATCAACTTTGAGTTGTCAAGTCTCGAGACATCTGAGTTGATAGGCAGTTTCACAGTGTAGCGAAGTGATGAGCCTCTTGAGTGCGTTAACTTAAAATGTTTTTAGAACTCGGAATCTGCAAGACTGAGAGGTGCTTCTGATGCAGTTAGTATTTTGGCTTGCACCTAGAATTTTGTGAGAGTCTCTTGCAAGTTGCATTAATCGTGAGATGAAGAGATCATAGAATGGTTTCTGATGAAAGTCTGAAGATACTTGACCCAGCACTGCCCATCCAAATACAATATGAATTACCATTAGCTTAGATGTACCACTCATAGCTAAATGAGAAAACTTATAGGTTTTTCTGAACTAGCCTGCACCAATAAGAATGCCAATTAAACCTACTGTTAGATGCCCTGACAGCTCTAATTGGCTGATATGATGTAAGTTTTGATAAGTTAACACTACCGAGGGAATTAAAAAGATAATACTAAGTAAAATATGAGTGTATATGAGACGCCGTGTGAATTGATCATAACTCTAGAGTTGCTGGACCATGAGTTTTATCCGAGAAGGTGCTACCATTTCCACGTATCGGAATTTCGAGTAACTTACTAATAAACCTGAATTGGTTGATGAGTTTAAACGAGACCAGTATCAACTTTGGATCTGTGAGAACATTAACTTGATTTTAGTATAACCTGGAAAGATGATTAATACTTCGCATCAAGCAAGTTACAAAACTGCTCGAGCGCAAGCAGTTGACACTGGACGATAACTCCGTTTCTGAATTGACTGTGAAGTTTTGATGAAAATTGGCTGAGGAGCTTGATCTTGAGTTGACTGAGTAATCTGAATTTAGACTGTTTGAAAGGCCTGAATTGTAACACATTAAAAAGGCTATTTTTGGATCATTTAAGAAGTCTTTTGATGAGAATTCATTGAGAAAATGATTGAGAGATTTTGTTGGGTCTGAATAGACGCATCACACTTTCACTTGAGAGGTACATGAGCTATGAAAAGTTCTTTCAAATTGTCATTCGGTTTGAGTTGAATTTGCAGGAGAGGGAGAGTCGACAGGTGTGCCGAAAAGCATTGGCGAGGTTGCTTTAATGCTTGGCTGTCTGGATGGCAGAGTAAGAGAAGCTCAACTACCTCCATATCACAATGTAGCAATGATTGATGACGTTGCTTGCAAAATTTGTGGCCACGTTTAATTCTGCAATTGTATACATTGTGCCTTCCTAGGTAATTATAGCACAACCGCTTTGAGATGGCTAGTCTCATCCTGTCTTCGACACTAAAAAGTCTCAATGATGATCAAATTTGTGACTTTGAACAACAGTAACAATAGTTGTTCAAATCTGGTTTGTGTGGATTAAAACGCCGGTGAAAAGGAAGACTTAGGAGAACCTGTAAATACAAGGTGTACATGAACAGCAGGCATCTTTTGAGCTAAGTAAGAATTGCCTTTCTTCGCGTTGACTGATAAGAAGGACTTAGTGTACGATTTCTGAGATAAGAGCTGGTACTACATACTCTTCAGTGCTCTCAAAAAGCTGGTGAGAAAGGTTTTGTATTTCGTGTGTGTGACTTTCAGCAGATGACCATAAATAAAACTTCTAGGCCTCACGAATACGTACGTCAAGCGATTGCATCAAGTCGTGCACGAGAATATCATTACAGTGCCCTACTGGGTAGCCCAGAGATTTTAGAGCATTGAAATAATCTGATACCGTTAATAAGATGAGATTCAGATCTTTTGATGATCTATTCTCCACCTTGGCTAATAATCCAAGTTTAGTAAGCTGATCTGTCTTGAGAAGTCTCTTGTTCTTATAACGTGAAGTAAGAATACTCCAGTAGTGCATCATTTTGGCTACAGAGATGTTCTCGTTCTTACCAACGAGAAAGATGATCAGAACCTTAAAGTGATGTCCTGCAGAGAATTGCCTAGATGACTTAGGAATCGAGATGACTGGTAGAAATGCTCGAGATGACTGGTAGACATGCTCGGTACCGAGAAGCTCCTTGAAAGCAAGCATTAGCTAGAGCTAGATAATCTCCAATAAACGAAAAAGTATATTGCCTAGTTAGGTTACTGAGATAGTTTGTATAAGGTGACTGCAATGTTTTTAACACGAGTCGTAGGGTCACATGTACGTGTATGTGGCCCGGAGACGCGTGTTGGAATCATTGCGTTTGCCGGATAAAGACTATCTGAGCAACCTACTATGCGCTATATTTCATTCAATAATTACCTAATTTACGTGATTTATTACGAGATTAATTTTTTGCCGTATAGCTACTTGACTAGCATGCATGTCATCATTTTTGTCTGTGACGTAAAATGTAAATTGACAGTAAATTCAATAATCTTCCTAATTCTGACTTTATTTGTAACAAATTCTTCAACGTATCTTTCTGCAATTACTGCTGATTTCCAGTCACCAAGACGTTTCAAAGTTGTTATATTAGCTCCAGCATCAGCAACTTAAGTTGCCGAGCTTCGTCGAAATGCATGTCCGGTATATGATGACGGATTTCTTAATCCTGAATAGGTCGCTATATGTTGTGGTATTTTCGCAAGTGTATTTATGCCAATAAATTGGTTAATCCATGCACGATTCCGATAAGCTATGGAAAATCGATCTTTGCTAGTGTTTTTGGGACGTAAAGCAATATACTTTTTGACAATGCAGCTGAATTTTCTACCAATAGTAAAAACCTTTTCACGTTTTTTTATTGTAAATCCTAACAATAAGATCTCCTTCTCGTTTAATATCACAAAACTTCAAATCAGTTATTTCAGATTTTCGACATGGGCTACTATTTTCAATAATTAATGCAACCTGCAAATAATGAGTTATAGTTTTGTTGAATAACTTGAATAATCTATATTGATGTACGTTATAATTTATCATTACCTTTTTATGCAGATATTCCTCATCTGAAGCATTTGTTAAAAATTGATTAATTTGATCAGGTATCAAGACATTAGCTTTTCTACAAACACGTCCTTCTGATGTTCTATTTAGCGAAGCAATTAAAGTAGCATACCTGCCAATGTCAACTTTTTTTTTGAGGTTAATCATAGTTTTCAACATTGCATAAACTGACCACATACTTATTTGCGCATAATTTTCAGCCAATTTTTTAAAATATACTAATAGTATCGATTCTGATGCAGACTTAGTTTTATGTTCGTTTCTCCAATCACTTAATTTATCATATGCTTTCTCATATTACCTTTTCGACGCTGGCAGTATGTCTTCTTGGGCTTCTTCAGCAGCTTGACGTAAATCTGGAGGACTAATAAATGATACAAACTCATAACCTTCAGAATTCATAGTTGACTGATTTTAAATTAATTCAGATGTTTTGATTATTAATTTAAATATTAATTAATAGGAAAAAAACAACAAAAACCATGTGATACAGCACTCTACATATGATGAATTGATGTAGCCATATTTAGTGTACTAGCCGTCCAACTTACATTTTGACTAAAAACCAAGTTGTTCAACGAGTTTTTATGAGGCTTAACAGATAGAGCTTAGTTAAAAATCTTGAGACACATGGTAAAATGTCATTTCAACACTCACGTTTCATAACGCCGGTGGAAGTGAAGGACATCTACTTTGATTTTACTAACTTCTTTACACCGGTCGATAAACAGCCGTTTAGGGTTCGCAACGCAGACGTCATAAAGCGCGCATATCAGGCATGCGTTAATAAAAAATATATATTTATTTATTTATAACTACGTTACGTTGGATATTAAATTTTTTTATTACAAATTTATATTTCTATGAGTTGTATTACAAAATAACAATCTATACTAGTTTAATTTTGAAGCACGAACCTTACTTATAAATTGCATTTATTTATAAATATTTTTATGCGTGGCTCAACCAATCACATCAGACGCTTTATCTTTGTATACTTTATGCTGTGTTGTTTGATCAATTGTGTATGTTCACCAAAATAAACTATTAGTGTATATTTATTTTGTTTTATTTGAAATTTTTTAAAAATTACGAATCATCTCTATCTCATTCGTTACGGCAGTCGAGTCTTGCCGTGTAAAATACTCTGACGTCATCATCAAGCATTCCAAAAATGCGGACGTTGTATGTGTGTCGGGACTGTAAAATAAAAGTTATTTTATTTCATCAACCGAACTAGTATTAAAGAATAAACTGACTTTGTAAATTTCAATTAAGTATGAAAATTTTTCGAACAATTTTATTTACATCAAGTTAAGCCGGAACCGGAAATTTATACTTTATTGTAACTGATAATTTTATTTGCGATACCAATCAATTATTTTGTTTTGCTCAATATACGCAAAATTATTTTGTTTAATTTTTATCAATCGTTTATCGTAATCTTAAGTAACAGATCTTTTCCTGATCTGCCACCGCGAGTCACATTTATTGATAATTGTTTATTAATTATTATTGAACCACATAGCACCGAACTTAATAATGATTGAACAAGCTTGCCAAATAGTGTATTCAGTTTTCACCTCACAGGTGAAAAACCCGTTACATACTTAGGTGCCCAACGTGGGCAGTTGTCGTACCGCTTAAGTGGTTGGATCTGCACTGAAGAGTGCTCCGACTGTCACCCGAAGTTATACAGGCTTGAATAACCAGTTTCGTCGCATTGATGTTTTTTTTCTTATTAAAAAAAAAAAAACTTAATATTAGTTTAGGACTCGACGAACTTATATTTTTGATTTTATTCGATTATCGGACTTTTATAAATTTAAATGAGTGAAGAGACAGAACTAAGAAATTCAAAAACATAGCTAACTAAAGTACCAAAACCCTGAAATAAACTTACAAGTATTGGTAGTAATTTTCAATGTGAATTTCCACAATAAATAAAACCAAGTGGGTTGATGCCTTATAATTATTGTTTCCAATCCATGAAAGTCATTGGTTGGCATTTTTAAAACAAAATATTTGCTGCAAGATTTGAAATTCAAAAAGACTATAGAAATACCAGATTTCATTGACAGATCGTTCATAGTAATACACAGGTCTCATCCGGATGGCAGTTCATCGCCTTACCAAGTTTGTAACAATCCTTCGACATTGACAACACGAGATTGGCTTCGTGTAGTCGTGACATTTGCTTACGGGCCACCCTCCCAGTTTACGAGATGGTCTTGCAAAGGCGATCTATATGTAATTTTCAGAAAAATTTATGGATTCTGTACCAAGTGACACAAGATGTAATGTTAGATGTAAATAGAATTCTAATGATAAACTCATTGAAATCAATTTGCAGAAACCTACAAACCATGTGCCTCAAGATAATTAAGATGAAATATTTATTATTTTAAAAATTTTGTTAACTATTGATGACCACCACAAGCTTACGAAAATAATTTTGTTATTGAATTTTTTAAAAATATTTCAAAGTTTTAATGCACAATTAACTTATGGATAAAATCGGCTTTTTCAATCACCACTGAACTCAGTGGAGAGTGTTTCAATAACCCTCAGAATTACCGGTGATATCCACACGCAGAATAAGAATTACCGGTCTCGGTATACTAGTGAAAAAAAATCTACTGTTGGATTTTTGTCGTCAGTTTAATTTTAATTATTTAGGTAATAATCATCACAAAACGATTGGTTGTAGCTTAATTAACTACCAAAATTTCAAAGTAACTATTATGTAATTCGTTTCTATCAATATCGGTTCACTACAATATGTCAAAAATACGTGTCGATAGTCCCCAAAGAGGCTAGCCGGATTTCAGACTTTTTGCTTCCAAATAATTACAATTTGTAAAATTTTATGAAATGACATATAATTTAATGTAATTTTAGAAACTTTGATGTAATTTTATAAACTTTTATAGTCATTACCGGCCGAAATTTTTATACAATTTCATAAAAACATTTTTACGAGTAAGGACTTGTTGTTCGAAAAAAGCTTCGTAAAAAAACTAGTAATACGTTTTTCATCGTTCTGTAACTTTTCGTTAGATATTATCAATATAAGTCAAATAATTTTCTTATTTGAAAAACGGAAAATTCCAAATTATATTTGTTTAGAACTATGCAATAAATCGTCTTGTTATGATTTTTTTAACGAAGCAAGCTTAGACGCTATCTGATGTATTTCGGTTAAGATTACTTTCTTCATAGGCCTATAAAAAATTACTTCGATTCATTTTGGTTAAAGCTGCTTTTTTGCAGGGCTATAAAAATTGTTCAGCATTAAAACGATTTTGGTTTTTCAATTTTTTAAAAATGCAATACAATAAACTTGATTGAACGAAAATTTGAGTTGAAATTATCAACAATTATCACGTATCAGCCGAATTATTTTTTAATATGTGTGTTTTTAATTCAATTTCAGTATTCTCTACCCGGCCAGACGAGCGATTTACAAAAGATGATAACGCAGGGACCAGTTCTATTTCTACAACTATTGCAAATAAATGTAACTTCTCGAGTTCCAGTTCTGGAGGCATTGATAGCTCCTCAACTTCAGTGAACACCAGCCCATATTTTATGCACAAAGGTCAGCTTATTAAATTATATTTGTTAATGATTTGCTCAGTCAAGCTTTTTATATTTGCATTTTAGTCAAGTTTTCAAATTGTATGATTGAAGAGCGGAGCAGGTATTGTAAAAGTAAAATTGTAAATAATTATAAAGAGTAATAGAGATGGTACTCCTGGCTAAGTGATCAGCGAGTTGGTCTTCGAATCACAAGTACCTCACAGGCGTTGGTTTGAATCCCAGTGGTTGATGAATTTAACTTTTCAGGAACCTCTGAACAATTGCCTGTTGCGGAAAGTAAAAAGTTGATAAACTTGTGGTGCAAGGTACTGTAAAAGACCGAATAGTTGTACAACTGAAAACTCAATTTTTTTGTTTTACATGGAACGAAGCAAATGGAATTGTCTCCAATCTAACATTAAAATCATTACCATATAGCATGGTGTCGCACAAAATTTTAAACCCATTGTTTATTTGACATAGTCGTTTGCCCAGTAGTAAATAGTAGCTTTCGCCATGCTAGAATGGGATAGATGTCCATACTTCATTGGAATAATTGCACAGAGAAAACGACTCTCGAAAATATTTTAATATTGAATATTATTTTGTGAAAATTACTCATACAAATCATTAAATGCATTAATTTTTCTATTCGATAATAAATTTATAGTAAAAATCAGAAAATACTGATTGTTACTATGCGTTCATATGAAAAATTGCTTTATTCTTACTTTTATAACTAATTCATTCGTAGATTTTTATTAATAAAGCAGCAATTATTATATAAAAGATATATTAAATTATTACTAAACGTTAAGTTCATTCATTATATAATTCGACGATTCTGATTCTGTGAAACTATAAAAATTAACTGAAATTATGCACTTAATGCTCTACAGTATGCAGGAATTATAATTTGTTTGTAGTGTAGTCCCGAATGTAACACTGAGTGTTTATGTAGCCAAAAACAGTTTCATTATTGAGTTTTCGTACTCTGCATGCATAGCACGTAGTTTGTTTCTTGAATGCAATACTTTTTCTTACTAAAAAATTGCTAAGTTATTCATGTATTCTTATTTAATGAGATTGTTATTAATTATCATCACAGAATATTAAATATTTAGCAGAAGCATTCCGAATATTTTCTAAATCATGGCAAGCATCTAAAATTACGCTATCATCTGGTGCGTTAAGAACTGGATAGGAAAAGCAAGTCTCCACAATGTCATTCACAGTCATTACTGCTCTATGTTTTTTAACGTTCGAAATATGATCTGTTGGCATATTAAAAGTCAATGATGCTACTTCAACCTCTATGTCATACAAATGCCTTAAAAAATCAAAAACTCAATTTACTTTAGTATTTGTTTTTAAACCATTAACGGAAAAATACGCTACAGGTAACTTCCGACTATTATCAAATGGGACAACTAGCATCACTAGAGCGTCTTTTGCTATTGAATCATTGCGTCTATTATAATTTCTCATGTTTTCTGGTGAACCATGATGAATACCAGTACCACTATCTATATTTCCTCGCATCTTGTCATATGGCGTTCACTGAAAGCCTTTTCTAAGTTCCATCTCGTCAACAATCTAAGCACGGTGAGATTTTTATATTTTTTTTGTAAGATCTCACTCTTTAATTTCAAAGATCTTAAACATTCTTAAAAAAAATCACTTCCGCATTGATGCTGCGATGCCAGAAACAAAGTACAGATAAATGAAGAAGCGCGCATTCAAATTTTTTCGAACGTAACTGCAAACCAAAGATAAATCAAAATTTAACTTGAGCGCCAAACATTGTAAGTTAAGCGGATACTTGTCTTTGCAATTTTTATCGTATTTTGTCATGGGCCAAGCATGCGTGAAATAAGCTCTGCAGAAATATCTTTTAATTCATGAAAAGTATACGAACCGTCTTTTAAAAGAGTTTTCTCTGTTAGATGCTCAACAATCTGTTTCGTTAAAGCTTTCTTTCTCACTGCGTTTATTGCATTGAGCCAGAATCTGATATTTAGTAGTCAGCTGATGTAGTTTGTGTCGACTAACATCGAATCGCTTTTAAATTTTTCTGCAGTTTCGACATATGAATATCATTCCCAATAATGGCACTGCTAGCTACGGTATCAGAAGTCTTGATCCCTCGAAAAAATATCTCCATGACATGATGTCCTCAGACCTAATGTCCCCGAGACGAAATATTCCCAAAATACAATTGCATGGATCAAGAATCATGGAACCACCTTATCATATGGACTTCTGGTGATTTTTAGATTCTACTGTTAGCTGTATTATTAATAATCTTTTCCTTATGTATGTTTTTATGAATCTTATATGTTTCACAACAAGAAAAATTATTATATCAACTCTGAAATTAGACATATAGTCTGTTGAACTTTTAAATACAAATAAATAAATAAATATTTTGAATGCTGTATAAATTACACATTGCTAACCACTTTATTGACGAAAATTTTTCATCTAAATCTTTTTATTTGTTTCAGAGTTCAGTTGTTCATCAGCAATCCTTCAAAGTCATACCAAAGAAGAAATAACATTTATACCATCAAGCTCAAATATATCCACTGTATCTAAGAATCAATCTATTAATTGTAATAAATATTATCTCAGTACTGTTCCAAAAGTCGACACACTCCCAGCAATCGATAGCCCAGAAGCTTGTAATAGTGCTGCGTGCAGGTCAGAAATATTTTGTCATTTCGTTTACTTTAATCAATACATATTCAAGTATCTCAAACACAATTGTATCATAAGTCGATAGGTTAATCCGGAAGTATCGTGTTTTTTAAGTAAACTGTTAAGATGTTCTTTTTACATATATATCTTAGAGTGATCCGTTTGGAACGAACATTTTATTTGTTCCCCATCGAATACTTCGTTCTACATGCTGAAATAAAAATTCACTCTAATTTTGAGATCTTAACATCAATTTAAAGAACTGAAATAAAGTTGTTAAAGTTTTTCCATATTCGAATTATGCAAATCTTGAAAATTCAGCCTTATATTGATATATCTCATTAGTACTAAATTTGATTTAAAAAGATAAGTAGTCTCTTTGAAAAAGCTTATGTGCTTAGCCGTACCTTCAGTTAAGTTATTAAAATTTAATATCCTATGAGGTTAATGGGTTTTTTTTTTTTAAATAAAGTTACTTAAAAACAGTAAATTAAGTTAGATAGTTTTTGATCAGTGAAACTCTCCAAAATCACTCATGGATAAAAACTAAAACTTAAATTTCAAAACTCATACGCAAAAAGAACTTATAAGCAAAATCAAAAATAGAGATTAGAAAACTAAGCACAGAGTTACGGAATGCCATGAAGTTGCTCAGTGTGTAGGTTTATGAAGAGAAGATTACATTAGATATTTGTTTATTGTTCAGAGTTTGTTGAACAAATTAATACATTTATAGCTAGCAATACTAGCATTTGAGGTAAAGAATTAACAAATAATTTTATCAATCCGAACATAGAATATAAAGTTATGTAATGTTAAACCTACTTCTGGCTAAAGTAAACATTAATACAAAAGAAATTTGATGAGAAATAACTAGCCAGAAATAAACTCAGGTCACCCATAATTATACATCACCTAGTAACAGCCAGTTGATGATTCCCTTTTTAAATTTTCGTGGATTATTCATCATTCTGATGTTATCAGGCAAATTATTCCATAGATATGGAGCAGTCACAGCAGAAGCAACTCTATATGCGTTGGTACGACGCCTAGGAACAACTAATATGATAGTAGTGCTTTGATTTCGAAGCGTCCTGGCAGCAGTTTACGCAGCCAAAAGTTCAGCTAGATAGGAAGGAGAATGTTTAAGCAGCAAGGAGTAAATAACATTCAGAACGCTGTGATCCCAAGTTTTTTTTACAATTAACCATCCAAGACCAATATTGGCCTGTGTGATGAGTGAGTCCCAAGGCAGTCTATAAATGAAGCGAATAGCTTAATTGATTAAACGCTGGAGCTTAATGTCTAATACTGAACTTACACCATGAAGTGATGCAGAACAATAGTTGACATGAGGTAGCATCAAGGCATTGACAAGAGCCTTTCACGAGTTGATGTCCGTGTGATTGCGCAAATGATAGAGCTGATATAACGACAAGTTGACTTTGTAAATGACATACTTAACATGGTCCTCAAATGTCAACTTAGAGACAGTAATTAGCCCGAGATTTCGAACACTGGTCACGATGGGAATAACGATTCCATCACACCCCAAATTAATTTGAGCAGTGTCAATGGAATTGACGTATGCACTGGTACCAATAATCATAGCCTTGGTTTTGCCAAGGTTTAGTTGCAGTCGGTTTACTGCAGCCTGGGCTTGATACTAAAGATGTCAGCATTCATCTGGCGGACACCCTATTTAAGCTTATGCGAATAGCAGGCTAAGTATATTTGAAGGTCATCAGCATACAGCAGATTCTTGCAGAAGCGAATGCACACACCTATATCATTGATGAATAGGGAGAAAAGTAGAGGACCTGAAATAGAGCCTTATAGGACACCAATGTTAGTAGGTTCCAAGGTGGTGAGGTTACTGTTGAGTTCTTGACAGCCAGTGACCTACCAGTAAAATCGGAGGTGATCCAGCAAGCCGCTGACTCAGACAAACTAATCACTGCAAGCTTACGTATTAGCAGCCCAGGGTCAACCGTGTCAAACGCCTTGGAGAAGTCGAAAAGTGTGAGCAGCGTGATCATGCGCCTATCACTCAGGTATTTAGTGATTTGATAAAAAATCACTCTTTCTAGTACCTTGCCTAGGACAGGCAGCGATGCTATGGGTTGGTAATCAGTAGCCTTGGTAGGATTAAGCACCTTATTGACAAGAATGATGATAGCCTTCTTCCAATCTTCTGGGAAGGTGGATTCCCTTATTAATTTGTTGACGAGCTTCATAGCTCGGTCAAGGAGCACAGAAAGTGTGTTGACTACCATCTTAGAGATATTATCCACTCCCACAGCATCAGATTTGATTGACGTTATGGCTATTGTTATGTCCAAAATTGGTACGTAATTATTTTAGTTTTGTGAGTATTTGGTCCAAGCCGAAGCCTATAGACCGGGAACTCCAGAGGTTTCTGTCTCAATAATATTGTTGGTGAAAGTTAAGTTAAATGATAAATTCTCGGTTTAAATTTAATATATATATATATATATATATATATATATATATATATATATATATATATATATATATATATTCTAAAAACCGTACAAATACTATGGTTTGTTAATTAGCTATTACAAAAATTTAGCTATCAAGATTATTCAATTATTCAAATACAATTTTCAACCACAAAAGTTAATGATTCCAATATAAATTCTGAACACAACCCGTGAAAAAATTTTCTGATATGGCCTGATTTGGGCGGTTCATATCGGGCCTGATATGGAAATTGGCCATATCAGACAATATATGTACAGATAAGATATGATATGTTCTGATATGGACATATCAGGCTGTATGTAGCGAGATTAACATTGTTATCTCGGGACCTAAATTTATAGATCATTTTATAAAATTGTGTATAACTTTGTAAAGTTGTATATGCAATAATTGTCATAAAAAAAAAAAAAAAAAAATCCAGCCAGATGATGGGTTTGAACCCGAGTACTTCTGATTCAAAGTCTGATCTATTAATTACTCTGCCAAATCACAAACTTGAAATGTGAGGTTGATTATATCTATTTGGATAAAATTGAAACTAAGAGAATTAAAGACATCATATAAATGATTGATTTGGTTACTTGTATTTTATTCGATTGTTATTGCTTATAGAGTAACGGGACCATTAACGGTATACCCACCAGTAACGGGGCAAGAACTACTTCTTTTGATAAAAAAAAAAAAAAAGAAGCTAAAGATTTTTAAACTTACACGGAGAAAAATGTTGGCTCAAAACCTACCAATTTCTATTATGCTGTCGATAAATTTGAAACAGGGAGGGAAGCATGCAAAAAATTATTATGCTCATACGAAAAATTACTATGCCGCATCATAATTATTATAATGGATGAAAGTAATTGTAATTAAATCTCATCGATAACTTTCTCGCGCGTAGTAAGTATTGTGATACAGCATAATAATTTTTCGTGTGAGCACAATAATTTGTTGGATGCCTCCCTTCCTGTTTCAAGTTTAGTCGACAGCATAATAAAAATTGGTAGGTTTCGAACCAATATTTTTCTCCGTGTAATTAAACTTTTTTCAATTTAAAATCTCAATCTTTTATATCTAAATTCATTGCGAAACTTTGAAATTCTCTCAGATATTAAAAAATTGATCTCGTTAGCTTATTGGAAAAATTTTTCAACAAAGTTTGTATACTTTATACTATTAATAAATGCGGTAAATTAAAATATTTAACAGATTCCATGAGATTTTATGGATCATTATAAAATCGGTTTTTCCGAACAATGTTACGTTATTGGGTCATTTCTAAATTATTTTACCAAATGTATGTATACGGAAAACTCGAAAAAACTAGTATATGTGCCCATATCAGGGCATATCAAGCCATATCAAATCTGATATCGACATATCAAGTTGATATGGCTTGATATGGCTAACTTTTATATCAGACTATATCAGTATATATTAAAAATTATATATGGGCATATCAGATCATATCAGGTCAGATATGAATAAATCAAATTTTTCGATATGGCCATATCAGGTGATATAAGGCTTGATCAGAAGTGTTTTCACGAGAAGTTAAATGTCAAAGAACACTTTATTAAGATTGATCATTCAAAATACAGTTTGAAATAAAATTCGTGACCAGACTATTTCTCAAAGTCTCTTACAAAATTTTATCTGAACCTATTTATTTTACAATATTCATTGACATACCCGGTTTGCCGTTGTTCCACTGCAACATAATTTAAACGGAAATAACAATGATATAAAATACTTGAAAATTTAAATATAAATGGTCACTGACTTAATATTAAAATATACTTTATAGTTCTACGTGGAGAAAACCCGGCCACTTAACTTAATTAATATTTTCCGATCTGCACCCTGGGAGATCCTAGTCAAGAGAGAGAGTTCACGCGACCAATTTTTTGGGTCTTGATTTTCAGGGCGTTCCAATTGACCTCGATTGGGGGAATAGCGTGACTAATTAGAGTCCGGGTTCTTGGGCCTTTACCCTCACTCCTTGATTTTCCGGGGAGCGTCGCCAGAACTCCCTCCATGATTGGAGGCTCTCCTCCATGTCTATGTGTTCATTCGCGTAAGTGTGTGTGTGTGTGTGTGTGTGTGTGTGCGTGTATGTGTCCACCCACACGCAAGCACATTTACGCGTGAGCAAAACACATACACGCACACACAGGTACGTGCATTTTCCTGTCCACGTTTTAATTCTTATTTCATGAATTATTATTTATTATTTATTTAAAATTATTATTTATTATTTATCAGACATTATTGATGAATATTATTTATGAAATATTTTCTATTATTGATGTCGTATTATTTATTATTTATGAAATATTGTTTATTATTTATCAATATTAGTACTTAAAATTTTGTTAAGATATTAAAAAAAGATCATTTTTCAATGAGGTTGTTTTTTTTAAAAGGTTTCCGAATCTTATCTATAATTCGAAAAAAATATATAAGTTTTTATGATGTTTGTTTGGGTCTTAAGCCGTTAAAAGCTTTGAGAAGTACGAAAAAAAATTTCTAAATGACCTACGGGGCACTTAATGTATACTCTTATTATTCTATTTAAAATTATAACATGAAAAAAAAAGAAAATAAAATGTTTAAATTTTGCCAGACGTAACACTATCTTGACAGTTTCACTAGACATCTCTTCAAATATAAGCTCAGAATGATCATCCATTTTAACAGGTAAGGGGCGTGACAGCCATTCAGAGTTTTTTGAAGGCCTAGATACCATTGCGAACACCTGGGTGAGCTCAGCAGCCTTTGCAGCAAGAGTGTCAAGGCTACTGTTCTTAAGGAGACCAAGCTTACGAACCTCCTTCTACATGGTATTGCAGGACAACTCTTCAAGCCTATTGCGGTAAAAGTTGATTCCAGCTTCCTTGAGTTTGGTTCGATGGCAATCACGCTCACACCTATACTTTAGTGGATTGGACATATTTCTACATCATTGGCCAAAATGCGAACATGATTCTCAGAATCATTCAGTTCGTGTGATATCCAAGGGGCTTTCTTGAGTACATTGACCGTTATTACCCCGCTAGGTGAGAACTCACTGACATGGTCAATAAGCTTGCTGGCAAATTTTCGGACCATTTCATTGACAGTGGGCACACTGTCATCGTCAATAGGCTTCCAGTTAATGTTGAACAAGGCTGTAATTGCATTAGGAAAAGTTAGGTTGTCCAGCTTACGTATACAAATTTTGCGACTGACTAGAGAGGCATTGCCAAGCTGCATAGTCACAAATATTAAATAATGACCAGCTCCGAAAGGTCACTCTGACTTTTTCAAGGAGATATCCTGGTCCTGATCATCAATGATACAAAGTTCCAGCCAAGTCTCAGATTGATTAGTAACATGTGTAGCCCCATGGTGTACTAGCCATAGTAAGCAGCTGCTAATGAACAATTTGAGATATTGGGCATCAAAACTCATCTGAAGTTGATCAGCGTTGACATCACCTATGATGATTTTGTGACTGAAGCCATTGTTACGTTCTGGCTCCAATTAAATTTAAATGAAAATTTTGGAAATTTTTTTTTTTTGAAGTCTTGAATTATTTATTCGCCACGATGGGCGGATAAACGATTCGACACTTCTTAGAGTTATAAATAAATAATAAATTAATAAATCGTTACTTTATTGGCGATATTATTTTATTCATCACCAACAATGTAACGGAAATCTCTTGTGATAAGAGAGTCGCCGTGGCTCGCGGATTGTCTAAACAGATGACGATGCATGAGACCCGGGCCACGACGATTCTCTCATAGGAAACCTGAGATGCAACGTTAACACTTTGATGAATGTATTTAGTCGAAGAGCAGCAGGATCAGTCAGTTGATCGCGAGATCTCAAAGAGCACGAAACTCTGTACAATTAACTGACTGATTCGACTGTCTCCATCAGTTTTAAGGAATAAAACCCAAATCTAACCTTTTACATAAATCTTTTGTCTAAGAACCTTAAAGAGGCGAGCGCTTATCAGCTGTTCCATCCTTCCTTTGCTCAGAGCGCTAAACAGCAGTTCGGGCTCCTTCATTACCTATCATAACTACCTTTATGCCTCAAGGCCGACGAAGCAAGAGATCAGGATGTGCCGTACAGCTCGGTCGCGTACTTCAAGTCGTTATGGCGGACCTTACATAAGGTCGACCGAGAACAAGATCTGAGAAAGTCCTTATCGAGCCGGTAACGTTAGTAATACCGCGAGTGGTTGCCAACGATTCGGTTGAGCCACTGAGCTCGTGTGTTGTTGAGCCTCTGAGCTCATGCGTTGCCGAGCCATCAAGCTCATGTGTTGTTGAACCATCAGGTTCTGATGATCTGATCAACCAGTTACAATCACTTGTCCTCGCGGATGAGTCGAATCTCCAGAGCTCAGCCCGTTCAACCTCAGACAAGGCCCCAAAGGAAAACCCGGCCTTCTGGACCGGCATCAGCGACAATTCGCAGCTGATTCCAGTGGATGTTCCATCCGTCCATCCACCCAGCGGAAGCATCCCATTCCACGACCCTCGTTACGGGTATTATTCCGAGGCCTATTTCAAGGCCACCGGCCGAGACAAGTACACACCGGCAGAGGCGAAGAAGTTACGCAGGAAAGGGATTATTTGGGCTGACTTATGGGGCCCATAATCTCCACCATGACAAGTCATTAAAACATTTTCGCATGGAATAAAAGGTCAATGGCTGACGCACCTGGGGTTTATCGACACCCTAATGACGTCAACCTGGTCAATTAAAAAATATTCTGTCTGATAAATATACAAGCCAGAATGTAACACCATCCATCACTTCTGTCAGGGTAGTAGCAAGGTCATCAAAAGGAGCATGAGGTGGATGGTATACAGCAGAACAAAGATAGGTAGGACCCTTTTCATATGTATCCTGCAGGTGATGAATTCCGGTGAGCCAGGTTCACCATTCCAAGTGATCGCAGGTTTGAGGATGCCAGATAAGCTTAAAGAATTATGATAGTATATAGCAACACTGCCACCGTGAACATTGCGATCATTTCGTACAACATTGTAACCTGGAATACCCATAATTGAGTCTGGAATGGCTTCAACTAGCCTTGTTTCAGTGATAATAATAAGATGGTAGAGAGGATTAGAGTCCCGAAATTGCATAATGACATACATATGTGATCTCAACGAGTTTGCATTGAGACAGCAGACTCGGAAATGAGATGAAGATGAACTGTTACTCGTTTTATTGATATCGTTATGCCGGACACTACTGCTGCTGGGCTGACTTGAAGGTGGTGAAAGATGTTAGCAAGATGTAGCGCGAGCGTTAGAGACTTGCTGTTTAACTCTAACTAATTTCTCATGATTAGCAATGATTTGTATCAAGGCTTGATCATCTTTCTTGACTATCACTGTGTTGTGCTTGGTCCAGATATATTTATAGCCGAGTGGTTTGAGTGCTTTCTTAGCTTCCCCTAATATTTTAAAGGCATCACTGGGTAATAGCTCATTGATATGTATGGTAAAATCACCATTAAAGGTCACTATAGGCACATACTCAGCATTGATAGGGCAAGATTTGATGAACAGCCAAGGCAGGTAAACTATACTTAACGGCCAAGGTTAAGAAAAAATTTTAATAGCAATCATACATTGTATAGCATTGTATGATGTGAGTGTGGTCATGTAGAAAAGAATTTCGTCGCTCATGGCTCATCAGTTTCCAGCAGCCAGGAATCTAATTCACACTTGAACGCAGAAGCACTACGTATTGACCTCGTGCATCAGGAATATCATTCCTCATATATGGGGCAGCAACAACGAACGAATATTTGTAGGCCTGAGTGCGATGGTTGGGTATAACCAGTCTGTTGGAGCAGGTTTGATTCCTGAGTGACCTAGAGGCAGAATACACTGCCAGAAGTCCAATTAGGTACGATGGGGTACGTTCAATAGGAGCTATATGCACAATTATTAAAACCGCACGTGCTCTGGACATACTAACAGTAGGCCAACCCAGATTCATTCTGGCCTGAGTGATAGCCGAGTCCCAGGGCAGACCCAGTATGTATCTAATTCCTTTGTTAACCAATCGCTGTAGCTTGAGATCGAGTCCAGAGCCAATACCAAGATACACAGCAGCACAATAATTAACATGTGGAAGCAGGAGGACATCTACCAGAGTTTTCCGCATGTTGACGCTGGTGTAGCTGCGTAGCCCATATAGTTGATAGAGAGTGGGATTGACTTTGGCCGAAATACGCTTTACATTGTATTTAAAGATTAGCTTGGAGTCCTTGTAGACACCAAGATTTCTAACAGTGAATACAATGAGTATCATTTCACTATTGCAGCCAAGTTTAATGACTGACTGGTCAATCATATTTACATATAAAGCAGAGTCAAATATGATAGCCTCAGTCTTACCGAGATTCAATTTCAATCAATTTGCTGCAGTTCAACCGTGAATACGCTCAATATCATCATTAATCATACCAATGTCATTAATGAAAAGTGAAAACAAAAGTGGACCCGGTATTGATCCTTTGGAAACACCAGCATTGGTATGGATCCAGTCAGTGAGGTCCCATTGGAATCTTTGAAAGCAATGGATCTATCAGTCAGATATGAAGCAATGCAACTCGATGCTGACTCAGAAAAACTAATTATCACTAACTGTCGAATAAGGAGATCAGGATCGAGTGTGTCAAAAGCCTTAGTGAAATTAAACAGTATCAGGTGAGTAACCATGCGTTTATCCATGTTGAATCGGATATCATTGGCTAACCTAATGAGAGCCGTCTGCATGCTATGCCCAGTTCTAAATCCACATTGTAATGGATCAAGAAGATTATGTTCGGCTAGGTACTTCGTAATGTGGTCAAACACTAGTCTCTCTAAGACTTTGCTCAAGACAGGAAGCAGCGCAATCGGCCTGTAGTCCTGCAAGCTGTAAGGGTTGGGCGCCTTGTTGACAGGAATAATAACCGATCCTTTCCATGACTCTGGGAAGACTGATTCACACAGTGATCAATTGAAAAGGTCGGTGATGTAGGTCAGAAGACTTGTCAGGGCATGATGAATCATCTTCCTGGAGATTCCATCAGCACCCACCGCATCAGAGTGCATTGAGACAAAGGGCAAACCGTACAGTTTCAACAGAGACTTCACTGAGACTAAATTCAGGATGATTACCCAGCTTTTTAGGTTTATTAGCAGGAAGTGTCAGGTGTTATTCAACAATCGACACCACAGCAAACGAATTGCATAGCTCAGTGGCATCAACAGCAAGTCTTGGCCCGAAGAAGTCCAGGTTTGCGCAGTTCACGCCACATGGCAGCCGAGATTAATAATAAACAGCCCTAGCTTCTCTTACAGCAGCTCGATGTTGTTCTCTATTCCCGCAATACTCAGTTAGCAGAGCTGGAGACCTGTTTCGGCGAGAACGTTTGTAAAGCGTACGCAGGCAATGCTCTGACTCTTTTAGACTATGAGTTAGCCAGGGTGCATGTTGTAGTGAGTTGACAGTGACACTTTTTGAAGGAGCAATATTATTGACATGAGTTAGGAAGCTTTCCGTGAAAGACACAACTACGCGGTTGATGTCCATCTCCGCAGACACAATCGAGGACCAGTCCACGTTGTCCAGTAGTATCAGTGCATTGGGATCGGCAAGTCTATCGAGCTTTCTGGTCTGAATATTAGATGCAGTGGGAGATATGTAGTTGAGTTTCAAGGTGGCATGTATCAGGAGATGCCCACCACCAATAGGAAGATTTTTTTACCCCATGAGCTAATGCAATCCATAGTATCGACAATAATGAGACCCAGCCATGTTTCAGAATGTCCAGTGATATGAATTGCACCATGATTAATCAACTTGAGAGAGTTTGCAGCCATAAAAGACCTCATGTAGTATCCCCAGTAGAGGTAACGACCTGTATAAGAGAATATTCATCTTTCTTGACCAGTACAGAGTCATTTCTGGACCATATATATTTGAAGCCAGCTGATTTTAACGCTTTCTTCGTTTTACTAAGCAGTTTAAAAGTTCTGCTGAAAAGCAGCTCATTAACATGTACGTTAAAGTTGATTGAAGGCATAGCGGTGAGAAAAGAGACATTAGGTTGTGTTATTAAGAAACATCAGTTTAGTACACCATGCTTCTTCGCCGATATGATCTTAAATACAGTGGCCTGCTTGGAACATTTGATAGCAATACAGCTACGGCTCAGGTTGTCAGTCGCTGAACTGCCAGAAGCTCTAGAAGATGACTCAGCAAGAGTATTATGCTTGGACAGAAATCTCACACTGACAGTTTCACTGGGTTACAATTGAACATTTAGTACTGTCAGGATAGAGTTTTCAAGGCGTAATAGCTGCGCTTGACCATGACTAAGACAGCAGGTAGGAAATCCAGATATCACAAATTCCGGATAGTTTGAGTTTGTGTGGCGGGCCTTTGATCGTGTTGCTATTTGTGATGGTAGTGAGAAGGGCCGGTTCATTATTACGTTTGGCAGTCGGGGTACCAGCGCTGCAACTTACTGCTTCCAGCGTTTGAAGCCTACATATGACATCTGCAACAGATTCATTGATAATGAGGTTATCAATTTGGAGCCTTTCAGTAGTTTGTTTCAAATCGATGATGTCAGCTGAGAATTTTTCAAGATTGGCTTCAATGTCAGGTAAATCTGTAAGCAGCGAGCCGTGCTCCTTGAGAGTAGATCTTATAGCATTTATGCCTGACATGACAGCAGCCAGGATGGTCTTGCTAGCAGCAGGTTTTTTAGTTGGCGGATCCATGCTCTTTTCTTCCATCACTCGAGTTTTATTGCGAGAATCAGTGGATTTGGATGACGAATCAGAACCAGAGGGTAAAGCAGGTGGTCAACTAGGATTCAGATTGTCAGTGTTATTCATGACAGGTAGCGTGGTGTCACTCACGTGCCATTCCGAGTCAGTGTAGGCGAGTACACAGAGATATTAGATTAGATTAGATAATAAGTTTATTCTTCAGGATTCGTTGAACAAAAATATTTTACATTATACAGAGTGCTGCAACCTAAGTCGCATAATTATGATTATTATAATAGCATTACAATTACGTATAAGCTATGCAAAGAGAAATAATGTACCTAGGATATATAGCATAAATAAAAATACAAACATAATGTGATAAAGATCACCAAGTACAAATAATAAATGAAGATAGAATTTAGCAAAATACAAAATAAAAAATAAAAACTATGAAGTGTAAAAGCGATTTATATTTTAGTTCACTTAACTAGGTACTTTATTTATTTAATTGAGCAGAGTGGCAGTGGATATATATATAACGAGTGATACAAATATAATTATGATACGGATGAGGGGTGTACAATATGGGTCACTACGTGACGAGGGTATCGGGGATTGCGCCGGAACTGTATGTCTCCTCGTTGTCCTCTAGTCCCACTGCTTGTAGTTGGTGGGGGTAGTCTATCGATGGGGGTGCGATTGACGTCACACTGACGTCAGGGCCCTGAGTCCTAAGTGCCCGCAACCACGAGCTTGGGCTATGAGGATTGCTGCTGCTTACGGTCGGCCTTCCTGACATTCGTCACGTCCTCGAGACGTCAGCATCCGGAGGAGAGCACGCGGAGGCCATACTCCGAGTCACTCGACGTTTTTCTATAACAGTAGAAATTAATATTAGTAATTTGTGTTCCTAGTAGCACACAACATGCAAATAGACAGCTGCGGGTGCAGTCCAACTGCCTTAATTTCATGCAACATGCTAAAATCATGCGTGGCTACTCGACGTTTTCCGAGTAGCACCATGCGCCAGTCTTGGCGACCTCGACAACGTTATCATGTTGCCAGATCATTAAAACTACAGTCACTCGAGCCACCACCAACCGGTGCAGGTCGTATCTCACGACGTTTCGCAACTCAAGATGACTGTCCGTCCTCAGAACCACCACCAACCGGTGTGATCGTATTCACGACCCTTCGCAGTTCTGCCAGCCTCCAGAACCACCACCAACCGGTGTGATCGTATCCACGACCCTTTGCAGTTCTGTCAGCCTTGGGCCTTGCACCTCGAACCACCACCAACCGGTGCAGGTCACACAAGTGTGACTTTTCGCAGTTCCTCCGATAATTCAGCCTCTAGAACCACCACCAACCGGTGCAGGTCGTACTCTACCACTTTTCACAGCTCTAGAGGCCCCCTTCTGCTTTAAATGTAGATATGGATCGTACCCGGCAGCGCAGGTGCTGAATCAGAATCCTTTGAGCTGTCACTGGAGCTGGAGTCGCTGACCTCTGTACCACACATTTTCAGCTTCTCGCCCGGAAATACCCCACTGTAGGGTTTCTGTGTCCGCTCCGCCCCTTTGACGTCCTCAACGACATAACGGTCCTTGTCGAGGACCTTGGTGATTTGATATGGCCCAGTGTACTGTGGCAGTAGCTTTTTACTCAGCCCGTCATTTGAGCTTACAACGCGTCTAGCCATTACTATGTCACCACAACTGAACACTCGAGGCGAAGCTCGTTTCCGATTGTACCGAGCAGCCTGCTGTTGCTGAGTCTGCTCGATAACCCGTTGTGCCTCCTCAATATCTTTCGTACGGTCATAAGTGCAATCACTCTCACCCAACTCATTTAATACTTGTGATTCAGTCGAATGTCGCAGTCGAAACCCGAAAAAAAATTGCGAAGGTAGTTTCCCCGTTGCCTTATTTACGGTGTTATTTAATCCCCAGATTACCCTAGGTAATTTACGATCCCATTGAGGTTCTTCCTTAACGCTCGCAGACATCATACCTAACATTGTTCGATTATATCTTTCTACCTGCCCGTTAGCCCTGGGTGTCTGTACAGCAGTTTTAACATGCTGTATATTTTTCTCTTTACAAAACTCTTCGAATGCCTTGCTCGTGAACGCAGTGCCACGGTCGCTAATTATGCGTCGAGGATAACCAACTCCCGTGTCCGCGGTGTCGTTTAAAAATTTTATAACTGGTGAAGTCTGTGTGTTCTTCACCGCACGTGCAAATACGTATTTCGTAAATGAATCGACCATTGCAAGTATTTGAGTATTTTTACAGGTACTCGGTACGAAAGGTCCCAAATGGTCAATATGTACGGTATGCATGGCTTCGGCGACCTTTTCTATAGGATGTAAGTGACCTGGCCTTTTTCCGGCCGGTTCTTTGGTGTATAAGCAATTTAAACATGAACTAATGTATCACCTGACATAACGTTCCATTGACGGAAACCAGTAATCACTGCGCCATTTCACTAACGATTTGTCAAGTCCCACATGTCCAATATCATCGTGACATAACTTAACGATCTGTCGCCGCGTCGCTTGCGGTACCGCCCATCTTAACCCTTTGTCTACCTTCCGAAATACTCGATTGTCTTTAAGTTCAAACTCACTGTGGACTTGCTTATCCTCGGCGTCTTTAGGTTCAGTATTCAGAACCTCCCTCACGTATTTTAACCGTCGATCCTGTAACTGTGCATACAGCAGCCAATCGCCCGTTTCTATACGCAATAACCCGATGTCGTCAATCCTCGCGGCATCTTGCTCCGATGTGACCGGACTCCAACTCAGCGCGTCAACGTGGGGCATCTTTATACCTGCTCGGTAATCGATCGCACAGTCGTACTCATGCTATTGAAGCCACCATCTCGCGACGCGAGGGAGAAGATCACGCTTGACAAAAGTTGCTCTCAACGCGCTACAATCGCTGATAATTTTAAAACGCATCCCGAATAGATAGACGCGATAACGTTGTAAGCTACTCACTATAAGCGACGGGTCTCAACATTCCATCGTCCTGTTTTTGAAATAATATTCCGCCTACAGCAATCTTGCTAGCGTCTGTATGTAACTCGGTTTTCGCTCCATGTTTATATAATGCTAGCACGGGTCTGCTTACAAGTTTTTTCTTTAGTTTTTCAAACGCGTCCCTCTGTTCATCGCCCCAACGCCAACTTTCACTTTTCTTTGTGAGCAGAGTTAGGGGTCTGGCAATTACAGCAAAATTCTGTATGAATGCGGAGGAAATCATACTGCCCATCTGGTGTTACAAACGCGGTTTTCTCGATCGATTCTTCTGCTACTCGTACCTGGTAGTACCCCGAGAACATATCTAATTTTGTGAACCGCGAGCCCCCTTGTAGTTCATTTAGTTGATCTTCTATTAACGGTAGCTGCTGATGATTTTTTTTTGTAATTGCATTTAACGCGCGATAATCAACACACATACGCACTTCGCCGTGCTTATTACGGACTAACAAAATAGGACTTGAGAATGGTGAACTGGTTTCGCGAATAATACCGTTTTCCTTTAATTCATTGACTATCTCTCGTACTTGTTCCCGCTCTGCATATGACAATCTATACGGCCTGTAAGTCACGACTTTATTTCCCGTCAATACTATTTCTATTTCTGTAGCATTCGTTTGCCCTAACTCGCCTATGTTAAACGCAAAGCAATCACTTTATTCGTCTAGCAATTGAAAAAGACCGTCCCTTTCAACCTCAGGTAGCCGAACTTCTACCTGGACTTCGTCCCTCGGTATTCTATCTTTCTCTATTTTCGTCATTGCACAAATTTCTCGAACTTTGTGCTCGTCTATTGTCTCCTCTCGGGCCTGTTCAGCTCTGGCGACAATTTTATCTTTATTTATTATGAGTGGACTATCGGAAGGATTTACGACCGGCAATATAGACGAATTTGTGTCTATCATACACCGAGGAATGCAATGTTCCCGGCCTTCCTGCCCGCGTACACTAAGCTCTATATACAAATCACCAATATTATTGTCATTTAATTTTACCTTGATGTCTGCTGATTGCTGCGGCGGGATGACTGTCGTCTCCGTGGCCCATAATGACATCTTGCGAGGTGGCAGCGTATCTAACCCTGTTAGTGAAACTGCCTTCTTGTGAAATACTCTCAGTTCACCATCTCCTGATGCTGTCCTGACTCCTGGTAAGTCAAGGAATGGCTGCCCCACAATTACCGAGACAGTCTGCAGATCGTCTGGTACGATGTGCACGTTGACCTCTCTTTCGGCGAGGTCTACTCGTAGTTTCGCCTTGGCGATCCCGTACGGATGAACAATGCCTCCACCAAAGCCTCGTTGTACTTCGTCCGTCGGTTTAATCTCCAACTGCAAGCTATCTGTATCTCCCTTTTTCAGGGTGACACTCTGGCTCCCGGCGTCAACATACGCTTTCTGGACTTTTCCGTTATCGGTGATATCTATGAACCTCGAGTCACCGGCTCGTGGCTCAGATCCGATGGCTAAAATCTTCTTCTCTCCGTCGCCTTCCTTCTTAGCTTTTACGCACCGGCTCGCTACGCGGCCCAACTCGCCACAACGGAAGCACTTGACTTGAGCTGCTGATTTGTCTGCAGTCCTTTTTTCCTCCGCAAATTTCTTGGTCCCCTAACTACTTTTGATTGTATCAGGGTGAGGCCGACGAGGCTGGGGAAGGTTCCGATGGTGCCGGGCATGCCTCGAAGTCTCTCTTGCTTGATGTCGCTCAGTCGGTTTCGCCGTCTCCTCGACGGTACTTAGGAATACTCGGAGTTCTTCCGGTGTTAGGAAGCGATTCCTCGCGATCGTGAGACTCAGGGAGTGATCAGTAATCCTTGGAGGCCGCAAGCCGCGACGAGGGATAATTTGGCAAAGAAATACTGCATCATCGACTCGTCTGACCTCTTCTTCCGGTCCGGCATCGCTCGCATTCTATCTGGGATCCTCCGATGCACCGTGAATGCCTCAGTGAGTTTCCTCTTCCATTCCTCCCATGAAAATGCGACGGACTCTAATCTCTCGTACCACTGGTACGCCGTGCCTTTTAACTTATCCATCGCCAGGTTGGCGGTGACGACGTCGTCCCATCCGTTGATCTTCTGAAGTTCCTCGACCTTCTGGATCCACACCTGAATGGTTTGATTCCCACTTTCTGGGTTGAAGATGGGGATACGTCGTCCGTCGGCAACGCTGTGCGACCTCGGTCGCTCGGCTGGCACTCTCATAGCATCCGCGATTCAAATAATCGCCCCTTGCAAATCGGAGACTGATGTGCTACGTGACGATGTTCTGTGACCACTGTGTTCAGCTCTTCTGTCCTCGCTGTCGTATCTATATGGGTCACGACAATAGCTGCGATCCCCATAGTCGTGCCGATTGTGATGAGGTGCTGGTCCTCTCGATAAGGATCGTCGTGAAACCGATCGCCGACGTCGATCTCTGTCTACCGACCGAGACGAAGTCGTCCCCCGAGACAAGCTACGTTGCCTATCTCTCGCCGTCGGTGAGTGCTGCGATGCGCTTCTCTGTCCCCTGGACGCATTACCTCTCTCCGGCGGTGGAGTGTAGTGCGAACGACTTCGCCTTGAACGATATTGACATACGGGGCTGAGCCCTAAATGATAGCCTTTGTCTTGCTTAAGTTGAGCCGCAGGCAGTTTATCACAGACCAGGCATGTATACGCGCAATATTATCGTTGATCATTAGTATGGAGTCAGTGAGCTCATGCGGTAAGCGCGCTCAATAGATTTGAAGATCGTCAGCATAGAGAAGTCTTCTGCAGTGTTTGATCCTCAGCCCAATGTCGTTGATGAAAAGCGAGAATAGTAGGGGGCCCAGAGAGAGAGAGTGAGATTAGATTAGATTAGATAACAGTTTATTGTTCATAGGGTTGAACAAAATAGTACAAAAATTTAGCAACAAATAAGAAATAATCAAAAATTATAAAGCAGTTAATACAGTGTGTATATATAATATAGGTTAACAAAGAATTTGTTAAGACATCACTTAGTGATTTAAATTTTCAAATTGAGATTTAACGAGTTTATCACAGGCTATCCACCGGCTTCTTGCTGTAAAAGCCAGTGATGTAGAGCGGTCTTGAATGCCGATGTGCTCTGAATGAGTTTCAGAGAGTCAGGAAGATCATTCCACAGATAAGGTCCAGCAATGGAAAAGGCAGCTCTGTAGGCATCAGTTCGATGATTGGGTACAACAAGAGTAGATGCTGAAAGTTGGCTACGTAGTGGTCTAGCAGGAACATGAGCAAGTAGCAGGTCAGTCAGATATGGTGGGCGACGGTATAGACAAGCATTCCTAACCGCAATGATTAAGGAACGAGATCTTGCTTGTCCAACTGATAGCCAGCCGAGATCAACTCTAGCTTGAGTAATAGGAGAGTCCCACGGAAGTCCCAGAACAAATCTAACACCCTTGTTGACCAATCTCTGGAGTTTGGTGTCCAATACCGACCCAATGCCATGCAGGACAGCTGAACAGTAGTTGACGTGTGGCAGAACTAAGGCATTTACCAGGTTCTTGCGAGTATTCACATCAGTGAAAGTACGCAAGCCATATAAACCATAAAGCGCAGAGTTAATCTTGGCAGCCACATGCTTCACATGATCTGCAAAGGTAAGTTTAGAATCCAGGATGACTCCCAGGTTACGCACCGATGAAACGAACTCAACATGGATACCGTCACAGCCAAGTTTGAAAGCAGAGGTGTCAATAGAGTTGATAAAAGGTCTGGACCCGAGGATTATGGCTTTAGTCTTGCCCAGATTTAATTTAAGTTCATTCGAGATGGCCCACTGATTAATACGAGCAATGTCTTCATTGATCTTAGCTATACAATCATCCATATCCCGTGGGTAACACGGTAGATAGATCTGCAGATCATCCGCATACAGCAGTCTTTTACACCAATGAATACAAGAGCCAATATCATTAATGAAGAGTGAAAATAGCAAAGGTCCAAGGATTGAACCCTGTGGAACACCAATATTAGTACGAATCCAGTCAGTAAGTTCACCACCATCATGCTTTACAGCTTGCTCTCTACCAGAGACATAGGAAACAATCCAGCAGGCAGCAGACGAAGAGAATCCAATTTTTATGAGCTTGCGTATTAGCAGTGTAGGAACAACTGTGTCAAAGGCCTTGGAAAAATCAAAGAAGAACCAGAATGGTAACCATACGCTTATCCATGTTATATCTCACGTCATTAAGCAGTTTTAGCAAGGCTGTTTGAGTGCTATGCCCAGTGCGGAAGCCACATTGTAGTGGATCAAGTAGATTATGTTCATCAAGGTACAGCGATATCTGATTAAAAACAACCCTTTCCAATACTTTACCCAAAATAGGTAGCAAAGCAATCGGCCGATAGTCATTAGGTGTTGAGGGTGTCGAGACCTTGTTGATTGGCACTATTATAGCCCTTTTCCAAGCATCAGGAAAAGTATTGCCATAAAGACGCATTGAAGATGCACGTTATGTGATCCAGGACCGTAGGTAAGATAGCCAACAGCATCTTCCTAGATATTCCATCGGCTCCAACTGCATCAGTGCTTAAAGAGGTTAAGATTTTACGAACTTCATCAGCATTAGTCTCTTTAAATTGTAACTCAGGTTGCAAGCCTGATTTGGTTGCTGGTTCTGTAAAGTGATGTACTGTAGATGACTGGGATATGGCCGCGAAAGTCATATTAAGTAGAGTGGGATCAACGGCAAGGGGCTTAGGACTAGCGTCCTTGAGCAAGCCAAGCTTCCGCAGCTCCAACCACATTGCACTATTAGATAGGCCCTTTAGACGATTGGCATAATAATCAGCTCTTGCACGATTAAGTTGAGAGCGATGAATATCACGAGCAGTACGATAATGCAACAAGTCATCATGTCTTTTGAGTCGTTGAAAGCGTCTATAGATAGCTCGAACACGCCGCTCAGAGTCAACGAGGTCCTTCGAGATCCACGGAGCAGTTTTGAGTGAGTTGACAGTGATTTTACGAACTGGTGCATACTCATCAACATGTGTCATAAGTTGTTGGGTAAGTCTAGTTGCCAATTGATCAGCCGACAGATCCGGTGATGAGACCCATGACCAGTCCCCACTGCGTAATGACTCTATAGCAGGTTGTGTAGAGAGTAAGTCAAGTTTGCGAGACAAAATTACTTTGGGCGATGGAGCTTTAGCAGTTAGTTGAACAGCAACAGAGATCAAGTGATGACCCGCTCCCAGAGGACGATCAGATTTGCCCCATGACACAACCGTGTCAAGTTCATCAACCATGCATAGATCGAGCCAGGTTTGTGATCGCGATGTAACATGAGTAAAGCCGTGATCAATGAGCTTTAGAGAATTCATATGTAAGAAAGATCTAACATAATCAGCATCATCACTGGATGACAATTGGTCAGCATTAAAGTCGCCACAAATGATTTTATGGCTAAAACCTTCCATGGCTGAAGCAATAATTGTTGCGAGATCATTGTGCAGCGAAAAGGGAGCATGCGGTGGTCGGTATATAGCTGCAATGAAGACGGGTTGAGAACCATTGATGTTTAACTTGCACAGCAAAATTTCAGGTAGACCAGGAGGGCCAGTCCAGATTATCGGTTGCTTGAGGATGACAGTTAAGTGTAGAGATTTGTGGTAGTATATAGCAATGCCACCTCCATGCGTATTCCGATCGTTCCTGACGATACAATAATCTGGCAAGTTGACAACCGTGTCATCAATTAGGTTGCTGAGCCAAGTTTCAGTAACCACAATGACATGGTACAAAGGTTGATTGGCCAAGTACTGCTGCACGACACATAAGTTAGCACGTAGTGAATTGACGTTGAGACAGCAAGCACGCAGAACAAAGTGGTCAGTGGTATTAGATACACGGAGACCTCCTGTAGATAAACTCGCTATTAGTTTTTTGGATGGAGCTGCAGAAGCTTATTAATGTCACTTTGAGTTGAGATGATGTGGACAAGTGCATCATCATTGAGCTTGGCAAAAATTGTGTCATTTTTGGCCCAGATATATTTAAAACCCAGCGGTTTCAGCAATTTTTTCGATTCACCAAGAAGCTTAAAAGTTCTACTGGTTAAAAGCTCATTAACATAAATACTGAAATCACTGGACGGAATAAGTTTTAGATCACTGTTGGCAGGTAGACCGGTAGCTGCCGACCACTTAAGTTGACCATACTTCTTCTTGGCATTGATGATCCTAGACACAGTATCCACATCAGCGCACTTGATGGCAATAGAGATACGTTTGTTACTCACAGAGCTAGGCGGCCATAACAAAGCAGGAGTATCCGAAGATGTTGAGGGTGGTACATTCGAAACTGCTTCACGTCTCAAGCATCTGACATTAGAGGAGTCAAGACCAGGCACATTGACATTGAGAGTTGTAAGTACTGCTTGCGTGAGCCTATAGTAGTTCTTAAAAAGATCGTTGTCTGGAAAACCAGATATGACTACTTCAGTGCAGCCTGATAATTTCCCAAGAGCTTTTTGTATACGTGACGTATTAGCATTGGTAGCAGCAGTTAACAAGGTCATTTGTGAGTCAGGAGTAGATGATGAACCAGCAACAGAGTTTTGCTCAAGCCTATCAAGTCGAGAAATGACATCAGACAGCACAGCTTTAAACTCAGTGTTCTCCGACTTAAGCTCTGAAGTTGATTTTTTAAGTTCAGAAATATCATGATTATAGGCTTCCAGCTTATCATTTATGCTAGGCAGTTCTTTTAATAGATTGCTATGAACTTCAAGTACTTCTTTTATTGAATTAATACCAGCTGCAATCGTGGCAATAGAAGGATTACGACCAGTTGGTTTTTTAGGTGGTGGTATAAGTTCCCGATCATCACGTGGTCTGCCGCGCTTAGATGAACTGGATGACTTATCCGAGAGTCAGAATCAATGTTATCAACACCTTCCATATTGCGATGTTAGACTCAAGATGGCGATTGGTTGATTGTACTTATATCGATCTTGAAGAATTACAATCAATTTTGATCAGAGTACAACCAGCTCACTGCAGATGGCGCTTAGCTACTATTCTCACTTGAATAAGGTGTCACGAGTACAGCAAACCCACTGTAGATGACACTCCAGTAGCATAAACAGATGGATAATAAAAATGAACACCAACCTCAAAATCCAGAGACCCAAGAGAAAATTGATAAAATAAATATAAAACAGGCCTCAAAATGTAATTAATAATATCTCACAGGCGAGACCTGCTATTTAGGCAAGCAGACTGACTGAAACAAAAGAATGCCCGGGGGCAAATTATGCAGAAACAAGCACCAAAAGACAGAGCACAAAAAAAACACACACTGTAATACTTACAGAGAGAGAGAAAGAGAGAGAGAGAGTATGCTTTGGAATTAATCGTCCAAACTCATAAAAATTATTGGTGGAATTGCAACTTTTGCGAAGCAGCAATTATCGTAGCATCTCTATTCAACAATAAACAAAACATTGTAGCCTCATCCAAATAATCATCCTCCCAAACGAACGATATCTAAACTAGTTAATTGCACAAAAATGATGAAAAAATTGTAAAAAATTGCAATTATGCAAATGAAAAAAAAATTCTCAATCTAGATCAAGTATTTTTCTTATGTATTTTGATGTGTTAAATCTAAATCAAACGTTGGTTTTGCTTGCACACCCTCCAACTTTGGATAAATTGCGTAAAAACTCTAAAAAAAATGAGAATTAGTCAGAAAAGAGTAGATAACATCAAAAAATAGTATTCCTCTTACTCACAGTAATAAAGTAGACATGATTCATTTTAAATCATACGATATCATTCATAAATTGTAATTAAAGTAATAACAACACCGCCTTCCTCGATTTTATACTGTTTTTTGCTTGTATTGAACTCTTTGCAGTAAGTATTTGCACTTTTTTAGTAACTCAAAACCACATGCTGGCATAAAGTTTTTCTACATATTACAATATATTAGTCTACGGTTTATCAACACCGTCAAAATGTTGAATTAAGTCAATGCATTCAATATAAAATAGGTAAAAGCATGTTATTTGAAACGATCGATTTTTTTGAATTCCCGCTTAGAAAATCGATGATTTTCAAAAATTTCGGGAAGTTATTGTTTTCACCCCGATTTTCAAAAATCGAGTTTTCATCAGTTGTCGACATTTTTGGGTCCTAGGAGGCTATTCTAACTATTTTCAGAATGGTGTCCGAGTGTGTGTGTGTGTGTGTGTGTGGGTGTGTGTGTGTGAATGGTCTATAACTTTTTAACTAATGAATCGATTTAAATGCTTAACGTGGCAATCAAAAGAGCTCGTTGGCCATCAACTTTCCTAAAAATTTCAGATCATTTGATCAAGTAGACTCGAAAATATTGGTGACTTACGAAAAAAAAAAAAATTTTTTTTTCTTAGTTTTTTATTGATTTCTCAGAAACGAATTGAACGATTTACGCCGAATCTATTCAGCTCTAGAACTCAATAAAACCCATCGAATGCCACCTTAATCATCTCCATCGGTTAATTTGTTCGAGAGATATCGTTGGAGAAAGGAATAGTAAAAAACGGTTTTTCTTCCACATATCTTTAAGATGGCTGAATCGATCGCTTTCAAATTCTAATCAGCTCTAGAATTCAATAATAAAATGTTAAAATCGGTTAATTAGTTCAAAGGATATTAGCGTTGAAAAGTTAAAAAAATAACATTCTATGTTATTTTTTCCAGATAAATCAAAATGTACTGTACTAAACTGTGTCTAAAATCTTACAAACTTTTCTTCTTTATGGTCTCTTTTGATCATTATATAATGCCATCAAACTTGTTCTTTAGTTTGAACCATATTATCAACGAAAAAATCGAAAAAACAGTTTTTATTGATTTTCTCGGATATTTTACGTATTATTACTCTGACCTAAGTCAAAATTAATTTAAATCTTGATTTCGATCACTGACATTGATTTCTGCATCAATACATTTATTTTATCGAACATAATCGGAAATTAAAATTTCAAAACAACTTGTTCATTAATGATTTTTTATTTTTGAACTTTTAAACTTTAGCATAAAGTGTAAATTGTTAGAGTTTGAATAGCTCATAAAAAACAATCGTACGCAATAAGATTTTCGAGCTCGAAGAGCTCGAAAATATAGTGACATTAATATTTTCGAGCTCCTTGAGCTTGAAAGCAGCGGGAAGATTTGGGGCTGGCCCGCAGGGCTAACCGACGCCCGGATTTTTCCAAATGTAACACAAGTTTTTTTTTTCAATCTTCTAATCGAGATTCTTGTTGAACCATTCTTATTCAATATTCAAGCTTTGAAGCTAACTTGACTAAATGTTAATATGTATTGAGATAAACTTGTATCAACACTACAATTCAAAATTGAATCTTATTGATTACAGGTTGAGATGGTTATTGGAGCAGCTTGACCAAGGTGATATCCAAACTGATTCATTACAGTTTACTCTACAGTATGCTGCTACTGTACTAGAAAATGTTTTTATTCGTGAAAAAAAGTATGTAGATTTTTTTATATTCTTTAAAATTAAGATATGCCTTTTATGATTCTATAACTTCATTTCACTAGTATTGTCAAACATGTTAAACGTATTCTTTATCTTTTTATAAAGAAAAAAGTTAAGTAACACCATCGAATTTTCGGTATATGGTTGATTATACTAAAAACTCATTCGTTCATTTGGGCATCAAGTTATGACTTATACAGAACTTTGAATACAATACACTGAGTTGGAGTTAATTGATATCCAGATCATGCACTTGGTTAATAAAATTCGTTTCATCCGACCAGCCATTGATCACTATGAGTTCATTTAAAATCACAATATTTTAGTTATTCTAGTCGAAGAGTATCATCGTAATAACGAAATGACATTTGAAATATATAAACAGTAATGCAATTAATTCACTCCGTGACAAAATACGATAAAATTCAGAACAATTGTGCATCGCTATATTGAACGAAAACTATTGATGTTGTTAAACTATTGGTTTAACGCAACAGATTGCGAAAGTCTAATTCTTGTAAAAGTTGTCATATTCTGTGTTGGTGAAAGTTATTGAACTAAAATGTACAGAGCTTGACTGTTATATTAGCCAGAACTGATCAGACAATTCAATTACACGATATATATTCTATCAGGTTCAAATCTGTAGACAATGGTGGATGATTTAACTAAATTACTTCAGGGTGATCTTTAAACGAATCCTGGATAGTTCTAGTATAACAGAGCTATGCTGTTACTCTGGTCGCCTTTATCAAGGACACCACTGAAAGTAATAACGGCCTCCGAGAGCCGGATATTTAATCGTCAGGGTCGGTGTGATTTTATTAATTGTAGGAATACGAAGAGGAAGGATAATTTATAAATGAATTTAGATTTATTAATTTGACAATTTAACTGTTTTATTTATTGAATAAACCTTAAAAAGCCTTTTCTCGTATAAACCTTATAATTTTTGTAAACCGTATAACTTATAAGTGTTTTATCTTATAACCCTTATTTGTCAACTACATTCGATTAAATTAATTTATTTAAGCTAACTACCTTTGGCGATTACGCACACTGACACACTTAACTTTTAGACCTTAATAGCCAACTACCTTTGGCAAATATTAAAACAATTGATTTTGAGCTAACTACCCGTGGTAATTTCCTTACTAAATAACTATCCTTACTAACTAAATTTTAAAATGGCTTTGCCTTCGCGAAATTCTTAATTTACTCTAATTAAAATTTTTAATCTTGATCTTTTCACGCACACACTCACTCTTGTCCCCTGGACTTTATTACACACTCACTGGTTTTGAATATTTTTTCATCAATAAATAACTTAATTAATTTAGGATTTAAAATAATTATTAATTGATCATAACAATGCTAAGGTAAAACATGAATAATGGTCATTTTTTATATTTATATTGGAATTATATTGAAATTATACTAGGAAATAATGACTTATATGGATTTATTAATAAAGATTCTTTAATGCGCAAAAAAATAGAATATTTTGAAAAAAAAAAGTTTTTAAGATATGTTGATGTGACACTCAAATGTCAAAATGAAAATTTTTCAAATGAATTAATTTTTTGGACAATCATAAAAAATTGAAAAATCAACATTTTTAACTTCTTTTTCTTTCATTTGTTCTATTTTTAATAAAATTTAAAAAAAAAATAGACCTATAAAAAAAAAAAAAATTTATCATAACAATTTCAAAGTGTTGCGTAATTAGAAACTATATTTAAATTTAAATATAGTTTCACTTCCGCAGATAGAGGCAGCACCTACTGGCGCCTCGTTCATAAATTTAAACTTGATCATGCGCAACTCAGCGCATGCGCATCTCCGCTTTCCTGCTTCGTGTCGAGAAGACGGCCGCCATTATCTTTCGCATACGTACGTTCCACAAGTAACACGTGTTATAATTCATCGTTTTATTCTGCGCTCATCTCGAGTAATTAATCAAAACTATCAATTAATATCAATTAAGTGATCATTAAGCTCAACAAAAATATAAATATTTTTGTAATCGTGGGCACCAGAGCTCATTAATAAATTAATAAAAAACTCAAGCATTCAAGTGATCAACCACCACGTTTTTTCAAGAGGTTATTCCAACGGAAAATATTACAGGTGCTTATTTATTCCCTAAATAATTATATCAAGTGTTCATAAATATAAAAGACTCAATTTATCATTAATTAATTATCAACATGCTCAACATTTTTAATAATATAACAGTAAATTCTCGCTCGGTAGCCTCTGCAACCATGCTACCACGTGTTCATACAATAAATGCAATACAGTGCAATTTATTATAAACTCATAAATTAAATTAAGTTCAGTGATCAATAACATTATTAAACAATGAACTCAATTATTTATGTAATTTGTGCTATTACAAATAGCAATCCAAGTGTTCAATAATTTAACTTCGCTCGGTAACCTCTGAATTCATGTTACTTATTCTCATGACAATTTTGCGACCAACTCAGTGTTCAATTACACTCAAATTAATTATTTCAATTATTTACTCGAGATTAATTTTACTCTTTGCATTCATTTAATTACGTAATCATGAGCTCAAAAAATTAAACAGTCTTAATAAATTAAATCAACGATTTAATTTTGTAACCCAGTGACATTATGTGCTGTGACAAATAAAAATATTGTTATATTTTTTAATATGCGTATTTTTCCAACATCCCACCCACCAACCAGTCCTGGCATGTATTTATTTAATTATTATTACAACACAAAGTAAAACATCTAAAACAGTCATTTTTGAGATTTATAAATTAAAATTACGCTTTGAAACAATGACTTAAAGAAATTGATTAATAAAGATTCTTAAATACGCCAAAAAATAGAATATTCCGAAAAAAGAAAATTTAAGATATGTCGATTTTTCGATTTTTTACAGCCAAAAATAGATGGAGTCGCTAGTCTGAACAATTACCCAGTTTTTAGAATAATCTTTCGCTTGGTTCCACAATAAAAACCAAGTCACAATTACATAAATTTACTTGTTATTAATTAGCGGCACCTGAGTGTCGGCGTCTACTTCTTTTTTATTTTTTTTCCTTTTTGACTATCGTCCCAATTAAGCCACGTGCCAGTTACGGTTTTATTGTTTTCTTGACTTTTTTTTTCCTGATGGTTATTAGTTGGTTATAGGTGTTAGTACATTTAAGGTTTTAAGTATATTAGATGTTTATGTGGGTATTCTTGATGAACTTGTAGATGATATAAGCCACTGTGTATGAAAATAAATGGATAAGTAGTTGGACCGCAAATCTAAAACAAAATTATCAATAGCATTAAGCCTGTTAATTAATTTATCTCGCTCTTTCTTATTTATTAGCTGCAGTTCCACAACAAGTGTTCTGTGGTTTGTAAAAGCTCCCCACATTCAAATGCCTCTTCTACTAATATATTCATTCTAAATAGGTGCGCCATTGCGTGAGTATGACTGCTCTTAAGCCTATTTATAATTGTGATTTATTCCCTACCTAAACCCAGGCCATGGAACTAGGGTTTGACGCTGAATTTTCCAGTGAGCTCAAAGTGGCTTTTACCTTCGTTGTAACTTCTCATACCATCGATGGTGTTTTTACTGAGCTTCTGCTTGAAGTTCTCGTTCAAGTGCCTTGCCTCAAAATTAGCTATCACTTTGCTGCATTAACTTCTTCTGTTGATTTGGCCAGTCTATCTACCAGTTCGTTTTCCTCAATCCCCTTGTGAGCTGGACTCCAAACCAGCACTATATGCATTCCCATATCTTTAACCTTGTATAGATCTTCTCTGATTCCCATGATATCAGTTTCAGAGTTTTTTTTTGGCTCTCCTGGCCCCATAAGACTTGTTAGTGTTGACTGGGAGTCTGAACAAATTATCGCGCTTTTTATATTATCCTAGGCAATTTTATTAATTGCCATTTTTAAGGCCTGAGCCTCTGCTGCACTGATTGTATTATGCGGGTCCATACTGCTGCTGCTTGACTAGTTAATAGTTAGTCATGTTGCTACTGCTGAGACTCTGTTTGGTATTTTGGAGCCGTGTGTATAGAACTCTTCAAATCCTAGATATTTCTGTTCCAGTAACTGGTTCCATTCTGAGTTCGGGTTTTGATGTTAGGCTGTTGAATTTCCTGCATCCAGGTCTACATTATTCTCGTTAAATCTGGAGTTGTACTTCATCCGTGCAATAGATGGTACATCGTGTCTTGCAATTTTTCCCTGTAGTTCCTGTTCTGACGGTGTCTACTTTATTGATGGCTTCTACTCACTTCTCAACTAGGTCCGTCAGATCCAATCCTTCCGGTGATAAGTGTCGTTTCTCGTTCCGTCTTCCGTTTATAATTATTTACTCCCCGTATGACTTTGGACGCCTTCGGACTTCAGCCACTCCTACTTATCTTTAAGTGGGACTGTCGGATGATCACTTTCAATTATCATTTCTGGACGACCTTACCTACAGCCGCTATGAGTCCTAACTTTTTCGGGCAAAATACTACTACCACCTCAAGAAATAAAGAGACTCTGACCACAGTGGGCTAGGAAAATAGCCCTTTGTGGTACCAATATCCCAGCGCTGGTTAACATTGTTGCTCAGGATAAGTGGTGGAATGCAGCTTCTCCCCATACTCTATGTAAAGGGCCTTGTCCACTTGTTCTCTTTTGGGTTCCCAACAAGCTATTATCCGCTTGTTCATTTCCTGATAGATTTTCTACTTTGCGAGTTGTGAGACACTCTAATTATTCAAATTAAATTAAAGTTTAGAGCTGCTCGGGGTTTAGTCTTGTGGTTTGAAATTTTTCACTCATTGAATTAGCTCCATAACCCCATTCCACAATGTAAAAAATCACCAGGATAAGCCCAAATGGTGCATGTGTTAAAATTGGTGGTGTTAAATATTAACACCAAAAATGGTGTAAAAATGACGCCGCCACCGGTATTAAAAAAAATTCTCCGGTGTTAAAATAACGCCGCCGCTGGTGTAAATATTTTCGACTGATGTTGAAATAACACCGCTGCTGGTGTAGATTCTTTACCGGTGTTAAAATATTTTACTTTGTAAATATTTTTACTTACTCGATCACCATACTTGTTAATAAATGATATTTTTTATTAATTATCATAAAGAACTTACATTTTTTGTGTTTTATAATCTTTAAACTTAGAACTCCAAGCGGACGCAGTTTACCTCGCTTTTACACCAGTTCTACTCCGCTTTAATACTGGTATTTTTAACACTAGTGAATTACTCCTCCTGCACTGATGTAATTTCATTTTTACACCGGACGGAGTTAAAATGAGTCCATCTTTAACACCGCTCTTTTTACAGTGCATCCATGCATCCCCAAAACCTAAATAAGATATGATTGGATCGCTAGCTTGAAACAGAGTATTTGAGATTGAGTTGTTGACCTTTACGTCGCCAAACTCGTTTCCTAGTATCCATAGATGATTTAAAGCACTAAAAATTTAAAAATGATTTTAAAAGACTATATAAATACATAGGAAAAATACAAAGTTAATTTGTATCCTACTAGTTTATTTAAAAAAATGCTTAGATTATTCAAATATCTTTTCTGCTTCCTTTGCGAGTGGTCAGTTGATAAGGCCACTCTTTTTTAAGCGTCTTCGGCCAATGCTGACGGTGAACGGCAAGTATACCTCATCAATTTATGGTAGCAAGATTGATTGAAGCTTCATCTTTACGATCAGCTGTCTTCCGTGGACCCTTATTCATCATACTTTTTTTGTCTTCTTAGTTCCATTTTATATTGTAATTAAAAAATCTATCTCAATAACATGATAGGATCTCAATTTTCAACACAAATCGTGTTCTTAGTCATCTCACCTTAGTTACTTCACGGAAATATCTTAATTATGATTATTTGAATGAATTGAATTCATTCAAATAATCAAAATAAACAATTTGTTCCCAAATAAGAATGTATTCTTTGGTCATCTCAGTTGTCGTATAATAAAAATAAATTAACTCTTGTGTCAGAGTTGAAACCTTAGTTTAAAAATACTAAGCTTCTCGTTTTCACTTTGTAAGATATTTCACGAGTATTTATTAGTAATTATCGTGTCGATAGTGTGAATAATTAATTAGAAGCTAATGATTGAATAAAAGGTATAAGTCTTTACAAATTATAATTACTCAATCTTCAACTCGTCACTACTCAGTTATTTTTGTATTATTTTTTCAATAATGATTTTTCAACAACAACATACCATACTGAAATTTTACGAAAGTTATAACAAGAAATTCTATTCAATAACTGAATATATAAATTAAATGTGCCTAAAATAAGAACTATCACCATTAAATTAGTCTTTTATTTCACACTGAATTTCTCGTGAAACAATAATATTGTTGAGCTTATTCTCATAAAATTTATTTTATAGGTTATCAGCAGATGAAGATGACGAACTTTCGGGAGTTCAACCAAATGCTGTACCTTCTGAAGTTAGAGAATGGCTAACATCCACTTTTACAAGACAATTAGCAACTGTTAAACGTAAAAAAGATGATAAACCGAAATTTCGGTCAGTAGCTCAAGCAATTCGAGCTGGTATTTTTGTTGAAAGAATTTCTCGGAAGGTGAATAGTTATACTCTCATGCAGTTTCCTCCAGAAGTTTTGAAAGTTTTTAAGGTAAATGACAACCTAAAGCAATGCAAATTCATCTTGACGAATGCGAATGTTTTTTGCTTCACACATGTTTAAAAAAGTCCCAGCACAGAAAAGTGTCTCTCTAGGCCACCGAATATCTATATCATTCCTATATGCTTTTGAATCTAACTCATATTTTATCTTGATAGATTGTCCTTTAATTTTTTCTTTATCTAAGAGATAATATGTTAATCAGTTGTCTTATGCGCTAAGCTACATTAAGTATCAGTTTTCACAATATAATGCAGTGCCAAATTTAATTATTTTTGATGATTAATGAGGGCCTACACATGTGTTGAAAATTTAGGGTACTTTAACTTATTTCTTTAGATTAACTCAGTGAAACTTAGCGCAAAAGAAGATCCTATGCCTATCCCGCATAGCTTAATTCTAGAGAGAAGTATATCATAACCTTAACTTATGAATAAATTCCCGATAATTTAAATTTGTAAATGATTAATTAATAAATTAAATCACATCCAGATGTTCTTCCAGAATTAAGTCACTTTACAAATTTAATTACTTTAAACATGATTGCGTATCGACAATGTAATTGGCGGGCCAGCCCTAAAACGTCTTACTGGACGAACCCCTTGAGCTCTTCGAGCTCGAAAACATTGTTGTAGTCTACACATGTTCAAGCTCTTTAAGCTTAATAATACTCTTAAATACGTTGAATGTTCAAGCCCTTCGAGCTCAAAAAGAGTGATATCTCTTCGTATTCACCTTTGAAAATTTGAGAAATTTTAAATAATCAATAATAATTGCTTTATCAAGAAGCCAATAATAATTGTTCGTTCTGAGAAGCTCATCATGATTAGTTCTTGCACCAACAAACTAGTTTTCACCGCGTCAAACGCTTTTGAGAAGTCGAACAGTAGGAGCTCCGTCAGCATTCTCTTATTAGAGTTGAATCTGATGTCGTTCTTAACTTAAACAAAGCTATTTGTGTACTATGCTCCATCCTGAAGCCACACTCAAGAGGATCCAAGAGATGATGATCATGAATGTAATTAGTAATTTGTTAGAGATGATCCTTTCAACTTTACCAACTACCGGAAGTAGGGCTTTGGGGGGACAGTCTAAGGCACTAACGGGTGAAGCTACTTTATTTATTGACACGATGATTGCACGCTTTCAGGCCGCGGGAAAAATACAATTGTTGATAGATTTATTGAGACCCTTAGTGATATGCATAGTGACAATAGACATAGTATACACGATGATTTTCCTGGGGACGCTATCAACATCAGTAGCATCAGGGCTGAAGGTCAATAAAGCGCGCATAACCATCTCAGTAGTTGATGCACCGAGTATGAATCCGGACGATTACCTGGCTTGACAGCAGAACTTCAGGCAAAGTCGACATCGTTATTGACGATTTAGAGAACGAAAAAAAGCCAGATGTAGTTCACTAGCACCGACAGCTAGTCTCTTGAGTACATGACGTTAGAACAAGTCAAGGTTACGAAGCTCTTTTCACACTGCTAAACTGCTAAAACCATGGAGTCTACAGCAGTAGTATTAATTTATTGTAGCCTGAAAACAAGCGTGATGAGCACTCTTGGCTGCGTGGTAGGCTAGTAGGTTATACCTTTTTTTTCATTACGTTGGCAGTGGTGATACGAGACACGCAGGTGAAGTTCCAAGTGATGCAGGTCACTACAGATCTAAGTGCTGCAACTTTCGACGTTGAGGTAATACCTTAAACAGTTTCAGAGTAACGTAGATTAGAAAGTGCCCAGCACCAATAGGCTAATCAGTAATGGTGCCCATGCTGTCCACCATGCAAAAATCAAGCAGCGTTTCAGCATTTTGAGAAGTTATGTGCACCATGATCAACTAGTTTAAGATTTTTGCTGTTTATAAAAATTCTAAGATATTTCGCGTCAGCGCTAGGTTCAAGTTTATCGGGATTAAAATCACCTAATACTAGTGTGTGACTAAATCTATCTATGACAGCTAGATGGCTGACGCTAAGTTTACTGGAGTAGTAAATGAAGAAAGCGATGGGTGATGTATAATAACTACAACAAAGATAGTTAGTGAGCCTTGGTATTTAACTTGCATGTCGAAAATTCTGTTGATTGAGGTGGTTTGATCTAAATGATTTGAGACTTGAAGGTGACAGTTAAATGTCAAGATCTCCGATAGTATAAAGCAATGCCATCTCTTTGAATATCGCTATTATTTCTTTTGATATGATAGCCTTCGAGTTGAACCACTAAATCAGGAATGTTAAGACTCAGCCAGGTTTCTGTGATTGCGATAACGTATTGCAGAGGGTTGGACTCCAAGAACTGTCTTAAGACATCCATGTACACCTGCAATAAATTAGAATTGAGACAACAAACACGCAGGTCATAGTATGACACAATTTTAATAACCAGAATATTGAACATCAATTACAATATCTTCGTTACTGGAATTACATAATTATGCAAGGACTGTCCAATATGTAAATTGTGATTGAGAAGCAGGAAGTGCCTTAATCCTAGAGATATACTTTTAAGATGGAATAAGGTACACAAGTGATGTGTCTTCCTTTTTAGCAAAGACGGAAAAATGTTTAGTCTGCATACACTTATACCCAGATGATTTGAGATTTTTCTTAGCCTCGTTGAGTAGTTCGTAAAAGTTACCAAGTAGTAATTCAATTACATAGACCGTTAGGTTGACACTCCAAGACTAGACATGACGGTGAGTATCGTTGGCTTCTGACCCAAACCTTTTTTAAGGGGTGGATCTAATAGCATAGTTCATCTGCCACTCAAGTCATCCTCAACTCAACTGGAAGATTCTAATTTATCTTCATACTGATACCTACTGCATCAATGCAGGTACCTGAATAAAGATGTGTGCTACAACCAACTCTATTATGACTTTTTGAATGAATATCTGGCACTTTGTCTCAGGGAGCTTGCAATCAACTCATTTACTTTAACTGCGTCATATTGTTTGACCCATCATTGCAACTTACGAGAACAAATCACTACAACGAAACTTAGTGTAGTCTCCAATGTCTCAAAATCAACTACGGCTGGCATCTTACTGAACGTCATTCTTCATACAGGTCCAAAGCCAGCTAGATATAATCGACGTCTTGCTTGGTGTTCGTCAAGACCAGTTTATCTTTACCTTTTATCTTTAAGGCGATCACTTATGGGAAAAGACCCGTACTTATCAGTATAACCACTCCTTCAGCATACTGAAGATGAGGAATACCGATTCCATCTGGCAATCAAATCTATCACTCATGGAAGATACGTTGATAATATTTTTGGTGGTACAGATGACCTCAAAACTCTACAACTCCTTGCTTATCCACTCATTGGTCTTTGCAAAAAGGGGTGGCTTTCCATTCGAAAAATAGACAAGTTATTATCCAGGCATGCGCCAGATCAATCATGCGGAAGTAATTAAGACTCATCATTGTGATGATCCAGATGGTAGTACCAAAATCTTGAAACTCCACTGGCCAGCACAATCAAACTCATTTCATTTTGTCAGCAAGCCACCGAGATCAACCTCCAAGCTTACCAAGAGAATCATTCTATCATAAATAGCTCAAATCTTCAATTCACTTAGGTTTCTATCGCCTCTCATAGTTCGTCCAAAAGTATTAATGCATGAGCTTTGACTAGAGAAACGGCTGGGACACTCTATTGTCATGTAATATCCGGGAAAAATGGATTGAATTTATAAGAGAACTCACACATATCCTCAAATTATCCATTCCAAAAAGGATCAATCAATTCAGAAGCTCATCAATCTAAATCCATGGAATCTCAGACTCATTACACGTTGCAATAGTGACAGCTGTCCATATCAAGGTCCATTAAGAATCATCTGGTATAAAATTTACGCTTCTTTGTGCCAAAACTAAAGTAGTGCTGCTCAAACGTCTAACCATCCCGAGACTTGAATTTAGTGCGTCACTCTTTTCGGCTAAATTCATCTGCCATTATCAGAAAACACTCAATTTAACTCAAGTACAAACGCACTTATAAACTGACTCAGCAGTACCACTCACGTCGATCAACGCGCACCCATCACGTTAGAAGGACTTTGTCCGAAATCGAGTATAAATAATTCATGATCTTACTCCAACCGGCATGTGAAAATTCATATGGACTGACCGACCATGGCTACTCAAAAGCTTATCGTCCTGGTCAAAACAGAACTTCAGACTTGATGCATCAGGTTAATCAGAATAAAAACCTAGTCTTGCTCTTGTTACAACAATATTGCCACTATCCACTAACTGGCCATTACTAAATAAGTATAGCTAACTCACTCGTATGCTTAGAGTTACATTAATTTGCTTCAGACTACATGAGTTGATGAAAAATAAGCGACACTCATCACTTAGCAATCCAATTAACTCTGCTGCCACTGAGAACTTACCTATCAATCCAAGCACCCAGCAATTGTACCACGACATCTGCCATTCACTAAATTCATTATTTCTGATGCTCATAAGTGTACGTTACATAGTGGTACTCAACATAATGGCGTATGGTCGACAAAGTTTCTGGATCATTGAAGGAAGACAGCCATGATGAACTCAAATACGCAACTATATCACGTGTGCACGATATCGTGGTGAACGGGCTCAATAATTTATGGGCCAGCTACTATCAGCTTGACTCACTCTATCGAAAGCATTCATTCACACTTGAGTCCCCTCAATTTCCACCACCTGGTGACCAGTCGTATAAGATAGCAACGCTTTAGGTGTAAACGGTACGACAAATTATAGATCGTCAATTAATTAGATGACAATGAATAGGACAATCGATAATGATGATTTTACCCCGCTACGAATGCTTGTAGTTTTATTGAAATTTTTCTTCTAATTTTAAATTTTGTCAGCTACTTGGTATTTTCTAAGATTTTGTTATTTTTATAGAGTAATTTTTTATCTTTTGTAAAAAATGTTGAATGTGAATTTGGTGCGACTTTTCACAGAGAACTATTTTTCGTAATATATATTATATCTAATGTCGCAAGTTGTTGAAGGCGTTAGTAGTACAAACTATTGCAAGAAAAAATGTTTTTTTTTTTTTTTTTCATCAATTAGATTTTCTTCATTAGGAGTGTTGACGGTAAATGACAATATTAATTTGATTTTTCGGCCAACTATAATATTGTTTTTTCCGCTTCTATAGATTTGTGTATTTTAAAAGTGAAACTAATACCACTGTTGACACTCATTATGACCGTGAAGGCTTTTGAGGGGAAAAATTTAGACAATAAAAAGATAACTTATATTTCTAAGATATTCAAATATTAAATAATATGACTTTTCTGAAGTAATGTTGCAAATACTATGTTTTTACTACTGAATTACACTTATCCAAAAAATTAAAGGAACAAGAAAATTTTATAGAATTTTTAGCAATTTTTAGAAGTCTGTATTTTCGTGAAAAATGATCGTATCGAAAAAATAAAAAAAGCAAATTAAAGCTTGAGATCTCTTGTTTGAAGATCTTTCAGCCAAATAATTTTCTAAGCCACGGTTTTTGCGGAATCATAAGAAATAGGCCGAGACAAAATTTTTCTAAATTTTCCGGTTTTGTTTTTTAGGTCTACGGAGCCGGGAAAATTTTTTTCAAAAAAACCAATTCATGACTCGTTTAGGAAATTTATTCAGCTACAATTTGCTTTTTCTTGTTTCTCTGTACGACAATATGCTGCTGAGATATCAGCCTTCAAATGGAAAAGGATCCTTTTGTCTTTGATTATCGATATCTCAGCAACTAATGGTCGCACAGTAATTTAAAGGGCAGTTTGAGAAACTTGAATAAATGCCCTACAAGCTCTATTTTCGATTTCTTTGAAAAAAAATTTTTTTTCATCCTTAATATCAATTTGAAAAACCCACAAAAAATGGCCATTTTCTGGTTTTTTCGTCAACTCATCGCTACTTTGTAAATATCGATAAAAAAAATAATGTTGCCAGGTGATTTTACAGCTTAATGTACCCCCAAAAACCCTGGAAATTTTCAGATTGATCCATCAAACCGTTTGTCCGGACCGATTGCTTAAAGTTTTATAAAACAATTAAAGGAACAAGTTTTGTTCCTTAATTTGTGTAATCATTAACAAAATGAAAAAATTCATTTTTTTCGGATTTTCTTTCATTTTCACGTTAGTTATTCGGTAAATGTAAGGTAAAGAAAAAAAAAATTTTTTTTTTCAAAAAACGAGATAAAACAAGAGTTTTTTGACACTTTTTTTTTTTCGTTTTATTCGGGTTTTTTTTTTTTTTTTTTTTCGTTTTTTGAATAAAAAAATTTTTTTTTTCAAAAAACGAGATAAAACAAGAGTTTTTTGACACTTTTTTTTTTTACGTTTTATTCGGGTTTTTTTTTTTTTTTTCGTTTTTTGAAAAAAAAAATTTTTTTTTTCTTTACCTCACATTTACCGAATAACTAACGTGAAAATGAAAGAAAATCCGAAAAAAATGAATTTTTTCATTTTGTTAATGATTACACAAATTAAGGAACAACACTTGTTCCTTTAATTGTTTTATAAAACTTTAAGCAATCGGTCCGGACAAACGGTTCGATGGATCAATCTGAAAATTTCTAGGGTTTTTGGGGGTACATTAATCTGTAAAATCACCTGGCAACATTATTTTTTTTATCGATATTTACAAAGTAGCGATGAGTTGACGAAAAAACCAGAAAATGGCCATTTTTTGTGGGTTTTTCAAATTGATATTAAGGATGAAAAAAAATTTTTTTTCAAAGAAATCGAAAATAGAGCTTGTAGGGCATTTATTCAAGTTTCTCAAACTGCCCTTTAAATTACTGTGCGACCATTAGTTGCTGAGATATCGATAATCAAAGACAAAAGGATCCTTTTCCATTTGAAGGCTGATATCTCAGCAGCATATTGTCGTACAGAGAAACAAGAAAAAGCAAATTGTAGCTGAATAAATTTCCTAAACGAGTCATGAATTGGTTTTTTTGAAAAAAATTTTCCCGGCTCCGTAGACCTAAAAAACAAAACCGGAAAATTTAGAAAAATTTTGTCTCGGCCTATTTCTTATGATTCCGCAAAAACCGTGGCTTAGAAAATTGTTTGGCTGAAAGATCTTCAAACTAGAGATCTCAAGCTTTAATTTGCTTTTTTTATTTTTTCGATACGATCATTTTTCACGATAATACAGACTTCCAAAAATTGCTAAAAATTCTATAAAATTTTCTTGTTCCTTTAATTTTTTGGATAAGTGTATTTGAATAAAGTTATGAAATATTTTGATATCAAAACATCACAAGTGTGATTCTTACAGAATATAGACGATTGGTCATTCGACGCATTTTCTCTGGATGATGTGGCTCAAGGCTCACCTTTAAAGTTTATCGGATATTTTTTACTTAATCGCTACGGTTTAATTCGGAAATTCAAAATTCCACCTCAAGTGTTAGAGAACTTTCTGACCAAAATTGAAGAAGGGTACTGCCATCATAAAAATCCCTATCATAACAATCTTCACGCCACAGATGTCACACAAACTATGCATCATATTCTTTGTAAAATTGGACTCATGGTATGAAAAAAATTCCAATCACTATATATTTAACTTTTTCACAAAAAAATATATTGATAATTTCACTTAATTAACAATTTCTTTACATAGAGTTGGCTAACAGAACTCGAAATATTTGCCGCTTTAATCGCTGCAATCATCCATGACTATGAACATACTGGAACTACGAATAATTTTCACGTAATGGCTGGTAGTGATACAGCACTTTTGTATAATGACCGAGCAGTACTGGAAAATCATCATGTGTCAGCGACATTTCGGTAGGCTATTTATGAGTTTAGCATTCGATAAGTCATTTTGTTTTTTATTCAATTTACTACCAACTTACACACTTGTCAGCATTATTGGAGAAATAATTTTTCTTTTGTAATTTCTTACAAAATGTAGTACAATATCAGATTTAGAATAAACGTCCCGATAAAAAATGTTTAGATCCAAGCATATATGATTGGATCCAAACAGTCAGATATGCCGGGATCCAAATTTTGGCGCGATCCAAGCGGATCCAAACAGATCTGACAATATCCAAAGAGATCTCACTATATCTAAGTATACCCAAACAGATCTTAAAATATATCCAGAGAGATCCAAACTGATCTCACTATATCCACAAATATATAAGTGTATCCAAGCAGATCTGCGTAAATGTCGATCTTTAAATAAATCTACATAGATTGAAGCATATATATCTAAAGAAGCTTCGCTACATTCTAATGAATGCATGTATAAATATATTATACTTTTGACTATTCTAAAAACAATATCTACTCACATCATGAATCTTATTGCTAATACCTCTTAATGGTTTTGATGAACCTATATATAAGATATATCAAAAGTCAATTGATATTTAAGTCAAAAAAAAAAAAAATAGATGAATGCTTCGGAAGCATTGATCAAACTGATTTACTTTATTTATTCATTGCAACATCAAGTATAAGTTTTAAGTAACGTATATATCAAAATCAGTAAGAAAAAAAATTTTTAATTTTCGTATACAATTCAGATATTCGTGTATAATTAGATAGAAAAAACTCTATATTTAATATCTTATTCGCAGTAGAACCCCGACAGCTCGACGATTCAGGAGCCTTACCTGTATTTAAATATTATTGGATCCGACCAAATATGACTACATATAAACACTTATTTTTGGATATAGTCAAAAATTCTTGAATATATGTATATCTGCTTGGATATGAATTATTTTTCCATCTATATACTCACATACATACAGTTGCGTCTGAGCAGATATAACTTTATGTACTTGCATATGCTCTGATATAAGCATATGTGCTAGGATATCGATTTTTATATCTGCTTATATATAGTTAGATCTCAGCAGATATACTTATATATACTTGGATATATGTATATCTACTTGAATATCAATCTTAATACATCTCTATATCTGTTAATATATGATTAGATCTGAGCAGATATATTTATATATGCTTATATCTAGCAAGATCAAATATTTGGATATAAACAGATGTAACGAGATTCAGACGTATCTAGTTGGATCCAAACGTTTTTTATCGGGGTTATTTGTTTGCGACCATTAATGTCTCAATTTCGTTAGATCAAATTCAGCAAAAGTGAATGCGAAGTGAATCGTCTTTATTGTACTTCTAGGCTTTAAAATGTCATGATGTAACCAATTCGAACTTATAAGATATTTTATAGAATATACTGCTATCAGAAGTAGATATGAAATAATCTTTTGGCAACATGATAAAACTGACATGGAGTCTGAAATTCAAGTCTTAGAACCGTTTTAATATGAGGTCTCCATCAATCATAGATCACTGACTTTAGTTAGCAACATATGCACACGAATTGATTGATTCTTTTGAGAATAATACTTCTTATGTTAACAAACTATATTAAGATTGAGAAAATATTATCTTTAATTAATTTATGCATTGAATATTTAGTGTATTAATATGATTAGTTAAATTTTATCTGACAGTCAGACTGGAAAGACGATTTTAAAAGTCAGATACTCATTAAATCGGTAAAAATGAATCAACATGGATTTACGCTTATTTTATCAGTTTTAACGTGCACTATACAGTGCAACCAATTTTCTTAATTAGAGATTTATTTTAGTAATTAGCTATTGAACAGAAGTTTTAGTTATTTTCAAAGCATTAAAATCCCCTAAAACCCTTGCCAATTTTTGGGCACAGTAAAAAAATCATGAATCGGTCGAAAAGTCGGTAGCACGTCTGTTCACCCGCGTACAAATCACCCGCGACATTTCACCCGACGACAATACACCCCCAAAAAATATACCCTCAGACCAAATCACCCGTGACAATTTACCCGCGACAATACACCCGCAAATGAAATCAATCGTAAAATCCCACTGTTTTTAAATCGACATTTCATGCCATCTATCGGTCAATATTGTTCTTAATTATCGTGGATACATCCCGTATGTCATTGTGAAACACCTTAATTTTTAATATATTTCGTGCTATCAGACTAAAGTACTATATTATAAAGCAAAACTTGTGATCAAAAATCATAACTAAAGTTATATATAAAGTGTTGTCAGTTATTAATTTAAAAATGCTATTGAAATTTATCAAATCCCAACGAGGAAAAAATTTATTAATACATGAAGGATACGTTTATACCTGTAAAAGTTTAAATAAAAAAAGTGTGACTTGGCGTTGTAATGAACACAGCGGAAAATTTGCTTGTTCTGTTATTGTTCATACGACAACCGATGATAAAAATGGTAAATTAATATTTTCCGATATTTTATTAACGTTTCATATTTCGATAGATTATAAAATATAATCTAATTTAATAGGAAATATTATTGGAGAACCTCCGGTACATGATCATCCCGCCGATTTAGTCGATGTGAAAGCCAAGCGTATTCGAACAAATTTGAAACGTCGTGCCGTCAATGATGATGTCGGACCAATTGCTATCATAGATAATGTCGTCAAAAATATTAAGTCACCTGTTACTGCTCGTTTGGGTTCAGTCGCATCTATGCAGCGTACGATACAACGCGCTCGACAAGGAAAAGTGCCCAACGTTAAAGAAACGGTGCTTGCTGATTTTACTGTACCTGACGAGTTACGCTGTACTTCCAAAAACGAACCATTTTTGCTCTATGATAGCGGGAGTCGTCGGAATCGCTATTTGGTATTTTCAACTGACGCTAATTTGAAAAAATTAAGTGAATGTGAAATTCGGTGTGGAGATGGGACATTTCGTACTGTTCCGGCCATTTTTCAACAGATGTATTCTATACATGGGCTGTCGGTGAACATACATTACCATTTGTTTATGTTTTGTCATCCAGTAAATCTAAATCAGTTTATCTAGGGATTTTACGAAAGATAAAGGAATTTCTTCCTGGTGTCATTAAATTGCGACGTATGTTAACTGACTTTGAGTCAGCGTATATGAATGCATTTAAAGAAGTTTTTCCTGGTGTGAATATAACCGGCTGCTTATTCCATCATACGCAATGTATTTGGCGTCATGTTCAAGCCCAAGGGCTACAAGCTCAATACAATACTACGCTTATTCTATCTGAAAATATTCGAATGCTAATGGCTTTATCGTTTGTCCCAGTTGATGATGTAATTCTAGCATATGAAGAACTTGTTACTAGTCAATATTTCGTTGATAATGATGAAATATTATCAGGATTATTAGACTACTATGAATCAACATGGATTGGAATAAAGAAACGGAATGGAAAGACCCGCTCTTCACCGTTATTCGATATTAAAATTTGGAATTGTTATTTAAGTGTGATTAATGATGAAATTAGGTCAAATAATGGAATGGAAGGTTGGCATCATTCATTTAATGAATTGATTCGGGTCAATCATGCTAATATTAGTAAATTCATTAATGTATTGAAAACCCAACAAAATATTGTTGAGCTCAAACTGTTGCAATTACGTACTGGTTTATTGTTACCAAAGAAACGCCGAGTATATCAGAATTATAATAATCGTTTGAAAAATATCGTTATGTCTTATAATGCTGATGAGAAATTGCAATATCTTAAAAATATTGCTCGTGTTTTGAAGGTATAATCTTATTAAGAAAATTATGTTAAATTAAATTACTGAATTAAATAATAATAAAAACTATCTATATTTCTCGTGATATATTATGTAGGTAAAATACAAATAAATCTATTTTCAACTGTATAATTACAGCATTATATATATTGTTTACCTGATATTTACCTTATCAGTTCCATTATCATTCGTAAATTTAATTGTCAAAAAGATGTCGTGGGTGAACTGGTCCTCGGGTTTAATGTCGCGGGTGAAATGGTCCTCGGGTGAAATGTCGCGGGTGAATTGGTCCTCGGGTGAAACGTCGCGGGTGAAATGTCGCGGGTGAAACGTCGCGGGTGAATTGTCGTCGGGTGATTTGTTACGTAACCGAAAAGTCGACAATTCTCAGATAAATTATGCTACTAAAAAAAGACCTATATTTACGATTCAATTGTAGTTATTATACGATACATAACTTGTTTGCTTGTATAGATTTTGCGCGACACAATGGTGATTGATTGACTATGAAAATGACTTCCGATAGATACCATTTTATAGTTCTATTTTCGTTATCATGATATATTTCGTTCGAAAAAAAATCAACTCATCGTGATGAGTTCACTGTAATTTTTTGTCACTAAGCTGTGGTTTATACGGTAATTTACGGAATGTTGACAGTGACTTGATTGTCAATCAACGGTGGCTCACTAAAAACCAAGGCATATGCACCGCTATGTTTTCTCCGCAGCACACTACTTGAAAATATTAAGTAATCTTAAACGATATAATATTTATTAGTTAAAATAACAAACCTCTATAATTACTTTGTGTCAAACTGATGTCTACCAAAAATATACAAGGAGACATTGAGCCATGAAAATATAAGGAATTACTTTGATCAGAAACTTAATCACCCGTGTAAATACCCGTTGATATATTAGTCGAGAGCAAAGGACAAGATGTCTCGAGAACGAGGCTCGCTAACTTACGGCTTACGTAAAGCATATGCACTGGTTACTATAAAATATGTATAACGGAATCGAGAACTAGACTTAACCTTCATTTACGTATGCATTGATTTGACACATAAATAAATACCTGGTGTAACCAATATTAACATTACTTAAAAAAACTGAAAATTTACAAATATACGACCAGAAGCAGCAACTCAATAATATCAATTTTCCATTGTTTAAAGCAGTTATAAATTCTATACCAAACGTCTGTATCCTGCAACGCAAGAACCAAGAGTGAATTATCTTCCGAAATGTTGATTCTAGTTACTGAAAGCAAAGTATACCAACGGCGTAGCTCCAAGGAAAATTGCAGGGCTATTTGTCACTGTGATCCACTTCCCTCACAGAAATTACGCCACATAGGCTAAACTAACAGATCTTACTGCTTCATCTCAATTTTTGATATTTCTTCTGTAGCGTCTCATCGCCTTCCTCGGTTCCATCCAGTGTTGCCAACTCTTATAAATTCAGGTCACTAGACTTAATATCAAAAGTCGCCAGATAGTCGCTAAAACTGATTCTATTAGGAGCGGACTCAGGATTTTGTTCTGGGAGAGGCATAAGAGGCTAGCGGCGGTAGTTAAATTATAATTTAAATACATATAAAAATACTAATCTTTATTGGAATATATTACCATCAATGTTACAATCACATAAATTGTTTTTCAATGTCAAATTGCCAGAAATACTACAAACGCATGCAATAGCGTTTGTAATAGAAAATAAAAAAAAATTATAATTAGATTAAGAAATACATAAAAATAAATATACAATAAAATAAGTAAATCAGTTATTCATCGTCGTCACTTGATAACTCAAATAATTCTCTAGTCTCATGCTAATTGAACACAGCCGCTGTTGAAGTAGAGAATTGAATGTCACTCATAAGTTGATGTTGCAGATTAAGGTTTTTTGTTATAAAAGAATACCTTTTGTTAGTTCCGATAAGTTGCAGGACTTCTGACGGTATTTCAAAAGATGCGCAATCTTTGCTTTGTTATTGCAACTGATCTCTTTACAGGATCAACGCATTAATAGTTTTTACCAACAATCTATTGAGTTGTTTTGTTTTTATGATATTCATAGAACTGAATACTCTTTTGACTTCAGCATTTGAGTGTGGTAATGATAGTATAGTAATTGCCAGTTGTGAAATCAGAAAAAATGGATTCTCTCCAGCGGCATTTTTAAACCGCGAAACCTCACTCCAAAACCGAATAGTATTAATAGTCTTTTCCCACTTAATGAAGTTAATACTATGCCATTCTTGCAGCATATCGTCTATGAAAACTCTACTCAATCCCAGTTCTTTGGCTACATCAGCTATTGCATTATTTTTAATTACTTTTAATGTTTTTTCAACATTTAACTTTTACATTTTTTTTAGGATAGTGACGTTACTTGGTAGTCTTTGCTAAATATCTTTTATGAGTTTCAAACTTAATTCAATGCACCTCTTCTTTAAATAAATTTTATTTTCTTGAGATAAACGTGACTCCGACAATATTTGTTCAAACGTATCTCCAAGGTGTGGATTTGCGTACATACATTCGTTTGGAACTGGCGCTGTCAACAAATTAATAGTTGGAAAAACGATGTTTTTTCCGAGTGACTGTATGAGAAAGACTTGAGTGTCTAGTAATTATTTGGGGTCATTGTCTTCTCCTTCTAATAGTTTTAGTGCTACTTCTACGTCTTTTAAAGTATAGTTAAGGTAAAGCATGCAGAGTTGATTTGAATTGTCACAATACATCTTGTACAAAAGATCAGCTGTGTAGCAATTATCATGAACCATTGAAAGTGAAAAAGGTAGCTTTAGTTCTTCCCACTGCTCCAAAACCCTACAAACAGCTGGCTTAATTGACAGCCAACGGATTGCATGGATTTTCAATACTTTTAGAGGCTGTTTTCCACAATTTATCGTGTCATAATTCTTTTTATATTCTTCTTGTCTTTTAAGTGAAATGAAAAACCAATTGTAAGTTTCCTGGACAAGAAACTCTATGTTTCTAAGTATGGTTTTTACTGAGGCATGTAAAACCGTAAATTGTAGAGAATGACATACGCAGCGAATTAACATCGAATTTCTTACACCATGCTCTCTCTTGAGTAGTTCAACAATACCACTATTGACTCCCACCATCACAGAAACATTATCTGTATCAATCCCTACCATATTAGCGATCGAGATGTTAAGATTTTTCAAAAAATTAACAAGGAGAGCAACCAGATTTTTTGCATCTACAGTTTCTACTAAAGCAAGCTTGAGAAATGCTGATACCCTAATAACCACTTTAGCTTGAAATTGACGGTAATTTGATGTTGAAATTTCATGGAATTTTCTGCCCGAATTCGCCGACATATCGACAGCAAAAGTTGAAAATAAAAATTTCGGTTAATTTTTCATCAATTTGAAGGTAACTTTTTACAAAAAAAAAAACAAAAACTGTCTATCGGGTGACCCTACGGACCAACCCCAAAACTTCCCGCTGTTTTCCAGCTCTTTGAGCTTGAAAACATTGTTGTGAATGCATTGTAGAGCTCGAAGAGCTCGAAAATACTTTTGTATGCAATTGTTTTCGAAAAAAATCGTTTTTTAGAATTTCTTTCTCTTACGACGTCTCACGAACAAATTAACCGATATTGATGGTCGAGGTGGCATTCGGCGTATTTTATTAAGTTCCAAAGCTGATCATATTTTGGAATTGCTTGGTTACGTTGTTTCGAAGGTATTCGCAAATAACTGATTTTTACTATTTCTTTCTCCCGCGATATGTATTAGACAAATGAGCTGATTTCGATGGTTGAGGTGATAAGCGACGCGTTTCAATAAATTCTCAAGCTGATTAGATTTCGGAATTTTTGGTTGAGCTCTTTCGAAGATACTCTCAAAAAAAACGTTTTTTACCATTTCTTTCTCCCGCGATAACTCTCGAACGAATTATCCAAATGAGATGGCTAAGGCGGCAATAGACGCGTTTTATTAAGTTCTAGAACTGTGAAGAATTTGGAGTCGATCGTATAAGTCACTATGAGAAATCAATAAATAACTAAAAAAAGAAAATTTTTTTTTTTCGTAATTTGCCAATATCTTCGAGGCTACTCAAGCAAATAATCTGAAATTTTCAGGAAAATTGAGGGCCAACAAGCCCTTTCAATTGTCGCCTTAACCATCCAAATCGGTTCATTAGTTAATAAGTGATAAAGAGTTTACATACATACATACACACAGGTGCATACAGACACTCGGAATCATTCTAAAAATAGTCAGAATAGCTTCCTTGGACCTCAAAACGTCGACATCTGATGAAATTTTGATTTTCGCAAATCGGGGTGAAAATAATTACTTCCCAAATTTTTTGAAAATCGACTATTTTCTTACCGGAAAATTAAATAGGCGGTCATGATCATTCTTACCATTTGAGAGGGTAGGCAAATTTATTCATAAAATAGTCTACAATTTGAGGGTGAACGAATACTTAACAATTTCTTAAGTCAAATTAGCAATAAATTGACATAAAATTTGCCTGAAAGTAGACATCTTTTTTTTAGTCTTCTAAAGTGAATTTGCATTCTAACTCGGGTAGTAAATTTACGTCTTATTTAATAGCAAGTTGGATACGAATTGTCGTAAAAAATGGAAATGTCCGAAGTTGACGGAAATTTGATGAAAAATTGAACGAAACTTTTATAAGTAAGCATTTACTCAAGAAAACTGTGCTATTAGGGTACGATGGTTTGGTTTTTTACACTATAGTACCGTATAACGATTTCCAGTGTTTTTGAAACTGTAAGACCCATGGATTCATCTATAAGTACACTGTATTTTTGGTTAACTATATCTTCAACCAATGATGGCATAAAATATGGAGCCAAAACTTCAGTTATAATGTGAGTACACTTCGCACGAGGGAATTGTATGTTTGAAGCGGACTCATCACTGGAAAATACCTTTTTACACAATACGCCTAAATAATCCACAGCTAAAATTGAACAATGTTTAGCAATAAATTAAAAAAGGACTCCCTCCGCTCTGCTTGATATTCTAACCGTAGTTTTTGGCACAATTTTTACAGGTAAAATGGCCTGTGTTCAATTTAAATTCATGTTTTGATTATGCTTATTAGTATTCGAATGTATTCTAATGTTTCTCAATTTAGCATAAAACTCTGTTACACATATTTGACATTTTGCTTTAGATGAGTCTGCTATGACTGGTTTTAGCCATCCCTTGAATTCAGATTTTGCTCTCCATGTATCTCGATATTTTTGTACATATTGCTTCTTTTGAAGAGGTTAATTCAAGATTTAAGCTATCTCAACACACATTTAAGCACTTCATAATCACTTAAAATAAATTAAAAACTGAGCAAGTGAGAGGTTATAAAACGATCAGTTTCAATCGAATCAGTCGATATCAATCCAATTGTTCAGTCAGTTTCTAAAACATAATTCGGGAATTCCTTGACCGCATTGCTCGTGTGCTATTACTGGTAAAAATAATTTAATTATCAGTTAACACTTCGAAAAACGAAATATTGTTGGACCGTCATTTTTATTTTCGGTCAGGAAACGGTCATAAGACCGTCACATAATTTAAAAAAAATTCTGTAATGCTGGAATGACCATTACGTTTCAAACGCTCAGAAAGTTTGTCATTCGCATCTATATAAACGTTTCTGACAGAATTTTTTAATAAAGTATTTTTGAAGAATTGATGCAAAATTTACGGTCACGTTAAAAACCGTCATGAATTAGGTCATTGCATCTATATAGCCGTTTTTGATGAAAATTTTCAATTATAATTTAGTCTCAAATAAAACTTATAGAAGAAATCGATCATTGTATTACTTAAATTTACCAAGATATTTTAGTTTAAGCTTGTTCAAGTAATCATTTTAAAGTCGAATTGAAACAATTTTTTCATGTACCATTTTAAAATTATCTTTTAAAATAACTTTCAACAATTAAATAATACAATAAATATGAAATGACATAAGTCATATTATTATTATCACAAAAGCTTTTTTATTTAATAGTTATTATTATATCTTTAAGTTTAAGATTCCATATAGCTTCATACCCGAGAAAAACGAATTATATATGGTCATATATAGATCATATATGTTCATATATGGGACATATACAACAATGCAAAGGAATATATAATTTTTGATTGTTTCTATTTATGGATATAAATAACTATATATAGGTATTTATAATAATATATGGTCATACATAAAAGTAATCATAAAAATTTTATGCATCTCAAATTCAAAATATGACCATATATAACTATATATAGGCATATATAATAATATATGGTCATACATAAAAGTGGACATAAAAATGTCATACATCTCGATATCATACGCATCGAATGTCAATCAACCAATTTTTACTATGATAACAATAATCAATCAACCAATATCATTATATTTTACTTTTTCGAAAGTGAGTATACTTTTTCAATCCTAAGTTGCACAACTAAACTTCGTTGTAACTGTCGGTCGCATAGCTTAGTCGTCAAAGCGTCGGTCTCTCGCACGGAAGTTCCGTGGTTCGAATCCTACTGAAGCGGGTGCGGTCATTAATAAGTCTAGCGTTTTTTCTCAGAATTAAAAAATTCCAATTCGATTAGGAATTCAATTATCCACAGATCTGATAATCTCTGCATTGCCAAAATAATTTAAAAAAAAAAAAAAAAAAAAACATTTATTTAAATTTTAGTTAAAATTTCTATACATAGTCATATCAAGTCATATATGGCCATATCAAGCTAAATATAGTCATATCAAACTATATATGCCCATATATCGCCAATTTCCATATATGGCCATATATGTAGCATTTACATATGGCCATATATAAATCGTTTTTCCCGGGTATTGAAGGTTAATAACGATATCTTTTTTTTAAATAAATAACATTTTGTAACTTTTTAGAGAATATTTGTATCAATTTTAATTATCATTATTATTATTATTTATTTATTTTATTGACCATATGGTCGAAACTACTTGCGGCCATCCAAAAAACAGTACAATAATTACAATGTATAGCATATAGTAAAACATAAAATATAATAGACCTTAAATATATTAATCTTAAAATTTAAACTTATTGATAATATGACAATGTAACCATATAACGCTCAATCATCAAAATGATACTAAATAATCTATTTACAGCATTAGTTGAAACATTAGCTCACGATTCTTTTAATTATTTAAACCATTGCATAAAATATATTATCTTAATTTAACTTTTAATCATTAAATATTAGTATTTATATATTCACTAGATGGCAGCATTTTCGCTTGCTCGGTCCTTCATTTATGTCATTTACGAAACGGTCATGTGAAGGTCCTGTGATCGCCGGATGACTGGAAAAAATGTCAATGACGAAACCGCTCGCATCTCTATGTTCGACATTTAGTGCCTATAATCGGCAGCTAAAAATATTGAATAAGATACGGCTGGTAAAAAAGATACCTAATCGTTCTAAAAGTGACGTCATTAATGGATCAAAAAATATTTTTTGGTTACATGTACGATAGCAAATGATATCGAAGTAACTCATCGAGCCATATCGTGACAAAATTTATCATCATATTAATTCGTACACTTATAGACTTCTCTGTCATTTTCAACAAATACTTAAAACATTCTTACCAAATAAATAAACGTGGATTTATAACCTGCCATTTATAGGCACTAATTGTAGTAAATTTCAGATATCTGTCACAAAAACTAATGCATTTATCTAGTACAATCGAGTCTAAGACACTTGTGTATTGGTACCTTCACCTTCGGCTCGGGCACCAATCTTCACACCTCGCGCCTTAAACACGATCGCACTCGATAGATCAACTACTATTACTATTACTCAATATTACATATAGTTTTTGTCAATTCGGAAAAATAAATAAAGTTAAAAAATTCAAAATTTCAAGTTAACATTGGGCGTGTTTGGCTGAACTAAGTCCTGAGTAAACGTAGTAAGATTTTGTATAGTAAAAGCATATTTGATATACTAAATCTTACTAGGTCCTTAGTAAATTTGCTCAAGACTTAGTTCGGCTGAACATGCCCATTGATAAGTTTTTGATGATAATACACTAGTACGTAGTGCGTTCTTCTATAATCAGCAAAATTGTTGCTATAGGAACAGTGGATCAGGTTTACTAAATTTTTTAAATACTAACCAGGTACTGAGGTTAGATTCCCCTGATAGCCACCCTAACCGTAAGTTAACTACGTGCTACTGGAGAGCAAGCAGTTACCTATAACTTAACAGTAAATTGCCTGTTAACTTGAATTCAATTTGACTACAAGTGTTACTGTTAGACAATGACGTTAAGTTGATTGAAAGTTTCACTTCAAATTAACGGCAAATTTTTTTATCAAGTTACATTCAAGCTACTGCCGTATTCTGAAGCCAACTTAAAGGAAGGTATTATTTCGCCAAGCTTGCCGGAAACTTTCTCGTTTAGCAAACCGAAAATGTTTCACTGTAGAACTTGCTGAATAAGGTGAGGCTATCAGGATAGTTAAAGATGAGTTAGATTAGTATACCTTACTAAGAAACATCTATTCTGTTTGTGCATCTTAAATTTGGCGTACAAGTCGCTTTCCATGTATATATTTTTCTTCAAGCTTTAAATAAAAATTATACATTCAAATTCTACATGTTAGTTGATTTTTTTAATCCAAATCTTAAATTAGAACAATCCTGAAGTTAGCAGACAATTAAAAACTTCCGGATTTTTTTTTTTTTTTTTTTTTTTCAAAAAAAAAGAAACTAAAAATATGCACTTGTAGAAAATTAAAGAAACTACAGGTGCAATTTTTTTAATATTTGATTGTTTTTGAATTTATCATTTAAAAAAAAAATTCAGAAATTATTAGACGTCGGCTAACTTCAGTATTATGATACTGAATTTATGAATTTATGAATTAGACGATTTTTGAACGCTCTCAAAAAATTGATTATTTAACTAGAGCTAAGTTTTAAAAAAAGTAAATTTAATACTTAAATTAAAAAAAAAAAATTGATATTTTTTTTAATAGCTGAAACTACAGCACAAATGAATGCAATTTTAATTAATATTAAGTATGAATTTGGCGCACAAGCACGATTCAAATCAATGTCCCCGATTGTATATCTCTTGATACTATATAATTCTGTGTCCTGTTAACAAAAAACGTACTTATTAAAAGCCTTAAAATTGTTTTGATTTGTACTCCAAAAGTCGTCAAATAAGTCGCTAAAACATTCTTGTCGTCAAATCTTATTTTTTTTGCTAAGACTTAAACGAAAGTCATTACTTCTAGCGATAATGTCGCTAAATTGGCAACACTGGTTCCATCCGACGGTACTCTCGACAGTGCATCTGTGACTTTGTTGAGGCTACTTTCTGTAAACAATATCAAAATTAATTTTTGTAAGTAAAGTGACCACCTTACCAGTCTTTCCGCTGGATTTTCGATTGATTTTAGCCATTTAAAAGATTGATGGTCAGTTATTACTTTAACTTGACAGCCTTTCAAGTAGTGACACATCTTTAGGATACTGCAGACCATAGCTTGACATTTCTTCGCCGTGGCTGAGTAGTTTATCTCATGCTTGTTCAGAGCTCGACGGGCATACGCAATTATGTACTAATTTGTAATCGTTCTTGCTATCTTGTTGGGGAAGTATTGCACTCAATCCTTGATGACTGGCGTCAGTCTATAAATCAAAAAGTAAAGAGTAATTAAGTGGCAGCAGTACTGGTGCTGACATTCAAGCTTCTTTCAGGTTCTCAAATGCATCTTATGTCCAATAATTCTGTCTAAATTCTATGGAAACGTTGCCGGTCCACAGTGTAGTCCAAACGTTAACTTTTTAAGCAGGAATAACCCTCGGTTTGGCACTAAAAAAGCTGTATTCTCTTCAATTGATTCTTCTAGTAGTATCTGCCAATATCCAATTTTAGAGTTTACGGTTGAAAAATAATTAGAGTTACTCAACTTGTTCAGTGTGGCTTGTACTTGTGATAATGAATATGCATCTTTAGTTGTCACCACATTTGCTCTTCGGGAATCAATACCAACTCAATATTTTTTATTTTTCTTTTTTATCAGCACCGCTAACGATGTTCAGAGGCTATTAGATGGCTCCATAACATCTTCTTCAATCATACTATTAATGTCTTCATCCAAGATAGCTTGCGTTGCCGGGTTTTTCGGTGAATACCGAAATTTAACAGGGTTCGTAGTTTTTAACTTGACTTTATATTTAATGAGATTCGAGGATCTGGCTGCTTTATTGCCCCGTTTGATCTCCTACTTGATCCTTTTCAACATACATTTCATTATTTCTTCTTATTTTTCACCCACCTGTTCCTCTCCTTCCGATTCTTTGGGATCCTTGCTGTCTGACTCATTTTTCCCACTACTTTCATTCTACATTATGTAACCTCCTGACTATCTAGTTGTTTTCTAAGGTTGTTTTTATTGAAACTTAAAACTTTAACAAGTTAATATGTCCAGGTTAATTATCATTGACTTTGCAATCATTGGCGAGGTATGAAACTGACAAATTCTTTTATAACCTCCAATCTCGACTACTAGCAGAACGTAGTCAGTAATGGGTAGAAGACTGCCATCTGCCTGGGTGGATGCATAACTATATTTTACCTTTTATTTTGACATTTGTGTAACTTCGATCATCCAGCCCTTGGAAGTAGTGATTTCTAGCTTTCACATGTCATCTACTGTTGATTGACTATTAGTAGTCCTAGGTTGTCCAGTCGTCACATATTCTGACGACTCTGCTGCTTCTGTTGCTTCTATACCACTCGCCCCTGAAAATTGTTCTGTGGTGTTGCTGTTGATTAAAAGATTCTGCCACCAATGTGTTGTCGCTGTTGAGGCATGACAGCCTGGGCGTCGTTCCTGCCGGGTTCTTGCCAGTTTTCCGTCCTCGGGCACGTGCGATTTCTCGAAAATACATCAACATCTGATATAAAATTTCTTCCATGGGTTCTGGCAATGATAACTGTAATGGCATTTCTACCTGCAACGCTAGCATGATTCCCCTGGAACAAAGGGTTGGCTGATTGAGCTGAATTACTCAGACTTCTTTTTCTGTGTGGGCTTGTAAACAACATCTTGCTTTAATGCGTTATGAATTTGTGATGGTGGTTTATAGGCTTGCTCTTGAGCCAAAACCCTTTCATAGTGATTCATGAGTCAAATGAGGTCTTGTGCATTGTTTACGTCACTCCGTCTTATGTAGTGTTTAGAGTTCGGCTTTGAATTATAATACAATCTATCTTATTTGTTGTATTCACCCATCTGCTCATAGAGATTCATCGCTGTTTGTAGTTCAGTGATAAATTCTTTGGCCTTTTTTAAGGTCCCTAAGTGCGGTGCTTAATTTTTTCATCCCACCTTACGATGATGTCGACTGGCAAGTAGAACTTTTTCAGCCGGTCCACGAAGTCCTCTCAATTTCTCCCACTCAGTTTATTATTCCTATTTCACAGAAGCTCATTGTCTTTCAGCAACAATGCTATACATACAAAAAGTTGATCGATTCACTTGGTCTGTAATGTTGGCTTCTTGCGAATAGTATCCTAGGGGTCTTCTTGCTTGTGGTAGATGATCATATTCTCAACTCGGTCTCCTTTCTTTGTTTGGGTCTTGCACTTGGTTAATCGCACGACCCTGTGCCCTATCTAGCTTGATTTATTCTTGTAGTCTGGTCAGTTGTGCCCTTAGCCCATTAATTTGACCATGTTGCTGTTGTTACTCATATCCCCGCAGTTTCTCTCTCTCTCCCTCTTTCTTGTTTTGTTCAGCGGATTTGCTCTGTTAGTCGCCTTTACTCTGCCTCCTCTGCTTTTCAAGCTAACTACCGTTGACGTTCTGTTACGTGTTCTGTCGTCCATTGCTGTTGTTATGTTACTTGAAACTGTACTATCAGTCACTGCGTTGCCTCGAGTTTTGTTTCCAATGCCTATCTTTGAATTCTTTCGACCTCTGTTTTCGAAGTTGCTCAAAAAATAGCATGTTTAATAGTTCCTCATAAGCTGTAGCAACGGCTGGATTCTATTGGTCATTCTCTCTGCGTTAAAGTATCCAGACCCAACCTACTGCTTGCCTTGCAAAGGTCGCATTGCTGGTTATGTTCTGGCTTCGAAAGCTCGTTGGTGCCACCTCACTGAGTATCACTGGAGCTGGTTGGTCTATTTCTATTCAGCTGCGGCAAAAAAGAATAAAAAATCAGTCTATCAGTTGACCCTCCAGGCCAGCCCCAAAATTTCCCGCTGTTTTCGTGCTCCTTGGGCTCGAAAACATTGATGTAAATATATTTTCGAGCTCTTCGAGCTCGAAAATACTTTTAAATGCCATTATTTTCGAAAAAAAAAAACGTTTTTAGCATTTCTTTTTCCCACGATATCTCACGAACGAATTAATTGATTTTAATTGTTGAGGCAGCAATCGATGCGTTTAATAAAGTTCTACAGCTGATAAAATTTTGAAATCGATGGTTTGACTGGTTTCTGCGAAATTAATAAAAAACTAAAAAGAAAATTTTTTTTTTCGTAATTTGTAAATATTTTCGAGTCTACTTGATCAAATGGTCTGAAATTTTCAGGAAAATTGATGACCAACAAGTTCATTCGATTGCCGCAAGAACCATTCAAATCGGTTCATTATTTAAAGTTATAGACCGGACACACACACACACACACACACACACACACACACACACACACACACACACACACACACACACACACACACACTTGGGCATCATTCTAAAAATAGTCAGGATAGCTTCCTAGGACTTCAAAACGTCGACATCTGATGAAAACTCAATTTTCGAAAATCGGGATGAAAACATGCCCGTGAAAAATGAATCATACATGGCCATGCATGAATGCTCCATGCATGGCCATGTATGTAAATTGGCCAGACATGGCCTTGCATGGCCATGTATGGCCATATATGACCATGTATGACCATGCATGGCCATGTATGACTATACATAGCATGATACGGCCATACATGACTTGATATGACTAGGTATAGAAATTTTAACTAAATAAAAAAAAAAATTTTTTAATTTTTTTTTTTTTTTTTAATTATTTTAGCGACGCAGAGATTATCAGATATGCGAACAATTGAATTCCTAATCGAATTGGAAATTTTTAATTCAGAGAAAAAACGCTAGACTTATTAATAACACCACCCGCTTCAGTAGGATTCGAACCCGGGACCTTCCGTACGAGAGACCGACGCTTTGTCGACTAAGCTATGCGACCGACAGTTACAACGAAGTTTACTTGTGCTACGTAAGATTGAAAGGATATAATCACTTTCGAAAAAGCAAAATATAATCATCAATATGCTGTTAGTGATATCAAAAAAATTTTCTATTTTTTTTTACTACAACATCCTGTTTATAAGTAATTGTAATAGTCAGCTCAAATTTTTTATATCCGTGAAAAATGAATCATACATGGCCATGCATGGCCATATATGAATCATACAAGGTCATGTATGGCTATATATTTCAGTGATTAGTTGGACATATATGGCCATGCATGGCCGTATATGGTTCATACATGGTCATACATGGAGCATATATGACCATACATGGAGCATATATGGCCATACATAGGCATACGAACTTTTTTAATTTTTTTTCTTTCATTATCTCATAAACAACAAGACCTACAAAAAAAATGTAAATGACAATTTTATAGGAAATTTAATTTCCTACAAAAAAGGTCCCTAGCACCGAATCACTCAAATCGATATTTTCTGAGATATTAGTCAAATAAAAAATCAGTATTTTCTAAGATTTGATTCGACATTTTATGGGAATTCAATGCTACGTAAACTTCAATAATTAATATCTCAGAAAATATCGATCGTAGTGATTTAGTGCTAAGGACCTTTTTTGTAGAAAATTGAATTTTCTATAGAATTGTTATTCATATTTTTTCTGTAGGTCTTGTTGTTTATGAGATAATGAGAGAAGAAACAAGAATTCTATGAAAAAATTTAGTTTAGCGGTCCGTACTACCCCACTCGTATGAGTTACGACTTCGCGATAATGGGTACTTTTGAAGAGCATTCAATTCTGAGAAAATCCCGACTTTGGGCGAGATGATGTCATAAAATGCCACGGAGTTACAGAAGTTTAAAACATAAAAACCCAAGTTTACGTGTATTTTGAATGGGAAATCTTCGCCTGCTCTGGGAAAGTACTTTATATTAATATCAAGGGCTTAAACTCTCAGGGAATTTTTTGGAGGGTATTTCCAACAAAATTTCGGGATGGGAGCGAAAAAAATAGTCGCTAAAAAAAGCAGTCTAATATATAGTCATCCATGACTATGTATGACCATGCATGGCCATACATGGCCTTGTATGATTCATATATGGCCATGCATGACTATTCAAAAAGTTCGTATGCCCATGTATGGCCATGTATGAACCATGTATGGCCATGTATGAACCATATACGGCCATGCATGGCCATATATGTTCAATTAATCACTGACATATATAGTCATACATGTCCATACATGGCCTTGTATGATTCATGTATGACCATGTATGACCATATATGCTCCATGCATGAACCATATACGGCCATGCATGGCCATGTATGTTCAATTAATCACTGCCATATATAGTCATACATGTCCATGCATGGCTATACATGGCCTTGCATGATTCATGTATGACCATGTATGCTCCATGCATGGCCATGTATGCTCCATGCATGAACCATGTATGGCCATGCATGGCCATGTATGATTCATTTTTCACGGGCAATAACTTCCCGAAATTTTTGAAAATCATCGATTTTGTTAGTGGGAAGGTGAAAAACTGTCAAGTAAAGAAAAAAAAAAAAATAGGTAGGCAAAATTGAAAAAAAAAGAAACTCATCAATGGGCAAAAAACGAATAAAAATAATGTTTCTTGTTCATCGAAGTCGTAAGACCAAACGCTAACCAACCTTCATAAGCCCTCAGCACACTCAGCACAATGTCACATATAGCGTTCAACTCATCATCGAAATGCTGGTTATAAACTACGCTTATGATAGGAATGTTGTTTCTTTAATTTTATTTCTAACTTAATTTATTTCATACTCGATGGGCCTCTAACCTACAGATTGTATTTGATATTTATAATAATTCCTTAATTTTTATGTTTTTATGACTAGTATCGGAGAACGTCTGCTCTTAGAGTATTCCCACTCTACGGAGTAAGGTGATCCGTGCGTAGGTACTGATCGTGCTGCTGTTGGAGCACAGCTGCCTATGATCTGTATATGATGCACCATTTACTTAGAAGCTGCCCTAGCGTTAGGAATCAAGATGCCAGTACCCCTTGCGTTCATATACAAATAGATGTACTGCTCTCTGACGAACTCTATGAAAGTAATTGTTGCCCTCGATGCGCCGTGTCAGTAGTCAGGATGATAGTACCGCTTGTATTATTTATGTTACGAGTTCCTGTACTGCACTCTGTTGCTTGTAGTCTCTGCTTGACTCGTTGTACTACTCGTGATATTAAGTAGTACCCTCCTTTCAATGCCTCGTAGTTGATAGTGAGTAAACCCTCGTTGCTGTAGTCCCAGCTTAGCTTCGTACTGCATCCAATGTTGGGAAGTACTTTTCTGTACTCTTTTTCCTGTGATTAGAACACAAGTACTCTCTGGCTTGAAAGTAAGGTGCTAGTGCTCTTTGGTTTGTGAGTAGAGCACCAGTGTCCTTCTACTCCTGGATTCTGCGCCATTACGTCTGTAGTGTTATTGATTGGTTTGGCGGCAGTGTTACCAATGATTTTTTTCACAATACCCATCGGAGTTCGGTAAAATACTCGAATTTACCCGAATGAAAAAAATGAGGCGCCAAATTCAAATTGAAAAAAAAAAAAAAAAAAAACAAATTGATGATAATTAAATTTTTTAATGATTTTTCTGTTCTTACATGCAATTAGTTATTTTTTTATTAATAACAATAAAATAGTTTTATTAAAAATTAAACATTTAGTAATAATAATAAAATACAATAATAATAATATTAATAATAATATAGTTTCAAATCAAATGTGCAAAAATAAAAAATTACTTAATTTTTATTTTTTGTACTTTCAGGCATCTTAGGCCACGTTATAGTATTGATCATTTTTGTACTTGGATTAAAAGCAGGACATTCACCATTTTTTTCAATACTTTCACGAGTTATCAAGCAGTTGACTATTGTCGTAGTATCCATTCGATTTCTGAGATCAGTTTTGCAAATTTTTAAAGCACTAAAGACGTGCTCAACGCTTGCGTTAGAAAATGGTAAAGCTAACAACAAGCGCATAACAATTTTTAAATTTGGAAATATTGCTTTACCCAATTTATTTTTAAGATTAAAAATTTTAATCCAATAACTCTCAGATGAGTCTGCACTAGTTAAATTCAATTTGTCGTAATCAAGAAGAGCGTGTTCTCGCCATTCTTGATCTAAAGCTTGAGGATCCACATAGTCTTTTAAAATCGGGAAACGATTCAGGACACACTGAAGAGTTTTAGTAGTGAACTTTTGAGCTTCTTCTGGGCTCACAATTGATATGATTGAATTTAAATCATCATCAAACTGGAAGTATTGTTTAATTCGAGTGGCTAGCTCTATATAAAAATTTCTAGCTACAATCCAAAAATCGTTAATTTTTATTTTCCATTCTACGCAAGTTTTATTTTTTTTCAGTTTATTTAAACTATCGTAAGCTAAAACTCCAATATAAATATCTTCTAATGGAATAAATTTCTCGTGTTTTTCATGATCCAATGTCAAAACATCATTATTTTTTACGAAATTAATATCTAAATAATTACTATAAATAGTTTTGAGCATTTTTTCTGTCTCAGACTTCAAAAGATGCAATAATGATTTTTCGGATTGGAACAATTAATTAAAATCAACTAAGATTTCTAAAATATAGGACATAAATTCCAAGTAAATTTTAGTAAACTCATCCTCCATGATTTGAAGCATCTCGTCTGTTGTTACAGATGGTTCACTAAACACTAACTCTCGAAAATATTCGTTCAACGGCGTATACTGCTCAATGACTCGATCAACACATTGTTTCAGTGCTAACCAACGGGTATTTGATGGTGACAGGATTCTGTGAGACTGTGCCGAGAAATAATCTTGAAACTCTCGAAGTCGTTCTTGTCTAATACTGCTTCTGTGAAAATGACTGCTTATCTTTTTTAATAAATCTTCTAATGATGCTGGTAATTTTTGACAAGCTTTGGAGGCCACCAAATGAATCATGTGACAAGAACACTTTACAGTTACAATGTTTGGAAAGTTAAGTTTCAATAGAGTAAAGATCGAATTTTTGCTGCCTGCCATTACATTCGTGGTGTCAGATGAGAAACCAATGAAATTAGCCGTTATCTTTTTGTCATCTACGCATGCATTTAAACAGTTATATAAATTTTCTGCTGTGCCACTATCTTTTACTTCCACCATATCTAAAAAACGTGTAGTAATTTGCTGTTTTTTATCATAAAAAAAAATGACTGTGAAAGCACACTGCTTAATGGTAGTCTTATCCGTCGTCTCGTCCATTATTAAAGAGTAAAAACATCCAGGAGTTGCCAATTGATTATAAAGTTCTTCTTTGAAATTTACACTTAGTACATTATTCACAATTTGAGTAGCTTTGGTACGCCACATAGAAAATTTTTTAGCGATTTCAGAATCTGGAAATGCTTTGGCCAAACAAGGGCTCAAAACGTCCATCAATGAAAATGGTATATTTTGAGATGCTAAAATACTTGCAAATAATAATTCCACCTTTCTTACTGATGCGTCAAATTTACAATGATCTGAAAGTTTTTTAGATAGTTGAATTTCTTTTGTGTTATTAATATGGATATGTGACTTTTTATGACGCCGAATATCATTTCTATGACAAGTTAGCATCTTATCACAAGTTTTGCAGTATGCCATTTCGTTTCCCATTTTAGTTTCTTCATGTTTTGATAGCCAACCTTTAAATTCTTCATCGTGAAGCCAGCTTTGTTGAAATTTATTTTTCATTTGTTTCAATGAACATTGCTTTTCTGATAGCCTTTTAATTTTTAATTTTTTAGCTGCAGATATATTTTTGTCAACTATATTTATGGAGTCAACAGGCACAAGAGCGTCAATAGTATCGATGTTGGAATGATCTAGATGATTCGATGTGCTAGAATTAGCAAGATTATGGCTGTTATTATTATTCAACCAACGATCCATATTGCCGATATTTTTTTTTATTCTTCTCTTTTATCCGATTGTGCTAATCTCTCGTCATTTACTGAAAAATTTAAAAGAAAATAGTATTATAAAATTAAAAAGTAAGCGGCATTAAAAAATAACTAATCTTTAGATACTCACAATGTACTTCTTCATCAATTAATGTGCAACTATTTTCAAGGGATAATGTGTTATCATCATCACTTAAATTCTCATCTTCACTTAATAAAAAATCAGGAGGAATTGAGATGATAATTCCATCTAAAAAAAAATATGTGTACCGATTATAATTTATTTGATTTTATATAAAACTTATTAATAACAGCTGTACGAAAATTTTATTACTCTTTAATGAGCGTTCTATGTATCAATCGAAAAAAGAAGAAAAAATACCTACCAGGAAATTTAGAAAACTGTTTATTAAAAAATAACAATTGAAAAACGTCTACTATTTTCGGTATGAGTATTTTATTTATACGTACCTGGTTTTATAATGAAAAGATAATGGCCAGCTACATTCCTTTTAATTTCACCATTGACATCAAATAATGGAATTAATTCTCTGTCAGTCGACATTTATTTATTATAAACAACTTTATTAAAATTTAAACAAAAAGGTTTTAGTAACGGACGATGTATGTATACAAGTAAATAAATGGGCATTTAATTCAAACCAGCAGTAAGAAAGGATGTAGTATAAGGTAAAAGCGATCTGGTAGATGTACGTATGTGTTGTACAATACATAACCAGATGATTCAAAGATTCAGGCAGTAGACGACTGAAACAAATGCTAAATACCCGAAATTTCCCCATGATAGAAAATACCCACTACTTTACCCGCATAAGATAAATTTACCCGCAGTTCGGGGGATTACCCGCACTTTGGCAACACTGTTTGGCGGTGTACGGTGGATGACCCTGCAAAAGTTACCTGGTGGCTTCCTCATAATTTTCCCGTGAAGTGACTACTAGGTTGTACCTGTAACAAGTGGACCTTATATCGGAACCCTCATAACTAGTGCACCGTCCATGGGGAAGACTACTGGTATGTCAAAAATAATATCATATTTTGAAAGGATAAATACTTAGGATGTAGTTCAGAGTATACTACTAGACGGTACATGCCATTTTGCTCAGTGGAGTTCACTTTGTAGCACTGAAGTGCTAAATGACGAAATCAGCCTCAGATATCATTTATATAACATCAACTGTAACTATCTATGTATGAGAAGCCTGCGCACTGTAGCGGCGAGCGCTCAACTATTTTAACTGCTTACTCGCTTCCACTTGATTTCCCTTTCTCTGCATTCTTTATCGATCATAGTTCATAAAGTTCCAGGTTGAGTACTTTATGCACCGTATAAGAATATCGATGTTTTGAGAGCTTGGGTTCAATCCCAACTGACAATTTGCCGTTCTCGGTCATCCTATATTATTCTGCATAAAATTCCCTTTAATTTGATTATTATTTTTTTATTTGTTTATCATTATTTCTTTTCTTTGTAAAACAATAAAATAAAATTGTATATATATATATATATATATATATATATATATATATATATAGATTAGAAAATTTATTCGAGTTAGAAGCAGTCTTTCATCAAAAAATTAATGGGTTTAAAAGAATGGTATATTAGGGAGTAAAAATTAATCGCATGGAGTAAAAATTAATAGATTAAGATGAGTTATTCATAATAATCGATGAAATATAAAACTTTTAAAAAATTACTCAATGATAGAGTAAAACTTAGTCAAGCAATGTTAATATTTAAATAAAAAATTTAAATTTAAATCAAAAAATACCAATTTTTTGCAACGGCCCAGGATTACTCGAAATTACAGAGTAATTTTTATCAAAAAATTCTTTCCGTGTAGTTATATTATTTTAATGTCAAGCTCTTAAAATCGATCAGAAGGCTATATTTTTCATGGGCTTGACATTAAAATAAAAATAACTAGAAAATAATGCGGAATTTAAAAAAATTTTACAAGGATAACTTCTAGGGAATAAAATTGTTTAAAAAAAAAGGTCCCATGATATTTTGTAATAGTTCTGATAGTATCGCCGGAAAAGTGAAAAGATCTAAAAATTTAATATGAATTCGATTTCAAACTCAAATAACTTTTGAACAAATAGATTTATGAAAAAATTATAGGAAACTTTTTTTGTAGAGCATTCAATTACCTACAAAATTATGCCTGTTGATTTTTTCTATAATACATCGGAATCATTTACAATTTCTCTGAGTAACATTCCTAATATATCAGATTACGTTTCATCAGATAGAATTGAAATTATCCAATTTTTTTTTTTTGCAATTTAATATTTTTTTTAATAAGGATCCCCGGGAAGAAAGGTTTAGATCTGACCACATATAGTTATATCTGATCAAATCTAGCCTCATCTCGCCAGATAGAGACAATTTAAAGTTCTGGTCAGATCCACTTTGTCAGATCTGATCAGATATAATTATGTGGCTAGATCTAAACCTTTTTCCCGGGCATAAATTAGAAATAATACTACCATATTTATAACGATTGATCGAAAAAAAAAGTGATTCACTTATTATTATTATTGAGTTAAAAACATACGTGTTCTTTTCATGAGATTCTGCATAAAAGAAATGTGTTTTTAATAGTCGCCTTATTACATAAAGACGTTGGACGCTCCCGCAAACCCGCTTGGGAGTCGATTGTGATGAAACCATTTCATGGGAAATACCTACATGACATGCACGTTCATGCCTTTATGTCTTAAAATTAAAAAACGGAAACATAGTTAGCTTTAACCCCATCGAAACCCTCCTCGGATGATTTCGGGAATAAATATAGGTGATAGCAGATTCGTAATAATGTGAAAAACATTTGTGTCAAATTTCAAGTCAGTAAGACTCAAAATGATGAAACGGGTGTATAAATATCTTTCACCTTACCGAAAAAAAACGATAATGCCGGTTTTGCGAGCATCCAAGAAATATTTGTTCCAAAATTCAAAAGTTTGGATCTCTGATGTATAAATAGTTGACAGTCTGAAGTCTATTCAATATAATATTCGAGAACAAAAATAATTTATTTTTTTTAATGGTAATTATCTTCTATGATTATCATGCGATTGATTGACATAATATACACCCTAATTTTCGCGCAGTAGCATACTGATTGGATTTCTGCAAGTTTTATTGAAATCAGTCAAGCCGTACTTGCGTTATTAGAAGACATGTATACAGACAGGCAGATAAAAATTTTAAAAATGGTAGAATTAGGATTACAAGGTTATAAAATTAATATCTAACGCAAAATTCAGTAAATTAATCGAACCCACAGACAGAATCTAAAGAGTTATGTAGTAGTAAAAATGTTTTTTTTTTTCATCTTTTTGATCAATTCTTCTATATTTTTGTTTCCGTCGTTATAAAATTTTACAAAATTGATAAATTTTGTGCAGCAAAATCTTGTAAAATTTTACGAAATATGATGGAGATTTATACCACTTCATAACACTTTATGAAATTTTACAAAAAGATTTTTTTACAAATAGATTTAAATCTTACAAAATTTTTTAAGTTCATTTTAAATTTTATAAAGTTCTCTGAAACTCTATAATTTCATGATATTAATAAAAATATATATGATTCCATACTAATAATCCATCGAGACTTAACAGCAATTTTGAAAAATTTTTTTAATTCGTATAAAATTTTATGAAAATTCATGAAATTTACAAAATTTTATGAAATCCCATCATATTTTATGAGAATTATCACATAGTTTCTAATACAATTTTATAAAAGTTTTTTTTAATTTTATAGTTACACAAAATTTGATAAAACTACATAGAATTTTATGAAATTCTCTAAAAATATATAAAGTTTCATATCAATAACACCATAGGATTTCGATAACAATCGTGTAAAATTTTATAAATTTTGATGAAATTTTGGAAAGTGAAGTTTTAGCCTTTCTTAAAATTTGACAATATTTTATACAATTTTATCAGAATTATCTCATTGTTTCTAAAAACATTCTATTATTTTGATTTAAATTTTATAAAGTTTAATAAAATTTTATAAAAATATATAAAATGTCATAGCACTACTTTCTTCAAATTTTAATAGGATAATTTAAAAAAATTGTCTATCAAATTTTATGGAATTTAATAATAATTTTGGGCAATTTTAGAAATTGTAATGCAAAATTTTCTTCTCCGGTACCTGGCTTTTTTGCATATTTAAATAACCCGAAGGATTACCAGCAAGAGGTAGAATTATCTGAAAAACGGGTAACTACTCGGACTTTGGCAGCACTGCTATACGGCCTTTATGTGATGTGAAATTGATTTCACATCACATTTACTCACAGAGATTTTATTAAGTTTTTAGAAGCACTTGTATTGTTTGGACCATATGTCACTAACATTTTTATGGAATGGCTCTAACTCGTTTTAATTTTTTATTTTATAATGACTTCTAGTGACACTTTGAGGGTTTAAAATTTTATGCTCTCTTTGACAAATCTGCCTATTATTTTCTCTGCCAGATGGCATATTTCATAGAGGAGAACGTTGTTTTTTTCATATCCACCACTATGAGTTTAATTACCATTAGTAAAACTAGAAGTTTCCGGGCCAGAAAATAAAATCACATTCCAAATAGCCAGTTTGGCTGAACCAAAAGTCAAATCAAAGTGGATATTTCACGTTTACGTGAGATCAAAGATTAAGGTAGCAAAAATTGACTTCGATGAGAACTCCCTAGATAATCAACATCTTAACTCAAAAATGAATATGAAACATTTAAAATCCAGATAATGTCTAGTACACATGAAAAATTTAATTTTAAGTTCTTGCTATCTCCTACACGCAAAATTAGATACAAACTTGATATAAAATACTAGCTTTACTTTTACGTTAAATTTATATGTCATTTTACGTCGAAGAAAGTTAAAAAGTTGAACAAAAATTTTGTATATATACCGTACGTCATCGGGATGTCAAATTTAGTTCCCTAGAAACGTCTCTTACCGACTTAAGGTGAATACCTGTTGTCACTATCTGGGACGTGAATTATTGATAAGTATCTGTGATCGATAATGTAGATATGTGTGTGGATACATTTGTACCTATGTTCGATCCTCTATAGTAAAAATTCCAAGGCTCAGTTTATAACGGAGAATCGTATTTATTTTAGGGATAAGTTGAAGAAGGGCTGCATCACCTCTTGTTTAAAAATGATCCCCAATGCAAAGTATATTCAACTACAGTAATCATTCAATAAATGTGAGAATTATAAACCAAGAAAGAGCATGAAAAATGTTCTGGTAACTCATGCGAATTGAGGAAAAAGTTGTATATAATAGGTGTTTAATCATTCTCTTTTTTTTCCAGTTTCCAATCTAAAAATGGGTTTTAAAAGTGTTAAGAATCTTCTTGAATTATTTAAATTCTATTATATTTATTTCTTGCAAATATTTATATGTTTTTAGAACTGCTCTTTAAGTGTTTCTTCGCTTGAATTTCGTTATGATTTACAGGTGCTGGTAAGATATTCATAGTTCGAAATGCGTCTGAAAGTATTTAAATAACATTTTTAGGGCACACTCTTATTTTTAAATAAAGATAAATATTAATACGAACGAGAAAACGAACTGAACACTAAAAATTGTTTATACACTGCCTTGATTTTACTTGTACACACATATACAGACTATTGATTAGCAAATATATGCGCAGTTTCGAGAATTATTTTATAATACTATGCATATTATACATCAAATTTGTTGAAAGCTGTTAATATGAAATAAATATAAGAGCGGTTACATTATGTGCATTTCTAAGAATCTAGAACATTTCTATGTAAAGGCATACATACTTGGATAGTCGTTCTTTTGGGTATTTAAAAAATTTTTTTTTTTTTACTTTAGTCCTAAATTACACGGAAAGAAAATAATAGGGAGTATTTCTATGCATTATAGGAATGGTTCCTATAATAGTATAGGAATTGTACCCATACTATTATAGAAATGTTTCCTATATATTATAGGAACCACTCCTATACCATTATGGGAACCATTCCTATAATATTATAGGAACCATTCCTATAATATTATAGGGACTATTCCTATAATAGTATAGGAACCATTCCTATAATATTGTGAAAATAGGAATAGTTCCTATAATTATAGGAATGGTTCCTATAATTATAGGAATGGTTCCTATAATTATAGGAATGGTGCCTATAATTATAGGAATGGTTCCTATAATTATAGTAATGGTTCCTATAATTATAGGAATGGTTCCTTTAATATTATAGGAATGGTTCCTATAATTTATAGGCATCATTTCTATATATTATAGGAATAATTCCTATAATATTGTAGGAACCATTCCCATAAATTCTAGGAACCATTCCTTTAATTATAGGAACTATTCCCATAATGGTATAGGTATCATTCCCATAATTATAGGAACTATTCCTATAATTATGGGTAATATTCCTATATCTATAGAGCGTGTTCCCATAGTTCATGGTCGTCATTCCTATACTGGTATAGGATGAAATTTCACAAAATTATAGGAACCATTCCCATAATTTTCTTTCCGTGTAGTTCCAAATAAGTAAAAAAATCAGAAAACCGCCTGACACTGCGGTCCAGCTCAAAAACTTTTTCCTGTTTTCAAGCTCGGGGAGCTTGAAAACATTATCACTTGTAAATTTAAACCGACTAAACACACATTTTATTGAAAGAATAAATTTTCTCCAACGATATCTTTGGAATGAATAAGCCGATTTAAGTGTTCTTGGTGGCAATCGAAAAAGCTCAATATGACTTGACTTGAATTCAAACTCTAACAAGTTATGTTTTGTGCTAAAGTTTATAAGTTCAAGAATAAAAAATCATTAAGGAACAAGTTGTTTTGAAATTTTAATTTCCGATTATGTTCAATAAAATTAATGTATTGAGGCAGAAATCAATGTCAGTGATCGAAATCAAGAATTAAATTACATTTAGCTTAGGTCAGAGTAATAATATGTAAAATATCCAAGAAAATCAATAAAAACTATGTTTTTTCGATTTTTTCGTTGACGATATGGTTCAAACTAAATATCAAGCTTGATGGGATTATATAATCATCAAAAAAGATCATAAAGAGGAAAAGTTTGTAAGATGTTAGACATAGTTTAGTACAGTACATTTTGATTTATTTTGAAAAAATAACATAGAATGTTATTTTTTTAACTTTTCAACGCTAATATCCTTTGAACTAATGAACCGATTTTGACATTTGAGGTGGCACTACGCACGTTTTATTGAATTCTAGAGCTGATTAAAATTTAAAAGCGATCAATTTAGCTATCTCAAAGATATGTGCAAAAAAACCGTTTTTTACCATTTCTTTCTCCAACGATATCTCTCGAACAAATTAATCGATTGAGATGGTTAAGGCGGCATTCAACGCGTTTTATTGAGTTTTAGAGCCGATCAGATTTTGGCGTTGATCATTCTATTCTTTTCTGAGAAATCAATAAAAAACTGAAAAAAAAAAATTTTTTTTTTCGTAATTCACCAATATTTTTAAGTCTACTTGATCGAATGATCTGAAATTTTTAGAAAAGTTGATGCCTAACAAGCTCTTTCGATTGCCGCCTTAAACATCCAAATCGATACATTAGTTAAAATGTTATAGACCATTCACACACACACACATACACAACTCGGACATCATTCTGAAAATCGTCAGAATAGCTTTCTCGGACCTCAAAACGTCGACATCTGATGAAAACTCGATTTTCGAAAATTGGGGTGAAAACAATAACTTCCCGAAATTTTTGAAAATCATCGATTTTAGAAGCGGGAAGTTAAAAATTTTATATTTATTTTCCGTATAACTTATAAACTACATGATCGATCAAATTCAAAATCTAATCAGACGAAAATAGTTTACTCACGCAGCACACACACACACGTGCACGCGGACGTTTATTCAAAAATCGTCAGAATAGCTTTCTAGGACCACAAAACGTCGATATCTGATAAAAACTCGATTTTTGAAAATCGCACCGAAACCAATTACTTTCCTTTTCTTGAAAATTCGCAATTTCCGTAGCGGCAAGTTGAAGAAAATCACTACTAATTTACAGTTCAGTTTTAGTCTCCACCTGTCCCCTATGGCAGCCAAAGTTTCAAACAAAAAAAACGTGTATTTTCTACCAGTAATGATTTAACAACTTTTTTGATTAAGGTAATGTTAATACAAAAATCTGAAACTTGACACGTAAATACCTTATAGTATAGTATCAGTTAGCCACTTATAATGATTTTTTTTCCTTAGTTTTTAGACGGATGATTTAAACAAAATTTTATTTTTTACCTGATTTTAGAAGTTTAATTGAATGACCCAAATTTTCTATAATTCTACATGGTTTTTTTTCTTTATTAAATGTACCCGTATATAATAAAATATCTACGGCCGTATTGAGTTCATAAATGGGTGAATCATTTTTTAACTTCCCGCAAAGAAAATCGACGATTTTCGAAAATTTCGGGAAGTTATTGTTTTCATCCTGAATTTCGAAAATCGAGTTTTCATCAGATGTCGACGTTTTGAGGTCTTAGGAAGCTATTCTGACTATTTTCGGAATGATGTCCGAGTGTGTGTATGTGTGTGCGCGCGCGCGCGTGTGTGTGTGTGTGTGTGTATGTAAAATCTTTGTAACTTTTGAACTAATGAACCGATTTGGATGTTTAAGGCGGCGATTGAAAGAGCATATTGGCCATCAACTTTCCTTAAAATTTCAGATCATTTGATCAAATAGACTCGAAAATATCTGTGAATTACGAAAAAAAAAAAATTTTTTTTTTAGTTTTTCATTGATTTCTCAGAAACGACTCATACGATTGACTTTAAAATTTAATCAGCTCTAGTACTTAAAAAAACGCGTCGATTGCCACCTTAAACGTCAAAATCGATCGATTAGTTCAAAAGATATCGGCGTTGAAAAATTAAAAAAATAACATTTTATGTTATTTTTCCCGGATGAATCATAATATAACCTACTAAAATGTGTCTGAAGTCATACTAACTCATTTTTTATCTGGTTACTTTCGATGCATTATGTCATCGAACTTGGTTTTCAGTTTAAATCATAGTACCAACAATGAAATCGATAAAACGTAGTTTTCAATATTTCTCTCGGATAATTCATATTTAATTGTTTCTCGGATGAGTCAAAACTCATTTAAATCTTGATTTGAATCCCTGGCATTGATTTCTGCCTGAATACACTTATTTTATTGAACATAATCAGGGATTAAATTTTAAAAACCGCTTCATTAACAATTCTTGATTTTTATATAAACTTTCAAACTTCAGCATAACAGGCAACTTGTTAGAGCTTGAGAAGATCGTAAAAAAACAATCGCCTGTGATAGCATTTTCGAGCTCGAAGAGCTTGAAAATATATCTACACTAATGTTTTCGAGCTCTTTGAGGTCGAAAACAGCGGGAAGTTTTGGGGCTGGCCCGCAGGGCCAACCGACGCCCAGATATTTTTAATAAAGTTATGCATGACCATTTATAAATCATATAAGGCTACATATGGCGATCTATAGAAATGTTCAATTGCATATGATTATTTATGCCAGTAATGAATGAATTATATACGGCATATATAGTTCATATATGGGCATGTATGAAGCATAGATGGGCGTACCAACTTTTCAATAAAGTTATGCATGGTCATTTATGAATCATTTATAGTCATACATAGTTATGTACGACTGTATATGACCATTTATATTCAAGAATAATGAATCATAAATAGCTATACATGGCCATTAGGGTGTCCGTTATTTCCCAAATTGGTTTTTGACTCTGCAGCGCCCCTAAAATTTTTAGTAAATGGTCCAAAAAAAAAATATCCGACCGATATAAGCTCTTAATATTGATAATAACCCGTGCCACAAAGACAATTTATTTCTCATTTAAATAACATGGCATTTTGGTACTTTTTGCAATTAATTTTTTCTTTGCAAAGCCAGTTGATAAATTGCAGCGGCATTAACTTCCCGAGTCGAAATATTTAACGTAAATTCAACGTTTTTAACGTTTTCAACGTAATTTCAACGTTTTTAACGTTTTCAACGTAAATTCAACGTATTCAACGTTTATAACGTAAATTCAACGTTTTCAGCGTAAATTCAACGTTTTCAACGTTTTGAACTTGAATTGAACATTTTGGACAGTGACCGGCCTATGAGAAAGAAAAGAGATCGGAAAAAGAAAGCACTGAGCTCTATCGCGAAGTTTTCCAGACTAATTATCTAAAAGATACGTAGTACCCTCAAGGTCTTTCTCTAGAACACAATCTATGATGCTGTCACTTAATCCAAGAACATTACGGTAGTTGTTGCGTGGATTAATTTAATGTAGGATTTTTATAAAAATTTACCTGATTGTTCTTTGATTGACTACGAATCATATGAGACTAATCTGAGTAACATTGACCATCCCAATTTTATGAAAAACGATTTCAAAATATTGCTATTTTAACACAGGCTCTTATGGAGAATAGCGATTTACGGGCAATGTTTTTTTAATAAAATCAAAACGCAATGTAGGATCATTCTAAAAATTTTGTGTGTTATCGAAACTAAAATTATAAACCATATAAAAAAAAATGAAAATTATTGACCACGTCGTTTCTGAAATATAATTCATTAAGCCTTGAAACTTTTTAAAAATTTCAAAGATGTACCAAAACAGTGGTGCGATGTGGCAACAGCGCTTATATTATAGCCAAATAGGCGCGGGAAAATACAAACAGACACATAATAAAAAAAGCTAACCAATGAATAAAATTAATTAATTATTCTACTATTCAAAAAAAATTAATCAATAATATTAAATTTTTGTAAATTTATGAAAGGCTATCGTTTTATAAATTTATTTTTTCAAACAAAATAAAAATAATTTAACATTTATTTTTTATTTATTCTAAAAATAAACAAATTGTTCGACATACAAATGCTCTCTTACTTAAAGATTTCGTTTATTGATAACTTTTCAGCGTTTATTATAAATTAAATAGAAAAATAATAAAATTTATTAATTAATAATAAGTAAACGTTCATACATTTCTAATAATTTAATAATAAATAGCTCAGTTTATTTTCACGGTTAATTTGGTTATGTCTTACGACTACATTAATAAAAATATTACGGAACACAAAAAAGATGCACAGTAACAGCAAACGGCGTTGCCACGATCACTTCTCGAATATTATGGATGTATGTGTATATAAACGTATTGATACTACTTGGATGTATGTAAGAGCATATGACTGTACTTTTACAAAAGTTTCCAATGAGCGGCGTTCAACTAACCGCTTCAGTTATGCTGTTCTTTTAATTCGGTATGCTATACTTTTGAACGTGACTACCTCGAAACAACTACCTTAAATTGAAGACTGACACTGCTATAAGATTGCCCGATCAAAAATGATTTCAAATTATTATAATTTAATTTATACTCAATTATAATAATTTAAGATCATTTTCGATCGGGCAATTTTATGGCAGTGTCAGTCTTCAATTTAATGTTCTTGGATTAAGTGACAGCATCGTAGATTGTGTTCTAGAGAAAGACCTTTCGGATACTACTCACCTTTTTAATAATTAGTCTGGAAAACTTTGCGATAGAGCTCAGTGCTTTCTTTTCCCGATCTCTTTTCTTTCTCATAGGCCAGTCACTGTCCAAAATGTTCAATTCACGTTCAAAACGTTGAAAACGTTGAATTTACGTTGAAAACGTTGAATTTACGTTGAAAACGTTGAATTTACGTTGAAAACGTTGAATTCACGTTTAAAACGTTGAAAACGTTGAATTTACGTTGAATATTTCGACTCGGGTTATTTTTGTAGAAAATTGAATGCTCTACAAAAACTTTTTCTTTACATTTTTCGAAAAAATCACTTGCGTCAAAGTTATTCAAGGTCAAAGTTAAACTAGAAATAATTTTTAATTTTTTTTTTGTTTCGAACAAAAAATCATCGTTATTTATATCAAAATTTATTGTTTATTGCCGAAAATATCTTATTTTGAGTATTTTTTCGCATCTGTTAAAACTATTGAAAAGAGAAGAGTCGAACATTCTCAAAAAGAAATTCGGATGAATTAAAAATTTCAGATTCACAATTACTTTTATGAAAAAATTAAATTCGTGCCAACGCATGAGCATGAAAGAGAAATGTAGTATCGTGACTAGCCGGCGTCGTGTATTGACTATTGCCCTGGTGGTCCTGAATTATGGTGATTCACGGTAGTATCACGGTGATTTACTGTGAGAGTTCCCGACTAGAAATTTTTGTGTGAGACCTATTGGGTCCTTATGGGGTTGCCCTATAGGGACCGCACACAGGGATGTAACGCAAAGACCTATTGGGCCCTTATTGGGCAGTCCCAGTTATGCCCCAATAGGAAAATCCCCAAGAGATCCCACTAGCGTAGCCTTATTAAAAAAGAAAATTAAATTGGGAAAGAAAATTTCAATTTGATCCGAAATGTGATTTAATGAATGAAAAAAATTATTAGAGTGAGTTTACATGAATTTAATTAATGAAAAAATCCCGGCGACGGCTGGGCTCGAACTTGCATCCTTCCGATCGAAAGTCTTTGACGGTATCCACTGCGCTGATCCACGTATATGATCGCGATGGTGTAAATAGTATATTTATTATGACACCATAGAATAACTGATGAACATATAAAAAATCCATGATGCAATGATCGCCGTACTCTTTGTATAAATATAGGGGGGCAAAACGGGGTACTTAAGGAATATTAAATTTTCGGAACCGAAATACATTGAATCTTTTTCTTTTTACGATATTCGAAGAGTATAAAAAAAAATTAAAACAGCTACACTTGAAATTAAGTAAACGTATACTTACAAACGAAATTGATTATACGACTTCTGATTTTACTGAAATTATGCATCTTTCTAGCCAGATATTTTTTGCAATAAATTTTCATGTAAAATCGTAAATAGGGTGCACCCAATAATTTTTTTTTTTGAAATTGGGTTTTCCCTGTATAGTCCCACATGAAACCCAACGAGGAAAAAGTGACTATAAAATTTTTTTTTAAGTCGGGTTTTCCCACCTAAGTCCTATATAAAACCAAATGGGGAAAAGTGACAGTAGTTTTTTTTTATATTTTCAGGGTGGCCACAAAGAAATGATTTTAAAATTCCCTGATATTTCCCGGTTTTCCAGTAAAGTTTTTCACATTTTTCCCTGATTTAGAAATTTTATTCATATTATTAGATATTTGAAGTTTTTATTATATTTTAATTTTCAATAATTACATTTGATAATTAAATCATGTATGAAACCGTAAAAAATGGCAATAAAATAAATTAAAATTGCCTACTTTTGATTATTCGAAGTTAAAAATGTATAAGTTACAATATTTAATAAAAAATTTTATGATTCAAATAAATTCAAAATACGCTGGTTACAAAAATTAAGAGATACTAAAAAAATTTCAAATTTTTTAGTAATTTTCAACAGTTTGTAATGCAAAGGAAAATGGTCGTACAACAAAAACAAAAAGTCAAACTGTAGCTCCAAGTGTCTCGTTTTCTGATCTGGTCTTAAAATTTTTTTTACTATGCACGGTTCCGGAGCAATTAAAAATCAATCATAATTATCGAAAAAAATTTATTGAAGCTCGAAGACCGTTTTTAAGACAAGCAAAAATTTAGTGAATTTATTTTTCGATAGTTTTCTTAGGATTTCTCCGGGACCGCACAAAAAATTTTAAAACCAGATCAGAAAACTAGACACTTGAAGTACAATTTGCCTTTTTTGTTTTTGTCGTACGATCATTTTCCTTCGAGCTAAAAATTGTTGAAAATCACTCTAAAATTTGAAGTTTTTTTAATATCCCTTAATTTTTATAACTAGTGTATTATTAAAAATTTTTTAAATTTTGAACTGTCACAATTTAATTCCCGAATACTTTTCGAAATTCCTTGACATTTCCATGATATTTCCCGTTTGCATTAAATTTCCGGATACCCGATGAAAAAAGTTTTTGTCTAATTATATATGATTATATATGTTCATATATATAATCATATATGATTATATATAATCATATATGAAGTTATATATAATCATGCATCATTATATATGGGGTCATATATAATTATATATAATTATGTATGACCCCATACATAATTAGATCTGATCATACCTGGCTGTTATTAGCCCATATATAAAGCTATATATGATCAGATCTAATTATATATAAGTCCATATATAATTAGATCTGATCAGATATGATTATATATGAGTCTATATATAATTAGACATGTTCATACTTGGCTGATGTAACTCCATATATAACCGTATATAAGTCTATATATGATCAGATCTAATTATATATAAGTCTATATATAATTAGATCTGATTAGACATGACTAACATAAATTCATGTATGGTTGTGCATAAGTTTATATATGATTGGATCTGATCAGACATGACTGATATGTAGTTATATATATATATTACATAATATGACAATTTTTTAATATAAATGTTATTAAATTTTTATTTTGTCAACTATCGAATAAACTTAAATCCCCAATAATTAAAAAATGTTCAAAGGTCTCGGCAGCAATTTAAAAGTATTAATCGATATCGATTTATATACGAATATTTATAAGTTTATAGATAAATAGATTTGATTATGTGTATCTAATGAATTCTATTGTAATTTATGTACAAAATCAAATTCATTATTAGGTACATTATTTACGTATGATGTATCGACTTGATTATTTGAGTCAACTAATGCCATAAACTTTCCGTTATTGTAAGTTCATAACAGACTAGAGGATCAGACTACAATCCAGCCATCACCAAAGTTAAGCAGCATCGGCCTAGGTCATTGATTGGATGGGTGACCTCGTAGTAAAGTGGTGGTCAACGAATAGTAATTTTTTTTTTTTTTTATTTAAATTTAATCGATATTTATATTGACGAAAACAATAAATCCTAATTAAATTACTTAATTAATAATTTAAAGGTATTCGAAATGAGATTCTAAAAATTACTATATTCATTCATGCATGATCATGTATAAACAGATCTGATTATATATAATTAGACCTGGCCAATTTTTGGATTCAATCATATATAGATGATTATGCATAATTATATATGATTAGACAAAAACTTTTTTCATCGGGTAATTCCCGATATTTCCGGTTTTCCAGGTTTGTGGCCACCCTGATTTTCTCGTTTGGTTTTCCCACTTAGGTCTCACACAGATCCCAATAGGAAAAAAAGAATGTTATTTTTTATTTTCACGTTGGGCTTTCCCACTTATTTCCCACACAGAACCCAATGGGAAAAAATGGCTATAATTTTTCTATTTTCCCGGTGGGTTCTCCCACTAAGATCCCCCACAAGCCCCAATAAGATAAAACTTACAATAATTTAATTTATTTTCGATTAGGATTTCCCAATTGGGTTTTTATTGGGTCCTCATATGGATTTCCCTATTGGGCATGCCCTATTGGAACCCAATGAGGTCCACATGTATACTCTGGGCGATCCCACGATACTTTCTAGTCGGGTTCACCGTGATGTCGTAGATCACGGCAACTTCGCGGAAATCACTGTTGTTGTATAGAAAAAAAGGCAATACATTAATGAGTCTACATGAGGTTTGAAGATCACGGGAACCGTTACCGGTGATTACTGTGACCTTGGCGGACCGTATCTCCACGATCCATCTTACGGCTTTTAAAAAGTACAATTAATATATTGCCTTTTTTTCTATACAACAACAGTGATTTTCGCGGAGTTGCCGTGATCTACGACATCACGGTGAACTCTCACGGTAAATCACCGTGATAGTACCGTGAATCACCGTGATTCACGATAGCATCACGGTGAAGGTTCACGGTGATTCTACGGTGAATCACCGTGATTCAAGACCACCAGGGTGACCATAGTCAATACACGACGCCAGCAAGTCACGATACTCCATTTCTCTTTCGTGCGCATGCGTTGGCACGAATTTTATTTTTTCATAAAAGTAATTGTGAATCTGAAATTTTTAATTCATCGGAATTTCTTTTTGAGAATGTTTAATGTTTAAAGATCTATAATTAAACTTTTTCCACGTGATCTGCTACATGGCGGAAAGAATTTTCTGTATGAGTTTATGTCTCTAACACTCGATACCTATCCAAAACTCGTCCCTAATGTGCACAAAATTGGTAAAAATAACACAAAATCATGTAGATTTTCAAAAATAAATTTTTCTAATAATATTAATTAATTTTATTTAAAGCCGTAAGATGGACGGTGGGGATAGAAAGGTCTACCTAAGAGTTGCAAATAATTTTTGGACTCTTGTAATAGTGAAAATCAATATATTTGTGTTATTTCAATACTTTTAAGTTGTACAACAGCTCACCTAACATTTTTGTTACAAGCAGTTTGGACGGTATCCGCCTCCCTTTGCTAGTATAGCGTCTGGCTGAAAGCTACAACACCGTTTTACGCCGGTCCGTAATAGTAAGAGATGTAGTCTAAGGCAAAAGTACGTTAACATAGCCTTACTGATGAGTCCGTTAACGTACTTAGGACGAAACTACACAAATTATGGCAAACAGGCATATACCTCGAGTTTTGGTGGTTGACTTAAGAGTCAATACATGGAATGAAAAGAAAAATATGTCAAATAGTGCAGTGCAGCACCGAACTGGAAAATAACTAACAAAATCGCTAATCAAGCATAATTTATACCTTTTGGTATACACTTATAACTTACTAAGGCTTAAATAACACCAAATTAAGCAACTATATCTTTAATCCGCTGACAAATGTTAGAGAATGGAAAAGGTCTCTTGGCAATTTGGCTTTTTCTTATATGATCTGGTATCATCGGACATGAACCCACCATCTATAATCATATATATTTTTATCCTGGGTAGTAGACTTAGCTACATAAATTATCTGAAATTCTAAATATATTTTCACACATACCTTCTATATACATGGGTTTCTCTATACGGGCTAAACAACACGTTTACATGTAGATACATCTAGCATTCTTACTGAAGCAATGAAAATTGAAAAGAAGTTTTTCCGTTTATTTTAAACAGATGTAGATCTTTTTATATTCAATCAAAGCGAAAATCTGGAAATTTTGTTAATGCCATTAATTGGAGCAGAGAAAAAATAGAATGAAAAAAAATTGTTTTTTGGTTGTCATTGATACTTGTTGTTGAATGTTACAATTGCAGCGCCTCTTTCTTACTTGGCATAGTATGCTATTGTATTTTTAATTTAGAAAAAAAATTGTGGAAAAATCTGATAAACTTATATCTGTTAGTTATGTTGTGATCCATTGATCTTTCAGTACTTTTCGTATGAACATTGATTATATAAAAACATATCTTTTCTAGAATTCTCAAGGAAGAAGAATTCAATATATTACACAACCTTTCCAAAGAAGATTATCGTGAATTCAGATCACTAGTAATCGACATGGTTCTTGCCACGGATATGAGCTATCATTTTCAGCAACTCAAAAATATGAAAAATCTACTTAGCCTTGCTGAACCAATTATTGACAAAAGCAAAGCCGTCAGCCTTGTTCTTCATTGTTGTGATATCTCACATCCTTCAAAAAAATGGAATTTACATCACAGGTATTATTTTATTCTATTTTAGCAAGAATTCACTGTTGCTACCGAAAAAAGCTTAATGATCGACTTGAATCAATATTTCCATGTTTTCGTAGTAAATTTTCCGTGGTTTCTTGAAATTTATCGGCTTCCAGTTTATCGCGACTTTTTAATTTGGCATATTGTTCATACCACAGGCCACCAAATGAAAAAGTACCTTATAATTATGAGAAAACCAACTTTTTTTTTATGTACTTATTAACGCTGAATCCGAATTTGTAATAAGAAAGTACTCTTTCCTGCTTGCTTCCCAAGTATCATTAAAAAACTCCTCTTTCCATGGGTATTAACGCAATTAATAGTTGTCTTCAATTTATAAGCTATTTATTCAGAAAATATTAAGCTTGCTAGGCGGATATAGAGCGTAAACAAATTTAAAAAATATCAAAGAAAGCGTAGTGGTTATAAAGCACGACGCGAAGCGGGTGAACACAAGATAGCGAAAGTATACTGTGCCGGCGTCTCCTTTTCTTGTTGTTGCACGGTGAAAACGGGTGCAGCATGGCTGCTTAAGCAAATTTTACTCTTGGCTTAAAAGCGCGCCAAATCGTAGCCGTTATTCGTCAATTTCTCTAGATGTTGAACTTGTAGTAGGGCTTTCGTGCCAGTTCGACATGACCATGGGAAAGACAAAGTATATAACGAGCCCAAGTAAAGATTGACCCAGCACTAGTCCAACCTCAAAGTCAGTTAATTGTTTGATTGCTCGCGGACACTGCGAAAATATCCGAAGCGTTTTAAAAAAAGCATGCAGCTTGCCGGCTTAACATGCTGATGACTGAATATTTTCCCTAGCGCTGGTGACGGTATTGACAGCATTGCCATTTGGTGAACGAACAGGTAGTACACACAACTTAGCAATTGTTCTGACAAGATCAGTATTAGCGGTTCACCAATAAGAAAATTTCCGAAAATGAGAGCGTATGAGTCTGCAGGATCTTCTGATAGCGGTGCCGGCGGTCTTAAATTTAATACGGCTTCATTTCGTGTTAAAACTATACTGAGTTGATCGTAAATCAATAGTGATTCTCCAATAAGGTATATGAAATGATATTTGATTGACTTTACGGTTGTTTTCTACTTGCTACCAAAGTGGGGAGCACTAGGCGGGTTAAACTTTCAGTTTGTGGTGAGTAGAGACTGATGTTCCCTTAGCTGTCTTGATTCTGCAGCAAATTCTCTCCTTAGTGTAGCATCTGCTCCCACATGATTTGTACCACAGTCCGAGTATAGGATACTGCTGGTGCTTTTTCGACTACTGAATCTTCTGATTACTGCGACAGAAGCGTCAGTAGAATAGTCTGCGATAATTTCTATATGCATGGTGGACGTAGGGAGGCATACAAATACAGCGATCCATCCTTTATAGGTTTTCGCACCTCGACCTCAAAATGTCTTCAGTGTCACTGGCCCAGCGTTGTTGATTTCAGTGCGTAAGTAAGCCTTGGCTGGTCTCACACCAGAGATTGACAATTGTCTCATTAACTATTGTGCGCGAACACCTCGGTGTCTCTTACAAATGATGCAGCAAAGAATAAATGATCTGACTGGAACTCGCCCACCTTCTATCCAGACAGATCTTCTTAGATCAGCTAGAGTCATTGAGATTTTCCCATGAAATGTTTTCTGATGCGAATAGTCAGTTAACAGCGTAGTTAAGCGTGATTGTCGTGGTAGTATAGCTGGATTCCAACTCTGAGTGCCCCATGGTAGTCGACGTAGGGAATCAATTTAGTGAGACGATGATTTCGATGCAGAGAATCACCATCTTTCAGTAGTTCCATCTCCTGCGACGAGTACTAACTTTGAGTATACTTTATCAACAAAATCCTTGTGAGTTCTAGGTCAACTGTAAAAATTTGTGTGGACTGTGGTCCTGTTTCAAATTTAGTGATGTCATGTAGACAGATACGTAGCGTGCGAAGTAACGGTGACAGCTTAGGAAATTTATCGAATAGCGTATTCAGCGGGTGTAAGCCTGCCTTGAAGATGGTAAACATTAGACCTGGACGTTCTTCAAAATAAGATACCGATTGCGATCAGATGTTGAAGGATGGCCAGTGTTCTTTTAATGGACTAAGCCACTCAGGTCTCGTCCACCAGAGCAAATGCTGATCTAATATTGCGAATGTAGAGTTTCTATCTAGCTGGTTTGTTTTGAATCCTCGCCAAGAATTCAGCGTAGTCTGTCCATAAAAATATAGGTAAATGTCAAGTTTCAAGACTTGCTTGACATACAGTACCAATTGAGCGAGTAAAACAGTGGCATTGAGTTCCATCCTTGGTATTATTATGGGTTTCAGTGGTGCAAATCGTGTTTTGGTACACATCAGCGAGATATTGAAGCTTCTAATAGCGTCAGTTACTTTCGAATAGATGACAGCAGCCATAGTGAGTTGAAAAGTGTCATAGCGTTGCATCCCAGTCGTCGTTTAGCAGCCAGAGTTTCTGAATATGCATCTTGGCTCTCGTGATAATATGTGCTGAAAACCCCAGTGGGTCAAACGTACGAGCTATCTACGATAGTATTGCGCGTTTAGTAGCTGGAGATGTTTCTGAAAGCGAATAGCCGAACTAGAGTTTATTCTGTGTTGAATTCCAGGTTAATCTAATAACTTTAACTGTAGCATCACCAAGTTATCTTGGCGCATCTTCTTGTTTTTCATTTGAAGTGGCTTGAGTGAGTAGTTCCGTTGAATTACTTGTCCAGTTAGCGAGCGAACAACATCCACTGGGATACATATTTTGTGTATCGAGAGCAACTTTGATTGTCTCTATGAATTCATCTGTGCCTCCATAGATGTCGTTAACATAGAATGTTTGAGTGAGCAGTGCAACAGCTTTCGGAAATTTATTTTCTTCATCTTTAACGAGTTGTAAAAATGCTCTATCAGGGAGGTATGGAGCTGATGTTGTTCCATAAGTAACAGTAGCGAGTGCAAATACTGTTGGGACGTCATCTTCGTCAAATCAAAGTATGCAATGTGGGTGATGATCCCCCTGGTAAATCGCGATCTGTCGAAACATTTTAGAAACGTTAGTAGCGAATAAATAGCGATGACAGCGGATTCGAATCAGTACGTCACTGATGCCAACTTGCATCTTGGTAATGTAATTAGTGCAGCGAATGTTCAACCATTTCCAAGCGGGATTGAAGGCACCCTTTCTTGAAACAAGTCCACAAACCTTCGAGAATACTGAGTTCAGCATCAATGACAGTAGCACCTTGGGAAGTGAGTATGCCATCAGGCAAGCGGTTAGCCATATTGCGCATCGTATCGATGCGTTGCCTCTGTAGCACAAGTTCAGTTTCAGCGGCCATCATAGAGACATGTAGCATAAAATAGACGTGAAGTGAAAGGTGAAACCGACGCTAAGTATTACACTTAGCAATTTCGGTGGCACAAAAACTCACTCGATACACTAGTTTTATCATTATTTTTTATTAAGTTTTACTTTTAATAATTTTAAATTATTAAACATACACCAGATCCGGATCGAAGGACCAAAATGTTAAGTTAGCAAATACACGAGAGGATTTAGGTGTAGGTGTGCTTAAGTTTGATAACTAAAAATTTAAATTGTTTTATTTATACTTTTTACACATTACAAATGCGTCTGAAATAAATCACATATAAAGTTAGACACGTTATCTGAGCGAGTGCGTCCAAACTGCGTTAAATTAAATATAATTAGTTTTCAGTGGAAAACCAATATTAACTCAATAAATAGTTGCTTTTAATTTACAAGCTATTTATTGAAAAAATATTAAGTTTGCAGAGCGGCTATAGAGCGTAATAATATTTAATAAAATATCAAAGAAAGCGTAGTGGTTATAAAGCACGAGGCATAGCAGTTTCTTTTTCTTCCGTTGCCATGCGATGGTGACGTGTGAAGCATGGCTGCCCGAGTAAATTTTACTATTGGCTGAAAAGTGCGCCAACTTGTAGCAGTTAGCTGCCAGTTTCTCTGATTGGTCAACTAGTAGTAGGACTCACGTGCCGGCTTGACTGGGTCAGGAGAAAGAGAAAGTACGTGACGAGCACAAATAGTGAATGATCTGGCGCTATTCTGACCTTGAAGTCAGTTAATTATTCAGGTGCCCTCGGCCATAAGGAAAATACCGGAAGCGTTTCAATCAAATCATGCAGCTTGATGGCTTGACATGCTGATAACTGAACACAGTTCAATCGTTCAATTTAAAAATCTTATCAGCTCTGAAACTCAACAAAAGCTTTCGACTGCCATCATAAATGTCTCGACCGAGTAGTCTGTTCGAGGGATATCATGAATAAAAGAATTAAAAAAATGTTTTTTATTTTCGTTTTTCTCGATTATTTTAAAAACCATTGAATTGATCTATTCCAAAACCTACTCAGCTCTGAAGCTCTATAATAAGCTGCATCGAATGCTACCTCAACCATCAAAATCAGATTAAAATACTAATATGATGATTTTTCATTTATAGGTGGACTATGCTATTGTTGGAAGAATTTTTTAGGCAAGGTGATATGGAACAAGCACTGGGATTACCGTTTTCACCATTATGCGATCGTAACAATACTCTTATATCTGAATCACAAATCGGATTTATTGACTTTATTGTTGAACCAAGCATGCAGATTTGCAGTGATATGTTAGAAGTCATTTTATCACCACTAAGTACAAAAAGTAATGTAGATGATGCAGGTAATGATATTTTTTTAAAAAGGTGTCAATTATTTTAATCAATGTTTAAGCTTTAAATATTATTAGATTTATTAGATGAGAAAAAGGTTCAAATTATAAAACCATGGGTCCAATATCTCATTGAAAATAAAAAATTGTGGAAAGAGTTAGCTGTACAAGGTAACTTGAAAAATATTTGCACAGCAAAAAATTAATTGATCCGATAAATTGATGCGTTTTACTGTTACAGATGCTCTTGGGAGGCCAGTTCAAGATAAAGTAGAAGTATCTTTTCGAGATGAGTAATGTCATTATGGAACGAATGTAAAAGATATTGTTATTAATGGTGAGAAATCAAGTTCAGCATATCAATACAGTGAAAATTCAATATACATTAATGTTTACCGATTATAACATGTTGAAAACGATATTCTTCTACTTCTATGAAAATATATTAAGTTATGAATCAAAGGGTTTATAATGCAATATCAAACTACAAACTAATGCTGAAGAACCTAAAAATAAAAATGATTTAGAAAAAGTCTTCATCGTGTTATTATTACATAATTTAGAAAATGAAGAATTATCATTGATTTTTTAACGTCATTTAGGTAGCATTCATTACATGACATAGTTTCAAGACATCCAAATGATTTTTGTGAAAATTTGAGAATGAAATCAAATTTATACTCATTATTGAGAACAACAATTATATTATGATATTTTTTTTTGGATTAAATTAACACTATTTTATAGTAACTCTTGCTTCATGGAAATGAATAGACTAAGTTATTCCAAGCTGACTATTTACTCTTTCAGTGTTTCTGAGTTTCATAAAAAATATATGTTATATATACAATTAACTGCATCAGTATCACAGAGCTAGCATAAAATAGTGACTCTATATCGCTTCTTTGACTAATAGTTTCCCTACTTACTTCTTTCTTGAATAATTATTTGTACTCATAACGTGAAGATTGAGAAGGGGAAGTAAGCTACCCCAGTCGATCAAATAATCAAAAAATATTACAAGTAATATTAATTAAAAACAGTGACTATGCATATCATAAGTTTAAACGAATAGAATGTAAAGTTTGTTAATCGAATCACATGGTGTAAACAAATAAATAATGTAACGTTCTAAGCATGAACAAGTAACTCAGGGATAAGGAATAAAATATATTAGTAAATAAGAAAAAAAAAAAAACTATAAAACATCAAATGCAAAACAAAAAAAAACTATATATATATATATATATTAGGGTGGCGCAAAAAAAACCGACTATTTTTTTTTTTTCGAGTCTCTTATGAAAATTTGTTGGTTTACGATGTTTTAAGAAGCCTCTCTAAAAATCAGCTCGATAAAAAATTTTTACGAGGTGGCTCACGAATTCTGAAAATATCAAAAATAATCGAAATTCGAATTTTTTATTTTAAAATTTTTTCTTTCTCGTGGCAACAATAGTTTATATTTGTAAAATCATGACTATGCTGAAAATTTGAGCCCAAAATTTAAATATTTAAACGGCGCTCAAGGATTTTTAATATTAACTGATAATATGTAACTAATAGTTCAAATTAATTGTTGTATTTTTTCATAACTCAATTATTGTCATTTTAGTAAAATATAACTTTTGCATAATCAAAAATATACAGGACAGTCTTAAACAATAAAATCTGGTAAGTTTTGAATAAGCGAAAAAACCTACAAATTGAATTTAAAAATAAAAACGCGTGTAAATAACTTATTATTTTTTTTTCTCGGGTTATATTTTTATTCATTGTCATGCAAATTGATGGTGAAAAAATCGAGAAGCTTTATTTTTAATATTTAAGGGTCGCTCGAAATCGTCCAAAAGACAGTACTCGGAAACATTCAAAATTCTTGAGCGAGGTTTAAATATTCAAATTTTGGGCTTAAATTTTCAGCGTGGTCATGATTTCACAAATATAAACTATTGCTGCCACGAAAAAGGAAAAATTTTGAGATAAAAAATTAAAATTTCGATCATTTTTGATATTTTCAAAATTCGTGAGCAACCTCTTAAAAATTTTTTATCGAGCTGATTTTTGGAGAAGCTTCTTAAAACATCGTAAACCAATGAATTTTCATAAGAGACACGAAAAAAAAAAATAGTCGGTTTTTTTGCGCCACCTCAATATATATATATATATATATATATATATATATATATATATATATATATATATATATATATATATATTGAGGTGCTATGTTTCCGGAGAATGTTTGTTTTTCGTTGGTCATCAAGCAAAATATTGTTTTTTATGCTGAAACAAGAATTCCTGCCAAGTTAGAGCTCTTAATGATAATCCTAAGTACTTCCCATTCAATTTCGAAGACTGTCCATTTAAAATACACATAAATTGAATTACTTTTATGATAGCAACGCGCCTTTTGTCGCAAATTGTAGTCAACTTAGTGTTCTACGAATGTGCACAAATAAAATACACTTGAGTATTAGAAACTTAAAAAATCAAAATGCTTTAATTTACTTGTATTTTGAATAGAAAATCTTTAAAATCAAATGAGACAGATTTAGAATTGAAATTAGGAGCTCAAACTTGGCAGGAATTTTTATTTCAGTATAAAGAACAATATTTTGCTTGATTAGCAACGAAAAAGACATTGTGGCGGGACACGAAGCAACCTAATATACATATATATATATATATATATATTAGACTGTTTCAAATTAGGGGACTATTTTTTTTTTTTTGATGAACATTGAAAAATCGAAAGGGTATCTTAAAATATGGTGACAGTTAAAATTTGAGCTCTTAATATTAATATTTAGAGGTGGCTATTTGTAATTTTCGATTTTTCATTTAGAAACATGGTAAAAAATACATAACTTCCGAAAAAATCAAGATACAAAAAATCTCTTCTCAACTATTTTGTAGGAAATTTACTGATCTACAAAAAAGGTCTTCTATGATTTTTGCATAACTTCAACCATTCACAAGATATCCGACGTCAAAATTTAATAAAATTCAAAGAACTTGTTTTTGCTCGCTCCGAATTTTATACCATGCCAACCAATGAGAATTCAGAAATTTTCAATACATTTTTTTGTAGGAAATTGAACGCTCTACAAAAAAAGTCTCTTATCGTTTTTTGATAAATCCATTTGTTCAAAAGTTATTAGAGCTCGAAGTAAAGTTGAGATCTTTTTACTTTTCCGGTGAAACTATCGGACTAATCATAAAATGTCATAGAATCTTTTTTGTGGGCAATTTTATTTCTCACAAATTACGTCTGATAAATTTTTTTTAAATTCTGCATTCTCTTCTAGTTATTTCCATTTTAATGCTAAGCTCCTAAAAAAAGTGTTCTGATCGATTTTAAGAGCTCGACATTAAAATGGAATTAACTAGAATAGAATGCAGAATTCGGAAAAAATTTATCAGAGATAATTTTTAGGAAATAAAATTGTCTACAAAAAAGATTTAATGACATTTTATGATTTGTCCGATAGTTTCACCGAAAAAGTAAAAAGATCTCGAATTTTACTATAACTTGACTTCAAGCTCTAATAACTTTTGAACAGATGGATTTATCAAAAAACGATAAGAGACTTTTTTTGTAGAGCGTTCAATTTCCTACAAAAAATTGTATTGAAAATTTCTGAATTCTCATTGGTTGGCATGGTATAAAATTCGGAGCGAGCATAAACAAGTTCTTTGAATTTTATCAAACTTTGACGTCGGATATCTTGTGAATGGTTGAACTCATGAAAAAATCATAGAGGACCTTTTTTGTAGACCAGTAAATTTCCTACAAAATAGTTAAGAAGAGATTTTTTGTATCTTGATTTTTTCGGAAGTTATGTATTTTTTACCATGTTTCTAAATGAAAAATCGAAAATTACAAATAGCCACCTCTAAATATCAATATTAAGAGCTCAAATTTTAACTGTCACCATATTTTAAAATACCCTTTCGATTTTTCAATGTTCATCAAAAAATTAAAAATAGACCCCTAATTTGAAACAGTCTAATATATATATATATATTAGACTGTTTCAAAAAAAACAACTATTTTTTTTTTCTTCATTATATCGAAAATATTGTTGGAAATGACGAAAAAAAAATACTGTGAAAGTTTGAGCTCTTAATATTAATATTAACAACTGCCGCATCGCAATTTTCTATTTCCCGTTTAAATAACATGGGAAAATTTATTTTTTAAGCTTTGGAATTTTGTAGCTCATGGTGGGACCAATACTTCGAAATGTTCAAGACCCGTCCTCATGGGAAATTTGACGCTCTACAAAAAAGGTCTCTTATAATTTTTCGATATTTTTATTTCTTCAAAAGTTATTCAAAGTTAAAGTTAGATTGATGATAAATTTTTACATTTTTTGACGCAACCATCAAATTTATGGGAAAATTTTATTGGACATTTTTTGTAGAGCATTTCATTTCCTATAACTTATCTCTGAGAAAATTTTCAATATTTCTCACAAGTTGTAAGTTATTTGCAATTAACTGAAAATTTTTTTAAATAATCTAAATCTTGTTGCATAAAATTAATTATATTAAATTTTCAGTTAATTGCAAATAACTTACGACTTGTGAGAAATATTGAAAATTTTCTTAGAGATAAGTTATAGGAAATGAAATGCTCTACAAAAAATGTCCAATAAAATTTTCCCATAAATTTGATGGTTGCGTCAAAAAATGTAAAAATTTATCATCAATCTAACTTTAACTTTGAATAACTTTTGAAGAAATAAAAATATCGAAAAATTATAAGAGACCTTTTTTGTAGAGCGTCAAATTTCCCATGAGGACGGGTCTTGAACATTTCGAAGTATTGGTCCCACCATGAGCTACAAAATTCCAAAGCTTAAAAAATAAATTTTCCCATGTTATTTAAACGGGAAATAGAAAATTGCGATGCGGCAGTTGTTAATATTAATATTAAGAGCTCAAACTTTCACAGTATTTTTTTTTTCGTCATTTCCAACAATATTTTCGATATAATGAAGAAAAAAAAAAAATAGTTGTTTTTTTTGAAACAGTCTAATATATATATATATGTATATTAGGGTGGGTCAAACAAATTACCTATTTTTTTTTTTCACCTTGAAAAAATGCTCACTAAATATGAGCTCTTAATTTTAATAGGAAGATCCTCCGCATCACAGTTTTTTATTTTTTTCTCAGCCCAATAGAAAAAAATGCATACTTCATCATTAATTGATTGTAAAGACAAATGTTTTCGAAACATTTTATAGGAAATTTAATGCTCTACAAAAAAAGTATCTTATATTTTTTCCGTAAGGCTCTATTCGAATGATATTGAAGATTTAAGTTTGATCTAAGACAAATTTCATTTCTGATTATGAATTTTATAACTCGACTATAAATGGCTATTATAAAATGAGCAATAAAAATATTTTTAGGAGATTCACTGCTCTATAAAAATGGTATCTAATGTTTTGGCGATTAGATTAAACGTTTAAAAGATATTCATCATCAAACTTTCATGTGTATTGATTTTAAGAGTGTGATTAGATAATCGGAAAATTTCAACTTAATTTATTAATGTCATCCAAATTTCATTTTTTGTCATTAATATAACTATAATTTGAGTTTTATTTTCAAAATTTTTGAAAAATTATTTTCTATAATTCTTAACGTTTTATTTTTAATCATTGGAAATCACGATCACTTTTTTTTTCGATAACGTCTTCAAAACGTCTTTAAAAATTTTTCCACTGTAGCTGGATATTGTCCTAGGAATAATTTCTTTTCTACGAAGAGCAATTTTAATTTTTATTGTGTTGTTAAAGAGAATCGAAAGAATTACTCTACTTGCAACGAAAAATTGTTTGAAAATTATTAACTCTGTTGAAAATTGAAATAAAAAAACTTTTATATAACTAAGTTGTCACGTAGTGATTCAAACGTGAATCACTACGCGCGCTTTCCCACCTCACCGTGAATTTAACAACACCTCCTAGCTCAAATCAAGCGCATTTATTTATTATAATTTATTATTATTTAAACATTTATATTATTTTGATGAATTATTTTATTATGATTTAATTATGAATTTATTGATATTATTGTTTATTATGTTTCTATATATATATGTATTTATATCTCAAGTTTCGTTCTCGAGATCACTCTGTAGTACCGTTTATCTGTACACTTCACACCACATAGTTTAAATAAAATAAAATAACTAATTACCATAGCAACGGCTTGTTTATTCTTCATAACGTTTTTTGTGCACTAAGAATAAACATCGCAATTATTTTATCAATTATTTTTTCGCTTATAGATATTAAAAATTAAATTAAATTAAAAGAAGTTATTCATAAATTATTAATTATTATAATGAGTAAACGGGAACCAGAAAAGTATTCTTATGAAATCCTTCAAAAGAAACTTAAAAAATATCAGAATCTCATGGAGATTGAGAATTCTAATAACGATACGGGTCACATTTTATCTGACTCCGTATCAGATGGTAATTATATTTTATATATTTTATCATTTTTGGGCAACAAATTTATTTTTTTTTTATTTATTTTGTTGTACCTCTTTTGACTGGGTTAAGTTTATTTATATTTAATTAATCCTAATAAACAAATGAAGTTCGGATTTTTTAATCCGTGATCTTTATTTTTTGGCATCAGGAAAATCTTATTATACAGATTCCTGGTCGCGTACTTAACCTAGCTCTTTTCTGCTCTTGTAGACTCACATGATGACGATCAAAGTCAGAGCGACTTTTCTGACACTGAATCACCCCCTACCCCGAAGGTCACTAAAGATGACGTTAAGACGTCCAATGAGCTACAGGAGACATTAGGGGCACAACCTCCCCAATTAAGTGATTCTGTTCGCCAACTTTTGGGAACTGAAAAACGATTGATTAAAGAAAAAACTTTCAACTTCCATCCTGAGTTGGTTGGTTGTTGGAAGGAATTAATAACTTCAGGATTATCAAAAGAGGACAAGACTCGTATGATCGAGACTTATCCCAATAAAGGTAATTGCTTCCTTTCTGCACCAATTCTGAATGCAGAAGTGATTCCGCTACTTCACAAAACAGCACGCTCTCGTGACAAATACTTAGCTAACGATCAAGATATGTGCGGTCGTAGTCTTGTGGCTCTTGGTACAGCAATCTGCAATATTTTTAATGATGAAGAAGAGCCTGTGGATAGAAATGAACTCCTTCAACTGCTCTGTGACTCCAGCAGCATGTTGTGTGAGTTAATGTTTCAATTGTCTAAGTCTCGGCGCGCTCAACTTTATTCTCAAGTAGATGATAAAAGAAAAACTATTCTTGAAGAATCTGTCACCGATAATTTCTTGTTCGGCGAAGATCTTGGTAAGCGTATCAAGAAAGCAACCCTATGTGAAAAGACTGGGTTATCCTTAATGTCTCAGACTGCAAAAAAGGATCCTGTCAAATCAAAAAATTATTTAAATTGGGAGCGCCCGTCTGTTTCTCGAGGTCATCTCATCCAGGCGGACTCCAGTCGTTCTTTCTCGGTAAAACCAGCATTCACGACCAGAAACAATCCGATATCTACCCGATCTCGTACACGGAACTATGTTCCACCAGCACAAGCCAACCATCTTCCAAACCCCAAATAGAGGTGAGTGTTATCGCTGGTCGTCTCAAATATTTTTCACAAGCCTGGTCAGAAATAACTTCTGATCCTTTCATTCTGGAAACTGTTTCTGGATATAAAATTTCATTCATTTCTACGCCAGTCCAGTCTTATATTCCGTCTAATGATTCTGTTTACGCAAATAATAAATTTCAAATGCAAGAAGCATTGAATGATCTTTCGTCCTTGGGCGCAATTCAAGAATGTATCCAAGAAGAGGGTCAATTTTTATCAAGTATTTTTTTAGTTCCTAAAAAAAACGGAAAAATGAGATTCATTCTTAATTTAAAAGAATTAAATAAAGTCATACAGACGATCCATTTTGAAATGGAAGATTTCAGGACAGTTTTAAAGTTAATCTCTAAAAATTGTCTAATGGCTAGTTTTGATCTTAAAGATGCTTATTTTATGATACCAGTTCATAAAGATTTTTGGAAATATTTAAGATTTACTTGGAATAACTGTCTGTATAAATTTATTTGTTTACCTTTTGGTTTGAGCACCGCTCCGTGGGTTTTTACAAAAATTTGTAAACCAGTTATTAGTCATTTAAGAGGTTTAGGTTGGTTATCTGTTGTCTATCTAGATGATTGGTGGTTAGTTGGTCAAAATTTTGATCTTTGTCAACAAAACGTCGAAATTTCTAAAAATTTGTTAGAATCGTTAGGGTTTATTTTGAATAAGAACAAAAGTAATCTAATACCATCAACTTTATGTAAGTTTCTAGGTTTTCAATTCAGTTCAGATGAGATGACTATTGAATTAACAGAGGAAAAGAAATCTCATATAAGCAATTTACTTTTACAATTTCAAAAATTATCAGTTTGCACTATCAGAGAATTTTCTCAACTTGTAGGTAATCTCACAGCAGCTTGTCCAGCAGTCAACTATGGATGGCTTCATTCAAAGGCGTTTGAACGTCAACGTTATTTGGCTCTTTTAGATTCTGGCGATTGCTATGATAGTTGCATGCAATTATCTCCCTTGTTAATTCCGGAACTCAGGTGGTGGTCTGAAAAAATTCTTACTTCAAAGAATTTTATTCGAAGTTCTAAATTCACTATTACTATTTTTTCGGATGCATCCAATACTGGCTGGGGAGTATTCTGTGATGGAAGGGTAGCTTATGGTCACTGGAGTCCACATGAAAAATCTTTTCATATTAACTATTTGGAACTTCTAGCAGCATTTAACGGCTTAAAAACCTTTGCTTCGGATTTGATTGATTGTAAAATTTTATTACGTATTGATAATTCAACAACGATCGCTTACATTAATAAAATGGGTGGTACCAAGTACAAATATTTAAATGATTTAGCTTATGACATCTGGTCTTGGTGTGAACACAGACGTCTTTGGATATTTGCTTCTTATATACCTTCAAAAGAAAATATAGAAGCAGACAGGGCTTCTAGAGTAGATAATATCGACACCGAATGGGTATTGGCTGATTGGGCTTTTAAGAAAATTATTAATATTTTTGGCAGGCCAGAAATTGATCTTTTCGCGTCTTCTTGTAACTACAAATGTGACATATATTGTTCGTGGCATCGGGATCCTCATGCATTTTGTATAGATGCATTTACAATCGACTGGAATCAATTAGATTTTTTTGCTTTTCCCCCATTTTCACTAATTTTAAAAACATTAACAAAGATTCAAACAGATCAGGCTTGTGGAATCTTAGTTGTGCCTGATTGGCGTGCTCAACCTTGGTATCCACTCTGGCTATCACTATTAGATTCAGACCCTATTGTATTTCAACCAAACAGTAAATTACTTTTTTCTGATTGTAGACAAATTCAACATCCATTGGCGCAAAAAATGTCATTGATGGCTGCTCGGTTCTCCGCGAGGCATTCAAGCAAAGAGATTTGAAAGAGGATTCTATCTCTCTTCTAATAAATTCAGTTTCGTCAAGTACTTTGAAACAATATTCAAAACCAATTGGAGACTGGGCATATTTTTGTTCTTCGCGAGGTTTTGATATCTTTCAACCTCACGAAGATACAATCATTGAATATTTGACCGATAAATTTAACGAAGGTTCTAGCTACGGAACCCTTAATACTATACGTTCTGCACTTTCTCTTATTTGTAATTGTTATATTGAATTGAATCCCCTTAAATCACGTCTTCTTAAGGGTGCTTATAATTTTAAACCATCTCGGGCAAAATATGACAGAATTTATAGTCTCAATCCGTTATTAGAAAACTTAGAGTCTTAAAGCCCACTTAACACTATAAATTTGAAACAATTAACCACCAAATTGGTAGTTTTATTGTCAATTATTACTGCGCATCGTCTCCAAACGATTGCATCTATTAAACGATCCAACATTAAAAAAAGAGGTGATAACTACGAGATCGAAATTCCTGATAAAATTAAAACATCACGGCGCGGTGCTCTTCAACCTCTTTTGATATTACCAAAATTTAATCAGAATATAAATTTATGCATTGTTTCTGTGTTAGAAAGATATCTTGAGGTTACTTCATTGTTAATCGTTAATAGTAATGATAATCACTTATTTATCACTATGAAAAAACCTCATCAGAATGCCTCCAAAGATACTATCAGTAGATGGGTAAGATCTTTTTTGGCAGATTCTGGTGTAGATGATAATTATACGCCTCATAGCATTAGACATGCGTCAACTTCATGTGCTTTAAAAAAAGGTGTTGACTTGAGTATTATTAAAAACTTAGCAGGATGGTCTGAAAAATCAAAAGTTTTTGAAAAATTTTATGACCGCCCTATTATTACTGATAAAAATTCGTTTGTGAATTCTATTTTATCTTAAGCTAAATAATATTTATCGTTCTAATTGTAATTGTTATTTGTTTTATGTTTCATTCAAATAAAAATTTATTTGCTTTAATGACTGTTTCTTATATTATTAAACCTGTTTATCACAGCTCTGAACATCTACAGAGTGATCTCGAAAACGAAACTTGAGATATAATTTACAGATTGAGCGAGCTCGCCGAAGAATTAATATTAAGGGCTCAAACTTTCAAGAAATTTTCTTCGTCAAAATGAAAAATATTATCGACATAGCTAAAAAAAAAAAAATCTGGGTATCAGTTGGCCCTGTGGGCCAGCCCCGTAACTTCCCGCTGTTTTCGAGCTCTAAGATCTCCCAAACGTTAGTATAAATACATTTTCGAGCTCTACGAGCTTGAAAATACCTTTGTTTTATTTTTCATGAGCTTCCCAAGCTCAAAAGGATTACGTATTATATTAAAATTGAAAAATTTAGACTCCAAAATAATTAATAAATAAGCGTTTTTTCCATATTTATTGACAATTATGTTCAATAGTTCGCTCAAAAATAAGTTTACGTGATACGTTGTATCTATATGGTGTAAGTTTATCCTGAAACGAGCAAACATGATGATTTTTCAGAAGTCACTTCCAATGACTCATATAAACAAAAACATATCAATTTTGAGTTATGTTGTTCAGTAATTATGATATTATTCAATAAAAAAAGCTGATACAGATTTTACATTGATTATTCCGTCAACGATATCTCTCGAACGAACAATCTGATTGGGACGTTCTTGGCAGCAATCGAATGCTTTTATCGTGTTCTAGAGCTGATTTGATTTTGGAATTGATCGACTCAATAGTTTCCGAAATATTCACGAAAAACGAAAAAAAAACGTTTTTTTCTCATTCTTCCGCCGACGATTTCTCTCGAATGAACCATCCGATTGAGACGTTTAAGGTGGCGATCGGCGCGTTTTATTGAGGTCTAGAGCTGATTAAATTTTGTGAATGATTGGTTTCGTCATTACGATGATTTTCGCAAAAAACCGTTTTTCACTATTTCTTTCGTCGACGATGTCTTCCGAACAGATTATCCGATTGAGACGTTCTTGGCGTCAATCGAAAGCTTTTATCGAGTTCTAAAACTGATTAGATTTTGGAATTGATCGATTCGACAGTTTTCAAAATATCCAAAAAAAACGGAAAAAAAACTTTTTTTTCTTGTACTTCTTAAATTTCTCAGAGACTATTTGACTAAATGATCTAAAATTTTCTGAAAATCTAAGTTGAGAAGAAATCTTTCAAATGCCGCCAAAAAAATGTAAATCGCTTCATTCATTCAAAAGATATGAGAGGTTTACATCCACACACACACACACACACACACACACACACACACACACACACACACACACACACACACACACACACACACACACACACACACACACGCACGCACACACACACACACATACATACACCCATACAGACATCGCTCTGAAAATGTCTAAGTAGCATCCTCACACTTTCAAATGTCAACATATGATGAAAACCCGATTTTTGAAAATCGGGGTGAAACCAATAACTTCCCGAATTTTTAAAAAGTTGAATTTGTTCGGCGTACGTTTCATGTACGTAGGAGCGTCGAGCGAATTCCTTAGAGGATTAGACAAGGATAGAAAGTGTGGCTTCTTGTCTTACACTAGTATTTTACATATCATTTTAAAAGTATATTTGAATATTTAATATTATTTCTCTGGGTAAAACTGATTTCATAATTTGATGGTATGCAACCCAGTGTTGCCAAATATATATCAAGTACCCGCGTTTTCCTCTCCCCAGAGTAAATAATATAAAATAAAAAAAATTGTTATTATTATTTTATTTGTATTAAGTTTGGAAATTTGTATTTGAATTCCTCAGTGGATAATTTAATAATATAAAATAATTAATTTGATTTTGACTAAAATGAGCATATTATTATCTAATAAAAATTTATTATAAAGAATTAATTATATTAAACAATATTTTGGTGTTGCAATAATTTTTTGAGTTTATTTAAATATATTTTGCATTAAATAATTTCGAAAAAGGAACCCAGTAATAGCCAATATTTATTTATTTGTTTCTTGAATATATATTTAAGTGATCCATTCCTTATTATTATTTTTATTCATAATATATTTGTTTGGTTGTCATTCCGATTGGTACATACATTCTCGCTCAAAATTTTTCCCGTGATCTCTCCCTTGAATTGTTATTATTTTTGCCCGTTTTGTAAAAACGGGCTGGCGCCCTCGTGCACTAACCCAGCCTGAAGAGATGGTCCAGGCACACCGATATTTTCTTTACAATTATTTATTATTTTTAGTTATATTTGTTATTTTCATTGATAATTTTTATTACACTTGGGTGACCACATACGACTCCGGATTTTATTTGCGTCTCCGTGGTGAAAATAAAAACGGTTTACGTTATAAAGTGGATATTTTTTTTTTCTAAAACTGAAACATATCATAATATATACTAACGCAAAAAATTAAAGGAACAGAAAAATTTTATAAATTTTTTAGTAATTTTCGAAAGGCCGTAACTTTGTGAAAAATAATCTTATCGAGATTTTAAAAAAGCATTTTATAGCTTGAAATCTCTAGTTTCGGTGCATTTTTATCAAAATTTTTTAAAAGGTCTGGTTATTAACGCTAACATGAGAAATACCACGAGACCAAAAATTTCTAAATTTTTTTTTTTTTTTTTTCAAAGATCCCACGGACCGTGGAAAAATTTTGTCAACTAAACCAATACATAGGTCATTAGGCAAATTTATTCAGCTTCAAATTGGCTTTTTTTCAACCTCGTAGGACAATTTGTTGCAGAGATATCAGCCTTCAAACAAAAAATGAACCTTTTGGCTTTGATCATCGATTTTTCAGGTGCCAATGATCGTACAGTAAATTTTAAGGCGGCGTTAAAAACTTGAATGAATTCTCTACAAGACCCGTCCATCATTTTTTGGAAAAAACTATTTTTTTTATTTTTAATATCCTTTAGAAGTAAGTACAAAAAAATTACTTATTTTGGTTTGTTAGTAAATCAACCGCTACTCTGCAAATATTGATAAAAAAAATATTGTTGCCAGGGACTTTTTTAGCTTAATGTATCCCTAATAACCCTATAAATTTTCAAATTGATCTATCGAGCCGTTTTTTGGGGGTGATCGATTAAAGTTTTGCTAAACAATCAAAGGAACAAGTTTTGTTCCTTTAATTGTGTAATCATAATCAGAATGAAAAAATAATTTTTTTTTTTACTTTTCTTTCATTTTTGCATTGGTAACTCAGTAAATGTGAGGGATAGAGAAAAAAAAAACAGAAGTTTCCAAAAAATGTCAAAAAAAAATTTTCGACCCCAAAAAACAAGTTTCTATTTTTTTGATTTTTTTTGCGGTCATAAATAGGAGCTCATACTTTGACATTGTAGTCAAAGTATAAAACTAACAATCTCAACACTTCCATTTAGTTTTAATATTTGTATGTGGGATGAAACTGACAAAAAATAATAATAAATAATTAATTTTAATATTTTCTTCTCTTGTAATTGCACAGGTAGTGACCAGGTTCTTCTTTTTTTGGTTAATTTGACTGCTGGCAATCGCCCTTGAACAAAACTTTAAATAAAAAAAAAAACTATATTATTCGTATTACTTTAATCACTCATTAATTATTGAGCTCTATCTATTTTCATGACTCCAATCTCTTCTCTTAGAGTCTCAAAGCGCTGCTTGCTCAGTGGCTTGGTCAAAATGTCTGCTAGCTGGATCTTTGAAGGTTCGTGCTTTACATGGAGTTCTTTAGCTTGATATCTTTCCATAATAAACTTGTATTTGATATCAATATGCTTTGATCTTGCTTGGAACTTGCCGTTTTTAATCCAGGTGATAGCACTCATGTTGTCTATGCGAAGCGTCGGTGTAACTTTTTTTTCAGTTAGCTGGTTAACTAGTCGGTTTAACCATATGAAACTTGTTGTTGTGTGACACGCAGCTATAAATTTGGACTCCGAAGTGGAGAGCGTCACTGACTTCTGCTTCCTCGTGCCCCAAGCCACTGGTGAGCTTCCCTGTTTCAGTAAATATTAAGTCCAACTTCGTCTTGAGTTCGGATTCTGAGCGTAGTCAACGTCTGAGTATCCTGATATTCTGTTGTCACCTGCTGATGCACTGAATTTTATGTCTTTAAGATATTCAAGTATCCCCGTGATCGCTTCCCAGTGAATCATTTGTGGGTTTTAGCAGATTGACTCACGCGATTCTTTGCAAAGGCAACGTCTGGTCGCATCACAGTTGCTAGGAATAATAATCCTCCCACTGCTTCTCAATAGGGAACTTTTTTAGATTCTGAACTTCATGAGGTACAAGTTTCCAACCCGTTCGCCAACTGCTGCGGTGCTCCTACTGTTTGTGAATCTGCAACTGTTTTCATCTTTGGACATCCTGTGTCCCTTGTCGGTGGTGGAGCTCAAAGAGAAACGATTATACTTTAGTTTTGGAATAAATTATACATCCTCCAAATATTTATCTATCCAGGCTTCAGCGTTAAATGCTTTAATATTAATGTTGTCTTTAGCAATAGCATATATTATTTTACCGTCTCCTATTCTAATCGGTAGTTTAATTTTGAGACTTACCAAGTCTGTGAACCAGTGTTTATTACCACTCATGTGACTTGTTGCTCCAGAATCAAGACACCATCTATCTTGTGACTCTACGTTGTCAACCGATGTGTGCAGCATGACGTCGATGAGGGCATTTTCCTGTTTCTTCCTTCTAGGGTTCTCGTCCTTGCCAGATCCTTTCATGTCTCCTGCTTTAACACGACACTCTCTCTCCCAATGTCCTGCGATCCAACACTAATTGCTTTTTTCTTCCTTCTTGGGCTTTTTAAATTTGTGATGTCCTCCTTTGGCAACTAAAGCTCCACTAGCTTCTGAGGTTGATACAGGGCTACCTAGCCGTATCTCCTCCATTGTCAGTCGAGCAACCATATTTATCAAGGTTCTCTCGACCTGTGCTGTTGATTCTCAGGCTGTTACAAAATGTCTGTAAGTTGGAAGTAATGTTAAGAGAATTTTCATCATTATTTGATTATCGGAAACGATCTCACCCATTTGTCTCAATCTATGTGCAAGATCCTGAATTTTTGAGACGTACGCTATCATGCTGTCGGCCTCATCCTTAACCATCATGTACCACTGTTGATTCAACATGTGTATACCTGTAACAGTTTTACTCTCATAGACATCTTGTAGCTTTGTCCACATGTCTCTCGACGTCTTGCAGTTGATCACGTGCAGCGCTGCTTCCAAACTCAGGCTTGATGCGATCACGAACTGAGCTGTTGCTGCCATCCTCTTGAAAATCTTTAACTTCTCGTTGTACGCATTCATCTGTGCCGCTGTTGGTAGATTATCACTCGTGCCAGACGACCTTGCCGGCTCTCTCTCAACCTGCTCAATATTAATATCTTTTGCCAATAACACGATTTTTGTGTGGAATTTCCAGATCACCCTATTTTCCGGTCCCTGTAGCTTCTGTAGTTTCATACTTTCTTGAGTCACTTCCATTGTTTGGGTTATTTTGCTCTTTGCACGCGGGCTGGCTAACCTCAAAAATGTTTTTGCACTCAGAAATTTCTAAACTCACTTTTCACAAAAAATTTAATTTCAACATCTAATAATTATCACCTGGGCCCATAACCTGTGATTAATTATTAAAGGATAATATTAATATTAATAATAAACGTTGATTTAATTTAAATAAACATGTGCTTTATTATAACCATTTGGAGTTTAATAAGAATAAACATAATAACAATTAAAATAATAGTAGCTGCCACCTAGCGGTCATAAATTGAAGCTCATACTTAGACACTGTAATCCAAGTAAAAAACTATCAATCTCAACAAAAGTGATGACTAATAGCATTTTTATATACAAAATCCCGTAAATATTTTTTTCCGCTGGTGCTACCTCTGACGGATATTTTTGTAAACATATGTATAGATATATTCTGTTGTGAGCCTTTTACCGGTGCTCCATCCAAGTGGCTGATTTTTGCACAACTCTTTTTTAATTTTCTTTCTATTTTTTTGACGTCAAATAATGACATAAACAGTGGCATGATAGTAACGAAAAATTTTTTTTGTTTTACTCTTTAATTTAGAAATACAAGTTATTTCGACTTCAATATTAAATAAGCGTTATGAGGCGTGCACTTTTGGATTTTCCAAACTTTTTTTTTCTATGGGACTAAAAAAGCCTTGAGCAAAATTTTTAGCTCTTTATCTCCACCCCTCTCGGAGTCAACGAAAAACTAATTTTTTGACTAAAAATGGCCGAAAAAGCATTACAAAATTTTTTTTCCATTTTAAATTTTTTTTCAAAAAGAGTGTTAAAAGTCAAACAAAATGACCCACCATAACGTGAAATTATCATAACTATAGTCAAAGTTATATCACGTTTAAGCAAAAATTATAACTCCGGAAGGGGTGGAGATAAAAAGTTAAAAATTTACCTCAAAGCTTCTTTCGACATGTGCGACAACGTATCAAAAAATCGGTCTGTCAGTCGACCTTGCGGGCCAGCTCCAAAAGTCCCTACCGTTCTCGAGCTCCTTGAGCTCGAAATCATTGTTAAGAATACATTTTTGAACTCTTCGAAAATACTTTTGCATGCCTTTGTTTTCGAAAAATAACGTTTTTTACCATTTTTTCTACAACGATATCTCTCTAACGAATTCACTGATTGAAACAGTTGAGGTGGCAATCGACGCGTTTTATTGAGTTCTAGAGCTGATCAAATTTTAAGATTGATTTATCAAGATGTTTTTGAGAAATTCCAAAAAAACTGAAAAAAATTTTCTCTTCAAATTCTTTCGTTAACGGTTTCTCTTGAACGAATAAACCGATTTTGATGGTTGAGATGGCATTCGACGCAGCTTATAAAGTGTTAGAGCTGATGAGATTTTGGAATCAATCCATCGAGCAAATTAATAGTTATTCAAAAAAAACATTTTTTAAAAAATTTTATTTTTGAAATATCTCCGAACGTACCCTATTAATTAAGATTAAATTTTCAGTGCTTATAGTAAATAACCAGCCGCGTCGAATAACACCTCGACGATCAGAATCGGTTTATCCGTTCAAAAGTTACAGAATCCTAGACAGGAAAGTACCACGGGCCCAGGTTTGGCTCAGGCTTGGTTCAACTATGTTGAACGCTGGGCCAAGTTTGTAAGCCAGCCTTGTTCCAGCCCTGGTAGAAGTCTGGAATGATAACATCGTGCCAAGCCTGGTTGCCAGCCCTGACCCATGCTTACTTGCCAGACCTGGCCCATGCTTTGTTGCCAGACCTGAACCATGCATCGAAAAAATCAATAAATTTAATTAAAAAAAATTTTTATTATTATTTAAATACTAGAGTTTGTGATTATTAACGTTTAAACTATTTAAGTGAGGTAAATGACGTGAAATGAACTCGGTGAAAAATCTGCTGGGCTCTGGGCGCGAACTGTCGTCTTTCTGATTGCTGGGTCTGAACGCTGGCTACTGGACGAACCTACTAATGTTGAATTGAAACTTTTATATGCTCTACTTATTCATTTTACTACAACCCCTCGGTCTTATGAAATAAAACGAGGAATTTAGTTAATATTTTCGATTAAGAAAAAAATAAATAATAATTTCGTAATATTTATATTATAATCACATAATTTTTTAAAATAAAATTTATTAAATTTAATTGATTATTTATCAAAAACCCAGCTTAATTATCTTACTCTACCACCTCTATTAAAATTAACATTTATTATAAAAATTCCTGAGTTATTTCTTAATTAAATTAATTTTTATAAGTAAAATTATAGAATTACAGTTGTTGATTGCATATAATAACGAACTGAAAAATGTATTAATTCTTAATTGTTAATAATTTCAGAATGTAATAATAATAACAGAATGTTAAAATAATTATTTATTAAAACTTCTTTTAATTCAAAAATAAATAATTATTTATTTCAAAAACCATAATAATAAGATGATTGAATAATTAATTAAAAAACTAGATTAGTCAATCTTGGCCCAAGGATGGGAAACTATATGTATCCCGAACTTGGATAATCCTTCTTTGGCCCAAGTCTGGGTTGCCATTGAATCATCAAAGCAGAAGAACCTAGTCTTGGCTTAAGCTCGGATAATCATTGGGTCGGCCAAGGCTAGGTTACCCAGTCCTGGCCTAAGTGTGGGAGCCTATTGGGTGGCCAAGACAAGAGAACCTAGTTTTGGCCCAAGCCCGGGTAATTATTGTAACGGCCAAGGCTAGGTTACCCAGTCCTGGTCCGAGCCTGGGTGTCCATTGAATGGCCAAGGCTAGATTACCCAGACCTCGCCCGAACCTGAGTTACCATTGAATGGCCAAGGCTAGATTACTCAGTCCTGGCCCAAGTGTGGGTTTCCGTTGAATGGCCAAGATAGGAGAAGCCGGTCTTGGCCCAAGTCCGGCCAATTATTGTAATAGCCAAGGCTAGGTTATCCAGTCCTGGTCCGAGCCTGGGTCACCACTGAATGGCCAAAATAGGGGAACCCAGTCCTGGCCCAGACTTGGGTAATGATTGGAATGGCCAGGATTGAGTAGCCTTCCTTGACCCAAGCATGGGCCAATATAGACGTGCCAAAGCCAGGTTCCCCAGTGCTGAGCCAAGGACGGCCCCTTTGTTCAACTCTGGCAGCTCTTGCATGGGATATTTACATACAGACGTACGTACATTAGGGTGCTCCGTTTGAAACGAAAATTTTTTTTTCTTCACTCCCCATCAAAAATCTTGTTCTATATGTTAAAATAAAAATTTTGTCCAGTTTTGAGCTCTTAAAATTAATATTAACCACTGCAACAACGTCGTCGAAGTTTTTCCATGCTAAAAGCACGTAAATTTATTTTTTTTCCTTTTCAATGGATAAAACTCAGCCCTACATTTATGTATCGTATCGGTCCAAAATTTTTCTTACAGAGGATTGTATGCTCTGTAAAAAAGCCAGTATCTGCCTAGCTCTAAGTTTAACTCTAGCTTTCCTGTGAGTCTTTAATGTCAAATTTTTTTATCAAATTGATGGATTTTTGCTGTTAACTCATGGACGGTCGAGTATCGAGAAAAAAAATATATAAACTTTTTGTAGGGAATTTAGTTTTCTATAAAAAAGGTTCTTTAACTTATATCTGTAAAACTATTATTTTAAAAAGTACATGAACTTGAAGTTATTTAAATTTTAATTTTAGCAAACTTTCTAGATTAATTGTTTTATAATTAAATAATATTCATATTTTTAGTAGTTTTTCGTTCAATTTTATTTATTATTTAGCATAGAAAGAAAAAAATTTTTTTAAGACATTTAAAATTAAGTATTTACAATCTATTTTTGTAATGAATTTGAAATAAAATGGGTTTTTAAACTCATTTGGATGAATATTTCAGGGTATCTTCTATATTTTATATATTTATGTATTAATCCTTATCTTTCATAAATTACTGATAGTATATTAATTATTAGAATACCCCCTTATTTTTAAAATCAACAAAAATTACGTACTCATATAAATGATTAGCCCTGATGTACCAATAACGAATAGTAATGATATCTCGCAAATGCATTATTATAAATAATTCTTAACAATTCTCGATTTACCAAATGTCAAATCAATGTATAAACATGACCAATAGAGTCAAAAAATTTATTTCAAACAAATGACAATCGATTAGAATAAATTGGATTACAATAAAAATTCATCATTTCTCAGTCAAAAAAATATGTTCCTGATAAATAATAACCAACATGCCATACACTGAAACCTTTTCCGAAACACGCTGCATCTTATGGTATAAGTATTATTCCGATCGATTCAGTAGTTTTCGCAGCATAACAGAACCAAAAAACCGGCTCTCCAATTGTTAGTATAGATTAAATCAAATAATCAATTGAATCGAAAATGATAGCTTACTTACATACATTTTTGGCAGTCTAATGATTTTAGATAATGAAATATGATTTCTATGTCAGTTTTTTAATGATTAAGCACCGCTTATTATACAACTGTAGCGATAGTTTAAAAACTAATAAGCGCTGCTTAATCATTAAAAGACTGACATAAAAATTATATTTTATTATGTAAAATCATTAGACTGCCAAAAATGTATGTAAGTAAGCTATCATTTTCGTTCAAATTTTGATTTGATAATTAATATATTATCAGTAATTTATGAAAGATAAGGATTAATACATAAATATATAAAATATAAAAAATACTCTGAAATATTAATCTAAATGAGTTTAAAAACCCATTTTATTTTGAATTCATTACAAAAATAGATTGTAAGTACTTAATGTTGAATGTCTTAGAAATTTTTTTTTTTTTTTGCTAAGTAATAAATAAAATTAGATGAAAAACTACTAGAAATATGAATATTATTTAATTATAAAACAATTGATCTTGAAACTTTGCTAAAATTTAAAATTTAAATAACTTTGAGTTCATGTATTTTTTATAATAATAGTTTTACAAATATAAGTCATTGAACCTTTTTAATAGAAAACTAAATCCCCTACAAAAAAGGTTGTGCACTTTTTTTCTCTAAACTCGACCGTTCATGAGTTAACAGCAAAATCCATCAATTTGATACAAAATTTTGCATTAAAGACTCACAGGAGAGTTAGAGTTGGACTCAGAGCTAAGCAGATACTGGCTTTTTTATAGAGCATACAATTCTCTTCAAGAAAAAATTTGGACCGATACAATACATATGTGTAGGGCTGAATTTTATTCATTGAAAAGAAAAAAAACTAAATTTTCGTGCTTTTAGCATGGAAAAACTTCGACGACGTTGTTCCAGTGGTTAATATTAATGTTAAGAGCTCAAAATTGGACAAATTTTTGATTTCAACATCTAGAACAAGATTTTCGATGGGGAGTGGAGAAAAAAAAATGTTCGTTTCAAACGGAGCACCCTAACGTACATACATACATACATACATACACACATACATACATACATACGCTCGGACATCATCTTGAAATTAGTCAGAATGGCTTCCTAGAACCTCAAAACGTCATGATCTCTGAGAAATTCGATTTTTGAAATTGGACTGATACCAATAACTTCCCGAATTTTTGAAAATTCGAAATTTTCATAGCGGGAAGTTAAAAATCAAATAAATCGAAAAGGATCACCGTCGCAATCTCTTATTGAGTCTTATTGAGAAGGTTTGCATGTTTTAGGTTTCCACTAATATTAAATTGCCACCATTTAAATATAGTGGAAACCTAAAACATGCAAAGCTTCTCAATAAGACAATTTATAGATAAATTGAGAAAAATATAGATAGCCCGAACTGGGAATCGAACCCAGACCATGTCGGTATCACGCCGAGTGCTCTACCAGTTGAGCTATCTGGCACTATACTATATTCCGTTCAATTTGATCTATAACTTATTGAGCCACATTGATATATATATATATATATATATAGTTATATTCATATGTTCGTTAAGACATACGATAAGGCGGCTGAACTTTTCATGTAATTACTCTTACAAAACAACGATTAGATAGAGTGTAATTTTTCAGATTGAATTCTATCTAGCTTGTCAGAATATTCAATATTGCGACAGTTTCGCATTATATCGGAGTTCACCCGGTAGCAGAGCACGATGACCTCACGTTTTTCCGCTTATACTGTTATAATTATTATTCTTTACATGTCGACTTTTGGTTTGATTATTAGGTATTAATTATACCGTTTAAATCTTAGGTATAAATTTCAACTGAAAGAATAAATTATACTTATTATTTTAACTTAGGTTTCAGAACTTCAGCCCACCAAGGAAACTAAGTGTGTATTTGAATTATATGCTTATTATTATTTGCCGGCTGCCACATGGACGTCATTTGAATAAATTCTTTCAGGCGTTGTACTATAAATCTGTATTTCAATGATGGATCAAACACATAATTAATAATCAAATCTGCAACTAGTCATCGGCCGGCTGAAATAGTATTACTAACGAATTCCTGGAAGAACTCCTCCAAAATTGGATGCTGTATGTCTTGACCTTATTCAACAGAAACTTCAACACAGGTAAAACGCCTTTTGACTGTTCCAGGATCATCATGTGTATGCTCTTTTAAATAGGTCATTCACAAGAGCCCTACAACTACCGAAGTATCGCTCTTGTCAACTGTATTACTTAAGTGTTCAGTCAACCTTTTTTGTACCGTATTAGGTCATGGGTAATGAAAAAAAAAACGTTTATACCTGAAGAGCAAGTAGGGTTCAAACCTGGTCGTAGCTTCGCGGACAGCATAGTTTCTCTCTTTGCTCTCCATTAGATTCAACTTCGTCTCAAGGGAATAGCCTCATACTTCTTACTTATCGACTTTAAAAGACCTTTGACTCGGTCCAGCACGATAAACTCTGGGATAAGCTGGACAAATTAGGCCTGAGTTCTAGAACCCTGAATTTTATTTATTAATTAACATTAAGTGAGGGCGTCCTTCAAGACGAAATTCTAAGTCCATTCTTATTCAGACTATACAACTGTGATATGATGTCGTATGTCGAGGCTAAAAGTGCTGAAAAAATCGCACTTGGAACAACAGACTTTTCATGATGATGATCTGGTACTGATATCGATTACGTGGATCAAGCTACTGAGAAATCTACGTATTCTGAAAAAATATTATAAAATCAATGGTCTTACTGTTAAAATCTCCAAACCAATGTCATAGTTATTAGCCCAAGTGGCCGGATAAAAGCTCCAGGAGTGCTCAAATGTAACAACAAGGCTCTCGAAGTAGTTTCCATGTACGAGTAGGGGAGAGGTGCTGCAGTTGTAACAAAAAATTTTATTTTTTCGATTCCATTTGTTTTTTTTAAGATATTAAACTTAAAAACTGTTAGAAAGTTAGCTGATAGTATCTTGTATGTGACCGACTTGGTTAATTAGTAAAAAGTAAATGTTAACTTATTAAAAAATCAATTTATTTAACTAAAGTCAGGGGCCAAGATGGCAGCGTGCGTGGGCTGCAGTCGTAACACAGTGCAGAGGCAGTTGTAACACGGAACGAAACAGATATTTTTCACCAAATTGCTTTTATTATTCAGTCTTAATACATACTATTATACTTAATTAACTCTTAGAGTCAAGTATTTAAACTTAAAGTAGCACAGATATTTGTATCTTTAATATAAATTGATAAACATTCATAAATATTAAAACTACACTATTCCAGAGTAGATTTGTGGCGCATCCAGTTTGCGCAGATTCCATACACGACTTTGAGTGTTACAATCGCTACTCATTCAAGTGTTACAACTGACCCTCACGCAGAATTGTTAATAAAAATCTAATTACAATAACAAAAATCAGTAAATTGATATAAAATTCGATGATACAATACTCTTGATATGTCCCTTGAAGTATGAATGCAAGTCTCACATCATAACATTAGAAAACAAATTTGTTATTAAAAAAATTGTAAAGCGTAAAAAAAAAAGTTTTCACGCGTATTTTCAAACATTCTCAATATTTTAATACCGGAACAAGATTAATAACTGAAACTTTGATCTAATCAATAATTTACCATTTTGAACAAGTTAAAAAAAAAATAATAATAATTTTTAGTTTTTTTAATAGTTTTTCACTGAGTGTTACAACTGCCCCTTGTTACAACTGCAGCACCTCTCCCCTACCTGGGGTTATATTTCACTTCCAACGGCCAGGGCACATTAGCTACTGAAACCGCTTGTAGAATACGTAAGATCGCAATTGGCACAGTGCTCTTCATCATCGCTGAGCTCAAGGATAGCTCACGTTACGATAAGCTTGAATTACATCACAGCATTACTCATTCGTCTATAATATACCTAGCGCACAATTGAGGGCTTAAACAAAAACTTCTGGAACACCTTGATTCCACTAACCTCTTGTCTTTAAAACGAACCTTCTCCTTGCTTAACTGCATACCAAAAAATGCACTTCGGGATGAACTCAAGTTAGACCACATCTCCATAAAGGTTTTAAAGGCTGCGATAAATTTGGTTAGAAAAATTTTAAAAATGGACGACACTCGCAACACAAAGCAATGCTTTATAAAACTGCGTGAACTTCTTGAGGCACTGTATAAAATGCACAACTGGGTCAAGCACCTAAAGGACTCCCTTGAATTGGTCGAAGACGTATGTCTACTTAACAGTTTATCCCCGGACACCTGGAAGGCCAAAAGAGGCATTGTGATTTTAGTTCTAGCTCTATCAACGCACAGCAGACATCGCTAGATGCACTACTTTTTTAGCCTGTTAGTTCCTCTTCAATCAGTCTACCCTAGACACCTTACCCTATCTGTTTGAAACTTACCCGGGGCATATATCTAAACTTGTGGTGCAATTGAGACTGACAAACATCCACGCGTGCAGCCTGACAATTAATTCATCTACTTGATTTCGTTTCCATCCAAAGAATGCATATATTATCATCTTGCTGAGAAAGAAACGATCATTTATGTTATATCGAGTTTCCCTCACTACAACTGCCTAAAAAAGAAACATCGACAAATAATACCCATCAACGAGAACCTGAATACAATCGACGCTTCACTAGATTGCCTCAAAACATTAAACCAGTGTCAACTAAAGAATATATTTTATTTCTTGAACGATATCTTACTGTATAGAAGCACCTCCAATTAACGATATAATAGGCTGTGTATAATTCTAAGTCACTCTCTTATATAATTGTTATATTTCTGTTTTTTCTTTTTTTAACTATTGTCGACATACTTTATAACTTTTCTTATATTTGTGTTGAGGATTGTATCCTGTTCAAGTCAAATAAAACTATAATTATATATTAATTTATTATTAATATGCAAATTTATTTTTTAATAGGATTTAATCATCTAGTTGTTATAACTGCCTGGCTCGAGACGAAATGAATATTTTCAACTTACACTCTAATATTTTATTCGTTTGAGTAAATAAAGATTTAAGAACTCTTGTTTTACTGTTATTTTATTTTTGTGACTTATTATGTTACCATTTGCAACTTATTCGCCATTAAACATGACAGTTTGTGTTTCAGCAAACTAAAAAAAAAAAAAAAAAAACAATATTCCGTTACTATCTAAATAGTAAGATAATGTACCAATCATTTGCAAGTAAACTTGAAATGTTATGCTGACTATGGGCCTCAGTGACAGCAAATCATTTTCCATTGGTTAAAACGTAAATGTTCAATTTTTGTAAACAGATAAATTATAGTTAATTAAGGTAAAGAATGATAATCCATAATTATTCTTCCAGTTTCCTTAATTTTTTTATCATTTCTATTTTGTATATATTCTTAAATCAGATTTGCCTCAATTAAATCTAATTTTTTTTTTTATTCTTATTTTTCTTTTTGTAAAAAAAAGAACATGTTGGAGCTTTAAGAGGTCATATTGCAAGTTTTTAAAATAGTGTTTTTGAAATCTGAGAAACGTTATAAATCTAATTCACATGATAAAAAGAGAAGAATTTAGATAAGGATCGATAGATTAAAAGTATTTTCATACCGTTTGTAGGTAACTATAAACGATGTATTATTTGAATGAACGAGTCGACAGCTCTATTTTTATTCAAAACAGTTTAGATGCAAAACCATTAAATTGATTCATTTCAAGTCAATACAAGAAAAAGCTGATTCTTTCCGATTCTAGATACAGTTTGTTTTACAGAACAACTAAAGAGTCAATGACAGGGTTCGATAACGTTAATTTAAACTCTGCAATATAATGTTTAATCATAAGATTTTTGATTAGTTTATTTACATCTGGATTCGATCTTAAAACTAGTACGAAGGTAATATAGAACAATGTAGAATTTTTTATTTTATTAATTTGATCTACATGATGTTTTATAATTAATTAAATTACACTTATATCTAATTTATCACGCACCAAAAGAGTCAGTCCTGCTGATTAGATTTTGTTTTCAAAAGCTCAGCTTAGTTGGTAGTATTCTGGCACAAAGTCATTGGCTAAATTACTAAGAAAATTAAAGTCAGAGCAATTATTGCTAGTATCAGCCGATGGCGAGGATGCTACAGCATGAGTTGGATCAACATAAAAATTATTTAAATTATCATATGATTCTGAGTTGTTTTCGACTTGTCCAACACTTTCTGGAGGAGTAATGACAGTAGCAGTAGCAGCAGCTATGGCTGTTGCCGTAGTTGTTATTCCAGATGTCGGGAAAGGATCTGGAGATGATACATAGCTACTAGGAATATTTGAAGCTTCACCACCATGGTGAATCTGTAATTGAGTATTTTGTGTATAGTAAGTGCTTGAATATTTGTTCACATATCTCTCTTCGCCTTGACTTGATGGAATAGATGGCCCATGAACAGCATATACTTCTGTAGGATTTTCTTGTTGCAATGGTTGAGGGGGGATACTATTATAGTAATGATGACCTGTTTGCAATGACATACTGGGCTGGTGGTGTGAATTTATACTTTCTTCAGTTGTATGATATATTCCGGATGCAGTATAATTGTAGTTATTACCACTTATATACCCTTCCGACGTATGATCATTATGAGAGTTAGGATAACTTTGAGTGATACCATAAATATTTTCACCTTGCATATTTTTATGATATGATGTATGATAGTTAGGTCCATTTTGTAAGTATCCGTTATAATCGCTTGAATGTAAATAAAGCATTTGCTGTTGCGGATATTGCGTTGGAGGATTGTAATTAGACTTAGAAGTTGCATTTGTTCTTTTATTATGATTTGCTATACTTGCAGTTATTTGATTATTTCTAGGATATAGTGGATGTACTTCATTCGTTAGTAGCATACGTTGCTGATAAGTGTCTCTTTTACCATACAGACTTTGGGATTGATTATGATGACTTGAGATTTGAAAATTTTGCCTGCTCATAGTTTGCTTATTTCGATAATCGAAGTTTTTTATTGTTTGATACGCATTTTGTAATGGATGAGTGTTTATCTGCGACGCAATAGGATTATTCCGTGAAGCATGGGATGTTTTAAGATCAGTGTTAGAATGATCATGGGAAACAGTATTAAGAGCAGAATTTACAGATGATGGAGAACTTTGTGGCCTTTGCATGTAAGCAATTGGATTAGATTGAACTCCTAACGGACTGCCTTGCTGTAATTGAATAGATGCTGGAGTTCCTGGTGTTGATGATGGTGTTAAACTTCTAGTCGATGAATTTTGACCAGGTACAGACGGATTTACTCCAGTTGGATCCGAAATAGCTAATCTAGTTCCACTGTTTGTAATTTTGCATACTTCCTGAGTACAAGTTGATGGAGATTTTTTGCTTATAATTAATTGACTTTGAACGGAGTTCAAATTTTTGTGATCACTTTCTATTTTAATTTTTACTTCATTTATTTTCTTTACATTCAATTTTGGGGATGCTATTGCACAGTTGTCATTGGATTTTGAATCTTCATCAGCTATCAATCGTTCAAATGAACTTGATACACTATTTGTACTACCGATGCTACTAGCACCGTTACTGTTGTTATTAAATGTCACATTTGAACCCGAGCCCCTATTATTCGTAGTATTCAAGGAATTATTGCCAGAATGCAATAAACTATTGTCACTAATTTCATTTAGAGTATTTTTTATAGTAGTTCCACCAGAAATATCACATTTACGGCAGTTTTTCTGTTCGTCTTCATCAGTGAGCGATTTATCTCCTTTAAGGTTTTCTACGCCTTCCGAAGATAAAATATCTTTCTCATCGCAATCTTCTTTACTCAACGTCTGTCTTTTATGCTTCATTCGACGATTTTGAAACCATACTTTCACCTGTTAACATAAAGTTCCACTTGATATTAGTATATATTATCAAAATTATGCAAGAAATATTTAGTATCTAAGTCACAGAGTCAATGATGAAATATTCTAAGGTAAAAGCAAATATTGTTGATTATATCTTTTCGTTAATAATTGACCTAAGTTCCGTCAACACGTTAAACAGCAATAGATCTATATACAATGTACTGGAATGGCTTAGATTAAGATCATGCTAATCAAATATATAACTAAAAGACACCTCTGCTCCTACATATGCTTATCAACCTATTTTCCTCTCCAATTTATCGAGGCCTTATGGAATACTACTTGGTCTCAATTGAAATCAACTTATAGATAGCAGTTCGACTATCTGCACGTAGAACTACACATGTTCCAACTTACATAAATTATATCTCAAAAGAGTAGCGCATCCTAAAAGGCTTAGTAAACCTCAGCTATAGGCGAGCCTGAATATATTATGAGGAAGAACATTTTCACAACTAAGTGATCGTGTAAAAGACAGTAAGTCCAAAACTTTATGTGCTAAACTAAGATTCTCGAAAAGCAATCGCATTTAAACTATGTAAATGGGAACTCAATGTCCAAAGTAGTTAATTACCTAAGTTGCTGATAGGTATAGTGAGGCTTTGTCATTGTGAGTCAGTCATTAGTAATAATTAATAGAATTGGTCTAATCACTATCGTATCTTTGTATTGATGAGAACTCACAATACTAAAATTCATGTCACTAAAACACAATATTAAATTAGTAGAAAAGTAAATTATATTAATCAATAAAATAGATTGATAGGAACCATTGTTAATTCATCTATATTCCATGAATTATTTCTTATGCCTAGAGTTCATGATAAATATAACAGATTATAAGACATTTGAGTTTAATTATTAGTTACGGAGTAGAGTATACGGTCAAATATTTTATAACATAACAGTTACTAGATCTAATAATAAACTCAGTCTATAAATGTTATACATTGACTATGCTTAGTAATATCCCTGATTCTTGATAATAAAATATAGAGAAGAGACCTAATTTCTGATCATGAACATGTACCCCATCATTTCATGTATTTGTACATCTATATTTATAAATCTATTCATACAAATACATGAAGCTTTCATACGGAAAGATTAGAACCTGAGTAGTTACTGTTCTGCACCAGACTCAGTACGGTTCTAGAAAAAAATGAAAGAAAATTGAGTTAGCGAGGTAGAAACAGATGCTCAGCAAGTGTATGAAAAATTTTATATCTAAATTTAGTCATCTTAATTTTGATTTAATATTTATGTTGTAAATAGTCGCCTAATATGTATGATATGCTGTGTTGACTTTGTGAGGTTAAATATTTAGCATCTCGCGTACACAAAATCATTTCACTTCATATACTCATAGGAAGTAGAATCAAACGTATTTTAATTTATGATCTTTTAAATAATTTAAACAATCTTTTATTATTTTGTTTTATTTATTTTTGATTTTTGTTATTAATTTTATAAACAATATAAATCCAATCCAAATTTTTTTCTCTTGTGGTAATTACATTGGCTGAAAATTATTTTACATATTACGGAGAATGGAGAGGGTAAATTTATCCCAAAACGTTGGATGTAAATTTAACAGTCAAAAAGAAATATTATATGATTTATGGTTTGCTTGTAATTAAATAAATTAAACTATTTTAATCAAAACACAATTTAATTTATTTAGTCCCCTTCATTTTTTTTATATGTCAATCTATTTCTAACCTTTTAGATTTTTATTTATAGATGCAGAACACGACTTATTCGTGTGCGCATCCAAGCCATGGGTGTGCGCACCCAAGCCATTCGTGTGCGGCACCAGACTGGTTACTGTGCTCGGATTATGGTACAGCGCCATCTTGGGTACTGTTCAGAATCTAAGTCGTGTTCAGTGGTAACTCAATTTTTTTCATTTTTTTCTAGAACCGTGCTGAGTCAGGTGCAGAACAGCAACCACTCAGGTTCTAATCTTTCCAAGCAGGTACTAGTCCCTGATCTGGTATTACCCAGTGAACACAGCAACGTCACCTTTTGATAGTCGGAGTACTCACTGGGTTTTGTTTAGATTTGTTATGTGATGCTGCAATTTCTAATGCCGTAAGTTTTCGGTTGTGTCAGCTGGTCAACACAATGTAATCATCTTCAGCTTTAGTTGCCGTACGTGAACGTCCGGAGCATTTTTTATTAGTAAAACTGATAGTCTCAGTATATTTATTGAAGTTATAATCTACCGTTCTCAGAGATTTTTAATATTACGGCAATATCGCGGTTATTTTTTTCTAATTTGTGTAAACTAACGATCATTGAACGCGTTTCAATATTGAATTCTTTGGTTTTCGCCATTTTGACGACAAGACAACTGCAAGGACTGTTGTGAAAAAAGTATTTTGGATTTAAGATTTTATTTGCTAGAATGAGAGGTCCTCCTTATACAACAAATAATTACAAATCAATAAAAAATATGTTAGACTCGTTATTATAACAAAGAATTCGCGCGAATTCGATGCGCCGATTTCGGATAATTCAACATAATTACTTTCTCACTTAAGGCTAAATGTAAACAATAATTTAATAATTTCGATTAATTACTGTGTTATGACCAAAGCTGAAATGGATAGTTATTTCAATTAGGTATTTGTTCGAAATACTTAAATGGCCAAAATCCTGGTGGAAAAATACTTTTGAGTAGTAGTGTATACAACAATACCTATGCATGTAAGAATTAAAAGCACAATACACATAGGAAATATTTATTATACATGTGGGGCATTGCACGCCAAATCGACCACTTTTGACTCCGACCTCTTTTGATTTGGCTTAAAATTTTTAACTTCCCGCTAAAAAAATTGCAAATTTTCAAAAATTCGGGAAGTTATTGGTTTCAGTCCGATTTGTGAAAATCGAAATTCCAACAGATGTCGACGTTTTGAGGTCCTAGGAAGCTATTCTGACTAATTTCACGATGATGTCCGAGTGTATGTATGTATGTACGTACTTATGTACGTATGTAAATATTCTGTAACTTTCGAACAGATGAACCGATTTTAAACTTAAAGGTCTCATTCGACGCGGCTTTTTATTTACTATAAACACTGAAAATTTGAGCTCAATCGTTTGAGTACGTTCGGAGATATTTCAAAAATAAAATTTTTTCGAAAATGTTTTTTTTGAATAACTTTCAATTCGCTGAATGGATTGATCCCAAAATCTAATCAGCTCTTAGACTTTATAAGCCGCGTCGAATGCCGCTTCAAAAATCAAAATCGGTTTATTTGTTCGAGAGAAACCGTTAACGAAAGAATTAAAAAAAAAATTTTTTTTTAGTATTTTGAAAATTTCTCAAAAACAACTCGATAAATCAATTTCAAAATTTGATCAGTTGTACAACTCAATAAAACGCGTCGATTGCCACTTTAAACGTCTCAATCGGTTTATTTGTTCGAGATATATCGTTGTAGAAAAAATGGTAAAAAACGTTATTTTTCGAAAATAAACGCATACAAAAGTATTTTCGAGCTCGAAGAGCTTGAAAATGTATCCACAACAATTTTTCGAGCTCCAGGAGCTCGAAATGGGCGGGAAGTTTTGGGGCTGGCCCACAGGGTCAACCGACAGACCGATTTTTTTTTCCTTTTCTACCCCATTAAAATCATTTTTCAGGAAATTTAAAAATTTTTTTTCCGACCCCAAAAAAAGTTATGAGTTTTTTAAATATAAGGCTTTTATTTGTTTGAATAGCTATCACTTCTTTAAAAATTGACCAATTAGGATATTTTTTTTTTTTTCAAAATTTTTCTCCTTGAATGTACTTTTCAGAAAAAGATACAAAAAAATTTAAGATGATAAATTCTATGAAATTTTTGGCTTTTTTGAGAAAAACCGCCATTTTCTTAAAGTTCGCCATTTTTAGTTTTTTTTTTTTTAATTTCTCAAAGAAAAACTTCAAATTATTCTGCAATTTTTGCCGCCAATCCCAGAGTGGGCGGACTTTTTGTTCTATTTTTTTTAATTAATTGAAAAAAAAAATTTTGCCTAGTTGGGCTTATTTTACAAAACATCACTTTGGACATTTTTGAGAATTTCTCGACGACTTCAAAGTTTAAAAAATTGAGACGAGAAAATTAATTGAAACTGGTAATCCCCGAAAGAATTAGGATTTTTTTTTTAAAAATAAGAAAAAAAAATAAAAGATACTTATAACTAATTTTATTGTAATTTTTTTTTAAAACAACACCTGAAAACAGAAAATGGAATAAAAAAATTGCTTTTTGGTTTATTTTTGACGAAGTCACAGGCTTTCAAAAAATAAATCTAACGAACATCGCTATTTCAAAAGCCTGTGACTTGGTCGAAAATAAACCAAAGAGCAATATTTTTTTTTTCTTTCTTTTCAGGTGTAGTTTTAAAAAAAAATTGCAATAAAATTATTTACAGGTATCTTCTATTTTTCTTTCTCACTTTTTTGAAAAAAATCCTAATTCTTTCGAAGATTACTAGTTGCAATGAATTTTTTCGTCTCAATTTTTCAAACTTTGAAGTTGTTGAGAAATTCTCAAAAATTTCCAGAGTGATGTTTTGTAAAATAAGCCCAACTGGGCAAAATTTTTTTTTTCAATTAATTAAAAAAATAGAACAAAAAGTCCGCCCACTCTGAGATTGGCGGGAAAAATTTCAGAATTAATTGAAGTTTTTTTTTGAGAAATTTAAAAAAAAAATGGCGAATTTTAAGAAAATGGCGATTTTTCTCAAAAAAGCCAAAAATTTCATAGAGTTTATCATCTTAAATTTTTTTGTATCTTTTTCTGAAAAGTACATTCAAAGAGAAAAATTTTGAAAAAAAAAACGTACTAATTGGTCAACTTTTGAAGAAGTGATAGCTATTTAAAAAAATAAAAGCCTTATTTTTGAAAAACTCATAACTTTTTTTGGGGTGGGAAAAAAAAATTTTTAATTTCCTGCAAAATGATTTTAATGGGGTAGAAAAGGAAAAAAAATTTTCAGCCAAATCGAAAGGGGTCGGAGTCAAAAGTGGTCGATTTGGCGTGGAATGCCCCACATACATTAGGGTGGGCTAACAAAAGTGGCTATGTTTTTTTTCTTTAGCTACAGTGAAAATATTATTAGAGGTGATGAAAAAAAAAATTCTGCTAAAATTTGAGCTCTTAATATTAATATTCAGAGGTGCCTGCTTGCAATGTTTTATTTCCCATTTAAATAACATAGCAAAAAAATTTTTTTATGTTTAAAATTTTATTACTCAGCATCTATTCAACGGATACCAAAGATTGATACTTAATCTTATATGGAATTAGACGATCTACAAAAAAGGTCTCTTATGATTTTTTGCTTATTTCATTCGGTTCAAAGATATTTAATGTTAAAGTTTAACCTTAAATAGTTTATTGTCAATTTCACAATATTTTTAATTTTGACTTTAAAAATGTGGTTCGAAAATAAAAAAAATATTTTAGTTTATGAAGTACACGTCAAATTTTCTTAAAAAATGCCGAATTTATTTGGTAATTATTGACTGCAAACAATTAACATTTGTTACCCTTTAATTAAATTAGAATTCTGAATTTATTTCGTTTGATGAACAAAAACTTTTACAAAAACAATAAAGTCCTAATCAATTTTTGAAGTATCTCAATTCAATTAATCCGCAGTTTGTATATTCAACTAATAAATATAGTCTAAGAAATAAAGATATCATCTTCCTAAATTTTTAATTGAAAATAATTGTTTCACTACAAATTAAATTTTTAAAGCCTACTTTCAACAATTAACATACGAAAGTGAAATTGATTTTAATTAACATTTTTATTTAATAAATATGAAATTGCTGAAGTAATCATGATAGTATAGTTGAAAGACAATTAAGGTTATAATTTTATTTTATTTTAACTTTAATCCGAGATTCAAGAAATGTTATGTTTTCAACATTAAATCAATGATTACACAAAAAAATTCGACGTTTTTTCAGAAAACGTCATGTATACTTCATAGAGTACAATGTTTTTTTCATTTACAAATCATATTTTTAAAGTCAAAATTTAAAATATTGTGACATTGCCAATAAACTATTTGAGGTTAAAATTTAACATTAAATAACTTTAAGCCGAGTAGAATAAGCGAAAAATCATAAGAGACCTTTCTTGTAGATCGTCCAATTCCCTACACGATTAAGTATTGATCTTAGTGATCCGTTGACTAGATGCTGAGGAATAAAACTTTAAACATAAAAAAATTTTTTTGCTATGTTATTTAAATAGGAAATAAAAAATTGCAGATAGGCACCTCTTCATATTAGTATTAAGAGCTCAGACTTTAACAAAATTTTTTTTTCGTCATTTCAAACAACATTTTCACTGTAACTAAAGAAAAGAAAATAGTCATTTTTTTGGCCCACCCTAGAAAAGTGAAAGGGGAGAAAAATGGGCCCCGAAAATTTAAGGGGCCCATTTTAACCCCAAATTATTCGAGACACTCTAAATTTTAAGCGGACCATTTCCCCCCTTTTCCCCTACTAGGGGAGAGTGGGGCGAAATGGGCTGACATTTTTATTACACATAAGCCCTCATTTCTTAAGGGGCCCATTTCCCCACCCCCTTCTCCTACATGATATTTACTATAATGTAAGAGAGAGCATATGGAGTAGGCAAACTGATGAACGCAAGGTTGAAAATACCATGTGATAATTTGAATATGGGATAAAATAAAAGAACCAAAGTAAGACTCAGAACACTAAAGAAACGTTCGGTCAGTGAAGAGAGCAGAGGCAAGAGCAAATAACCAGCTCGATCCTTTTGTTCTCATAATACTTAAAACACAAAAAAGGTTATCCAGAGGACTCAATTATTCCCGAAATTAATAATTAATGAATCCAATGTGCAAAATCAGATAGTCTTATCCGATAGTTATAACCATGCCCCGGGATAAATAAATTATATATGGCTATGCACGACTATTAGTCTAGTCAACATGTGCCTTTGAGGTCAAAATTTTTTATAGGTGTCAATCAATTCGTCATCGCATCTAGAAACTTTTTGAAAAATTTGGAGTGGCGCTTGAAAAAATTACAAAAGTTATAAGCAATTTAGTAAAAAAAAAAGGTGGGGGGGGGGGGTTGTTTTTTGTGAATATCTCGAAAAGTATTCAAAATTTTTGAAACCTGAAAAAAGATCCAAAAAGAGGAAGAAATCTCCTAAAAAAAGTCCTACCTCCCCGAACTCTATGACCAATACTTATAATTTTTTTTGGAGAGTTGAAAACACGGCCGAAAACGGAAACTCTCGCTTGCGTAAGCTCCGCTCACTTCAGACCTTCAATAAAAAAATATTATTTAAACTTATTAAATATGAAAACTAAGAAATGAAAAATTCGGGCACCTACAGGGTAGATTAATGAACAAAAATCCGGCGATCAAAAATTTTTATCGTGATTTTTCAATTAGTTATCCATTAATTAATTAGCAATTTGTTGTAGCACGAACGTAAACATTGAAAGTGCGATAATTGTTAAACTATAAATCTGGGATTTTTTTCCTTCTATGGAGCTATTCTACAAAGGCTATAGAATAGATTCCCTCTGGAAAAATTAAAAAAATGTTAATTTTCACTTTGATATTAACAAGTTACTTGAGTTAAAAATTATAAACCTCGATTAAACATTGAAAAAAATATTTTTTTTATAATATTGCTATTGGTCCGTTTCCTTATGAACATAAACTACTTAAAAATGACTTTTAATAATTTTTATCCCATATTGTTCAAAAAATTGTTATAAACAAATGCGTTGTTTATAAGATAATCAAAAAATTTTTTTTCATAACATAATCTTTGATGAAAATTATGATTTAAAAAAAAAATCGTTGCTTAAGGAAATTTTTTATAACTTAAAAACGCATTTGTTAGTTAACTATTTTTTGAACAATCTAAACTAAAAAAGAAATTTTTTTCCATGTTATTTGAATGGGAAATCGAATTTTTCGATGATTGAAGCCTTTAATTGACAGATTTTTTTTCAAGCGGGAATATGTTCTTTGTTCTATAAATTGTTAGTTTTCCAGGTAGGACAGAAAAAAAACAAAATGTTGCCTAAATATGAAATACCCTAATACATATACATAAAATATTTTCAAGTCAAATTAGATCAAACTGCGTTTCAGGGTTTTTTCGAATATTTTAATACCTGATAACTGGATATAAATCAAAACCAATTTGAATCTGTACCCCCAAAGATCGAACAGTGGGAAGTTTTAAAGCTGATCCGCAGGGTCAACCGTTTTTCAGATTTTTCAAGTTTCTTCTGCTTTGGAACTGTAGCAAGTTTCGGTGGTTCCATGGAGACTACTGTTTTCCAATTTTTTTTTCTAACTGATTTCAAACTGAACATTTTTCCATTTTTGGCACGGTTGAATTTCCATAATATTTAAAAAAGTATTGAATTTAGCTGATTTATTTCTGATTGTTATACGTACATAAGGTTTGACAATTTGATGTCATAAACTTTGTCCAAATCTCTACAGATTTTTCCGTATCCACTTAAATCTGTAGAAACCGGGATATTGTCTACATCTCTTTGAATCAGATTTAGTCTGGAAACATCTGGATGGAATTCAGATCCTTCAGATACTTTTACTCGGACTTAATTGACTTTTAAGTTAATTCCAACATTTTTTCCATAAACTTATGGATTTTTTCAGATTTATAGATGTGATCTTTATTTTCTATAACCTCTCATTTAGAATTTTTAATATTTTTAATTCAAGTGTATGAAACAAGTTAGTGTTATTATTTAAATTAATAGAAAAAACCGGCAGAAATCATTCTCGAAATTTTATGAAAAATAAAATGAAAGGCTTTTGTCTGCCGCACCTGCCTTTCCGTGAGATCCAATGAAGCTGCAATCTCAATTCTTCTTGGACGGCATAAATATTTATTGAAATGAAATTCTTTCTCGAGCTCAAGTAGTTGAGTATTTGTGTAAGCAGTCCGTAGTCTTCGTGGTAATCCATTTTCTGTAACAAAAAGAAAGAAAAAAAAATATTTAGATTCTTAATAACTTAAGTAATGATTAGGATTAGGTATGATTAGGATTAAGTATGATTAATCCTATTATATAAAATGAATTAATCAACTTGTAGTTATTACTCATTAAAAGTCATTAGCGTATCTAGAGTATTTTCCATACACCTAGCCTTTTTAGTAAAATTTATATTATCGCTTCACTCGGGTGCTAAGATTCTCACTCGTTCTCTTGTGACACAGCGCAATCTGTGGGCTCATTCTGGAACCGACCCATGCCATATAATCTGTTACTTATCCAACTTATATCGTAAATAGTTATCATAAAATTATATACACAATAAATGTTTTCTGAAAAATGGATAAATTTATGAAAAACAGAAACAATATGAAAATAATTACAATGACATATTAACGTGTTCTAATCGAGTAAGATGCATTTTTAGTTAGGGTAGCTATTCATTTCAATCGATGGAAAAATCGCGGCGTCTTTTGGGTTCAATCTTGGGTCTTTCAAGTCTGAACTCTGAGATAACAACAAGTGGGTCACACGTAAGCATGGGCTATTAATTTTACATTTATTTCGATACAAACAAAATGGTGAAATTAAAAGATTTGATCTAATAAATGAATTTACTATGTACATTGTATCCAATTTAACTGTTGATCATGCTTTCAGAAATTTTTGGAAATTTTGTCTGTTTTACACACTGATAGAAATTTTATCTTGGCTTAAGAAATATTTTCTTGAGCCAAGAATTTATTTCTGAAGAAAAGCAATTGTCTTGCTTCAAGAAATTCTTGTCTTGATTTAGATTTTCTTGGCTCTAGAGATTTTGTATCTTTGATGGATAACTCTCGTGTCTTGACCCGAAACTAAATTATCTTCAATCGATACTATTGAATTCTTTAAGCAAGACCACTTGTCTCTTCAGCTAAAAATGTCGTATTGTTATTATAAGAACTTTCAATTTTTGGTTCAAGTAATAATTTCTTAATGGAAGATGTTTTCAAAGTAATGAAAAAAAAAATTTTTTTAAAATAAATTTCTACTTTAACATATCTGAAGTAAATGAATGTAGTCCTAAAAAATCACTTTGAAATTTTTTATTTTTAAAATAAAAAAAAAAGTTTTTTTTCAAGCTGAGTAAATTGAGATCTTGATTTAAAAATCGCGCCATTCTCGAAACAAGTCGGTAATGTCTTAAACCTACATTTTGCCTATCTCAATCCAAGAGCAAGAAATTCTTAAGCCAAATATGTCAGATTTTGTTTCAAAACAATAAAGGCTTCATCGAAGAATAAAATTCTCAAACGAAGAATTTTTTTTCTCTATTCGAGAAATTCAATTTTTTGGTTCAAAAACTTATTTCTTAAATTAAAACAATTAAAAATTTTAAAACAAGAACCACATTTTGAAGAAAAAATTTTTCTTGAATCGAGATATTTTTTCTATCAGTGCATCATTTATAAATGCGGTAAAATTAAAAATTCAACTATCTCCATTTCTGCCCCCCCCCTCCTCCCCGCCCCTGGTATAAGTGAATGAGTTCAGTTCTGAGAATAAACTTTAGCCCTTTATAGTGTTTTTATGTTGTTCTGTTCTTCATAAATTAACTTAAAACTAATTATAATACACTACATAAACATCAGTTACGCTAAATATATACCCGGGTAAAAAAAATTATATATAATTATATATAATTATGCATAATTATATATGAAAAATGGCCCTATATAATTATATATAATTACATATAACTATATATAATTATATATAACTATATATAATTATATATAACTATATATAATTATATATAACTATATATAATTATATATAACTATATATAATTATGTAGAACTATATATAATTATGTAGAACTATATATAATTGAATTCCTATGCAATTTGTTAAATAAATTGTGAATTTTTGTATAGAAGAGGCTCTACGCTTTTTATTTAAATCATTTTTTTTTTAAGTCCAAGTTTAATTTCTAAGAAAAATTATTTATGGAAACATTGATAATAAATATTTTTGTCATTATGTAATATAGAATGTACTATATTACCATCAAAAAAGGTACTTGTCACTCTGCCAAATAACGGAGGCGTACCCGGGCCAAAATAGTCTAAAGTTTCGAATTTAACAGTTCTGAAATAAGTTGCTTACTAGAGACACACTACAAGTGGTGGGCGCGATCTCGTGGCGAGTTGCGAACTACTTCCACTGCTGCTTATAGCACCGGTGACTTCCCTCTCCTACATACATATATATATTGGGGTGTCCCAAAAAAAAACGAATACTTTTTTTTTAAACTCTTATGAGCCCAAAAGTTACTTTATATTATAAAAAAAAACTTCACTTAATTTTAGCCAGATATCTTTAGACTTGAACTACCACAAAGGGGGTCCCCTTTCCCATTTAAAATACACACGAAAATTTTTCAGTTTAGTTTTTAGTTATTAAGACTATAAAAAATTTTTTTTAATTTCACCTGGTATAATTTCGTAGGAAATAAAATTCTCTACAAAAAGTGCTGATGCAATTTGTACATCAAACAAACTGGGAAAAAGTTACGGGGCGTCAAACATCGACAAAAATTTAGTTTCCTCAGTATTAAATTATTTTTTGTTGTTTTTTATTTTAATTCTATCGAAATTTTTTTTTCAAATAATGACAAGCACGGTCTTGTAGCGAATTTAATTTCCTACAAAAAGTATCCGGTATCATATATACGTCAAATGAATGCGAAAAACGTTAAAGGGTTTTAAATATCAATGAAAAATCAAGTTCAATTTTCGTTGATATTTAAGTTCAGAAAATTGATATTTTTTAAACTTGATTTTTCGTTGACATTTAAATCTCTGTAACTTTTTTTTATTCATTTAACGTATGTATGATATCAAATACTTTTTGTAGGAAATTAAATTTCCTACAAGACTGCGTGTCATTATTCGAAAAAATTTTTTTTATCGAATAAAAATTAAAAATAACAAAAAATAATTCGAGGAGACTAAATTTCTGTCGATCTTTGAAGCCCCGTCATTTTTTTCCAGTTTGTTTGACGTACATAATGCATAATCACTTTTGTGTAGAGAATTGATTTCCTACAAAATGATACCAGGTTGAATTTAAAAAAAAAAATTTTTCACAGTCTTAATAACGAAAAATTAAAATGATAAGTTTTCGCGTGTACTTTAAATGGAAAAGGGGGCCCCCATTTGTGATAACTCAATTTAAAAGATCTTTGGCTGAAATTTAGTGAGAATTTTTTTAGTAATATAAGGTATTTTTTGAGCTCATAAGACGTTAAAAAAAAAAAAAATTTTTTTTTTTGTGGTATCCAAAAATTAAAAGTATAAATAAAAATGAAAATTTTGGTACCACTTCAGGCTCCTAATGGTATTAAGGTTTGTCTCAATCAATTTTTCTATTTTCCGTTTAAATAACCCGGGAAAAAAAAATTTTTTTTTAAATTTTTTAGCTCACAAAGCAATCAACGGATTTTTATGCACAATAAATGTTTTCGTAGGAAATTGAACGCTCTACAAAAGAAGTCACACATAATTTTTTGATAAATCCCACTGTTCAAAAGTTATTTAAGCTTCAAGTCAAATTTATAGGAAATTTAGAGATTTTTTTACTTTTCCGGTGAATTTCGAAAAACTTTGTTCGTAATAATTTGTAAGGAATAAAATTATCTACAAAACGAATCCTACGATATTTTTTTAAAGACCGTTATATCCACCGGAAAAGTGAAAAAATCTCAAAATTTGCTATAAATTTGACTTGAAGCTTAAATAACTTTTGAACAGTGGTATTTATCAAAAAATGATAAGAGACTTTTTTTGTAGAGCGTTCAATTTCCTACGAAATCATTTATGGTGCATAATAATCCGTTGATTGGTTTGTGAGCTAGAAAATTAAAAAAAAAAAATATTTTTTTTTTTTTTAAACAACCATATTTACATATATATCTTCACTCCCAAGTTATTTTTCTCTATTTTCTATTTTTGTATAGAATTATATATGATTCATATAGAATTATATATTTTTATATATAATTATATATAACGCTAAAAAAATAACAGATGATCATATATAATTATATGCAATTATATATAATTGTATGCAATTATATATAATTGTATGCAATTATATATAATTGTATGCAATTATATATAATTGTATGTAACTATATATAATTATATATAATCATCTGAGATTTTTCTTAGCGTTCTATATAATTGTATATAATCTTGTAAAATTATATATAAGTGTATATAATTATATATAATTATATATAATTCTGTATAATTATATATAATTCTATATGAATCATATATAATTCTATATAAATCATATATAATTATATAGAATTATATATGATTATATTGAATTATATATAATTTTTTTTACCCGGGTATGTTATAGATAACTAGTGTAAATTACTACACTGTAAAAAATGAGGTACTGACATCAAACTCCTTAGGAGTTTGACGAATTTTCTCTTCAGTGAAACCAAATTCGTTTGAACCAACAAAAACGAGTTTGTCTCAAGAAAATCATTTTTATTGAATCAAAATCTCTAGTCGATTACGAGAAATTGCTTGAGCGTTTATGTTAAAGTTTTTAAGTTTAACCGTAATTAAACTAACATTTGATTGAATAGTAAAATATATTTTGATTAAAGTTTGGATGTACTTGATTTAAAAATAAAAACTTCTTGAAGCAAACTTACCAATTTTGAGAAATTTAACTGAAACTCTTGAAACGTTTGGTTTGACAACTTTACATATTTCAATGAAATAAAAGTAGTTTTCTATAATACCGAACGTGTCGTGTCAACCGACGAGTTTCTTGGAGAGAGAATCCGATGAGGTTAAAGAAATAATTTCACGCACTCACATTAAAACTCAAAAATATTCGACAAGAATATAAATGTATTCGTTACAAAATATCGAACTATATTTGAATGCAAGTCTTTATGTTATCGATTCGATAAAAAAATTCATTTATAAAACGAGTCACATATTTATCTCGTTTAGATCAATCTATAAGCAGTTGACTGTATATAACCATTCAATATGAAAACAAAGTACTAGAAGCACAACTAAACTAAAATTTTCCTGTTGGTTCCGTAGCGTAGCGGTAAGGTGTCTGACTCTCGCGCGTAAGGTACTGGGTTCGAATCCTCCGGATGGTGATATTAAAATTATTTAATTTTTCACTAAAAACTGTGAGTATGTTAGGATGATTGGAAAAGTATAATTGATGTAATATAATAAAAGAATGTAATTGTCCCAATACTTAATTAAAAATAAAAAAAAAAAAATAATAATAAAAATAAAATCAAATCAAAAATAAATACATAAGAAAAGAAAAATTTTTTTAAAATAAATTATTAATGAGATAATTAAAGGCAATATTTATTTGATTCAGATTACTGTTTTTTTGGATCAATCCAATACAGCAATTTGAAATAATTAGATTTTTTATTGAATCAATTGCAAAGAGAGTTTCTACGGACTTAAAAAGATATTACTTTTAACACTAAAATTCATTTGCTTTAATAAAATTTTGACTTAACTGAAAATTCATACCTTCAATCACCTTACAATTTACTTTGAGTGAAATTTTTAACTTATTTATATAAAACAAAAATCATTATTGTATCAACAGCATAAATGACTTGAACTAATTTCTATTTTTTTAACTGAAATAAGTTATCGAGTTATATCAAATACCATAGAGTTAGCTCAAACGATTTGGGATCTTCCCTCAAGAAACTCTCAGTTGGAGCAAAGTATACTGTCAAACGTAGAGGGCGGTAGACTCAATCGCTTGACGCGCTTGGCTGTATCCATACGCACGGAGTACTTGAGCCAAACGAATCTGGTTTGATGTTAGGAATCTTTTTTTACAGTGTAAAATTACACAAAATATTGAAGTAGTTTAATGCAAAATAATTGATTTTACTAATTTAATGGAAAAAATTATATTATGTCGACATTATAATGTTATAGGGAGATGCCAAGATTACTAAGAAAATTGAATCAAATGACACGTGGCTTAAGTACACACAGAGAATTTTTGAGTGAAAATCACCCATAAAATTTGGTAATGTAAAGACATCTAGCTAGTAATTAAATTTTTACCATCTTTATAGTAGAAAATGCACTTCATTTACATGCTATCGAGTAGAATATTTGACAATGTGTATGGGAAAAATTTACATATTTTTCTCATGTCCTCACAGAACTATATTTTTTGTGTAATTTTTACTGAAAATTTCTCTACGTGTAAGCAAAACGTAGTAACCTGGTAAGGTAAAAGACCCAATCGCGGAACGAGACCCAGTACCGGAACGATTTCAAGATTATTATAATATATCTTAATGAGTACAATACGGAATTTTAAGAAGTTTTATTTTTCCAAAATCTCAATGTTTTAGGTCAAAAATCGATTATAAGTAAAACTTATAAGTCCATCAATAATATTAAAAAAAAAATAAAAATTGTAGAACCAAGCGGAGACCTATGACTTACCCCGATTCCTTAAGGATTTTGCTAAGAAAACAGCCAGTAGTCTTAAGCTTGTAAAAAATGTAGGATGCAACTTTTTCAACCCTTTTTTTTTATTTGCATGTAAAGGTATTTAGAATTCACAATTTTAAGTGTTTGTATACAAAAAATTCAGTAAAAATATTAATTTTTGCTGTTCGCTTATAGGTGCGCTAGAAGTTAGCCTGACCCAGTACCGGAACAGTCTGCCATATTTATTTTCTTAACTTACACATGCAGTTTATTTGGTTAAAGTGTATGGTCTAAAGTGTAGTGCAATCAAAAATTAATTGAGCTAATTATTAATACAATAAGTATGTTTGTTATAACAATTTCATTAAATGAATGTACACTTTAATTTTAAGAATAAACCTAAATTTTTATACTCAATGTTTTTTTCTAAGACTAATTTATAAAGTTTAACCTCAAAATCTTTTATTTATTTTAATTACCAAGTATAAAAAAATATTCATCATTAAATTTATATATTAATCATAAATTTTTTAGAGACTACTACACAGAAAAAAAAGTTATCTTGAGTCAAGAAAATATTTTTGAAGACCACCGTTTTCGGGAACCAAGTCAAGATTTTCTTGAGCTCAGTGAATTTATCTTGGTCAGATAAAATTACTACTTTATCTGAGAAAGTTTAGGTCTCCAAAAAAATTTTCTTGAATTAAGAATATTTACCTTCAACCAAGAATTTTTTTTTTTCTGTGTAGGATGCCAAAAGTGAAAAATAATAAAAAATTTTATACCACCTCTGATCTTGGTGCTGCATTACAAGATGCTCAACGTGGAATATTGTTTTCAATATAAAAATTATAACTTTCATAATTAAAATTATATCTTTCATAATGAAAATGTATTAGTACTTAATCTTACTTCCCAACTATTCATTTACTTAGTTATTATTTAGATAAAGTATAGTTTTTGCATTTGGAAACTTTCATATTATTCACTATTCCGGTATTGGGCCAACCATATTCCGGTATTGGGGCTAGGCATTTATAGCGTTCCGGTACTGGGTCTTTTGGACTTTTTCGAAAAATATTTTATTTATTTATTAAACTTTACTTAAACTGATATTTAAATTTTTTTTTCACGTAGTTGAATGTTTGTTCCGAACGATCTATTAAATTATTCCTTCTCATGAATTGCATCAATAATTTTAAAATAATTAATATTGACACACGGCCTTCGTCGTTCCGCTACTGGGTCTTTTACCGTATTTGGTTTAAATGCAATGAAATTGTATTTCATATTGTTAAATTAAACACATTTATCTAGTCTCCGCTCAACTTTATCAATATTGTTAACTCAGAGAGTTAACTAAAACATTTATTATATAGATTTTTACATTAACCACATATGGTGAATATACAAAGCGTTATCCTTCTTTAAGTCTTGGCCATTAATAAAACATTAGTAATTAATAAACTATCACTAATTCAAACAACCATGAGTGGGTTAGACAATTCAAGATTATTGATTTTTCTTATCGATATAACCTCACCAAGATTATTACTGAGATTCAAATAGTATTTTAGACTATGCTTAGTAGATGAAACCGACAACAGTTTTTTTTTTTTTTTTTTTATTTGATGAACAATCTTTTATTCAACAGATGAGTCATAAAATGAATTGTCGCTGAGTGTAAGATATTAACTATGAATCCACTGATTGGTCGATAAGACGTAATGCTGTCTGATAATAAAGAACTTGACTGTTCTGGATTTGATCACTCATGAAAATCGATCTATAAAGTCGGCTTCTTTGACATCATCAACTTCATTATATCATGTTGACAGAAGACAATCTCATGAATTTAGAGTCAAAATGGAAACAAACTTGAATATTATGAAGATTTCGCAGTTATTTTGATACTTATGCATACACAGAGATATAATCACTAATTTGGGTCACTAAATCATACCGTAAGTATGATTGAAAGAAGCGTGATTAATGATTAACTTACGTTTTTTCTACGCATATCCTCTATTTAATTGCTTAATTTTCTTTGGAAGTTCATGTGTGGGCACGATTCTTTCAGTTCATCTTCTGATAACTCAGTCAATAAGTTAATTGTTATTCCATTATCTGATAAAATAAAAAAAAAAAAATAATAATAATAATAATAAGCTCCCACAACCACGACAGATTTATATGATCCTGATTGAAACGCCACCATTAAAATTATCTTAAACCAAAAGAAGAAATAATATAAAAATCGAGGCATTACTTCTATGTCATGCATTACTTCTATGTAATGTATTAATTCTATATAATGCATTAGAGCAGGATGAGGCTAGTTGATCATTTTTTTGGTTTGACTAGCCATAATCTTAAGACTATGCATCGGATTTAATTGATTCATGAGCTGTTAGGTTCGTAATTTAGTCTTCATCAAACAGTCTAGCGACACAAAAACAATCCGAAGGAAAATTCACAAGTTATTCCCGGAAATGCGATAGCGCTCCAAATTGCTCAACGTGCCCCATTAGTGGGGTACGTTGTGCATGGGATCGGACTAGCTGTGCAATGGCTAAAATAGACGGAACGACTAGATAGAATGATGTGAATCCAAAATAAAATTACAATCAACACAAAAATATTTATTTATTATGATTATAACATACCTTTATTATTGTTATAACTTTGATATTTGACATAAAATCAAACAAAATTAAAACTTCCCAATGCTTCGATCATTATCACACTTTTTGTATTAAAATTATATATTTAAGAATAATTAATAAGTTAATAAATATCAAATTAGAGTAATGACTAATTATGAGATCAAAAATATTGCTAGATGATTAACAATTTCAAATCGTTAATCATTTTTGTCACTATTACAATAGATGCAAACATAGGTTAAGCCAACGTTCGGCAGATATTTAATGTAGGGCCATTGTTTGCAAACCTGGCACTGAATCCAGTTTTCCCCAGGTGTGCTCTCAGAAAATTGCTCATACACTGAATAAAATAATCGGTAATGGTTACCGATTTCCAATCAGTAATCTCTACTGATTTTAATCGGTAACCATTACCGAAAAATCAGTAATCTCTACTGATATTAAATTTACCGAAAAAACAGTTTTTGGGGCCTACAGCTAAAGTATAAATGACATGTCAACAAGTTTTAATTTCATTCAAAGATAATTAAAATTTTTATTATAATCAACAGAATGTTAAACTAAATGCCGAATGGCTACAAAATATAAATTATTTTTTTTGACTAACGTACAAGGTACCACATTCAACATGAAACTTATATTCTTAACTAAATTAATTTTATCATTGACGGTGACACGAAATGCGTGATAATGATCATCGAAATACATTGGTTTCAGTAAATACATGAGAAAAAGTATTTGATCATTAACACTGACCATGTCCACAGTTTTACAAAATAATGGATCATTATAATCATCAATTTCAGTAATGATAACCATACCTTGTGAATATTTCTGTCTACGAAAAGTGATATGACTTTTAATTATAATAAATAAAAATGACTTCTTTGAAGCCAAACAGCTAACAATTACTTATTTAAATTTGTAACTGTTCATTTTTTTTTTTTTTGCTTTCCCAAAAATATAATCAGCTGTCGCAACCGACAAAAACAATGTTTACAAAAATATACGGAGCAATGCAAGTTATATATAATTAGCTCCAAGTATTTGATATAACAGAGTTTTTTTTCTTAATTCTGTAAGATTACATGCTTGTTAAGTAATTACTAATTAGTTTTTATTTTTTCTAGATCAAGAAACTATTTTTTCGGTAAATGTAAATCGGTAGAGATTACCGATTTTTCGGTAACGCTTACCGATTAAAATCAGTAGTGATTACTGATTGAACCCTTCCTTAGACATCAAAATCGGTTGAATAGTTCGAAGGATATTGGCGATGATGAATTTAGAAAATTACTACACTACCGCTCAAAAGTATTTGGCCATCTGCATTTTTTATTTTATTACAAACAATACATCCATTAATCGGTTTCATTAGGTTTCAATGTTTGTATATCTCACCGCAAAATATGGGAGACCGGAACAACACGGCCCACCTAAGCCGATTATTATTCTTTGTGGCTTTTAACCATCAAGTCGATTTACTCTCGTCCAACTTTAACTCAATTCACCAAAATTTTGGTGAAGTTCCTGAAAAAAAATTTTTTTTTTGGGGCAAGACGGCCCCCTCCAAAAAAAAAATGAAAAAAAAATTTTTTTTTTTTTAGTTGTAAAAAAATTTCCCGCGTTATAAATGTTTATATTTTTTTCTTTAACAACTGTATTTACTTTTATATTACTCGAAATAACCTTTTTTGATATAATGCGAGTAATTTGTTCACTTTTGTAGAAAAAAATTGAGTGTTTTAATTTTTTTCCCAACGATTGTTACTGTCTCTCCTATCATGGACTGTATTCGGAATCAAAAGAATCATGGATTCAACGTCAAAAATGTAAAGAATGGGCTCATGATTCCTGTGCAGGAGTTGACGAATATTTTTCCGATATGTACATTTGTGGATATTGTGAAGATTAATTTATAATGCACTTAAATTAAATTTAATATTTAAAAAAGTATTTTTGTTACATTTTAATAGTTAATGTTGATAATTTTATGAATATATTATTTATAATGTTTCATATAATAATCATAATTGTTCTGTTAGATTCTATAACAAATTATATGAATAAGTTAAAAATGATTTAATAAAAAATATCTTAATTGATTTTATAATTGTTTTTCTATTGAATAAAAAATTGATTATTGCTATTTTTAACTTTTCCAAATGCTCTATTTTACGCCAAATCCATAGAATTAACCAAAAATGATATTTCTATTAAATTAATCGTGACTAGGTTATAATAATATGAAATACATTTTTTTTTAGAATTTTTGAGTGGTTTATTTTTGCCCCTAGTTTCACGTATAGGGCTAAAAATGAGTAAATAATCTGAATTTGTAATAATCAAAAGAAAACAAGAAAAAAAATATTTTGGTCAATTTTTGAGGTGGGCCTTCTTGCCCCAGGGGGGTCGTCTTGCCCCGGTCTCCCCTACCTATTTTTATTCCTTCTCATTATTTACTAATGAATGATTAAAGTCACTGTGCAATCGTTTCATTTATTAAAACTTTTACAAGATACCTTTTTCTGAGTGGCCAAATATTTTTGAGCGGTAGTGTATTTACTTCATTTAACTTACTAAAAAATAGCGCTGTCAAACTTTCATTAGCTGCCGATAGTTTTAAACAAAAGACACTAAGTAATTGGTGAACGGAACATAATCAATTCTAGAACTTTGAATATTTTTTATAAATATTGTCCGTATATAAAAATATTTCAAGTCCGTAATTTATTCTAGTTTTGTCCTTTCAAATTTTCAGAACTGAAATTCTTTAAATTTCAAGAATTAATCTAGTTTGGTCTGTCCCTAACGCAATATTTTTTTGAAACAACAGATCAAAAACAGCTTGAAATTTTTATAAAAGATCAAAAACCTTTTGGAAGGAATTCCTTCGTTAGATCAGAAAAACGGAGGGATTAAAATTTTTCAATATTTACATTTTTATTAAATGACCAGCAACAGTTCAAAGATGTTATAAACATACAATATAATATAAAGAAAAATTCACATGATATTATACGTAGAGATACTCACTTAACTTCAATACGTCATGTAATTTATTTTAACCTATCAGTAGTAGAATAAACTACAAGAGCTGAATATTTCTGAACAGACTCGAATTTAAAGTCAGAAATATGACTTATGTGTTATAGTAAAAATAAGTATTTATATATACTTTTTCGAGTATATTTGAATAAAATTTTATTCGAAATCACTGAAGCCATCAATATAATTCTCAAGAAAATCGAGTTGTCACATTGCTATTTAAAATTGTGGGTATTTTTTACTATCAAATTCTCTACATGTATCTAGTTCGGTATTTCGACATTTCTAATTTTTTATTGCAACGTTCGTGAGATTTTTCATGAATTTCTGATGAATTGTATACATTTCCATAATGTATATTTTTAGTATGCAGAAACATTTCCGAATCTCAACATAGAAATATACATAAATTTTGAGCAGAGAATTTACATGTATTGGCAGGCTGCACGACGAGAACGACATCTGTCGATGGCACTCAATCATGATCTATGACCGTTGAAGGTGTGACAAATTTTTATAAATAAAGCGTTGAAAATTTCCGATCGTTAAAAAATATAAGTGCAATGTCACATTTTGAAGGGACCAATGAATTTTAGTTTAATTGGGAAGAGGTTAGCTAACGAAAATAATAATAACAGTCATAGTAGCAGTAGAGCTAAAATAATCATAACTGTTAAAAATTTTATAATTTTTATTTGAATTTAATGGGAAAGAGTAGCGATTTGTATTACTTTTAATTTTGAAGTTCGCAATGATTTTATAAATGTTAAGTTAAAACGTTGAAATTCTAAAAACGTCGTTTAAAAACTTAGTGCAACATTTCTTCAATAAGTTTTCATTGATTTATTAATAACGTGAAAATGGTTTATCACCCATTTAAATGAACAAATTTGTCCACAGCGTATACTGCAGTCGATTCAGTTGTCCCTATCATTCTGCTCATATCAATAACTCAATTTCTAGATATAGCCAGGATTACTTAGGATCTGCTGTGTAATCCAAGTTTTACTCAGGGCTAGTTTCATAGTCCAAGATTTTTATTTAAACCACCCGGAGAAATTATTCTCGTTTGAAATGCTATGGTGATATTGTTAAGCCGGACCTTGTTGGCCACCTGCAGAAGTTGAAATGAACACATAGTAAAATACTTCACTGAGAAAAGAATTTATCAAGTATTAATAAAATTTATGTATATTTCATAAACGGTTTACTCAGATTGTTCTCAAGTAAGTCATTATCAAATATTAATACGCAGATTATTAAATAGCCCTAAACGTGTTTATTAAGCATTCAAAAACAGTTTATCAATTATTGATCGGTGGTTTATCAAATATTAATAAATATGGACTGATCTATAGTTACCAATTCTACATATATTATATTATATCGTGATATGCAAATAGTTTGTTTGGTTAATATAGATTAGGTTGAATTTTGAAAGTCCCACTTTTTTTAAAATTTGTCCATAAAACTTTACTTATTTATTTTTTTAACTTCCTGCTAAAAAAATTGAAAATTTGCAAAAATTCGTTAAATTATTGGTTTCGGTCCGATTTTCGAAAACCGAATTTATATCAGACCTGGACGTTGGGAGGTTCTAGGAAGCTATTCTGACTAATTTATCAATGATGACCGAGTGTATGTATGTGTGGATATCCGTACGTACGTATGTAAATATCTGTAACTTTTTAATGGATGAACCGATGTTGATCGTCAAGGTGTTATTCGGCGCGGTTTGTTAATATCTAGAAGCTGTAAAAAATTGAGTTTGATCGGTAGGTTGCGTTTGGAGGTATTCCAAAAACAAAATTTTTTCAAAAAAGTTTTTTTCAGATAACTTTCAATGTGCTGAATGGATCAATTCCAAAATCTAATTAGCTCTTAAACTTTATAACCCGCTTCGAATGCCACCTCAGCCATCAAAATCGGTTCATTCGTTCAAGAGAAACCGTGAACGAAAAAATTAAAAAAAATTTTTTTTTTCTTGGTTTCTTTGAAATTTCTCAAAAACGACTAGATAAATCTATTTCAAAATCTGATCCGCTTCAGAACTCGGTAAAACGCGTCGATTGCTTTCTCAACAGTCTTAATCGGTTAAGTCGTCCGAGAGATATCGTTGAAGAAATAAATAGTAAAAATCGTTTATGTTCGAAAACAACGGCATATAAAGGTATTTTTGAGCTCGAAGAGCTCGAAAACAGCGGGGATACTTGGGGCTGGCCCGCAGGGTCAACTGATAGAGCGATTTTTTTTTATAATTATTTCAACAAGCATAAAAACAATTTATTAGTTATAACGCGTACATAAGGAAATACGTTAGGTTAGAGGGTACAGCGCCATTACACTCATTAATATTATATACAAATCTCACATATCAATAGTTAATAAAAGTTTATTAAATATTAATAAACTTCTACTAAATATTGATCAACGACCTATCGAATACTAATGTCAATTTATTAATATTTAGTCAATGGAAAGATCGATATTTGATATATCTAGATTATATTTGATATATATAATTTATCAAATATTGATCAATCAGTTTATCGAATGATAATAAATTTTTCTTTCAGTCTTCGATTATAGCAAAATTGACAACAATTATATCACGAATAGTAATTTTAGCATGTGTTTACTTCAATTACTACCCGATGGCCAACATGGTCCGGGTTTGCTATAAAACTATATAGTATTTCAGGCAATAATAATTTCTCTACTCAAGTTTGAAAAACTATCAATATCAAAAAATGGTAACCAACGAAATAGAATCGATTACTACTGTATTATAGGGATGGTTCCCATAACATTATGTGAATACTTTCCATACTATTATGAGATTCGTTCCCATAATAGTATGGGAATCGTTCCCATACCATTATGGGAGCGGTTCCTATATTGGTATAGGAACTATTCCCATACGATTATGGGAATGGTTCCTATAATGTTATAGAAAAACTTCTCATAATTATCTTTCCGTGTATTGGGACGTTTTCGGTGGAAATCGAAAGCTTTTATCAAGCTGTAGAACTGACTAGATTTTGGAATTGATTGATTCTAAAGTTTTCGAAATATTGAACAAAAACAAAAAATATTTTTTTTCATATTTCTTAAATTTCTCAGAATCTTATAACCGGGTACCCCTCGACTTCCGTGGTCTTGACGACGAGGCTTACGAGGTCACAATTTGGACACCTTTTGAACTCAAAAGTTCTAAGGGCGCCACTGAGAGTAAATTGCACGATCTCTCAGTATCGTGTGCAAGGCAAAACAAAGCAGAGAAATGAAAATCTCAAGGACGAGTTCGAAAATTTCCTTATCGTGGCTGGACCACACAGCTGCAGAGTTAGGTTTCCAATACAAATAAATTCAATCACTTAATGAGCGGTCGGTGAGACTCAGCGTCATTAGTCAATTGAGAATAATTATTTCAGTAAATATAATTTAATAAAATATCCAAAGTTTATTTATAATATTTATGTGGCAACAGATATGCTTTCAAATTTAATATTAAATGTTTTAACAATAATAAAATTTCAATTTCCCGACAATATTTACGTATTTTTAAATTTGACTTAGTTTTTACTTTAATATAAAATGCCTTTAATTTTAACAACAATTATTATTTCCTTAATATTAATTAAATCTTTGCTGGCGAGGAAAATCTCACACACTCACACTTATCAGTTATTTATTTATTGCACCGAATAGTTCTTGGTCCATTTATTGCAAACCTGATTTTATTTTAATAATATTAGTATAAAAATTTTCCTAAACAAAGTTTCCAGTAGTGCGGTCTGTGAAACTCAGCACCAAGGTCACGATACTTTAGTAAGACGCTACCAAGCTAAATTCCAGCACTTTCTAGAGAACGGTCTGTGAGACTCAGTATCTCTAGAAAAATACCTGCTATTGTTTCTAAACAAATTTAATAATATAAAAATGATTAATTAATTAGCATGTGGTCGCTAGACTCAACGGTACCAATTAATTAATATTACTTTACCAGCAAAAATACACCAAGAACTTGCACAAGATGGCGACCGAATGCTCTCGAACCCACGCCGTAAAATTCACTATTTCTTTTAAAATTTATATTTTACCCTCAATAACTTAATTATCAAATTTTCCCGATACTCAAAACTTTCCAATAAAATTTTTTATATAAATATAAATCTCCCTTTTAACAATAGAATCGAACCGTTATTTATTACCAAAATTTTAAATTTATACGTGGGTGACTCGCCTTCGCCATTACATGTCCACCAAACGTTCTGCTGTTGTGCTTGACTCGTCGTCGTACTGCTTAGCTTGTGACGCAGATCTTGCCTTCCTGAGTTTAATGATATCCCAGCAATCAGAAAATGTTGAATTCATATATACGCGGTCATTAGACTCAGCGTTATAATTAATTCAAAAACTGGCTTCAACTGCAGCCACAGCTTCAAAGACGATATTATAAAATTGATTTATTCGGGGTCAAATAAAGACGCACCAAGACGAGGATGTCCAATAAGTTGATATAAAGATGGGGTCTTTCGACTCACCATAAGCAGCAACGTGTTGTAAAGACCCACTCTTATAAATACTTGTGTAATGTATGGCTGATCTTAAGGTGACTGATCGCCAGCAGCTCCAGGCAGTGAGTGTCGCAAGTTGCGACTCTGAGTAGTTACGAAGCAGTGAAGTCCCCACTCTCGGACGATGTCAGTACCGTATATTTCTTTATAAAATTTTATTTTCAACCTATAACAGGCGGGACTCGGGGCCCCTCATGGTACCCGTTTGTCACACGGCCAAAATTTTAACCAATAAATAACAGTCCCAGTATTGATTTATTTAACGGCGTGGGGGCAACGGCAATGCGTGGGCCGAGAGCGCAGTCGAATAATAAATTCAAATAAAATAATAAATTTTATTTCAAAAATCCCTGTTACACTCCCCCCCGCCAGACTCGCGCTCGTACCACGAACATATCCGTTGCCCACACCTCGTAACGAAAATGAATATATCTTAATTAATAAATTGTCTCAATCGAACCAGTTAGCCCTTTAGCAACATTAAGCAGCAATGATTAAATTTACTCCAAGCTATATTAGAGTGAGTGAGGTGATGATAAATTTTACCTTACATACGTACTGATGTAATCCTAATCGATCGCGAATTTGGAAACCGGATCTTTCATTCAGAAATATTTTGAGTTTATCAAATAAAGCAAATTATATAAGAAGAAACTGTTAATGCCGATTATCATTAATGGTTATCCAAAATTTTGCCGTTACCTTAGAGACTTAATAAAAGAGCGAAATTATCTATGTCTATTGTATTAAAATCACTATAGTCAGTAGGCTTGAGGGCCTCTGATTTGCCTACGTCACTCGCGGACCCTTTATCAACCTTAAAGTTCCCAACGAGCATACTGCGTCAACTTTTATCATAAAATTTAAGAGGTCAATTCCAATTATTAAAATCAATCCAACTCTAATTTAAATAAGTGTCTTTAGTAACTTTTCATACGGGCCCTATACTAAATTATTCATCTTTCAAATTTTATTTATTTTACTATCAAAACCATCTACATTATTTTATTTTATTTATTTATGTATTTTTTTTTTTTTTTTCCACACGTGTGCGTCCCTGGACATCTCACACATATAACCACGTTTTATGAACTTTACCCTTAAATTTTTTCAAGTCTATTTGCTCGTGCAGGTCTTTTGGACTCATAACACGTAACTCACTAGGAGTATTATATATTTTTATAATATGAGAGTTCTATAGACTCTCAACCACCAAAATTTTCCAAATTTAAATATTATATTTTTCCACCCACTGAGTTTATATAGTCACGAATTTGTTGTTTGACATATTCGCGCCATTATTACTCTTATTTTTGAAATCCCGGGATTTTTTCTTATTCCTTATAACCAACCTTTTGATTTGATGGGATGACTGAAGTCATTACCAACTAAATCTATTAAATTATTATTATTTTTCCTTAATATTTTTTCCATTTTTTAATTTATTTAATTTTACCATTTCCTCATATTGACTTGAAAAGGGGTAGTTTCCTAAATTTTCCCAACTGACAACCTGAAATCTGCCTACGAGATTACCAAGCCTAATTCCGCGATCGGTATTCCGATCAGCCTGATTCGGGTTAGAATCAATCTTGATATCCTGCATAGCAGTCCAACCGCCAGCAATAATATTTCCGTATTTTTAAGTTTTTGTTGTTACCGCGGTCAAATCAAATACTTTATTTAATTTTACCGAACCTATAAACCTTATCTTCCTTCTTTAATTTAGTTTGATTAATATTTGGACCCGTATTTTTATTTAAATTAGAATTACTTTGAAAGATTAAATTATTTATATCCTATCCATAAATTGTATTATTATTTATTATATTTAATGCTCTTTTAAAAAATTCAGGCTTAAAATTTTCGAACTTTATCATTTTGTGCAAATTCAAACCGACATTCAAGACGAATTCCATATTAATTAAGATTCTAATAAACAATTAATAAGTTAAATTTTTGTTTTAATATAAGTCTTAAGAACACATTCTTTTGACCACATTTATTTTTAATACTTTCAATTAATTTACTACCTTATATACCCTAAAAATTATATCATTTTCCAAACCTTTTAATTAATTTATAACAGCAAAAAAAATTTGAATTCCTAGGATCCGTAAAATTTTCTCAAAATTCCTATTTTTATTTAATTTTGCCTTTAGACTCATTTCCAATTATTAAATTATCATTTATTATTAAAATATCTACTTATTGTATTGCTACCTAATTTTGTTAAAATTTGAATTATTTATCCGAGATTTAGTATTCTTATCCACACCCATCTCGTCTGTAACCTTTCCAGTAATAAAATTAATTTTCTATAATTATAAATTTTACTCTCCTAATTATCACGAGTTCGGCTCAGAATCAGTGGAGATACATGATCCGGCCTTAATCGTTCATTTTCTAAATTTATTCTTATTTTTCTATCGTAAGAGCTGGATGAGCTCGTTGCTTAGACAGTTGTTGTTCGCGATTACAAGTCTGTCGTGTATGTCCCGCAGTATGACACAAATTACAAACGTCACGTCTCGGATTAGAGCAATTATCGAAAGTATGACCAAACGTACCGCAATTATAACAAGGTTTACCGTTCCGAGGGTATTTGGTAACGGAGAATTATAATTATTTAATTGAAAAAATGGTGTCATATGGGCACGTGGAGGTGGGTGACTTTGGAGTGCCGAACATCGTGTATAATTTCCCTGTTGGTCCTTCTTATTTAAGCCAAAAGATCTAATAAATTCAGTTCTAAATTGTATATAGAAATTCCATCGTGAAAAATTTTCATTGAACCACCGCGCGACTCTACCTTGTAATAAATAACCCATAACTCGTAACAATTCATTATCAGTCCAGCCTTCCCGAGCTGCGTGAGCTTCAGTAGTTAAAATGAACTCATCTGCTGAAAAATTCTGTGATGGGAAACGTAATGGCCAGATTTTAAGATGATCTAAGATATCTTTCCATCTGCGATCATTCCCATATGTCCCCGAATAACAATTATTACCTACATTTTCGCGAGAGTCTAATTGATATGCATTAGGAGGGGGTACTGAAAAATCAGTTGGTGGAAAATTAACTACTGTTGTATTTCTCAGTGCATGATGCACTGTCTCCCCCGCCAAGACTGAGACCCGCAGGGTCGACAGCTCTGACACCTTCAAAATTTTTACTTGACCGCTCTCCCGGGTAATAATCAAACTGCGTAAGTTTGGTGCTAGTCTGTTCGCGTAAAGTTAATTGATTTACTGCTTCCGTAAGTCGATTAATCGCGTCAATCTGAATATTACTTATCTCACATTGAGTACGAATTTGTGAAGTCAAATTATCAATTTTTGCGTCAACTTGAGCCAACACTGGAGCGAAGCCAGGAATAAAAGCGTTGTCAACTCTTGTATCAAACAAAAACTGATTTTGACCATTAGTAAGAATTAAAGGATCACGAATATTCAACGGTGGTGGAGGTATTTCTCCCGGTACTGTTGTGAAAGATAATGATGGTGTAGTTTCTGTCGAAGTCTGAGTAATCAGTATGTTGTCCGGAGGTAAATATTGAATTTTATCTCCATTCCGTGTTACATGTGGTAAATCTGACTCTAAAAATTTATCACTCTGATTTTCAAGACAAGTAATAACACCCTTATCCGAGTTCATTTTGACTTAGCCGACGTTAACTACTAGTAATTTGTAAAAAATAAGAACAAAATTATAATTTAATTACACACAAGATGCGTGTTCAATAATTTACTATAAGAAATAATTTTATTTTTAATATGTTTTTCTTTTCCTCAATCTTCTAATTCTTTATCAATTTTATGTTTATATCTTTAATACCTTATTTATTTCTGTGTTTAATTCTATTTATAGATTTTAATCCTCTTTGTCTCAATTTTAAAATATTTCGTCTTTTAGTAAATTTGATTATTTTGCTTGCTTGTTTTATTTTTTTTCAATGTCTACTGTTGCTACCCAAGCAATCAGTACCGTACTAACTAAGCTAAAAATATTGACTCGACTGCCTTCACGTATATCCGACGCTATTTTTCCCGCGTTATTTTTCTATCCTAACTTTCCTCACTCACTCACCAGCAAATTTTTGTATAATAAAGGAATTATTACAAAATTTAATTTTTCTTTTGAATTTACCAACTTTAATTTTTAATTATTTCTTATTTATGACTCTACTTTTTAAATTTAACAAATTTAACTCTGCATGATAAGGAAATTATTACGTTGGGCGCCAAATATAACCGGGTACCCCTCGACTTCCGTGGTCTTGACGACGAGGCTTACGAGGTCACAATTTGGACACCTTTTGAACTCAAAAGTTCTAAGGGCGCCACTGAGAGTAAATTGCACGATCTCTCAGTATCGTGTGCAAGGCAAAACAAAGCAGAGAAATGAAAATCTCAAGGACGAGTTCGAAAATTTCCTTATCGTGGCTGGACCACACAGCTGCAGAGTTAGGTTTCCAATACAAATAAATTCAATCACTTAATGAGCGGTCGGTGAGACTCAGCGTCATTAGTCAATTGAGAATAATTATTTCAGTAAATATAATTTAATAAAATATCCAAAGTTTATTTATAATATTTATGTGGCAACAGATATGCTTTCAAATTTAATATTAAATGTTTTAACAATAATAAAATTTCAATTTCCCGACAATATTTACGTATTTTTAAATTTGACTTAGTTTTTACTTTAATATAAAATGCCTTTAATTTTAACAACATTTATTATTTCCTTAATATTAATTAAATCTTTGCTGGCGAGGAAAATCTCACACACTCACACTTATCAGTTATTTATTTATTGCACCGAATAGTTCTTGGTCCATTTATTGCAAACCTGATTTTATTTTAATAATATTAGTATAAAAATTTTCCTAAACAAAGTTTCCAGTAGTGCGGTCTGTGAAACTCAGCACCAAGGTCACGATACTTTAGTAAGACGCTACCAAGCTAAATTCCAGCACTTTCTAGAGAACGGTCTGTGAGACTCAGTATCTCTAGAAAAATACCTGCTATTGTTTCTAAACAAATTTAATAATATAAAAATGATTAATTAATTAGCATGTGGTCGCTAGACTCAACGGTACCAATTAATTAATATTACTTTACCAGCAAAAATACACCAAGAACTTGCACAAGATGGCGACCGAATGCTCTCGAACCCACGCCGTAAAATTCACTATTTCTTTTAAAATTTATATTTTACCCTCAATAACTTAATTATCAAATTTTCCCGATACTCAAAACTTTCCAATAAAATTTTTTATATAAATATAAATCTCCCTTTTAACAATAGAATCGAACCGTTATTTATTACCAAAATTTTAAATTTATACGTGGGTGACTCGCCTTCGCCATTACATGTCCACCAAACGTTCTGCTGTTGTGCTTGACTCGTCGTCGTACTGCTTAGCTTGTGACGCAGATCTTGCCTTCCTGAGTTTAATGATATCCCAGCAATCAGAAAATGTTGAATTCATATATACGCGGTCATTAGACTCAGCGTTATAATTAATTCAAAAAACTGGCTTCAACTGCAGCCACAGCTTCAAAGACGATATTATAAAATTGATTTATTCGGGGTCAAATAAAGACGCACCAAGACGAGGATGTCCAATAAGTTGATATAAAGATGGGGTCTTTCGACTCACCATAAGCAGCAACGTGTTGTAAAGACCCACTCTTATAAATACTTGTGTAATGTATGGCTGATCTTAAGGTGACTGATCGCCAGCAGCTCCAGGCAGTGAGTGTCGCAAGTTGCGACTCTGAGTAGTTACGAAGCAGTGAAGTCCCCACTCTCGGACGATGTCAGTACCGTATATTTCTTTATAAAATTTTATTTTCAACCTATAACAGGCGGGACTCGGGGCCCCTCATGGTACCCGTTTGTCACACGGCCAAAATTTTAACCAATAAATAACAGTCCCAGTATTGATTTATTTAACGGCGTGGGGGCAACGGCAATGCGTGGGCCGAGAGCGCAGTCGAATAATAAATTCAAATAAAATAATAAATTTTATTTCAAAAATCCCTGTTACAATCTATTTAATTAAATCATCTGAAATTTGCTCGAAATCTAAGTTCGAACCGACTTTAAGAATAATGTAAGAACCATTTAGATTGGTTAATTCATTAAAAAGTTATGAGAGGTTAACATCAATACACACACACGCACATACACACACATCTCTCTGAAAATGTCAAAATAGCATCCTATGGCTTTCAAACATCGACGTCTTATAAAAACTCAATTTATGATAATCGGGATGCTAACAACAATTTTCCGAATTCAGGAAAGCCCGTGAGAAATGAATCATACATGGCCATGTATGAATGCTCCATGCATGGCGATGTATGAAAATTGGCCAGACATGGCCATATATGACCATGTATGACCATATTTGACCATACATACATACATTGTATGGCTATACATGGCTTGATACGGCCGTACATGACTATGTATAGAAATTTTAACTAAATTAAAAAAAAATTTTTTATTTATTTTTATTATTTTGGTGACGCAGAGATTATCAGATATGCGATTAATTGAATTCCTAATCGAAATGGAAATTATTAATTCAGAGAAAAAACGCTAGACTTATTAATAACCGCACCCGCTTAGTAGGATTCGAACCCGGGACCTTCTGTACGAGAGACTGACGTTTTGACGACTAGGCTATGCGACCGACAGTTACAACCAAGTTTAGTTGTGCTACGTAACGTTCCAAGAATATAATCACTTTCGAAAAAGCACAATATAATCATCGACATGCTGTTAGTGATATCAAAAAAATTTCTTATTTTTTTAACACTGTATTAAAAAAGATTGTATGGCCATATATGCTTCATGTATGGCCATATATGCTCCATGTATGAGCCATATATGGCCATGCATGGTCATGTATGATTCATTTTTCACGGGAGTTTACAATTTTCTGACAGGAGTTTAAAAATTTTGCGTCAACTGCACAGCATTCCAATTATTTTATGATTTTCTTAATTCTAGTCTTTTGAATTAAAACAAGAATGTTACCTGATCATATCTAAGTAATATATACCATTTTACAGACTCTTTCTGTTCTACTACAACAAAGTAGTAGTCTCATACATAACGTCTAGTATATAACTCACTCTTTCGTCTCACACTGAGAATAACTGATATTGGGATAGAGTACTTCACTGACTTGACACATAAATAACTATTTTTATTACGCTTCCTGAGTCGAACTTTCAAGCTTATTCTAATTGTATATTTGACCCGTTCATTTCAAACGCAAATTTGAGGATTAAAATAGATCTCTATCGTAATAGTACACATGCAATAGTATGCCTGATTTCATTGTACCTAGTGGTTTTGGCTTCTTTTGAGTGCTCTACGATTAAACCAGGTTCAAAATAATAGTGATAATAATCATGCATAAAAATACATAGGGAGAGAAAGTTCAAATTCCATGTTTTATTTTGTAGCTACTCAAGTAAAAATTATTTCGTAAAATTCCATAGAATTTTCTAAAGTTTCTTAAAATTTTATAGACAGTGATTATTTTGAAAACAAGTTTAAATTGCGGAAGAACAAAAAAAAAATAACTAAATTCTGTAGTGTATGATTTAATGGAATGAGGATTTTTACTGAAATGGATTAAGTATATGCTTTATTGATGAAAAAATACTCGGTGTTTGATGGGCTCGAACCCGGGTTCATCCGATTTTGTCATTGCTGCTATCCACTGCGCTGACTCGCCTACGTGATCGCATAAAAATAAAGAGTATATTTTAATGAAGATATTAATGAATTACTGATAAAAGAAAATGAAATAACCATTATGTCATGATCGACTCTACAATTTATATTCTTAATTGAATACATTATCGGATCACTTTCTGTTAGTAAGACTTATAAAATAGACTAAATTGAAAATGTTTTCAAGCCTACTACGTTTTGAAAATTTCTATGCAAAATCATCGTTTTTGTTGATTACTAGTATAACATCAAAAAGAAAAAGAACATAACATTGGAACAAAAAATACCATACAATTTTATAATATTTCATAAAATTATATTATTTTAGAATTTTATTCTTTTACGGACTCTTGTAAAACAAAAAAAAATCGAAATGGGATTTGAACCCATTCTCGCTAGACATTTGAAAATATGACTTGTATTATTATAAATATCATTATTATTATCTTGAGCCTAATTTAATCTTATTTATTCTCATTTTCTGTCTTTTACGGTCAAAACGGTTGCCTTTTTAGGTGATCAATTAAACGTCAAAGAGATTGAAAACTTTTACGATCAAATCGGATCTTAAATTTCCACTCGGGTTGCACTGAAAGTTTAATTTCTGAGCGCTTGGTAGTGGCCTCTAATTAGGCGACTATTAGAAACCCTACTTATTGTTTAGTTTATCAGACTGAACCTTGAAGTGTTACTATATTGTACAGTTTTTATTTTATCGGACAAAAGTGAAAAAATCTATCAACACAAAAGTTCTATTTTATTGACTAATCGTTTGAAAGGATTCCAGTTCTTTTCTTACTAGGTAGCGCTAATGCCACCCTCTGTCTGTACTTATTTTTCCCTCGACAGATTAATAGGGTAAACGAACCATTAGATAGACGGTTAAGCAGACTCTCATGTTTTCTAACCAAAATAAAGCAATAAAATATACATAAGTTATAATAAAATGAATTATCATTATGCGAAAATGTTTAATTAACTAGAAAAAAATAATTAAAACTTTCTATAACGTAGTGGTTTATTACAAAAAAGAAAAATTTAAGAAAAAGTCCAAATCCCCAGTAGATGGACAAAATCTCCACTAAATGGACAGCCAATACCAGTAGATGGGCGCTCCTTGCAAATGATATTTTCATCTTATAATGTATATAAAGAATTATTGAATTTTTTTTATATAACAGCTTCTGTTTAATACAATTAATTAAAAAACAATTGTGAGATAATAATTTTCAAAATATATGTGGTATTCTTATTATCATCTTTAAAAATTCCTCACTCTTTCATACTAGGTAATCCAAAATATATGATAATATATTACGTAATATTAATTAATGATTTATAACTCTGATCGAGAAAAACTATTTGAAATGATTCAAAACAATTTGAAATGATTTAAAACAATTTGAATCGACTAATATATAGAGATTCACTTAACATGGGTTAAATCATTTTTCTTAATAAGGGAAATATTTATAAATAATTAATTATTTTACTTACATTTTATTTATATTAAAAAAAAATAGATAATTAAATGAGTTTATGTTAACGAACAATTTCATTTAAATGTTATGAAAAAAAAAAAAAAAAATCGGTCTGTCGGTTGACCCTGCGGGCCAGCCCCAAAACTTCCCGCGTATTTCGAGCTCCTTGAGCTCGAAAAATTGTAGTAGATACATTTTCGAGCTCTTCGAGCACGAAAATACTTTTGTATGCTTTTGTTTTCAAAAAATAACGTTTTTTACAATTTTTTCTACAACGATATCTCTCGAACGAATAAACCGATTGAGACATTTAAGGTGGCAGTCGACGCGTTTTATTGAGTTCTATAACTGATTAAATTTTGAAATTGATTCATCGAGTCATTTTTGAGAAATTTTCAAAATACTAAAAAAAAATTTTTTTTTTAATTCTTTCGACAACGGTTTCTCTTGAAAGAATTAACCGATTTTGATGTTTGAGGTGGCATTCGACGCGGCTTATAAATCTCCAGAGCCCAGTCCATTTTGGAATTAATCCATCGAGCCCGTAAAAAGTTATCCAAAAAAAACATTTTTGAAAAAAGTTTATTTTTGGAATATCTCCGAACGAGCCCTGCTGATCAAGCTCAATTTTTTTTTCAGCTTCAAGATATTAAAAAACTGCGTCGAATGACACCTTGACGATCAAAATCGGTTGATCCGTTCGAAAGTTATAGATATTTACATACGTACGTACATACACTCGGACATCATCGTGAAATTAGTCAGAATAGCTTTCTAGGACCTCAAAACGTCGACATCTGTTGGAATTTCGATTTTCACAAATCGGACTGAAACCAATAACTTCCCGAATTTTTGAAAATTTGCAATTTTCTTAGCGGGAAGTTAAAAAAAAAATGAAAATCTACTAGATAAATTCCATGTCCATCTATTGGGTTATGGTTAGAAATTTGTCTCCAATAGATAGACGGCAAATTTTCTTGAATATTTTTGAATTTATTAGTAAATTATAAAATAAATAAAATTGTTAATGAAATACGAACACAATCATATAAAAATATCTTATTATATTATGTATTTATATTAGTTATAACAAATATAGTTTACCGATTATCTGTCACATGCTTAGTAGTGGTTGCGCTTTTGAAGCAAAAGGTCATCACGTCAAATAAAAATATTTTTTTTTATAATTATAACATATATTAAATTGGAAAAAAATTATTTTCTAGCATCAGAAATATATATAGTTAAAAAAAATGTATTATGTTACATTTTTATTCTTAAATTTTATTTAATCAGTTATTAAAATAATATTTGTCCATCTATTGGGGGGTGTCCATCTATTGGTGTATTTACCCTAGTTCAATATAATCTTAATATGATGTGAGAAAAATACACTATGAATGCTATTTCGGTAATAATTCGCAGCGTAATAAATGAAAATTCATTAAGCTTGCGTTTTTTTTGAGTTAAATTTTCCGAGGAAATAGCAACAAAAAATGTTGTATATAACTCGTCTACAATGTGGCAATTTAAACAACCACGATTTCATCATATTCGCTTCAAGTTTGTAATCTTTTACAAAAAACAAATGTATCGTTTGACACGTAAGCCAAAATCGAGATGAATAAAAATCTATTAATTTTTCATTATAAAAACTTGAGATATCGAAAGTTAGAAAAGTTCGAAAAGTTATTGATTTCAATCTGATTTTAGAACATTTAGTATTTGACAGATGTCAACGATCTGAAATCCTTCAAAACTACACTGCAAAATCACGTTTAGCCCAAGTGTTTTATTTTAAAACACCTAAATGTTTTATTGTCATTTCAATACATTGTAGTCACTTTCTACACGTTTGTAAGTGTTTAGAAAGTGACTGCAATGTTTTTAAATGACAATAAAACATTTAGATGTTTTAAATTAAAACACTTCTATTTACAGTGTATTCGTAATATTTTTAAGACGATATCCGAGTATGTACATGGGTGTATATATATCTGTAAATGTAAATATTGCATATCTCATCAACAAGAAGATCGATTTAAATAGGACTCACAGCCTAACCCGAGTCAAAAAAAAATAGCTTGATTTTGACTGCTATAACTTTTTTGACTTGCATTCATCAATGTGACTTTCTTAACTTAAAAATTGAAGTTAGCTAAGTCAAATTCAAGCCCAGTAGACGTGGATTTGACTTCGATGACTTTAATTTAAGTCAAATCCAAGTAAAACTTGACTTGAATTTACCTTAGTTGGCGTAAATCAGTACAAAGTAAAACATATTCTAAAATATGAAAACACATTCGGTTTTGACAATCTTAAAATATTTTTTTCATATATTAAATAAGAGAACTTAAACATGACTTGCTTGTGTGTTGCTAGACTTGTTTTATTTTTAATTTTTGAAACTACGCCAAAATCAAATTATTTTTTCGATTCGAAGAATTGGAATGTTTAAGTACTTGTTAGTCTTAAGTGCACCTAAATAAGTATTTTTCATAGTTTTTACACTTTTAGCTCCTGCAGATTCTAACAAGTCGAAATCTAATACCTCCAAAACTTTTCTTTCTTGACACTAGAAATTCTAGGTTAAGTCTAGGTCAAATCTAGCAATTTTTTGACTTGGCAGCAATCGGAACCGACAAACTTCACTCCAGAGTGAATTACAGAAATGAAAAATTATTCATTCCGAATGCAATCTGCGTTTACTTTGCCAATTTTTTACTGCACATAATTTTATTTTTAATTGGCCAGTTGATTTTTAATGATACTTCAAAGATACGGGGATCAATTTCATGAGATTACGATTAAATTTATTACATGGTCGGTTCAACAAACGTTTTCTTCTTTAAATTTAACAGATGAAAATAAAAAACATAATATTCATTAATTATTATTTAAGTGACATTGTACAGAGCAATTTATAACTTCATTGCTAGGTTTTTTTTCAATATCTGTCCCGAAAATATTTTGAAGTTCAATTTTTCTCAATTAATTCGAAAATTTAATGCTCTATATTGAAATAAGAAATCTACCTGTCTTTCAAGGTCAGCCTAGACCACGTGGTTTTTTTTTTTTTTATTTTCCGCTGAGAAAATGGGAAATTTTCGAAACAAAAGGAAGTTATTGGTGTTGATCCAATTTTCAAAAACCGAGTTTTCAATTGATCTCGACGTTTTGAAGTCCTCGGAAGCGATTCTGATTATTTTCAAGAGAATTTCCGAGTGTATGTATGTGTGTATGTACGTATGTGTGTAAATATTCTGTAACTTTTAAGCGAATGAACCGATTTGGCTTTTTGAAGTGATGTTTAAAACGGCTTATTAATTCCAACAATAAAAAAAAAATTGAGGATAAGCGGTACGGTACGTTCAGATATATTTCAGAAATACAATTTTTAAAAAAGTTTTTTTTTTTGGATAACTTCTAACTTACTCCATGGATTGATTTTAAAAGCTAATCAGCTCTAAAACTCAACAAGTCGCGTTAAATGCCACCCCACGGGTTGTAACCATCAAAATTGAATCAGTTGTTCAAAAGGTATCGTCAACAAAATGATTTCAAAAAAGGCCATTCGGCAGCCGAAATGGAAGTAGATTTCTTACTTAATCGATCGAATGTTAATTTCGTAAATGAATATCTTGTGATGCATGTTAATGTGTAGTCATGGTATGAAATTTCTTGGCGAACTTCAGATAGTTAATTTGACAAAATATTGAATAGATAATATACCAATATAAGCTTTAAGCAAATAAAGTATTACTCTATTTATAGTCTATAATGTTTATTTCAATTTTAGATAGTTAGTATCACCTAACGGTATAACTATTAACAAAATATTATCTTTCAGTGCAAACAAATCGAAAGATTATTTTATTAGCGACAAGAAAAATTTAATGGAAATAGATTTTAATGTGCAATGCATAAGTTATTAAGGCTTAAAACCATAAAAGATGCGCGTTTCTATATTAAAATAAATTTTCAATGCTTTGAAAGTATCATAAAACAGTAAAAATGTCAATCATAGAGCGTACAGGTATATTTGATACATCATAAGTAATACAAGAAATGCGTTTAAATTATAAAATAGCATGGAAATTTACAGGTTATTTTGTGCCCAATAAAATGCAACTGACGAAACTGAATTATAATGGGACATGCAAAAGTTATGTGGAATGAAAACCATATTTTCATCATTTTTTGATTCCTTTAAAATTCTTAAGGCTATCAAAATATTAGAAGAAATGGTCGAAACATAAAGTTTAAGGACACAAATTAAAGCTTATTATACAAGCTTTCGGATACTTTTTACGAAAATTGTCTATGAGTATTAGACTTAAAAGAATATATCTTGAAAGTAGATAAAAACTGATTTTTCAGAAAAATCGTGGAAATTTCAGACAGCCATAACTTCTAAACTAATCAACCGATTCAGCTCAACTTTAAACTTAACCGTGGCAATCGCACATAGAATAAGTGTCGAAAATTTCATTAAGATCGGAGAAAAATTGGAGACGCAATCGTGTCCTCAAAAGTCGGTTCTATCCCATATATATATGTATATATATAAATTTTTTAACGAATGGTATTTTTGAACTCTACACTGTAAAACCAAGTGTGTAGTCAAAATTTACACACTTACCAAATAACATTGAAATGCCATAAGCAATCTATAGGTATTTAATACACCGTGAAACATGTTTTAAATGACTACAAAAAACTATAATTTCGCTTATGGCCTTAAACATAGAACACATTTAATATGTGTTAAAATAATACGTTTGTAACACACTTGGTTTTAGAGTGTACTCAACTAGTTATGATAGTTTATGATGAAATTCCTTGAAAAATCGACCATGATACAATACAAAAATTAGATTTTTAAAATAATCTACCTAAAAAGCGCTTTTTTTTCGAATAAAATCAAAAACATTTATTTGATTATTATAAGAATAATTTCCGTGTCAGAGACTTAAGAACTGCGTCAAATGCTACTTCAAACGTAAAAATCGGTCTATTAGTTCAAAAGATATTGTCGATGAAATATATAGTCCTCATTTTTCTAGGATAACTCACTATATAATATATCAAGTGTATCTAAAATTGAATTGAATCTACCGTATTACATACTTTTTTAATTGCTACAGATTTTATTACAATCTTTTCAATAGTTTAAGTAATATTATCGAAAAAAAATAAGAAAAATCACTGTTTTTTACACTTCTTTTCAATACATTATATATAAAAGCTCTGATCTGATTCAAAACTCATTTAACTTTCTATTTAAATCGCATTTATTGATTTTGGTCCGAATTCATTGATTTCATTAAGCTGAATCGTGAATAAAACTTTAAAAACAGCTTGTTGGAGATCAGCGAACTCGTAAATACGAATGTATTAAAAGATATTGTCGATTTCGAATATGTATTTTGACAATAGAGTTTTCGATCTTTTTGAGCTCGAAAACAGCGGAAAGTTTTGGGACTGGCCTGCAGGGTTTATCTGGCTTACAGATTTGTTTAAATCTATAATGCAATGAAAATGAGATTTTCAAAATTAAGTATTTGACGTTTTTTGCATCTGACATACAATTAAATTTATAGATTTTAATGTAAATTGATCACATGAAAATGAATAAATAAATTTGATAAAATTTTTTTTATCATCTGGTTTCGTAAGAGTTTTCAACTCATCAGAAACGTAATAAAAGTCTAATACACCTAAACTAACAGCTAACTCTACATACAACGCACTAACATTTTATAGTAGGAAATGATCCCATACGGGAAAAATATATATGGAATTTTCCCGCATATATTTTTTTCGTACGGGATGATTATTCAATCATTATTGAATATTTCAATTATGTGCTTTTGATCGTTGCTAGAATGCATTAAATCAGCTCATTCGTTTGAGAATCATTTCGAATAAAATTTAAACCATTGTTAACTATTTATTTGATACCAAATTTTTGAATTTAACAATTCTGTGTTTATAAACCTAAAGAACTCAAAAGCACAAAATGTATATATTTTATTCGTTTTGAGCCCTTCGAGCTCAAAGTCAGTAGGAAGTTTAGGGTTGCTAAATATGAGGAAGAATCCTTCATATGTTACAACTTAAACAATCCAATTCATATTTATGGTAATCTTTAAGGCATTCACAAGGACCAATTGAGCTTTGAAGTAGATTCGATTTGATAAAGTATTAATATTTTGAAAAATTTTTACACCTATTTCTCATTCACAAATTCTGGTTTTTAGAAAAATATAATGGTTAGATGTAGGTTTGTTTCATGTGTAAAATGTCGCTTTCATTATGATTACCGTGATCACCCGAGTCGAAAAATAATTCCGGTTTTAGACCTCAAATGCAAGATTTTAAGGTTTACCTCATTTTGTCATCACCATTTAAAATTCATAGAGATAAGGGTTTGGACAAGTGCACTGTTCAGTCACTCTGTTTCACTTACCTTGTTGATTATTTTTTCTTGTAGTTTTTTTTTCCTTCATCCATGGATATTCAGGAACATTTATAGTCGATGGATCCGGAACATTGTGAGGATCTAATATGTCGTGGTAATTAGAATGATGGGTTCCAGGGCTTAGAGCTCTACTGCTTCCAGATGTTTCTTGAAGAGGACCATCGTTCGCGAGTTGTGGTAATGCTGTCATAAATTCTGCCATTGAAGGCTGACTATTAATGAAACCAGTTTCATTCGAACCACAAGTTGGGTCCATCGTGGGTAGAGAAGCATGCGACGGTGGACTGGCCCCGGCACCTGTTCTTGCGGCAACCGAGGCCAGCCAGAAGTCGCCTTCAACGCCCGTTGTACTAGTACACCCGTCGTTCGCCAGGACTGCTATTTTTGGTCTAATCTTATTTCTTTATCTATGTATCCTACACTTCAAATTAATGACACTGTATTTGTAAAGAGAACTTTTTTTCAAAATTACTTTGCGATTTTTTTTTTCTTTTTTTTTTTAATCGGATAAACAATTTTCATGACACAATTTTTTTTCGTTGCGAGAAAATTCCCTTCTATAATTCATGGCTTTGATTTTGAAACAAAACTGTTAATTTTATTATAACTATTTATTCCACTTTTTTTGTTAAATCCAAGTTCATTAGATGGAATTGATATCATTTGGTAGGATTTTATCAAATGATTGATTGTATCGATAAGAAATATACAAGCACACTTAATAACTAGTAAATCTTTTGATTTATTCATTTTCTTTTCTAAGGTATTTATTTATTGCAACACTCTAATGCAACACTCTAGCACTAAGAAGTTTAATAACAGACTGTTCTTTCACATGGTTAAAATAACATTATGATTTAGGTAAAGTAAGCCGGCATCACTGAACAATAAATTCTATGATTTTCATTCATGTAATTGTCGTAAAAACCAATTTTTAACACAACTATCTATCATCAATAGGTTTAGAATAAAACTTTTGTTCATTGTTAACGATCACTAATAGTATTTTAAATTGATATAAGTTAACACAACAAAATTGATTCGGTTAAACAATATTTAATACGTGAGTGATTATGAGAAACTTTATAAGACACTGCAAAACTTATGATCGGTAACCACTGATTCTCACATGGGGTTAAACCTATAGAATATTTATGCTGATTGTGAGGATGTACAGTGAAAATTGAAAAAGGTTAAAAAGTTGGTAGAGAAGGAGAAATTAAGAAAAAAATATCAAACGGAATGATGATAAACAAAAAAATAAAAACAGGTGAAGAGAAAGAGAACTTAGCCACAAAGAAATTCTGATGTCAGTCTTTTTTTTCACTTTTTCTACGCTCAACGTTACGTGTCGCTGTTGTTACTATTATCTTACTTATTTTTTTCTTTATTTTCTTCGTTTCTGGCACCAGAAAAAACTAAATTTTGTTTGTGTGGCAATCACGTGATTTCGAATACACCAATAGAATTACAGTATCGGTCTCGCGAAGGTTCAACCCTCTCCTTAGTTTGGGGGCGGGTTCGGCCCCCAAATCCCCCGCGATAAGTACGCAGGGTACGAATTTCCTACGGGTACTTTCGGACGCTCACTTGCTTGATTTCTGTCACGAAAGCTTACACTGCATCGGTGCGAACAGCACGAGTGCGGGCAAGCAACTCTTCAAACTCGCGGTTCCTAAACTTCAAGGGCGGCTGAGTATCCCATCGGGCTGTGGGCGGGACGCGCGAGCGCGCCAAGGCTGCTATTCGAAATTCATAATGGTGGGGATTCCACTGCCATGTGCTCTGACCACGCGGATACCTCCTCTTGATGTACTCAGATTTTCTCAGTACACAAGCAAATCCGTGTTTCTTTTTTTTTTTTTTTTTTTTTTTTCGTGTGTGTGTGTGTATCAGAAAAACGCGCACGCATGCAATTTAATATAATTTTCAAAAAAGTAAGTTTCGATAACTTATATTAATATAAAAAAGTTGACCTTAGCAATAATTTTTTTATACTCTTTAAAAATAAATTAGTGAAAATCACCATTTTACAGTAAATATTCAGTTATCGCTTATGAAAAGTATACCACTATTTATATTATATTGTAATGTACTTCTCACAAGTAAATAGTGCGAAGTCGTGATTTACTACTTGAAATTTTAAAGAGTAGACCGTTAGGACTTTTATCATTACGAACCTATGCATGTATTACTGCTCTCTAAATCTGAAACAGTGAAAACCACTGAATAACAGTGTATATGCACTATTTCATAGCTATAATTATACCACTTGGTATACTTATAACTGTAAAACAGTGAATAGTCACTGTTTCAGATTTAGAGAGTGAACTCGCGGTCATAAAAACGAACTTTCCAAAATTTTAGCGTAATGAACTCTTTTTTAACTTCCCGCGAAGTTATTGTTCTGACCCCGATTTTCGAAAATCGAATTTTCATAAGATATCGACATTTAAAGGCCCTAGGAAGCTATTTTGACTATTTTCAGAATGATGCCGAGTGACTGTGTGTGTGTGTGTGTGTGTGTGTGTGTGTGTGTGTGTGTGTGTGTGAATATAGGTGTAAACTCTATATCTTTTTGATGAATTGACCTATTGAGATGTTTGAGGTGGCAATCGAGAGAGCTTATTGGCCGTCGACTTTCCTAAAAGTTTCAAATCGATCGATCGAATAGACTATAAGATATCACAGAATTACAAAAAAAAATTTTTTTTGTAGTTTTTTTAAACTTTTCCAGAAATGGCTTGATCGATTGATTCCACAATCTCATCAGCTCTAGAACTCAATAAAATGCGTCGATTACTGCCTCAAGCATCTCAATCGGTTTATTCATTCGAGAGATGTCGTTAAGGAAAAAAATTGTGAAAATCGTTTTTTTTTTTTTTTTTTTTCGAAAACAATGATACAAAAGTATTTTCGAGCTTGAAGAGCTCAAAAATGTATTCACAACCATCCTTGAGCTTAAAAACAGTGGGATATTTTAGAACTAGTCCGCAGGGTCAACCCTTTGTAAGAAAAAAAATATTCACAACGGACCCGGTCTTAGCACAATACTGGGCTACCGAGGCTTGCCCTCCCAACGTTGGTCCAAGATCCGACCAACGTTCAAGTGACGAGCCTCAGTTCGCCAGTTTTGGGACAAGGTTCAGCCATTAGTCAAGTGACAAGACTTGGTTTACCAGTCAAAATAACAAATGGTACCTAAAAACATCTGGCTTCTATGGATAGCGTAGCAGCCTAGTGGATAAGACGCTTGCCTACCAGCCTTGAAGGACCAGGTTCGAGACCCAGCAAATGCAAAAGAAAAATTAGTTTCATCTATCGCCTGAGTAGAAATTGTCCCAATACATATATTGGGTCCCAATTGAGAATCGCTGTGGCATGCCCAGTAGGTCTATCCCAGTCGGAACCGGATCGGGAACTTGTTGGGATATCCCAATGCAAAAATTACCTATCTAACATCAGTTTTTCCTGAGTGGAACCTAATTGGGAACTTGTTAGGATATCCCAAAGCAAAAATCACCTATCCAGCATCAGTTTTGCCACATCGAGATCCAATCGGGAACTTGTTGGGGTCGCCCAGTGCAAAAATTATAATTATTTTAATAACTTTTATGACTCATATACACAGAAAAAAAGGAAATCTTGAACCAAGAAATAAAATGTCTTCGAAATTTTTTTCTTGAATCAAACCGAAATTTCTTACTTTACTGAAGTAAAAAATTATTTGGATCAAGAAATTATTTCCTTCGCGGAAGACATAATTTTCTTAGCCTGAAACATCAATTCTTTAAACCAAGAAAAAACTTTCTTGGCCCAAAAAATTTTTTTTTTAGTTCGAGAAGATTTTTTTTTCAATTCAACAAATTTTTCTTCTTGGTTAAAGATTGTTACGTTTTTGAGTCAAAAAAAAATGTCTTGAGCTAAAATGAAAAAGTTTTTAAACCATGAAAAATAATGTTTTAAACCAAGAACCAACTTTCTTGGGCCAAGAAAGTTTGTTTTTAACTCGAGAAACTTTTTTTTTTATTTAAAGACTGTTACCTTATCGAGTCAAGGTACAATGTCTTGAGCTAAAAGAAGAAAGTTTTTGTACCAACAAAAAAAAATTTTTAAACCAAGAACAAACTTTCTTGGGCCAAGAAATTTTTTTTTTGTCACAAACAAAAAAAATTTTTTCAGCCAAGAAATTAATTTTTTTAATTGAGCAAATAAATTTATCGAGCTAAAAAAAATTAATTTTTTTTTATTTTTTTATTGAACAATTTTTTTTTTTGTTTAAATATTACAAACAATGCCGTGAAGCAAATAAATACTTTATCAGAAGCATTTATAAGGGATAGGCAAGTTTCGCGATAAGTTAAACACTTGAAACCAATTGAGAAAAAACAATTAAACGCTTTACGTAGGAATCGAACCCAGATCGATTCGGCGTCACGCGAGAGCTTTACCAACTAAGCCATCTCAGCCTTTGACAGGATATGTTTACTTTGCCCACATATACTGAGCCACACTGGCCTTATATGATGGTCAGTCACATTTTTAATTCCTAAACACAGAATTAATATTACAAATATTACCGCCAATAATTTAGAAAAATATTAGTTCCGACACTTTACCGAAATACTGAACGGATCGTAGGAATCGTTCATAAATGAATTTTAAATATTAAAATAAAAAAGTTAAAAAAAAAAATTTAATTACAAAAAAAATTGAGAAATTATTCGATATTGTTTATTTACATTAATTAATTAATTTATTATAATAATTTAATTTAGCTATTTAATTTTTAATTTATTTAAAATAAAAATGTGGACTCAAAATCCATTTACTGTGCTAGTATGAGAAAGAGAGAGAGTGGGGAGTATTCATTCCTTGGGGTGCGAAGGAGGGAGCACCTACGAGTGAATCCAAGAGAAAACTTTCTTGGCTTGAGACTAGTAATCTTGGTTTGAGATTTTTTCGTGCGATTGGTCAGAGAAAGTACACTATACTCAAACCAAGAGTTTAAATTTTTTAAACCAACTCCCTTTATTTTTAGTTCGAGTTCGTACCGTTTATTGTTTCAAAACATCTTAGTTCATTAATTAAGTGTATAACTTTCTTGAACTAAATATTTTTATTTCTTGGTTTAAGTAAGTAACATACTTAGGTTAAGAAAAATGTTTATTATAATAAGAAAAGCAAGTTTTTAAAACAAGTAATTCTATTATTGGACCAAGTATTAAATATGTATTGGCTTAAGAATTTTTTTCCTTAATTCAAGATTTGAAATTCAAGATATTATTTAACTTCGTTCAAGAAATTTCCGGTTTTCATTCCACCCGCTGAAAAATTTCTTGGTTGAAGAAAAATTTTCTCGAGTCAAGATTTTTTTTTTTCTGTGTACAATCTGAAATGCTCAAAATTTGTTATTGAAAAATTTTTTTTCGAAAATTTAATAATAACACAAATATGTTTTTTTACACTCGTACACAATATTTATGTCAAAAATACTTTTTTATTTATCCAAATTGTTTGTAAACAATTTTATTTTACCAAATTTATTTAATTTTTAAATCAAATTATTTTTCACTTCTTCTGAACAAGATATTCTGTTTTGTGTCCCTCCTTCCTCTCTTTTCTATTTTTTCTAATATAATTTTGATTAAATTTTTATTTTGGTAAAATTTTTTAATTCTTTTTAATTAATATTTTGTTCACTGGCTAAAAATTCAACAAAGTACAAAATAATAATATATTTATACAAAGTGTACGTCGATTATTGCATCACGGATTTTTTATTTTTACAAGTTATTTTTTATTATTATGATAAATATACTATTTAAACTCACGAGATCGCTTACGTGGGTCAGCGCAGTGGATATCGGCAAAGACTTTGGATCTGAAGGATGCAGGTTCGAGCCCAACCGTCATCGGGATTTTTTCATCAATTAAAATCATGTATAATGCCTCTAAGTAACGTTTCTAATACAATAGATTAGATTTCGGATCTAATTAAAATTATTTTATTTTTTTTCGAAATTTAATATTTGTTTTATAGGGATCGTACGTTTAGGAGTACGTAGTTCTTACCCGATTGGGAACCTATAGGGATTGCCTGATCGGGACCCAAGTACGTTTCTGCATTACATCCCAATGTACACTGAGAAAATCAACTGATTGGAGTTATCATCTAGCGATGGTAAAATTTTTACTATCAATCTGATAGTAGTGAATATCATCTAGATGATTGTATAAATCATCTAGATTGTAACAGTAACAATATGGATAATAATTGTTACAATCTAGATGATATTCAATACTATCAGATTGATAGTAAAAATTTTACCATCGCTAGATGATAACTCCAATCATTTAATTTTCTCAGTGTAGGGTCCCCATTGGGCAACCCAATTGGTTCCCAAGTGGGTGCACCTAAAAATTTCTAGTCGGGTCCACCTGATTTCTCTGTGTACAAATTTATTTCCATATGTTACCATCACGCACATGTCTACTGATATTTTATTTTTTTTAAACTTATTTTTAATAAGCATAGGTGCTTATTTAGCAACAGTCGTGGTACAATACTGGCTCTCGATATTAGTCCAATACTTAGATGCAGTCTTGGCACAGTACTGACACTCGTTTTTGGGCCAATACTAAGATGCAGTCTTGGCACAGTGCTGTCACTCAAGCTTGGCTTGGTGTTACCATTTCGATGCTTAGAGAGACTTGGGCCAAGCTTGGATTTCAAGCTTTCCCTAGAGTTCATGAGTCTTGCACCAAGCCTCGGCCAAGCTTGGGCCTATTGTTTCTTCCTATAAGAGTACCTATTTACAGAGGGTACCCTCTGTAAGCATAAATAAGTGAAATAGGTGAATATGAACTAATTCTAAGTGCAAATCGAACCACTTTTTAAAATAAGTGGTTCGGTTTGCACTTAAAATTAGTGAATATTCGACTATTTCACTTATCCGTGTTTACAGAGCCGATGGACAGATTTTTTTTTTGTAGACTGGTCAGAATTATTTAAATTTAGAAACGTAATATATACGTCTTGCAAAACTTTTCTACACGCAGAGAAATTTCTAGTAAAAACTACACGGAAAGAAAATTTTAGGGAGTATTCCTATGCATTATAGGAATGGTTCCTATAATAGTATAGGAATTGTACCCATACTATTATAGGAATGGTTCCTATATATTATAGAAACCACCCCTATACCATTATGGGAACCATTCCTATACTATTATAGGAACCATTCCTATAATAGTATAGGAACCGTTCTTATAATATTGTAAGAACCATTCCCATAAATTATAGGAACCATTCCTATAATATTATAGTAACTATTCCTATACACGGAAAGAAAATTATGGGAATGGTTCCTATAATTTTATGAAATTTCATCCTATACACGGAAAGAAAATTCTACCAAAATTTACGATGTCAACATCGTAATCGTGGACTAGACTTTCATTGGCGTCAAATTTTAAATGTCTTATTTCAAAATTTACTATAGTCTTTGTTAAAACTACAATGTAAGTTGTATTCTTTACTATTTAACATCGTAATTTTAACAAAAACTATAGTAAATTTTGAAATAAGACATTTAAAAATTGACGCAAATGAAAGTCTAGTCCACGATTACGATGTTAACATCGTAAATTTTGGTAGAATTTTCTTTCCGTGTACCAGTATAGGAATGACGACCAACAATTATAGCTGAATGATACCTATACCATTATGGGAATGGTTACTATAATATATAGTAACCATTCCTATAATAGTATAGTAACCATTCCTATAATATTATGAAAATATCAATTTTCAAAAAAGTGTGGAAATCACTTTTACAATACAAAAAAGTATTATTAAACAAAAAAACAAATATTCAAACATTGAAAAAAAAAATGTCCCTGAAGTTCCGAACGTTCGTGCAACGAAAAATATATTTTTTTTTGAAAAATACTTTTATGATTAGAACAATTTGTATTTATGTGTAGAGTGTTTTTTTGAAACCCCACACAAGTCAAAAAAGTTTCAATCCAATCTGGAACACCCGCTGCGTCCTACCCCTATCACTTGTATAATTTTAAATATCGCAAATAAATTAGAGGGTCTTTTCAGCGGCCATATTAGATTGAAGCTTTTTTGACTTGTAAGGGGTTTCAAAAAAACACTCCACACAAAAATCCACATTGTTCTAATCATAAAAGTATCTTTAAAAAAAAAATATATTTTTAGTTGCACGAACGTTCGGAACTTCAGGGACATAGAAAAAATTCGTATTTGGCAAAAAACATCAAAATTTTTCAACTGAAATTTTTTCAGCATAGAACATTTAAGAAAATTCAAATTTTAAGAATAAAAATTTATATTTCGATAAAATCTCAAATTTGGATAAAATCTCGAAAAGTTCATATTAGTTTTAATTTAACATGATACTGAAGTAGGCCGATGTCTTATAATTTTTGGATTTTTTTTAACATTAAATTTCTACACTATTTTGCAAAAAAAAAATTGTACTATATTATAGGAACCATTCCTATACTATTATAGTAACCATTCCTATAATAGTATAGGTACAATTCCTATACCATTATAGGAACCATTCCTATAATGCATAGGAATACTCCCTATAATTTTCTTTCCGTGTAATATTATAGGAACTATTCCTATAATAGTATGAAAATGGGAATAGTTCCTATAATTATAGGAATGGTCCCTATAATATTATAGGAACTATTCCTATATATTATAGGAACCATTCCTATAATATTGTAGGAACCATTTCCATAAATTATAGGAACCATTCCTATAATTATAGGAACTATTCCCATAATAGTATAGGTATCATTCCCATAATTATAGGAACTATTTCTATAATTATGGGTAATATTCCTATATCTATAGGACGTGTTACCATAATTTATGGTCGTCATTCCTATACTGGTATAGGATGAAATTTCACAAAATTATAGAAACCATGCCCATAATTTGCTTTCTGTGTATACCATTTAAAAATTGTAAAATAATTTTTTTTCGAAGATGAGATTTATTATTATACCACAATTTAAGAAAAAAAGGTTAAATTGATTACATGTTGAACTTTAAACTCGAATAACTTTTAAAGGAGTGGACTTAGAGGAAAAACATGATAGACAATTGATTTAGAGCGTTCAATTTTCTTCAAAAATATTTATCTCTCACCCCGACCTGTTAATTATAAAATGAGTTGTATAATTCCAAAGTTAGAAAATTATTTTTTCTATGTTATTTAATGTAAAATAAAAATTTACGATGAGCGACCTTTCAAAATTGATATTCAGAGCTCCCGTTTTCACAGGCTTCTTTTTTCATGACTAGGAAGATATTTCACCGCGGGTTTTGAAAAAAAAAATAGGCAATTTTTTTAAACCGGTCTAATAAATATCTAAATTTTTCCCATGCATTTGTAAAATATACTCATAGCATGTAAATGCAGTGTGATTTCTACTAACGACACAGTAAAAATTTAGCTACTAATAAGATGTCCTTACAGTTCTAAACTTCATAGGTTATTTTTACTCTCAAACTATCTGCGTGTAAGCAACTATCTATAAACTCATTTACCAAGAATAAAGTAAAAATATAATTATTAAAAGACGTTTTCGTTTTCTCCTTGCCCCTGTTGAATAGGTGAACAAAACTACCCTTGTTGCACTACCTCAGTAAGTGAAAACTTTGCCTCACTGTTAACAATTTCTGTTGTAATTTTACAAAAAATGTATTGAATGCTAATCGGTAAAACATTTAGCCATAATTCAAATTGAGTATCTCGGGTCAAAAAATTTGATCTGTTCCAAATCAACTAAAAATTTTAAGTTATTTTTATTCAATTTTTTTTTTTTTTTTTTACATTTAATTGATATGTAAAATTTAATTTAGTTTTGCCGTTACTATTCCTTGTTTACACTATTTTCAGACTTGTTTCTAATAATTTTTGGTCTTTTTTGGTTCTAATCTAGATCAAAATCAGACTTTTTCTGTCTATTATTTTTAGTCCGATTTTGATTTATATAAGATCAAAAACAGATTAGAATTTTTTTCTTATATTTATTGTAATAAATAATGAAAACAAGAAATTAATGAAAGTTGAATTTTATTTTACATATTAATATCAAGTAATGTTTATTTTATTAAATAAATTGGCTCAATAGACATTTAAACATTATTTAATAGGAGTTTATCACCATCTTCTTCCTTTTCTTCTGATAGTGCTGTTCTTATATCTGAGATTTTTTTTGAACATGCATTCTGAAAAATACCAACTATGTTCCCTCTTGATTCTTCTACCTCGAATTTATTCAGTTCCTTATCATCATCTGTTAGATATTTTTATAAATAAAGAAATTTGCTATTATAAGTTTATATTCAATATGAAAGAGAATTTTAATTTCAATAATAATTGGTGAAATACTTGGTACTAAAAAATAAGTTATCATAAGCAACTCAGATTCTGTGAAAATGAGTAATTCTAATCTTAAAAAATAATAAAATAAAATATATAGTTACGTGAAAAAATGTTTTTTAAATTCTTTGCTGTATTGAAAGCGTTATATATAAGCTACCCGTGAAAAATGAATCATACATGGCCATGCATGGCCGTATATGGCTCATACAAGGAGCATATATGGCCATGCATGAAGCATATATGGCCATACATGGGCATACAAACTTTTTTAATACAGTCATGCATAGCTATATACAGTCATACAAAACCATGCATGGCCATACATGGCCTTGTATGGTTCATATATGGCCATGTATGACTGTATTAAAAAGTTGGTTTGTCCATGTAAGGTCATATATGCTCCATATATGCCCATGTATGGTCATATATGCTCCATGTATGGCCATGTATGCTCCATGTATGGCCATGTATGCTCCATGTATGGCCATGTATGCTCCATGTATGGCCATGTATGACCATATATGCTCCATGTATGGCCATGTATGACCATATATGCTCCATGTATGGCCATGTATGATTCATTTTTCACCGGAATGCACGCCTCGAACGCTAGTCTTGTGATAAATGAATCATACGTGGGCATACAAACTTTTTAAATACAGTCATACATGACCATATACAGTCATACATGGCCTTGTATGGTTCATATATGTCCATGTATGGCCATATATGCTCTATATATGGTCATGCATGGCCATGTATGATTAATTTTTCGACTCTTACAATTACTTATAAACAGTATGTTGCAGTGTTAAGAAAATCAGAAATTTTTTTGATATCACTAACAGCATATTGATGATTATATTTTGCTTTTTCGAAAATGATTATATTCTTTGAACCTTAAGTAGCACAACTAAACTTTGTTGTAACTGTCGGTCGCATAGCCTAGTCGTCAAAGTGTCAGTCTCTCGTGCGGAAGGTCCCGGGTTCGAATCCTACTAAAGCGGGTGCGTTTATTAATAAGTCTAGCATTTTTTCTCTGAATTAAAAATTTCCATTTCGATTAGGAATTCAATCAATCGCATATCTGATAATCTCTGGATCACCTAAATAATAAAAAAAAAAAAAATAAAAAAAAATTTTTTTTAATTTAGTTAAAATTCCTATACATAGTCATATATGGCCGTATCAAGCCATGTATATAGCCATACATGGCCATGTCTGGCCAATTTTCATACATGGCCATGCATGGAGCATTCATACATGGCCATGTACGATTCATTTTTCACGGGTACAAATTTAAATTCACAAAATAATTAAAAAAAAAATTCATACTTCCATTTAAGGAAAAAATTAATCACTATTCTATTACTCGCAACATAATTAACTGAAAATAATAAGAATGAATAGAGTTCAATAAAACTTACTGCTCATGAAAAGTGATTCGGAGGCATCAAGAAGTACAGGTTTATTGAAATTTTCTTGATACTTGCAACATACTGTTGCTATTTCAGAATGCAATGTCACAGAGAAATGTGTTAATGATTTTTAATATCAGAATACATTTTGACTCTGGCCAATAAATTCGATAAAAATTTCTTGAGAGTGTAATAGTAATTTTATTACTTCAATTAAATATTATAAACATCCTATCAAGACAAATAAAAAACGCAGCTGTCAAATTATTATTAACTGCCGACATTTTTAAACAAAAGACACTAACTAAATAGTAAACAAAACATAATCAATTCCGGAACTTAGAATATTTTTTATAAGTTTTTTCTATACATGAATAAAATTATTACAAGTCCACGATTTAACCTAGTTTTGGCCTTGCAAAATTTCAGAATCAAAATTTTTCTAAGTTCCAGAATTAATCTAGTGTTGTCCTTCTGTATCGCAATTGTTTTTTAAACAGCAGATCAAGAACAGCTTAAAATTTTTATAAAAGATCAAAAACAGATCAACTAGTTTAAATACAGACCAATTAGTCTAAATGCAGTCCAGATAGACTAAAATCAGATCAAATTTTTCGACCCGGGATTGTAATTATGTAAAACATTTTTCAGTGTATTTGCTTTGGAATATTACAAAGTAATTATAGTAATATTACAAAACGTTTTTCAAGAGTTAGCCTATTAATTTTACATTGGAAGTTTTATGTAGTTTTGCAAATTAAAAGCATAATACTTTATGTTTAGTTGTTAATATCTGAATCAGTTATTTATATAGTTAACTATGCTTCATACACTGTAAAAAATCGGGAGTGAATCCGGATTTGATTTCAATCCAAATTCACTCCGCATTCACTCGCATGATTTTTTTTTAGCGGAGTGATCTCGGAGTGATGCGGATTTTGTTACACTCTCGATTCACTCTGGTTCAGAGTTTTAATACTTAAATAAATTTATATTAATTTATGCACTCATACCATAAAATAAATTAAAGAAACAGAAAAATTTTAGAAATTATTTAGTGATTTTTGCAACACTGTAACTTCGTGAAAAATAATCATATCCGGATTTGAAAGAAAGCGTTTTATAGCTTGAAATCTCTAGTTTCGGCGTATTTTCTTAAAAATTTTTTCAGAGCTTCAGATCCCTCGCAACCTTGAGCTCACCGTGGAAATACCGTGGAAACACTGTGTTTGTGGAAACACCGTGCAACCTATGCAGTTTCCACGCTGTTTCCACGGTTGATTTGTTACATTTTTCCACGATGTTTCCACGATAGTTTTTTGCTGAGTCCACGGTGTTTCCATACCAAATTTACGGTAAAGACACAATGAATAATCACCGTGATTTCACGCTGAATCCACGTTCGTTACACTTTGAACTCATAGTTAATCCACGATGATTTCATTGGGCTTATGTCATTGATCCACAGTGAAAACACGATATATTTACGATGGGTTTGCAATTAGTTTTTGCAATGATTAAACGAAGAATCCACGGTAAATTCGCGGTGATTATATAATAGTTACACAGTAATAACATCGAGAATTTACGATGAAAACTCGATAATCTAACAGTAACAACATACTGTCTATGAGAAATTAACATAAAAAATCAATTGTGTTGCATCTACTTAACTGGGAAACTCTTATCAATATTATCTGATTGAATAATTAAAAAAAAAGCGCTTATGAGAGCTTACCTATGACAGTTAAATGAACATCTTATTTATATTTATATCCAACAATTTCTATTAAAATAAATAAAAATGTCTTTAAATATTTTTCCAATAATTTGATTTCTGTCCACTCAATATCAAAATTATTAGGATTTTTTATTTTTTAACTGGTTAAATTTTCAATTCTGATTTAAAATTATAAAACGATTAAGTATAAACTATTAATAATTAAATAATTCTATATAGTTACAATTTAGCGATGTATATATAAGGGTTGGCCAAAAAACAACTAATTTTTTGAAGTTGACTTCTTTTGGCGCGTTTAGTAGAGAGTGAAATTGAGAGCTGCACGCGCAAGCGTACCGCAAAAACGACATGATGAAGTTGGCCACCAAATATAATTGAAAGGGAATATTTATTTTACTGACTATTAGGTTAACTCGTATACAGAATAATCGTAAGGTATCCAACAAAACATGTGGTTATATTTGGAATCGATAGAAAAGCCAATGTACGAAAAACATTTCATATACATTAATTATATAAAACGTGAATTATTTTCCTAAATTATGGCGTAAAAAAAGGTATCAGTGATAAAAAAATTTGTTAAAACTTTAAATGTTTTAAAAATTTGAGGTTAATTTTTTTAAATTGTGTAAAACCTTTGAAAGTTTTAAGTATTTGAACTTGATTTTATGTAAGTATTATTTTCAATAAGTTAATGAAATAATTACTAATTTAAGTAATAAGTAATTGAATATTTCATAATACATATTTATTTTTAATGAATAATTAAAACGAATTTTCATTATTTTTAATGAGTAATTTAAGACAATTTTAACAAATTCTAACAAAAAAAAAATATATAATAACAAATTTAATTTTACAAAGAAAGAGAAATAATTAATTTTTATTTTTTGAGAAGAAAAAATCATATAACAATAAATTTTATTTTAAAAGAAAGAGAAATAATTTTTTTTTTTTGGCGAAAATAAAGAATTTCATTCAATATTAAAAGATTTTAGTAAATGCATTAATTTTAGAGTTACGTTACAATTATTTACAATTAACAACTGTAAATAAATAAATTACACTCAATAATTTTATAATATTTTACCCCTTTTGTAACGAAAGAAAAAAAAATATAAATTGAAAACAAAAAGTAAATAAATGAATTATATTTTAAAAGAAAGGTAAATAATTTATTTTTGCAAAAAAATTAATTATTTCTTTTTCTTGGAAAATTAAATTTGTTATTATATATTTTTTTTTTGTTAGAATTTGTCAAAATTGTCGTAAATTACTCATTAAAATAATGAAAATTGTTTTTAATTATTTATTAAAAATAAATATGTCTTAAGAAAATATTCAATGACTTATTACTTAAATTAGTAATTATTCTATGAACTTATTAAAAATAATACTTACATAAAATAAACTTCAAATACCTAAAACATTTAAAGTTTTTACACAATTTTTTAAAATTAACTTCAGATTTTTAACAGACTTTTACAGCTTTGACACAATTTTTTATCACTGATAAATTTTTCACACCATAATGTAGGAAAAATTCATAAATAATATTTTTATATTTATATATATATAATTCACAATTTATAATTAATATACATGAAATGTTTTTAATAAACTGGCTTTTCTGTCGATTTCAAATATAACCACATGTTTTGTGATAAGTATGATAGTTTATAGTGATAAGTATGACAGTTTCGCCGGACAAGTAAAATGATTTTGGAATTTACTACAACTTGACTTCAAACTCCAATAACTTTTGAACAGATGGGTTTATCAAAAAATGATAAGAAACTTTTTGTAGAACGTTTAATTTTTTACGAAATAATATCTCATAGTTCTGAATGAAAATTATGAAAATCTAACTTATTATACACGTTACTCAGACGTAAATAATGAAAAAAAAATATGTGGTGTTAAATTTAATAAAATATGTTTTAGTTATAGAATGTAATTATAATAATAACGATTACTAATATTAGTATATTGACTACTGCTTAAGTTATTGAATGACTTAAATTTAATCTAAATATTGTAATCTTTAGCATTATCAATATAATTAATATTATTATAAAGGCTGTTTTGTAATGTTTTTATGTTTTGAAAAAATAAATTATTCTTTAAATAAAAGCGTATTTGTAATTAAATAATGATATTAGTGTAGATATCGTAAAAAAATTCGAGTTTAGCTACACAGCGGTGTATGCCTGCCTGGATTTTATAGAATGTTTCTACGGTGAATTTATCGCATAATAATTGCGAACCCGTTTAATTATCATTGACAAACTTCTACTAAACCATGGTACATTTAGCGTATTTTCAGCATTACTACACTATGTGTTTGTCGTGGAATGACTGTGGGAACACCGTGGAAACACATCAGAAATATTGGGGAAACGTAGTCAAATTGCTATGGAACTACTGTGGTTTCATCGTGGAAAAATGGAACAAATCCACGGGGTTCCCACCGAGCATTTACGGTGAGTCTGTAGAGTTTCCACGGTGTTTCCACGGTGAGCTTAAGGTTGCGAGGGATCGCATAAACATGAGGAATACCACGAGACAACAATTTTCTAAATTTTTTCATTTCTTTGAGAGATTCCACGGGCTGTGAATAATTTTTTCAACTAAATCAATGCATAGGTCGTTTAGCAAATTTACGCAGCTTCAATTTGGCTTTTTTTTAACCTCACAGGACAATTTGTCGCAGCGATATATATTAGCCTTCAAACAAAAAATGATCCTTTTGACTTTGATCATCGATATTTTAGGTACCAATGATCGCACAGTTATTTTAAGGGCGGCGTTAAAAACTTAAATAAATTCCTTACAAGACCCTCTCATCACTTTTTGAAAAAAATTTTTTTTTAATTTTTAACATCCATTAGAAGTATGTACAAAAAAATACTTTTTTTCGGTAGTTTAGTAAATCAACCGCTACTCTGTAAATATCGATGAAAGGACTAATGTTTGCCAAGGACTTGTTTAGCTTAGTGTACCCCCGATAACCCTGTAAATTTTTAAATTGATCTATCAAATCGTTTTTCGGGGTCGATAGATCAAAGTTTTGCTACATAATTAAAGGAGCAATAAAAAAAAAAATATCGAACACAACAAAACGAGTTAATATTTTTTTTTCTTCACAGAAAAAAAAAAATTCTTGGTTGAAGGTAAATATTCTTAATTCAAGAAAATTTTTTTGGAGACCTAAACTTTCTCAGATAAAGTAGTAATTTTATCTGATCAAGATAAATTCACTTAGCTCAAGAAAATCTTGACTTGGTTCCCAAAAACGGTGGTCTTCAAAAATAGTTTCTTGACTCAAAATAAATTTTTTTTCTGTGTTTGATTTTTTTTTTGAGATTTCTTGGAATTTTTTCTTTTGTCTTTTCTTTGCATTTGCTAAGTAACCAATGCAAAAATGTAAGAAAAGTTAAAAAAAAATTATTTTTTTATTTTAATTATGATTACGCAATTAACAGAAACAAAGCTTGTTCCTTTAATTGTTTAGCAAAACTTTGATCAATCGACCCCAAAAATCGGTTCGATAATTCAATTTAAAAAGTTACAGGGTTATTGGGAGTATATTGAGCTAACAAAGTACCTGGCAACATTAGTCTTTTCATTGATATTTGCATGGTAGCGGTTGATTTACTGCAAAACCAAAAAAAGGCATTTTTTTGTACAAACTTCTAATGGAGGTTAAAAATTAAAAAAATTTTTTTTTCAAAAACTGATGAATTTAGAAAATTTTTGTCTTGTGGTATTTTTCATGTTTGTGCGATAGCTAAGCTCTGAAAAAATTTCGATGAAAATGCGCCGAAACTAGAGATTTTAAGCTATAAAACGTTTCTTTCAAATCCCGATACGATTATTTTTCACGAAGTTACAATCTTGCAAAAATCACTAAAAAATTTCTAAAATTTTTCTGTTCCTTTAATTTATGACATGAGTGTATTAAATTGTTAAACAGTGGGTGTGTTCGGGTGTGTGTGTGCGTTTGTTGGGTGTGTGTGCGTGTGTGTGATTATAAGCATGTGTGTGCGAGTGTGTGCAGATGTGTGTAAGTGTACGTGTGTACGCGGTTGCGTGTGCATGTGTGTCCGAATATGTGTGTGTATGTGTGTGTGTTCGTATCAGCTGATCAGTTATGTAATCGCAAGTTTTTACTTCGATTACATGTAGTGGAGTTATATTTTATTAATCTTATTTTCAAAACTCCTCTCCATAGTGAATTTCACTCCGGAGGGAATAAATTAATAAAAAATTTTCTACTCCGCGAAAACTCTCTTTCGGAGTGAATTTTAGGAACATGGACACCATGTGACTACAACAAAGAAACTCAAAAAACCGAGAAAATCAATCTGGACATCCGTTGGCCCCGCGCGGACCAGCCCCAAAACTTCCTGCTGTTTTAGAGTTCTAGGAGCTCGAAAACATGAGTATAATATTATTTTCTAGCTCTTCGGGCTTGAAAATACTCTTGCATACGATTGTTTTCTATGGGCTTTTTGAGTTATAACAAGTTACGTTTTATTTTAAAGTTTGAAAATGTATAAATCGGAAATCATCAATGAACACGAGTTTTTTTTTATTTTTATTTTTAATTATATTCAATAAAATAAATGTATTCTGTCAAAAATCAATGGAAGTAATCAAAATAAAAATTAAAATGAATTTCGACTCTGATCAGAGCGTTAATATATAAAATATCTGAAAAAATTATGAAACCAGTGTTTTTTTCAATTTTTCAGTTGATAATATGATTTGAACTAACGAATGATTTACATTACTGTATGTAGATTCAAAAAGGCCGCATAATATGACAAAGAGTAAGCATGATCTAGAATACATTTTACCCGTGTAAAAAAAAAAGTTCGAAAAAGTTCGACAAAGTTCGAAAAAGTTCGACAAAGTTCGAAATTTGTTACAAAACCGAACTTTTTTGCGAACTTTTTCGAACTTTTGTGAGACCATACAAATAGCATAACAAACTAATATCTTGGATGCATTTGAACCTTTGAGGGTAAAATGGACCGCCAAAATTTTTTGGATGAAAAGTGGAGAAGGAGAGGGTGGGGGGAAAAATGATCCATAGGGTAAAATAGACCCGCGAAGGCAAAATGATGCCCCCAAGTTTTTAACATTAAAAAAGTTGAGCGGGCGGGGGTGAATGAAAAGGTGGATGAAAAGTGGGAGGAGAGGTGGGTTCTGGGAGGGGTGGGGGGGGGGGGTGATGGGCCATCGGGTCAAAATGTTCAACTTGAATTTTTAACTTCTTCGATTATTTTTATCACCGAAGTTCAATAATTTCAGAACTTTTTCGATACTTTATATCACCGAAGTTCGAAAATTTCAGAACTTTATCGATAATTTTCAAGAGTAAAAATTCTACACAAGTTCTGAAATTTTCGAACTTCAGTGATAAAAAATATCAAAAAAGTTCTGAAATTTTCGAACTTTTTTAGAATTTTACTCTTAAAAATTATCGAAAAAGTTCTGAAATTATCGAACTTTTTTAGAATTTCTAATCTTGAAAGTTATCGAAAAAGTTCTGAAATTTTCGAACTTCGGTGATATAAAGTATCGAAAAAGTTCTGAAATTATCGAACTTCGGTGATAAAAATAATCGAAAAAGTTAAAAATTAAAGTTGAACATTTTGACCCATTAACCCCGCTCCCCCCGAACCCACCCCTCCTCCCACTTTTCATGTCACGAATTTTAGAGATAGTTTTTTGTCCCTCGGGGACATTTTTGCTCTAATGCCACCCCCCTCCTCAACTTTTTTAATGTTAAAAATTTAAGGGCGATCATTTTGACCCGATGCCCCCCCCCCCCGAACCCGCCCCTCCTCCCACTTTTCATATCACGAATTTTAGAGATACTTCTTTGTCTCTCGGGGACATTTTTGCCCTAATCCCCCCCCCCGCCCCCTCAACTTTTTTAATGTTAAAAATTTGGGGCCATCATTTTGCCTTCGCGGGTCTATTTTACCCTATGGATCATTTTGCCCCCCACCCCCTCCTTCTCCACTTTTCATCCAAAAAATTTTGGCGGTCCATTTTACCCTCAAAGGTTCAAAGGCATCCAAGATATTAGTTTGTTATGCTATTTGTATGGTCTCACAAGAGTTCGAAAAAGTTCGCAAAAAAGTTCGGTTTTGTAACAAATTTCGAATTTTGTCGAACTTTTTCGAACTTTGTCGAACTTTTTCGAACTTTTTTTTTTACACGGGTAGTATATTATATGATGATTTATCAGGGAAAAATACTATCAAATGATATTTTTCAAATTTTTTGACGCCGATATCTTTTGAACTAATCAACCGATTTTGACGCTCAATGTTACAATCTACGCGTTCCAATCAGTTCTAAAGCTGATTAGATTTTGAAGTCGATGAGTTTTACCGTTTGGAAGATACTTAGAAAAAACCGTTTTTTTATATTTCTATCTTTCATAATATCTCGCGTACGAATTAACCGATTAAGAAAGCTCTTGGAGCATTTGACGCGTTTCATCATGTTTTAGAGCTGATTAGATTTTGAAGATCGATCGAGTCGTTTTTAAGAAATTTTGAAAAAACTAAAAAAAAATCTGTCTATTGATTGACCCTGCGAGCCAGCTCAAAAACTTCGTGCTTTTTTCGAGCTCAAAGAGTTCAAAAACATTGTTACGATTACATTTTCGAGCTCTGCGAGCTCGAAAATTCTTTTGTATGCCGTTGATTTTGAAAAAAAAAAAATGTTTTTTATAATTTTTTCTTCATGATATATCTCGAACGAATTAACCGATTGAGATGGTTGTGGTGGCAATCAGCGCGTTTTATTGAGCTCCAGAGCTGATTAGATTTTGGAATCGATCGATCGAGCCATTCCTGAGGAAGCTTAAGAAAACTAAAAATAAATTTTTTTTCTGTATTTGTTCTATATCTTAGAGTCCATTTGATCGATTTGAAATTTCTAGGAAAGTTGACGGGTAACAAACTCTTTTGCCGCCTCAGCCACCTTAGTCAATCAATTCATTCAAAAGATATAGAGTTCACAACCATACACATACACACACACACACGCGCATGCATACATACAGATACTCGGACATGATTCTGAAAATAGTCAGAATTGCTTCTTTGAACCTTAAAACGTCGACCTCTGATGAAAACTCGATTTTCGAAAATCGGGGTGAAAACAAGAACTTCCCGAATTTTTGAAAGTTTACAATTTTCTCAGCGGGAAGTTAAAAAATCTGGGCAACGGTCGGTCTCGTGGGCCAGCCCCAAAACTTCCTGCTGATTTCGAGCTTAAAGACCTCGAAAACAGAACAAATACATTTTCGAGTTCTTCGACTGTGGAATGTGTGCATATGTGTGTGCGTGCGTGTGTGTGCACTCGTGTGTGTGAGCGTGTGCGTTTGAGCGTGCGTGTGTCTGTATATGTGTGTCAGTATATTTTTTGTCTTTTATAAGCTTCCTAAAGTTAATACTCTGAGTAGAAGCAGTTTACCCCACGTTTACACCGGTTACTCCGCCTTTTAACACCGGTATTTTAACACCGCCGAATTACGCCTCCAACACCGGTGTAATTTCATTTTAACACCGTGTGGAGTTAAATTAATTCCATTTTTAACACCACCCTTTTTGCAATGTAGTGATCATGCATTTTGTAAACATTATTTTTTTATATTTAAAGTAGTGTACTCGCGACCTATATTGTGTGCTATTAGCTACTCTTTCACACGTTATTACTTCCTCTTTCACACTCAATATCGCTTACTCGCTTTTTCTCGTTTTGAAATGGTGAGATAGATTTCTTGGAATATTTATAACTTTTTAGTCATCGGTAGTATCATCATTTTTACAAATTTTTAAATTTTAAATTGATTTTCTTCTATAATCTATTCGTTTTCGGAAAAATTCTTAAGAAAATTAATTTGAAATATACGTGAAAATAGGACTTTTTTTTAGGTTAGTCTGAGCTACTGCATGATAACTGGGTGCAATTTGGTTATCAATATCTCGCTTTACAAACGGTCAAAAATTGTGATTTATCAAAATCATATGCAGGACATCTACCTTAATATCATACTTTAATTGCGTGGAATTCCTATGAAAAGTCAGTTTGCAAGTGAATTACCTAAACAAATATTTCTTACTATTCAAGAAAGAATTTCTCAATAATTAAGAAATCATGTCTTAAGATTTGATTTTTGATGTACTGAGAGCTGATCTACTGAGATTAAACAAATTATAAATACCTTGTTTACTTTTGTTTAAATATGAAGACTTCGGCCAGGAGGAGGAATAAAGACTTCAACCGACCAAGTCAGAAAACTTTTATTTATTCTTTATCCAGTCGATCCGAGTGTCAGAGTTTTTTTATGAATGAAAAATATATGTAATTTTATAAATATTATAACAAAAGTACTATTATGTTGCATTTTTTAATATATCTGTTGTGTAATACCTCAAAAAGAGACGATGATATTCTTTTATGCGCTATACGGTACGGTAAACTATTCCATCATTTAGCCTGTCGAAACGATAGCTCCTTCACAAAGCAAATCAGAACAATCTGTCATCAGAGCTGTCCCTAATAATGTAGAATCTCTCTGACAGTAGTTGGCACTCCTCTATCTCAACGGTTTATAATTTCGCTTGGTGGTGTAATATAGGAAACGTTTTCTCTATTTTACCTCTACATTTATATCAGCAAAAGTAATAAAATTTACCAAATATTGTTCAAATTTCATCAATTATTGGTTATTATTTCAGTTTCCAAAGAAACGACGCTAATAAATGATTCAAATTGAATTCATTCTGCACTGGGACAAAATATATCATGGAACAGTAAAATCTTATAAAATGTTATCGAATCTTATAATGGTATATTACACTACAAGAGCAGAAAGTTTAAAATTCCTGCGCTGCGCGTCACGATGCCTGAGACGGAGGTGGAAAGCGTCAACTTTCGTCCCACTATGCAAAACGAAGTTGCTGCTTTTTTTGGTGTTAAAAATACCAGTGTTGAAGCGGGGTAACCGGTGTAAAAGCGGGATAACCGGTGTAAAAGCAGGGTAAACTGCGTCCGCTTGGAGTTTTAACTTCAAAGATTATAGAACACAAAAAATGTCAGTTCTTTATAAAAATTAATAAAAAATATCATTTATTAACAAGTATAGTGATCGAGTCAGTAAAAATATTCACAAAGTA